>JAYWVB010000016.1:0-648898 GCA_039881045.1 Chaetomium olivaceum
CGTTTGGTGGACTGCCTTGAGAGGCGCCTGCTTGTGTTCTCCCAATGTTGCTACATCATTATGGACGAAGCAGATCGCATGATCGACCAGGGTTTTGAGGAACCGCTCACCAAGATTCTCGACGCTCTTCCGGTCGCAAACGAGAAGCCAGACACAGAAGATGCCGAGAACTCACAACTCATGAGTCGCTACCTCGGCGGCAAAGACCGGTATCGCCAGACAATGATGTACACGGCAACGATGCCGCCACTCGTCGAGAAAATCGCCAAGAAATATCTCCGTCGTCCCGCTATTGTGACCATCGGTAATGCTGGCGAGGCCGTCGACACAGTCGAACAGCGGGTCGAGTTCGTCTCGGGCGAGGACAAGCGCAAGCGGCGCCTGCAGGAGATCCTCAACTCGGGCCAGTTCAAGCCGCCCGTCATCGTCTTTGTCAACATCAAGCGCAACTGCGAGATGGTCGCCAAGGACATCAAGTCCTGGGGCTACTCGACGGTCACGCTCCACGGCAGCAAAACGCAGGAACAGCGTGAGGCGTCGCTGGCGTCAGTGCGGAACGGCCAGGCAAACATCCTGGTGGCCACGGATCTGGCGGGGCGTGGTATCGATGTCGCGGACGTGTCGCTAGTCGTCAACTTCAACATGCCCTCGAGCATCGAGGCCTACACACATCGTATCGGTCGTACCGGTCGTGCGGGCAAGAGCGGTGTGGCCATCACGTTCCTGGGCAACGAGGACTCGGACGTTCTGTATGATTTAAAGCAAATCATCTCCAAATCGTCCATCTCGAAGGTGCCGGAGGAGTTGCGGCGGCACGATGCTGCGCAGTCCAAGCCGACGCGGGGTGGGGGTAAGAAGCTGGAGGATAGTGGAGGTTTTGCTGGGAAGGGGGGTTCGTGGCAGTGAGTGCCGCGGATTGGGGGGGGGGGGGGGGTTGTGCACTGGTGTTGTATGTACATACAGTTCTCAAGACTAGGGCCTCCACCCCAAGCAGGCTCATCGATACACACCTCAAGCGTTTTATTGTAACAACTCGTCCGCGGCCACGTAAGCCTGTCACCGATCCAGCTGACGTTGAGCGTGGGATGACATGCGTGCGAGTCCAGTCCTACCAAAAGCCCCGCAAACAAACTGACGTTGAGCTACTGTAAGCGGGCCTCCCTCTGGCCAAAAAAACCGATACACCAAAAACAAAGAAGACAAAAAGTCAGAGATTTGATTCCACTTCGTTTTCTTAATTTCGGGTTCAATTTGTCAAAAATGAAGACAAAAAGCCAGAGATTTTGTTCCACTTCGTTCTGTTAAGTTCGGGTCCGATTTGACCGAGGAATATCGCATCAAGACAGCTCTGTGTACTTTGGGTGTATCGGTTTTTTTGCCCAGCAGGAGCGGGCTCCGAGAAAGTCTTCGTATTCCTACCAAACAGACGGGTTTTGAAGACTCGAGGACTCGAAGCCGAGAATGATAATGTCAGCCACCACCTGGTCCTTGGTGTGCTTGGCATGTCAGCCCAAGACTTGCCCCTGTTGAATGCTCGTTACCGCCATCGTGGATCTGGCGTCTCTGCGGGACCCTCTCCCGGGCGCGTTTTGCTTGTGCCGTAGCTGTAACTGATGCCCCTCCTGTCGGGAATCGCATGTGCCTTCGTATGGGTGTTTGTGTGTATTCATGAGTTATTGGCTTCCAGATTGACAGGGAAACCGGTTTTGCGGGCAGATCGGAGAAGAACCTTGCAGTTGGATCACCATGCCTGAAAGCCCAGGATTGCCAAGTGTGACCCTGTGCGACCCTGGCTGAGGCGTATGGTGATTCTGTAACAAGGAGGAAAATGTGGAAGGGTTATTTGGGTTTGTATAAGGACAAGGAAACTCAAAATAAGGCTAGAATCTGTTAGTTGAAGATGAAACAGAGTTCCTGACAATGTCCTTGCCACGTCACAGAATTCTAACGGATCAACGATATGTATCCGGTAACCTCATCCTGGTACTGATGAACTTTCAAGATCCTGGACCGTTTCCGCACCGGGGCGCGATGTCTGGATCTGATTGGATAGACGATACAAAACTCGGAGGGTCACAACGTCTGAGTCCCTTCCATCCATACGGGCCGACATGGGCACGACAGAAAGACGACAATCCCTTCCTATTTATAGGGGTGGCTCGGCAGATAAGTCCATAAGGGGAGTTAGATCCGGAGGCTCAAAAGATAGATCGCTTCGCGCGATTTCATCCTTCGTCAGCTGCGGCTGATTCAATAGACGACGACGCGACCGTCGCGACGTGAGCACGGCTTCACGAGTTTGAAAATCCTTGTCTTGCGAGCGTTCCGTCGCCAAACGAACTGCGATACAAACGCACTATGTCGACCACCGCCACCGCCACCGTTCCAACAGAGGTGGGGGGCAACTTGAGCGGATCACCCATCATATTTTACCCCGTGCCGACACCATGGCCATCAGTAGCAGGCTGCGAAAAGAACTTGTACCGGCAGAGTAGTGCGGGCACCATTATAGCTTGGGATCCCGTCTACCCCGATAGGTTTGGGGAAGAAGAGGCCAAGCCATGCTACCCTGGGCCGCTGGGTAGGTGGTGGTGGCAGGACTTTACCCACGCAACACTCCAGACAGCGTTTGGGCCAACGTTCGTGTGTCCCGAGGCCTATACTGCTGTTCATACCAGCACACTGGACAGTAGTGTCTCGGCAGCAGAGACAGCGTTCACCTACTGCTGTCCCAGGTAAGCCTATCAATCCTAGAAATGGAATGGACGTGGGGGGTTAATGTGCAGTAGCAACTATGGGCTGGGCGCGCTTTTCCCGCCAACCCACAGGGATGTACTGCAGTGCACGTCGGCGGTCGGACCGGGCGGAACCATCTCCTACATGTCCCGCACCTCCGTCACCCGCACCGTCACCCGCACCGTCACCGTCAACGGCGCGGACCGTACCTCGCACCAGACCACCGTCCAGAGCACCAACGTTGCGGCCTCAACCGTCGTAAGGTCACGCACTGCTACCGTCTACGCAGTCCCTGTCAACGGATTCAACATCGTAGAGCGCCAGGCGAGCGGTACCGAGAGCGGTACCGAGAGCAGTACCCCATCATCAACGACAACCAATCCACCCGAGCAGTCCGGCAGCTCGGGACTATCGCCGGGCACTATCGCTGGTGCCTCGGTGGGTGCGGCCATTGGGACTGGGTTGTTGGCCCTCGGTGCATTCTTGGTTTGGAAAGCTCGGAAAAGGCGGGCAGTTAACCAACAGCCTGAGGGCGTTGCGCCTGTGGGGGAAGCTGGGAGGAAAGACGATTACCATTATATGCAAGTCATAGAGCCGTCTGAGCCGCCGTCGGAGATGCCGGCTAAGACTCATGTACACGAGCTGTCGCACCACAGGTCTATGCAAGAGCTACCTGGCTGAACAACAGATGAGTCGGGTTGCTGTGTTGGGATTTGCATTACTAGCCAGGCTAGACGGCCTTTTTTTGGAGGTTACGAGGTCTTCTCTTCTCTGTATATATTTACTAAGGCTTCGACCCTAATGTTAATATTACGTACTTCTCCTTCATAATCGATATGTTTGGTGTGGGCCGTCTTTTGATTCACAGTTCATTTTGAGGCCTTCAAGAGACCAAGCCAGTCAGGTTTTCAGTTTCATCATCCCTTTCCATCTTGGCCACATCCGGCTCTTCGAGCGAATTAGTGTTTGCTCCCTTACCCATCCCAGTTGCCGGTCGTAGGTCATCTAGACAAGCATCTTGTCCTGGAGGAGTGGGTTAAGACCCTGGGCTGAAGGTATATGAATAACTAAACCATACCATAGCGTAAAAACTAGCAATTTTGAAAACGGCGCTGTCGACAAATCAATTTGGGTCAAGTCTAACTTCCTTACAGTTTGAAACTGGGTTCTCGACGTTGGGTGCGCGCTTGACTGCTGAACTTGAAAGACTCGGGTTGCTTAGAGATCTCAATATAATACTTCAACCCCGAGAGAGATATAGCCACAGCCCTTGATCAGGTTAGACACTGTTATACTATGGAAAAACACGCGTTCATTTAGAAAACTACTCGTTACTTCGTATGTACGAATATGTACGTCGTGCCGGCTCCAACCCCACCTCCCGTTCCTGGCGTACCCCTGTTGCCAAGAGCCGGGACCGTTCTCATTTTTTTTTGTGTTCTGTCACTGCCGATGCGCACAGTGGTGGGAACAGTGCCACTCCAACCACCATCATGTCTATGAGCTGGTTTTGGACGGTGTTCCGTACCAAGGAGGAGACTATCCCCATTCTTATCATGTGAGGGTTTTTATTGTTTTTTGCACCTTCCACGCAACGGCGAGGTGTCGACGGTCTTGACGATTGTCCCTTCAACAGCCGACAATACAAAGCCAGGCCGGCGCACTCTCGCCTCAGCAGTCGCCTGCCCGCTCCCGCTCATCGGGACTCCAACTCGACCTAGCCTTGCCGCCGCCCCTCGATGAGGCATTGAGCGGTAACTGTGACCACCTCGCACCACGCCATTTGTGTAAATTGCATTGTGTACGGCCGGGTTGCGTTTGCCTTGCATTGAACGAGCAAACAGGGCTTCAGTTGGATTTTCTTGTTGCACTCTTCATTGAAGAGTCATCCCATTCTGAGCGTTGCCGCCACGGCGCGTTCCATCTGGGGGTACCAGCCGACAGTTCTCGACCAGGGGTATCACCCCGCAGCCTGTGGTCTTTCTTATTCACGCACCACTTGAAGGCTGATAGGCGACTCTTCTGGGCACGGTCTTGACAACTGCCCTGGTCTACCGGTCGGGAAGGAACGGGGACGTTACTTTTCCACGTTCCGACCTTGACACAATCATCGACATGGAACCAGCAACCAATCAAGAAGGTGCGAGTGACCTCAAGCCCTTCGCAGGGACGACCGCTGCGCCAGTGCACCTGAAACCCAGGACAGCAGTGATGGAGGCAGTCGAAGACATCATCTACGGTTCCGTAAGCCATGCCCACCCACCTCACCTCACCTCACCACCCTCCTCTAACCCCCACTTCAGGTCGCCGGCATTGTAGGCAAATACATCGAGTACCCCTTCGACACCGTCAAAGTCCGGTTACAATCCCAGCCTGACCACCTCCCCCTCCAATACAAGGGACCCCTGGACTGTTTCCGGCAGTCCATCCGCGCGGACGGCTTCCTGGGTCTCTACCGGGGCATCAGCGCCCCCTGGTAGGCGCGGCGCTCGAGAACAGCAGCCTCTTCTTCTGGGAGCGCCTCGGCCGTGCCGCCATCTACGCCTCGGGCTACAGCCCGCGCGACCAGGCCCTGCCGCTGTCGGCGCTGTGGGCCACGGGCGCTTTCTCCGGCGCCATGACCTCCTTCGTGCTGACCCCCGTCGAGCTGGTCAAGTGCAAGATCCAAGTCCCCGCCTCGGCGGGGGGCGACGCCGCGCCCAAGGCGCCGCTGAGCCCCCTCCCCGTCATCCGCGACATCTGGCGCCACCAGGGCTTGCGCGGGTTCTGGCACGGCCAGCTGGGCACCCTGATTCGCGAGTCGGGCGGGTGTGCGGCGTGGTTCGGGTCCAAGGAGACGGTGACCAAGCTGATGCGCGAGTGGAACGAGCGGCGCTCGGCGCGGTCGGGGGCCGAGCGCGAGAGGGTGTCGGCGGCCGATGCCAGCCTGCCGCTGTGGCAGCAGGCTGTGGCGGGCGCGTCGGCTGGGATGATGTATAACTTTTTGTTTTTCCCCGCGGACACGGTCAAGTCGAGGATGCAGACTACGCCGATTGGGGAGGGGGCGGCGCCGCAGAGGAGTTTTTCGGGGGAGACGGCGGCGCTGTGGAAGCAAGCGGGCTTGAAGGGGTTTTATCGCGGGTGTGGGATTACGGTGTTGAGGTCGGTGCCGAGTTCGGCGTTTATTTTTATGGTTTATGATGGGTTGAAGAAGTATTTCCCCATGCAATGAGGTGGTGAGTGAATAGGGGTGGCTGGGGTCTTTTGGGGGGCTTCATAGAAGGGGGTGGGCGGCATAGACGGGGAGTATTTTATTTCTCTATTAGCGGGCGTTGCGGTACCGGGATTTTGGAAAAGGGACCTGGTTCATGGTACAAGTATATAGAGCCATGTTTCGTTGATATAAAAGAGGCGAATAGAGCGATAGATATCTAACAATCTCTTCACAATCTCATCGTAAAGTTCCCTGTCTTCACGCCACCCCTTGAGTCCGTCCACCACACTCAAATGTTCTTCTTCTTCCCCTGGCCTCGAACGATGGGGCTCAAGTCCCAGTCATTCAGATATCCCGTCCCAAACGACAGGTACGTCGCGAACCCGAGCCAGCCGACGTACGGGACCAGCAGCCAGCCGGCGACCTCGTCCACCTTGGTGCCCCACAGCCAGGCAAGGTATGCGTTGATGCCAAAGAGGGCGGCGGCGTCGACGGTTGCGAGGATGGGCTGGTTAAAGCCGTAGAACAGCGGCATCCACGCTAGGTTCAGGCCCAGCTGAATCGTGTAAAGGGTGGCGCCTTGGCGGGCGGCGAGGATGGTGTCCTAGTGAAAGGTGGTGAGCTCGATGCAGGGAGGGTAGGTGTAGGAAATGGTACTGACGGTGGTGTTGAGTGGGGAAGTGCCCAGGTAGACAGCCCGGTGTGCGGCATAGCCCATCACGCCATAGAGGGCGGTCCAAACGGGCGGGAAGATGCTGGCGGGAGGCCGGAGGGGCGGCTGCTTTAGGGTGAGGGATTCTCGGTGGTTTGTCGCAGCTGTTTATGTGTTATTCTTAATGTGTGGTTGGGAACCTATTGAACGAGAGACGTACGTCTTGTGGAATACCCTACTGCCGACCCCAAGGCGATGGGCAGCAGGATAGAACCCGGGAGGCTGCCGAAGATGGCCTCCGGGAGCGTGAGTGACGGTATGTAAGTCGTCATCTTGGTTTGGTTCAAGATGAAGGTGTAGAGGTCGTATATCCAAATGGATTACAAGTCAGGTCACGGTTACGAACTCGGTTTGTTCTGCGTTGAAGAACACAAAAGATGTGAAGTTGCAGTCGACCCAGACGACCTCGGCGAAGATGACATCACCGAACTTACTTCCCGAACATTTGGCGAGATAAATGATTGGGAGCGAACACACCACAAAACTGTGCTCTGGAATTGAAGAGATAAACTTTGTGAATGATTAGACTTTCAAACAATATTCTTTCCCTATAACTAGAGCTGTTATGTTGCCAGAACGCAACACATCATCACCTTGAATTGACTGTTTCGATCCAAGTGCAATTCACCCTAAGCCTCATGAACCATCTCAGCCGGAGCGAGTGGGCCGCTTTCGTGTCTAGTTACCGCACGTGACTCCGCCCAGCCACTTGGTGGAGCGAGAAGCTGGAATTGTCCACTTGCACCTTGCCAATTCCGCAACTCCACGCTGTTCGCGGTCTCCAAACCCCCAACGCGCATCGGCCTGCTCCGAGGAGTCCCGTCTTCATCGTCGCTGTAGACGGCATACCATCAATTGTTCGTTACCCTTTCTCTTTTACTTATATATGCACATTTTCATTTCTCCCCATCATCATCGTCATCAGATCCTGCCCTAGCGTTTTGCTCCTAAGCACGCTCTTGGCTTCACTTCGCAGCCTGATCCTCTCCCGCCTCTCCTCCACTCCTCCCTGCATCGTCGCGATGAACGTAGCAACCTCTTCGAAACCCCCAAACCCTTATACTGCACCTACCTTGATCATGCATTCATTCACTCATTTGTGGCCTGGTGCTGCATGCTCTTTTCTCGATTGCATAACCCTCCCTCATCGTTACCCGCTTACCTCTCCCTGATCACCCGCCGAGATTCGCTGCTTTCTAACCGCAATCATGTCGCCAAACAGTCATCACCAACCACAAACATCCGGGAAATTGGTCCTAGGAGTAACCCATCAAGCGGCAAACGAGGCCTCAGTGGCACGCGACAAAACGCAACGACAACGACAAGCCTCCTCGGTCTTGTTCTCAGTTTCGTCTACCTCGCGCCCTACAAATTCTGCTTTTCAAAAGACAGAGTGGATGTCAGCAGAATAACGCCACTACTCAGGACAATATGGAGTATCACCGCGATTCGGTTCGTTCGCCCGTCGACCGCTGGAGCGGCCGCGACGAGACGAGGATCAAGGAGGATAGGGGAGACACCTTCTACCGCAGTGGTAGATCTCCTGGTGCGTCTTGGTCTCCTTGGACCCAACCTTGTTTCGTTGTTTCCAACTGCGACTTGCAATAATAGGATCGTCCGGTTCCTAGCTCGTCATATCCTTACGCTTTCTCGTCATCCGCTTTACTAACAGATAACCTAGGTACCGACCGTAGTCGACGTCGGTCTCGGTCCCCCCCTGTAGTCGATCGGTACGAGCCAAGGGGACGAGGCCGCGACGAGTATGCTGGCACTCGCGATCGAGACGAACGCGGTCGCCGTTCCCCCCATCCCAACATCGACCGCTACGTACCGGGCCAGGATTCCACTCCGCATCGAAACATGAACAACCCTCTTCCGGATCCCCTCAAGATGCCATATCAGGTAGGGTTTTCGTGGTTTGGCGAGTGGTGGAGGACGAACGAAAAAATAAAGGAAGATAAAGAGCGTCTGAAGAGCGGCCGGAGTAGGGAGCCCGAGCGCCCTCGGGGTCCGCGTGAAGTCCAGGCGGAGCGCGAGAAGGAGAAGGCCAAGATCCAAGCTGCCTACGACAAATACAAAGAGGACCTCCAGGCCAAAATGGCACATACCTTCGTCAAACAACACAAGGAGGAGCAGTGGTTCAAAGAGCGCTACGTGCCTGAGGTTCGCGACCCCTTCCGTCAGCAATTGAACGAGCAGCGACACAGTGCGTATGCTCGTTGGGAGCAGGACCTCGCGTCCGGCATTTTTGATGAGTTGTCCCTCGAAGGCATCCCAAAGAGTGAGAGCAACGGAGTCGGTGGCGTGGTCGAGAAGGAAGAGGGTGAAGCAACGGCCGCAAATGAAGTACTCGGCGTTGGCGATCTGGTGCCTACCATGCCCGCCGACGTCAGAGACGAGAGCCTGGATCAACCCACTCTTCTTATCAAAACCATCGCGCCTTCTGTAAGCCGCCAGAACCTTGAAGCTTTCTGCAAGGAGCATCTTGGCGAAGGAGAAGGTGGTTTCAAGTGGTTGTCTTTGAGCGACCCCAACCCCAGTAAACGCTACCACAGAATCGGCTGGATCATGTTGCACCCTGCACCCGAAGCCCCAATCCCTGAGGAAAATGAGGATGCCAGGGACGAGGAAGATGGCGAGTCCAAGCCTGTCGTTCCTGTCTCGACCGCCGAGAAAGCACTCGAGGCGATCAACGGCAAAACTGTCAAAGACGAGCTGCGCGGTGACTTCACCTGCCATGTTGGTGTCCATAACCCACCTTCGCATCCCAGGAAGAAGGCACTTTGGGATCTCTTCTCTGCCCCAGATCGCATCCGCAAAGACCTCCAACTGGCCACAGAACTTGTCGCCAAGTTCGAGGGCGACGTTGGCTCTGACTTCAACGCTGCCCGCCAAATTGAAGAGCATGCCGAGCGGCTGCGTGATGAAGGGAAACTCCAGCCTGCAATGCCCGCGACCCCAGTGAAAAAGCCGAAGAAGGAGCGGGCTGTCCGCTTGGATGAGTCCTTAGACGTGGAACGCGAAGAGGGAGAGGAGCACGACATGATCGAAGAGGGAGAGGATGACGAGGACGAGGGTATGGTGGACGACGAGGTAGATGACATGGACCTTTTGGTCGAGAAGAAGAGGCTGGATCTGACCATCGAGTACCTTCGTCGGGTCTTCAACTTCTGCTTCTTCTGCGTTTTCGAGAGCGACTCGATTCATGAGCTGACCCGCAAGTGTCCGGGCGGTCACCTCCGGAGGCCACGGGGCACTCTGTCCTCGGCTGCCAAAGCTGTGGCTGAGGCGAGCGCAAATGGAGACCCCTTCCCTGCTAAGAAGCGCAAGGAGGAGGATATTGAGGAGGGCGAGGCGCCCGAAGAGGACCGCAAGTTCCGCGCCTCATCCAAGGCTGAGCAACAGCTGCAACGGGCCTATAACTGGGTCAGGACGTTCGAAGACAAGATCAACCAAATTCTGCATCCTGAGACAGCCGATCTTCGGAAGCTCGGCGGCAAGCCAGTCGAGGAGGCAATCAACGACGACCTTGGCAAGTATTGCAAGCAAGAGGACGAGCACAAGTGGCGCTGCAAGGTACCCGAGTGCACCAAGCTCTTCAAGGAGGAGTACTTTTGGCGTAAGCACGTTGAGAAACGCCACGTGGAATGGCTGGAAAAGCTCAAGGAAGAGGTAAGCTATTGCGCTCAACCCACTTCATAATCTATTCGTGCTAACTCTATGATTCAGTTCGAGCTCATCAATGCCTATGTCCTCGACCCTGCGCACATCGCCCCTTCGCGCACCGACGCAAACTCCAATGGCCACTTCCCCCAGTCTAACGGCCAGCAACCGACTGGTACCCCTCGTGGCTTCAACCTACAAAACTACGCCGTGAACAGTATGATCAATTTTCCGAGCTTTCCTATGCCCATGTTCCCGCCCGGGATGATGGGCGGCGCCGGTGGCGGCAATCCCTTAGCCAACCCCGCTGCCTGGCACGCCGGTGCTGGCGGAGATGAACGTGGCGGCGCCGCTGGTCCCATCCGTCGCGGCGGCGGTGCCCCGGGCGGCGGTGGGGGCAGGTTCCAGAACCGATCTGGACCCTATGACCGCCGCGGGGGCAACCCCCGCTATGGTGGCGGCGACAGCGGCGGCCCCTTGGGTGGCGGGCGCGGCCGTCCTGGGCCAGCGAATCGATGGGGTGACGGTGCCGGTGGTGCTGCCGTCGGGCCGCGCGAGGCCGTGCAGGGCCGCACGCTGAAGAGCTACGAGGATCTGGATCAGGTATCAGGCGGCGGTGGTGGTGAGCTGAACTATTAAGCTGGGTGGCTTGGATCGTGACGTGGAGGTGAAGGTTTGAGATTGCTGGTACATGGGCGTGATGGAGAACAGAACAGCTATTGCCTCGCTGGTCCGTTGGGAGGGAGGTGTGGTGCTCTTGGGGACGCGCAGTTGGGGCTCGGGAGCGATTGTTTAGATTCTGTACAAATAAGGCCTGGCTGGCTTGCGATGATTCCAAATAGTTAACCAGTTCTATCACCTTTTTATTTATCTTTACTTTTGCCTCTTACTGACAACGGGTGCGGCAACCGACATGTTTCTCCTTTCGTTTCTTTTCGGTGCACTTCGTCTTCGTCCGGCAGTGGATAATACACTCATCAGGAAAGTTCATGGCAACACTTATTATCAGATGTATTGCGGCCTCAGCGAGCCATTCAGATCGTACTGGGTCGATTTCTCTAATTTTCTCGACAGCAGCGAGTCCATCATTCATTCATGCAGTTGTTTTATTTCCCTGCCATTTATTTGTCCGTGATACACCTGTCCGGCTCCTCTTCACCCATTTTACCTGCTCAGGGCGATATCATCGATCCGCAGGATCATCTTGACCGTCTCGGCGGCCAGCTCGATGGCGCTGGTGCTGACGAGCAAGGGCTGCAGGACGTTCTCCTTGGCAATGTTGGAGTTGACGCCGCTGCTCTTGATGCTGACGCCGGCGTTCTTCTCCCTAGCTCGTGGCGGTGGCGCAGGTCGGTGACGACCTTGATGCTGTTCAGGCCGGCGTTCTCGGCCAGCGTGGTGGGGACGACCTCGAGGGCGTCGGCGAAGGCCTTCCAGCAGATGGCCTCGGTGCCCGTCAGCGCGCGCGCCTGCTTGCTCAGCTGCGACGCGATCTCGATCTCGGCCGCGCCGCCGCCCGCGATAAGCGCCTTCTTCTTGACCAGGCACCGCACCACGCAGAGGGCGTCGTGCAGCGACCGCTCCGCCTCGTCCAGGATCAGGCTGTTGGCGCCGCGCACCACGACCGAGATGGTCTTGCCCGCCGACCGCGTGCCCGTCACCTTGACCATCCGGCTGCCGGAGCTCTGGACTTCTTCCACGAGGTCGGCGCTGCCGAGCTTGTCCTCGGTGAAGCTGTCGATGTCGGCGATGGGCTTGCAGCCCGTCGACTTGCAAATGAACTCGACCTCGTCACGCTCGATGTCCTTGATGGCGAGGATGCCGAGGCGCTGGAGGAAGTGGAGGGAGAGGTCGTTGACGGCGTCACGGAGGATCGACTTTTGGATGAGGAGGACGTTGCACTTGGCCTTCTTAATCTTCTTCGCCATGTTTAGGAGGTACATCCTCTCCTCCTTGACGATCTTGTCCATTTGGCGGTAGTCGTTGACGGAGATAGTGTTTTCCATCTAACGTGAGTCAGTAAGATAGGTGACCCAACACAGGAGGGGGGAGAGGGGGTGGTTCAACATACGTCAGGCTTAGGCGGGCTCAGTTGGAACTGGATTAGGCCGATCCTCGCCTTCTCCATCCGTGCCGGCCCCCCTGCGCTCTTGAGAACCTGCTGTGTCAAGACCAGGCCGTCCACCAGCTCGCTGTCTTCTATCGTCCCGCCAACCTTCTTGATGATGCGAATGTTCTTTAGGTCGACGTTGTCCGCCGTCTTGAGGTCTATCGTCTTGGTGACTGCGTTAACGGCCATGGGCCCGAGGAGGTTCGAATACTGAGAAACAATCTTGGAGGAGAGGGAGGTGTTGGCGGCCTGAAGAAGGGCGGCGGTATCTGTAAGGGCGATGGGTTGTGACATGTCGTGAAGGACCTTCACGGCGGCGGCAGCGGCCCTCTGGAATGACTCGGAGATGACTGAAGGGTGAATACCCTTGGAAAGTAACCGGTCGGCAGCACCGAGCAGGCTACCGCAGATAACCACCACGGATGTAGTGCCGTCACCGGCTTCGACGTCTTGGGCATTCGACAGTTGGACAAGCATCTTGGCTGTGGGGTGCATGACCGACATGCTCTTGAGCATCGTGCTGCCATCGTTGGTGATGATGGTTTCGCCCTTGCCGCTCCGAATCATCTTGTCCATACCCCGCGGTCCCAGCGATGTCCTGATGGCGTCGGCAACAGCTGCAACTAGTCAGCACCAAGGAGTTGTCTGATGATAGCATGAGGTTGCATACCTCGGGCGGCGACGATGTTTGAGGACCGGACAGCCAGCGGCTTCTCCTTGTCCTACATCGAGGGGTCAGTAGCAGCTCGACGCGATGGACCACCTTCTCGGAGTAAGTACCCTGAACGTCGCATTTCCACCCCCTCCACCCGGTTGTGTCGCAGTCGCAGTCGCAGTCGCCATTTTGCAAGCTCGTTCTGGTCCGTTTGCGGAAAAGTCGGGCAAAAAAAGGCGTGTGGTGTTGTTTCAACGGGCGGTGTGGTGTTCTATTCTATAAACTTCCAGGCAGCTCCCCCTCCAAGGTACATGTAAACTCAAGGTGGGACGGGATTTTTTCAGTCGGGTGCTGGAGTTCTTCCCAAGCCGCCAGTGGGGGGAGAGCCTAAGCTGGATTGCTGTGGCCCGGTGCAGGCGGGGGGTCTCCATATCGATTAGCGCTAGCCATATCGGGGTTAGTCCTCTTTCAGCCTCGCAGAGCTCTGGGCCCAAGGCAGCATGGGGATTACGGAACAGCTCTGGGTTCGTTGCTGCATCCATAACCGCCTCCAACATCATCCCTCGTCAACACTCCACGACTTGTCGTCGCACGAATTACCACAACTCGAATCCACGATTTTGCATCCCGTCGACGTCGAATATCTTCATCATTAATAAGCGATTTACGATTTAAAACCCCCGGACCAGCATCCCATTCCCCTCCGCCGTCAGTCATCATGGTACGCCAACCCAACACCACCACCCCATGGTTTAGTCGCAGCCCGCGCCGTTGGCACTTAGGTTCTAACGATTGCATAGCCTTCTGCCACAGGTTCAAGCTGGGAGAAGTACAAGAAAAACTTCGCCGATGACGAAATAGAAGAGAAGAAGATCACCCCGCTCACAGATGAGTTGGTCACGCCTTGAATCGCCACCGCCGTGTTCTGGAGCTGACATTCTCAAGGGATATCCAAGTTCTCAAGACCTACGGCGCTGCATCTTACGGTGCCGCCATCAAGAAGCTCGAGCAACAAATAAAGGAGAAGCAACAGAGCGTAGACGAGAAGATCGGCGTGAAGGTACACTCTATGAAGACGATTCCAGACATGGCTTACGCTGACTGTCTTTGCAGGAATCAGATACTGGCCTGGCGCCACCTCACCTTTGGGATGTCGCCGCTGATCGCCAACGGATGTCGGAAGAGCAGCCGCTTCAGGTAGCGCGGTGCACCAAGATTATTCCGGACGAGAAGGACGAGTCGAAAAGCAAATATGTCATCAACGTGAAGCAAATCGCCAAGTTTGTCGTCCAACTCGGCGAGCGCGTCAGCCCGACAGATATCGAGGAGGGGATGCGCGTTGGGGTCGACCGGAACAAGTACCAGATTCTTCTTCCGCTCCCGCCCAAAATCGACGCCAGCGTGACGATGATGACGGTCGAAGAGAAGCCCGATGTCACATACGGCGATGTTGGTGGCTGCAAGGAACAAGTCGAGAAACTGCGCGAGGTCGTCGAGATGCCACTGTTGTCGCCCGAGCGCTTTGGCAACTTGGGTATTGATCCACCTAAGGGCGCTCTCCTCTATGGCCCCCCAGGTACCGGCAAGACTTTGTGTGCGCGTGCCGTGGCCAACAGGACAGACGCCACTTTCATCCGCGTCATTGGCAGCGAGCTGGTTCAGAAGTACGTGGGTGAGGGCGCCAGGATGGTTCGCGAACTCTTCGAGATGGCACGGACGAAGAAAGCCTGCATCATCTTCTTCGACGAAATCGATGCTATCGGTGGCGCGCGTTTTGACGACGGCGCTGGAGGTGACAATGAAGTGCAGAGAACCATGTTGGAACTGATCACCCAACTGGACGGTTTCGATGCTCGTGGCAATATCAAGGTCATGTTCGCCACCAACCGTCCGTCGACCCTCGATCCCGCTCTTATGCGGCCAGGACGTATCGACCGCAAGATCGAGTTTTCGCTGCCCGACCTCGAGGGCCGCGCCAACATCCTCAGGATTCACGCCAAGAGCATGTCGGTTGAGCGTGATATCCGTTGGGAGCTCATTTCACGTCTGTGCCCCAACGCCACGGGCGCTGAGCTGCGCAGCGTGTGCACTGAGGCTGGCATGTTCGCCATCCGGGCGAGGAGGAAGGTTGCGACTGAAAAGGACTTCCTGAGCGCCGTCGACAAGGTCATCAAGGGCAACCTCAAGTTCAACTCGACTGCTGCGTACGCGCAGTACAATTAGAGAGGAATGGTGGCTGTTTTTGTATGTACGAATAGAGCGTACTTAACGTGCGAATTGTTGGCAATCACACAAGGACAGATCCTGGAATGGCGCTAGCGAATAACTTTAATGGTGATCTATCTTGCGTCGGCTCCTGTCCCCCAGCCACTCGGAGCCGCTTCCGCTATTCCTACCATACAGTTATGCCTTTGAAGTTGCTTGGTTTCTCGTGTCCAGCTTTGTACAGTAGTAGTTCTTAGAAACCAGTTTACCGGCACCAAACTACCGGTATCCGTCGCCTCGTGCGCGACACCCAGGTACTCTAGCCTCGCGGCCTCCTCAACAGCGCAGCGCCATCTTGCAAAATTCGGACGGAAGCAATAATTAAAAATTTTCCCAATGCCCTGTCTCCCCGTGCTCTTCTCATCCCTTCTCCGTAAGCTAGCGAAAGCCAGAGGAGATATCCAGATGACGGCCAACAACCCATTAGGCGTCACTTAAGGCCCAGTAAACAACCGGTTCTTGAATCGCTGGCTCCCGCTTCGTCCTGGTTCGTCCGGCTTCTTCCAGCTCGTTACAACCCGAGGGCCATCCCAAATATTTCCACTTTCCCGAGGCGGAGTCTGTTTGCCGCTGATGAAGCCGATAAGATGGCGTTTATTCCTCTCCATCTCCTTCGTTGGTCGAAGACTGTCGCAGACACCCACTATTGCCCTGTTTCCCCGCTCATGTACGGGGTGGTGGTGTAGGTCCTTATCGTCGGCCAACCCCCCAATGCCGGTGGTCCATATGGAAAAAGGCTGGCGTCCGAGTTGGAGATGGGTTGCATCCTTGTACATGCTATCCGACAGAAGCATATACAGTGGCCATGATGGACTTGAAGCCACCGTACAAAGCGTCCTATCCTGTCCTGTCCCGTAGATGAAACCCCTCAGCCCTCCACAAACGGCAAACATCCCAGACAAACCACCTCCCCGTCCAGGCCCCTCTCAACACAGCACCGGCTGCAGACCACGCGTCGGTGCCCGCCACCTGTTGTCCAACCCCCCTGCTCGTGCTCCGCCTGCTGCGCCTGGTGTGCCTGTTGGTCCTCGTCGTCCGCGTCGAGCATGGTAAATGATATCTCCTCGGCCTCCTCCGCAGTAGACACGCCCTCTATCGGTGTACTTGTTGTCACGGCCTCGGGGGAGGGGAGTGTTGGGGCGCTGTGGTGGTGGGGCGTTGGATGTGGGTTATGTGGTTGCGCCTGCGGTTGAGGCTGAGGCTGTGTTTGTGTTGTCGTCGTCGTTGTCGGCGAGTGGGAGTATGGGTATGGGCTGGGCCCACCGCCGCCGCCCCAGCCGAGGCACTCGCGGATGCACACGTAGCATGTCCGCTCGCCGCACCCTTGGCAGTCGGCGAAGGAGTCGAGGTCGGATCTCTTTTTGGGGTTGCGCGAGCAGATGTGGCAGCGGCTCATAGACGGCGCGGCGGTGGGGCTTGGGAGGGTGGGTGGTGACCGGGTGTCCTCCTCGGCCTGGAAAGCGTCCCCGGTTTGGTGATGGTCCTGATGTGGATGATGGTGCTCATGTTGGTCATGGTGCCTTTGAGGTGGGGAATTGGAGGGCGATCGCTGCATCGGCTCCCCATCTGTTTCGACCTCTATGTCGACAACTGTTCGCTGCCGTTTGCCCGGTGGTAGGGGAATGATCTTGCGGTTCGCCAAGGCAGAGGACTGGTTCTGGGGAAAGATCCCGTGAGGGGTGTTTGCACTATGGAGGCTGAAAGATGGAGTTATTAGCGCCAGGGTCCATGGATATCGCGATCAGACTCGCATACGGGGGCAACTGGTGGTCGTTGTCGTCTCGCCTCCGCTTCCTGGACGACTGCGCCGTCGGCGATTCCTGGGCGACCGACGGCATAACGGGTTGTTTTCTGGAGGAATTACGGAGGAAATACGGAAAGTGGCGATCGGTCCAGGTCCGCTTAAGTCGTAAGAACAGAGCAAGACGCAAATATTGCTATAGTGGTTATGGAAGGATTTGAAGGATGTCGAAAGGACAGCAGCGGCACGGCATTGTGGAGGCGAGATGTTGAAGTCGAGTTTCCATCCGGGCTCGGCCAAGGTTTCTGGGCTCATCGAATCAACACTTGCACTGTGTTGCCCCGTGCCTGGCGAGTCGCGTTAAGTGCAGCGCTCGGAAATTGGGGGTTCTGCTATGTGGCCCCTGCTTCGCTCCCCACCTAAAAGCCTTGAGTGATTCCAAGTCGGTCAGCCCTGAAAGTCCACGACTCTGAGTGCTGGAGCCACGTCAAGGAGCATGAGCATGCGAATTCCGGGCCTCGTTACCAGTGCCAGATGGCGCCTGGTGCTGCCGAGGTAGCACTACCTGGCCAGAAGGCAGGAAGGGGCGAATTGGCAAGGAATGTTTGTTATGGCCGTAAAGGTATTGTGGGTGTCCGTCGTGAAGTCCATCCATACACGTACCAATAAATTCCTTATGGATGGGGCACCCTCCGGTCAAAAAAAGCCGAACACGAAAACAAAAGGTAAGTCCGTTTTAAGAAAGTAGAAAAGCAAGAAAAGAAGAAGCAGAGATAAAAGAAAAGAATAAAAAATGGAAACAGAGTAGAATAAATGTTAATAGAATAAAAAGATGTTCTCTTAGACTTCCAGCAACTTTTGTTTCGTTTCTCCAACTCGAGCTTCTCGTTACACTTGGGAGTCCAGCTTCTTTTTGCCCACGTGGTCACGCCCATTCCATAAACCAGCTAGTTGCCAAGCATCTGCCCTCGACTGACATGTTCTGGTGATCCATAGTGAGTTCCTTTTTTACGTCAATAGCAAATAATAGGGTAAATCTTGGTGGATTTTAAAGATATTTAGAGCCTCCAAAGGATTTTAATTTATTTTCCTGACAATAAAAACGCGGTGTTCCGAGTCGCCTTGCGTGATGTGCAGGCTATGAAGAACCCGGGATGACACGCATCACGTGGGCCGCTAAACCCCAAATAGGCAGAAGCCCCACCTCCCTACCTTCCTCCTTCGAACTTCTCTCCTCCTCGCTCCCGTGTCAACCCGTCGTCTGCTTGAGCCTCAACTCTTCCAACACTACACCACCCGCGACCCCCCATCGGCGTATCACCCAACCAGAATACCGAGTCGAGAATTCGCAAAATCGGCATCGAGATATGAGTCGAGCCAACAAACTTGGCCCGGAGGTAAATCGGTAAGTCAATATGTGCTTTTGCTTTGGTGGCCATTCCTCCTTCCCGTTCTCCACCCGGTCGCAACCTCCCGCCTCTACGGCAGCCCCGGCTTCCGTCATCCCCGATCGGCCTCGCTGCATCCCGGCATCTTGACTAACGACACCAATTATGGATAGAGCTTTGTTCGTAAAGAATCTAAGGTGTGTTGCCATCACTCGTGTTCGATTCGCGTCGTTGAGAGTCCTGTTGTCCTAACCCGCCGACCCAGCTACAACGTCACTCCAGAGGAGCTGTTCGACCTGTTCGGAAAGTACGGGCCTATCCGGTATGTCAATTCCGCTTCCGCATGCTTCTGTGAGCTATTTTACTAACCCTCCCGTGTAGTCAAGTCCGACAGGGTATCGCGAGCAACACGAAGGGCACCGCCTTTGTCGTCTATGAAGACGTAATGGATGCGAAGCAGGCGTGCGACAAGTTGAACGGCTACAACTTCCAGAACCGTTACCTTGTTGGTATGTTGAGTCGTGAGAGTTGATGGTGGCGTCCCCCGCAACTGACCATCGGCCGCAGTACTATACCACCAGCCCGACAAGATGGTCCGGACAAAAGAGGACCTGGATGCACGCAAGGAGAATTTAGAACGTCTCAAGCACCAACATGGCATCGATTGACAGTTAGACGGGCCTGCGGACAGTCTTCAGAGTCAACGCAATTTGTCTGGAGGCCCGTCTACTCCGACAACCCCTCCGCGACGACAAAGGCGGCTTCGGCGCCCAGGGCGCCAAAGTCGATCGTCAAGAAGGGCAGGCCGGATTTCGCCATGCACGCACGCAGGATGCCTCACTTCGTGCGCAAGCTACTTCCGACGGTGCCAGAGTGCGCCTAGCCGACATCGTTTGCGGCCAGTTTCTGGACATGGGCGTCTTTTACCGGCCAGTAACAGTGTCCAAGCGCAGGTACACGCCGTTTTAGCTCTGGCTGGACCTGCCACTCGACTCACACAAAACTGGCGACTTTTCTTATTCAGATCAAGGGTTCTTTTGCGAGTGTCCCCCGGTTGTTGGGGCTCGAGGTATAGGGATTATTAGAGGATGGAGTTTTACGATTGCGATTTGGAGTCTTTTCCGGTGCGAGCAGGACAGTCGGGGCCAATTTTATTGCCCGTCAATATTTCGGAGCTGCTCGGTGGTTTTCAAATTGGCATTGGGCGCACACCGAATCCCGACACGAGCATGGCTGTAAGCTATGGCTGGAGGACAGCGATGTTATTTGACAGCAGAGCAGCCTTCCATATCTCCGTAAAGTGCTTTTCGACAACGCTGCTGATTCATGCTGGTTTGTTTCCGTTTCATAAATACTTCACATGTTGGATTACGTCACTTTATCACTCACAACGATATCCGGGTACCTATTCGTATATCTGCTTGTATTCGCTGTGCTGTGTGGATGAACGTTTCTGAGGCAACAGTTTGTGCAGTCTTTCCAATGCCCACCGCCAAGAGCGCAGCAGACTTTGGATCTGTTCCTCGACGTGTCTTGTGAAAAGGAAGCATCTCCCTGTCAAATGCGCAGCAGACTCTGGAATCACGCCAAGTCGGCAACGGTTGCCGGCAGCCAGCAGCCAGCAGCTGGGCGGTGGGACCCATGAACCAGATCTGGTCCGGAGGTAAGCGGGCCCGCCGTGTGGGCCCCTTCGACGTGGGCCAGCCTCAAGGCCAACAGTGGACGGCCAATAGGGGCCTCGCAGAAGGAGTCGGCTGCAACGACCTCGTGCATTGCCCGCGGGACTGCCCATCTGCGCCTCCCCTCCAGGCACCGCACCACGCTTCTAGGTTGTTGCAACCGCAGCTTTCCAGTATTAGGTAGTGAGCCTTTTCTCCGACTTCGGTTTCTCTTTCCTTCCTTTCTTCCCAGACACGCCCAACAACACGCCGTTACGAATTAAAGGGTCTCGACAATTGACCCCAAGAAAAAGCAGCCACCATTTTCCCGAACTAACGAACCAACCGAGCGGGCCCTTGATTCAGTCAGGTGAAACACTCCTTACCACGCGGACGGACTCCGGCCCCCTTTCCATCCGATTGGCAATCACGAACACGACCGGAAACGAAGCGGTACAGACTTTTCGCTCTCGATGTCTACGAACTCGACCAGTAGAAGAAGCTTCAAGGAGTAAATATTAGCTGTCGACCGATCGCCAACTGCCGTTACAGTCCCCGCATTCCCAGATGTCGCAGTCCCGACTTTCACAGCGGTAGCAGCATCGAGCCTGCCTTCCTCCTCCTCCTCCTTCTTCTCTCCGGGCGACGACCACACACCGCCCGCCCTCCACCTCCACCTCCACGCTTTCGCCTCCCGCTCCGGCTCCGCCGCCGATCCCGCCATCATCGGCCTCATCGAAGCGGTGACCGTTGCAATGACGTCTACCAACCCCACCCCCACGGCATCCCTCCTCGCTCCCACCTCGACCGCCACGGGCTCCCCCGCCGGGCCGACAAAAACCGACCGAGTGCAGCCTCCTCGGCCCCTTCGCCATCTTCGTGCAGCTCGCCCTCGGCGCGCTGGCCTTGCTCTCGCTCGTGTACAAGCGCTGGCGCGAGCGCCCGCAGCGGCCCGTCAAAATCTGGTTCTTTGATGCCTCCAAGCAGGTCTTTGGCAGCTTCCTGGTCCATGGCGCCAATGTGTTTATGTCGCTGCTGACCAGCGGCAAGTTCAGCATCGAGGTCGATGCCGGGGCCGTGGCTGCGAGCGGGGTGGTCAGGAGGATGGTGGGGGAGCTGTTGGGGAGGGCCGAGGAGGAGGTGTATGTGCCGAATCCGTGCTCCTTTTATCTGTTGAATTTAGGGATTGATGTGAGTATTCTTGGTTTCTTCTGTTTTCAAACTCGGGGAATGAATGCTAACCCAACTCGCAGACTACCCTCGGCATTCCCATACTCATCGTCATTGTGCGCGTCCTGACCAAGCTCGTGGCTTACACCCCCCTCGGTAGCCCGCCCGAGTCAATCCAGAGCGGCAACTATGGCACCCCGCCAAACGCCTGGTGGTGGCTCAAGCAGAGCTTGATCTACTTCTGCGGTCTCATGGGCATGAAGCTCGTCGTGCTCATCATGTTCATGGCATTCCCCTGGCTGCCGCACGTGGGTGACTGGGCGCTGGGCTGGACCGAGGGCAACGAGAAGCTGCAGATTGTCTTCGTCATGATGCTATTCCCGCTCATAATGAACGCCCTCCAGTACTACATCATCGATTCCTACATCAAGAAGCAGGAGGCCGCCGCGATCGACGGTGAGGCAGCCACGGGCACGGGCGGACCCATCGTTTATGAGGAGCTAGCGATTTCCGAGAGCGAAGACAGCGATGACGACGAGGACGAGGATGTGCAGAAGAGCGTCAACGCCGAGAGGAGCTCGCATGTGCGGATGGAGAGGCAGGATTCCGTCACGGGCCGGCCCAACCGGGAGGGCGAATATGATCCGGATGTGGATGGCGACAGCCCGACAATAATCGGCAGCAGCTCGAGCCACACCTCGGGAAGAGGGACGCTACCTAAGCCGTTGCTTCCTGCCGAGTAAGCCGGTAGCTCTGTTGGTACAGGTCGTGGTTGTTGTACATTGCTCGGCGCGGTGTGGGCTTTGGGGTTCTAACGGTTTGGGCGTCAAACATGGGTGCATTGTTTCTTGTTCTCTCTTGGGCATCTTCCCTCCTTGTTTCTTGCGTTATATACCGGCGTTGGATTCAAACATACACGGGCGTACATTCGAATAATCAGCGGGTTTGTTGGGTCAACGCATAGCGATCTTGGATTTTATCAACGCTTGCATTTTGTTATCTAGCCTCGCTGCTCAGGGATATGGCTTTTTGGAAAACAATATATACATGGCGCAACCCTGACTTCCTTTTGGTGCCATCTTCTCCAACGATGCGATGTGATGTGTGTGTCCGAACTCCTCGTGCCTCTGCCCGGGAAACTGGGTTACCGAATTCCGTGTGTTTGCCAAAACGATACATTATCAGGCCCTTGGTCAATGACGGGATGTACATACCTATTGAGGATGGTCACAAGTCTCCGTTCATCCGATTCCGTCTTTCATTTCTTTCCCCCTCTCCTTCATTAGACATTTGCCTTCCACAATATCGAAATGGTATCAAGGTACAGTGAACCTCAACAGAATGAAGGGCTACCAGCCCGTTCACTCTCGCATAATATCCAGTCATTTAACACGGGATAGTAGATTCCTAACTCTGCTCTCAAGCCAGACAAGAAAGCGCGCAAGCAATTCAATAACAACATCCTCCACGCTCCACGCTACCCCTAACTATCTCCCAGCAAAACCAACAGACACACAAGCTAGACGAGAAAAAGAGAAACCACCCCAGACATTACACACCCATTACCACCCCCCGCTCGCGCTCACCTGCTCGATCATCGTAAACAACCGGACCATACAGCCCACTTACTTCCCTTCCCCAAAAAGGCCATCCCATCCCATATCCCTTTCGCTTGCTTGCTCGCTCAACACATCTCAAACCCCACCGTCGCCTCCCCCCACCGCGGCAGCTCCTCCTCGCTCCACGGCGCCGCCACCACCGAACTCACCACCCGAATACTCATCCCTTGGAAACACTGCTCCCCACCAAGGATCTCCCCCTTGTTTCCCAGCACCACCCGCTTCAAGTTCGCCCTCAAATACGGCTCGACATGCACTGGCGCGAGGCTCGCCAGCTCCCCCGTCTCAACCTTGCCCACCAACGCCGCCGTCAGCGGCACGCTGCCCGACATGGGGACGCCGTCGTGCGCCGCCGCCGCCATGCCCGGCGCGCCAGCGCCAGACCGGGCGGCCGTGAACAGGCCCATGGTACCGACATAGTTGGCCGCTGACGCCCAGGCCTGCATCTGGTCGTCGTCATGGTCGGGGACGGGGCCGCCCAGGAAAAAGACCACGGCAGACGGCGCGGTACCGCCACCGTCGGGAAGGGCCTGCTCGCCGCCGATGCGCACGCTGGCGGTCCACTCGTGGTAGCTGTCGCCGCCGCCGCCGTCGCTGTCAGTAGTGTTGCCCTCGCTGCCGACAAAGATCTTGGATTGCATGAGAGAGTGATGCGGGGCCTTGTGGCTGGTGGCGAAGCCAGTTCCCTGCTGAGCGCGGAGTTCCTTGAGGAAGAGGCTGGCTGGGCTGAAGGAGCCGTACATGCGGTTGACGGCTTGCTTGGCGGCGTTGACTCGTGCTACCTTCTCGTTGGAGCTGGTGCCAGAGGGGCCGCGGAGCAGCTCGGCGTAGGTGTATCCGAACTTTGTGTGGTCACGGACTCCGTCTGAAGTCCAGAAGGTGCCGTTGCTGTTGGAGAAAAAAGGGGTAGGGGTGAGGGGTGTGGTGGCGTCTATATACTGGCCTCTCCGTGTGGTGTACGAGTTCAAGAGCGCTTGCGACGTTGGAACCCAGGTATCAGGGTGGATCGTCTGCCAGAGAGCCATGATACGATCGACCATGCAGTGATGTAAAAAGAAGATGGGGTCAAAGGCAGACCACTGAATGTAGGCCATGTGTCCAGGCTGAGTAGTCGACTGACTGGTCCCAAAACCGCCGACCAAACTATGGATGGTGTCATGTAAGGATTCGACCGACTCGGCCGACCCTCCCGCTGCATTGTTGCTGAACGTGGTGTAGTTATCATTGCCGGAAAACAAAGCATAGAGGCGCTGGGCGATGGAAGCACGGTTCTGATCCAAGTTCATGGCGACCAGCGAATTGTTGGATTGGGCGTCTGCGCCGCCGCTTGACGGGCTCCTGAGTGTCCGGGTCCAAATATTCCACTGCATATAGCTTGTTAGTAGTTAACTTAGAAGCGATCTGAGATCCACTCACGGGGCCCGAGCTAAATGCTGTCCTATCGAGAGGCTTGAAGTTATAACTGAATAAGGGGTTCGCGATTCGCTGGAGGCCGTTGGGGCCATTGACATCAATCCATGGGCTCCCCCCAATGCTCTTGGGGAGAACACTTTCCCCGGAAGGGGGAGTGACCGCCCAGTCCCAGTAGGGGAGTCGGAATCTGCGGGCTGCGCTTTCGTAGCGCTGTCTCTGGTCGTCGGGCCAAAAGGTAGCAATCATCTGGACCAATTCGTGTAGGGCTTGCTGGCAAGAAAGTTAGACACCAGACCCGACTACCAGGTTGGTCAACCCTAGGACAAGGAGGGAGCTGTCGTACCTCGTACAGAGCCATGTATGGCCGGTGCCATGCCGGGAACAGAACGGACGAATGGGTGCAATACCCGGTATTCTCGTTCCCTGTGATCGGTTCCACGCCGCCCCAGCTCTGGTGAGGCATTCCGTGTATCCCTATGGCCGACGGTCAGAAACTTCTTCCTCTTCACGGTCAGGTACAATATCGAAAGAACCACAAACCCGCAAGCCCATAGTACGACATGGGCAATGCCTGATCCGTGTACTGCAGCATGCTCAAGCCCAGAATATACAGTGTCCACAGCTCCTGATCCTTCTCAACCTGGCGGATTTCCTGGCGCACCTGTATGTCGCCGCCCTTCCTTTCCTGCACGATCATGGTCGAGCGGCGGTCGAGCTGGCGCTTAACTCGCTTCTTGACGTTAAAGCCATAGTTATAGGCCGAGTACTGGGCAACGACGAGGGTGTTCGCGAGACATAGGAGTGTAAGGAGGAGGGGTAGTCGGAGACGTGCCATCGCTATCGTCGCTCTTTTCCGTGTTGGGTGGATGCTGTTGAACAGAGGAGGGTGGTGGCTCTCAAGGAACTCAAGGGTTTTGAGTCCCCGACGAAGTGGTTGAGCCCGAGAGGGATGCTAGATAGATAAGTTCTATCGGGACTGCTTCGAGGCCAAAAATGGCGGGAATCGAGAGCGGCGGAGGTGGTGATGGGGAATAAATAAAACAAAAAGTGAAAAAAGATTTGTAAAACCAAGGTCAAGATAGCAACATCCGCCGTGAATATCGGCCCACAACCAACGAGAGAGGAAGCCAAGGGTCAATTACCCGTCAAGGTGCCTAAGGTACTTGCTCGGAGAATTGGACTTTGGCGTAAACCCTAGGTAGGTTTGTGACAGGGAAGGGGCGATACTTGAGAGATGACCTCGGTATGAACCAGCCCCACGGGACTGCGGTTTGATAAGGGGTCGCGCCTTCCTTGTTGCATGAATAAAGCTTGGGTTATTTCTGTGGACTGATAAAACTCAAAAATGAGCAACTTCTCAGTTCGATCTGTTGTGAGATGAGACCTCGTTCGGATTTGAGGGATGTTCTTGGAATTGATACGAGCAATGATGTTCAAACCCCCATTCAAGGCAACGGCAGACTGCATGATATACCCGTCACAGCCGTCTGCCATGAGAAATAAATTGCGTTTAGTTTGTGTTCGGATCACTGCAGAGGCCTCTCATTTCCCTCGTGTTCCCCATGGCACCCATGGATGGCATGCATCTGCAAGCAGGCAGGCGAAGTCATGTCTCATGCCGCCGCCGTAAAGACTCAGCTATGCCCGCGAGGGTCATGTCTTGGTGTTGTTTTCGCCATGTGTAACAGTGACTTTGCCTGGTCCTTGACGGGGGCGTTATCTCGAGGGAGGCAAAGCGAGGCATAGCGAGGCCGAGAGGACCGAGACGAGACACAGGAGAGAGACGAGACTCTACAATAGTAATTGACGGTTTGACTATTTTGCTTGCAACAAAAATCACATGTTACTCGATCACGCTGACGCGGTTACGTTCGGGAGCGCCTTCGGTGCCGCCGCCCTCAGGGGCCCCCTCCGAATTGCATCCTTGGTGTCCACCCGGTACTTCAGCTTCACACCCATCGCCGCCAGCTCCACATCCAAGAACTTCAGCGCCCCCGGAACAACCACCATGGTGGTGTTCTCCCCCCCAATCCACTGCACCCCTTGTCCGTCTTCCCAGATCTCTCCGTCCAGCTTCATCAGATCCAGCCCCTCAATCTGATCCAGGCGCTGCGCACAGTTTCGGCAGCGGACGGTGCCGACTTGCTTCCGCTTCCCAATAAACGGTGACACTGTCGGCTGCACCGCCAGGAATGACCCACAATCGCGGCAGATCCACGACTTGGAGTAGTCGGAGCAGTTCAACAGGCGGTCCTGCAGCAAGAAAGCCGTGCCGTGCGCCAGTAGCGCGTCGCGCTCCATCTCTCCCACACGAATACCGCCACCCTTCTTACGGCCCTTGATAGGCTGGCCCGTCGTCGGAACCACGGGACCCGTGGTGCGCACCTGATACTTGTCGTTCACCATGTGGCGTAGTCGTTGGTAGTAGACGACGCCGATGTAGATGTCGCAGGCGAATTCCTCGCCCGTGATGCCCGAGTACATGGGCTCATTGCCGTGGTAGTTGTAGCCGGCTTTCATCAACTGGTGGCCAAAGTAGTCACCCGCCGTGTGCTCCTCGTTAAACTTGAACGGCGTCGAGTCCTGTGCCAGGCCGTGCAGGGCGCCGGCCTTGCCCGCCAGGGACTCGACGAACATGCCGATGGTCATGCGAGAGGGGAACGCGTGGGGGTTGATGATGACGTCGGGCTGGATGCCCGTCTCGGAAAAGGGCATGTCAATGACCGGCCACTTCTGAGAGGCGACACCCTTCTGACCGTGGCGTGACGAGAACTTATCGCCGATGATGGGCGATCTGGGGATGCGAAGCTTGATCGAAACGGTCTGCAAGGGTTCGGTGCCAGAGTCGCTGCCGATCACGCGCACCTCCTCGATGAAGGCGTCTTCCGCCTCCTTGTATCGCTCCCAGTGCGTGATGCCATCCCTGTTGATAAGTTGCCCGCTATAGTCGGCTGAGACAGTGTGCCACGCGCAGAGGATGTCTCCCTCCCTGACCAGGCGTCCCACATAGGGCAACCCGTCCTCGTCGAGCATCTCGCGGTCCGACGCCCTGACGGGGCTACCGGGGGCGAAACCGAACATCTTGCTGATTGTCTTGGACGTGCGCGTCCTCGAGTCGTCCTTGAGGCTGACCTTTTTGGTCTTGTAGATCGTGCCGTGGCCAAACCCGCGCTCGTGGGCCGACTTGTTGATGATCATGGCGTCATCCATGTCGTAGCCCGTGTACGAGATGACAGCGACCACGGCGTTCATACCGTTGGGGAAGTTGTCAAAGCCGTACGTATTGTGCAAAGGAGCGCGGACGATAGGCGTTTGGCCTGTCTGGAGGCGGTACATCTTGTTATCCGTCCGATGCCGGAGGGCAGTCCCCGGTGTACCCATTGTTTGCTTTCCCATCTGACACTGGTACATGTTGCGAGGCGACTGGTTGAAATCGGAAAAGGGAGTCATGTTGGCTAGGATGGAGAGGATATGGGTAGGGTCGAATTCGACGTGTGTCGAGTCACCTGGGAGGATTTCACCGTCGGTACAAGCGATGGACATGTACGGCTGCTCGTGGGGCCCGACAAAGTCTTGCTTGTCGAGGGGAAGATACTTGACGGGTCGGACCATCCTAGACGACTGCGAAGACATGTAGATGCCGGGGTATGACCCACCCTTTGACGGGGGCACATAGCCGATCTCTAAGAGCACGGGGATGCCGTGGCCGCCCTCCACCTTCCAGCGCCGGAGGTTGTCGGCGACCGCCTTGGCGGCATTGGGAGTACACCAACCGATAATCCTACCGTCGAGCATCACCACGACACTCTCGCTGGTAGCGGCGGAGGAATAGTCATTCACCCCTAGCTCCATGGCAACGCCCGGGACGGCCGACACGTCCACCGAGTCCGTGATAATCTTGCATTTGTGGGCCATGTGGTTCAACAACCCGCAGGGCGAGCCATCAGGGGTGTGTACCGGACACAGAAAGCCCCAAGACTCGGGCAGCAGTTTTCTGACAGTTGTGGTTTTCAGCTGGGCAAAGAAACTACCACGATGGACCATGCGGAAATGGCTGATGAAACGCAGGAAGTTGAGTTTCTCAGCCACCACAGTGAAACCCGATGTCTGTTGCAGGTCGAGACCTGAAGGACTCTGGAGATTGCCCGTGGAGAGGAAGTACTCCAGTGCATTGCCAAGATTCTCGTTCGTCCTCCTGAATATGGCAATGGGAAAGTCCTTCGTAAAGCCGGACGAAATAAAAGACTGCGACGGATTCCTCCTCAAATAGTCGCGCAATGCCCCCCTAAGCGAGACGGACAACAATTCGTCGAGACGCTCCTTCAACACCATACCGTACAGGAAGCCACCGAGCAGGATTTCCTGGTTTTGGACGGCGTCAGGGTTGTCAACAGCACAGTCGCCGGCAACTAGTGCGTAGAGTTTCCGGCACATGAAGAGCAGCGTCTTGAATTTGTCGAGATCTTGCTCTTCGGTTACATCGACGCAGCCAAGGTTGACCAAAACAATCCTCCGGAGGAATTCAGTGCCGACTTCGTAGTCCGACATGGTTTCGGGGACACCGAGCACGACCCGGAACTTCTCTCCCAGATACGCCCGAGTCTGTGTCTTGGTGTAAAGGCCGTATGTCTTGTAGGTGCGGAGGAGGAGTTCGACACGGTCTGTCAGGAATGTATTCTCGATACCCTTTGAATTGGGCGGGCCCACCAGACCCTCGAAGATCTCCCGGTCGTTTGTCTCGATCAAGGCCTTGAGTATCATCATGACTGGTACGAGATATTCGTTCTTCCTCCAGGAAAACCGGAATGTGACATTGCCGTCGTTCAGGTAGTGGAGCACATTGGTCTGTGAGGTTTCATCTGGTCGAACGGATCTTACTATGATACCGTACGGTGTGTATGAGGGCCCGCGGTTCGTGAAACTCGGTCGGATGATAGCCAGCGGGAAGTTCCTTCGGTTGACCAGGAGTAGACGAATGATCTTTTCGATGCCGTTGACGATAAAATATCCACCGAGCTCCTCGGATTCCTCTTTCCTTTGCACGAGAAGCGCTGGGGAATTGTTCTCTAGGTGGCACTTGTTGGACTAAGCCGAAGACGGCGCGTCAGAACGTAGTTCCCGCATCTCCCGGCCGAGGGTAAGTGCGTGGCATACCTTGATCATGATGGGCATCTGGCCCAACTCGCGGACAAACTCTTGCGGCTCGCCATCGTTAATGCTGTACTCGAGAACGGCCGTGAGTTTCCCTCGGTAAGAGACGTGTCGTTCTCTGCACTCGGCCGGGAAGATCTCCCGCCTTTTGGCGAATTTGTTGGACGGCGGGACCTGGGACCGCTGGAGAGTGACGCTTTTGTACCGGATCGTCAACTTGTTCTTGGTTGCAGGCGCTGCCCTGTCATCTCCATCCAAGAATGTCTTTGTCCCAATCTCGGCAAGCGCATGGTCAAGGAGCCCAGGCTTCCCGTCGGTCCGAAAGAGCGCGTTGAACGACTCGATGTGGGGATCGACAGCGAGCTGAAGAGCGGGATATGCGGTTCGATCTGTTGGTGGATTTCGGAAAAGCTTCTCACGGCGAAGCGTGTTGTACTCG
Organism: Chaetomium olivaceum; assembly: GCA_039881045.1. NCBI lineage: Eukaryota > Fungi > Ascomycota > Sordariomycetes > Sordariales > Chaetomiaceae > Chaetomium > Chaetomium olivaceum. The sequence continues at coordinate 29,914 of JAYWVB010000016.1, forward strand.
TGATCCCACGATGTGTTGGTGCGTTCGGGGGCCATGTTCGCGTACTGCGGAAACGAAAGCGATTCTGGTGTTCTAGAACGCAATCGCACTGCCTCGGGGTCTAGCGGCAACCCCTCGTTTGATCTAGTGACTGTTTATTTCCCGCTCATTACTAGGTCCTTGCGAACTGGAAGGAGGGCAGGTCTGGGTATCGTTCAGTCTGCGAATAACTTCAATTGACAAGTTCAATTGTCTGTTTGGGTAACTTTTTTTTCCTTCCTTATCGCTTATCGAGGAGCCGCTGGGCCCGCCATGAGTTTTGGTGGGGTGCCTTTTTGTGGGCCTCCACCGCATGGGCAAAAAAAGCCGGACTCCAAGCGGAGAAGCTCGAGTTGAAGAAACGAAACAAATGTTATGCAGAAGAAGTCTGGAGAAAATCTTTTGGTCTTAACTACATTTATTTTACTCTGTTTCCACCTTGTTTTAACTTCTCTTCCAGCTTTTCTTCTTTGCTGTTTTCTATTTCTTTTTTACATGGGACTAATGTTCTTTTAGAAGTTCGGCCTTTTTGCCCATGTGGTGACCTCCCCCACATGGACCAACGATTGGGGTAAGGTGTGGTGGGCTTGCTTCAAGAACCGACCATGACGAAAGGGCGCGACCCCCTTGGTGCTTTTTTCATGATGTTTATCTCGAATAGTAATAGAGTTCTCGAGTGGAGATCTCTTCTACCGTCCGAAAATGCCCTTCAACGTGACGTCGCTGGTCTCGATGAACGCGTCGCCTTCGAAGCTTCCATTGCCTTCCCGACTACCTACCAGACCATTCGTTGCGCCGCAGTGAAGGGCTCGGGGCTTGCCCCTTCGAGAACCCGGTAGCTGTCGGGTACATCTGTCGGTCGATGAGTGTCACAGCGGAGGATAGGTAGGTTTCTCAAGCTTGGTCTTGGGGGCCACAGACCGGATGTTGTGCATGGGACATAAGCAGTTCGGGTGCCTGTCGGGCTGCCTCTGGCTACCTACCTAGCTAGGAGCTATTTTACGTTAGTGTCGATACCTTTCAGGTCATCCTTGTCGTTTTGCAGTCATAGTTGGCTAGAAACCGAAACCGCCTTGCTGATGCTCTGTACAAGTAATCTGGATGCAAGACCTTTTCTGCTGGGATTCTGCTGCAGCAGCTTCCCCAAGCCTCTATGGCCGGACAAGCTGCGGCCCTGTGGGGGTTTGGCCATGCTCAACCGGTGTCCAGTAAAATCATCAGTGGAGTGGGCATCTCAACCACCTCAGCCCCAAAGAAAGGCCCCGGGTTGCAGCAGCCAACCATGTCGAGGCAGCCTGGTCGGAAAAGACGACGTGCAGCCCACAGGGCCGACAGTCAAAGCCCAACTTCGACCTTGCATTTCCGCGAGGTGTGTGTGTAATGCTTGGTATGGTATGTGCAGTACAATACGGAGAACTGATACTCTGGTTTGATGAAACCGAGGCAGATTTCCTACATACCGATGTAATCTGTACCTACCTTAGGTACCTTAGGTAGGTCGGTTGAGATGTGCTTCAGCGACGGCAGACCCCACCCATCCATGCAACCACCTCTTGATATGGACCCTAGCCTGGGGAAATGCACGGCACAAGCGATTGACATGGCGAGTGCACGGCCCGATATGGATCTGCCGCGGCCGCCCCAAAATCAGAGGCGCTTGCTTTTGGTGTTGGATCGGTTTCATCATTGGCCTCAAGCCCAGAACTTTGCAGGACGCCTAAACCTGCTCCCTTCAAGTCTCTCGGTTGCGGCCATTGGTTTTCTGGGCGTGGGGAACCCTTGGCCAGAGCTCCTGGGTTGGTTTTGATGGCCCAATCACTCGAGCGCCTGTGACCCCGCTGTTGGTGGCCGCTGCTTCCCCAACCCGTTCAACCACTGTCACGGAGGCGTTTGTTCGTCTTTCTTCCAGATAAATACCTAGCACAGGAAGCCCGTCATCTATCTCCACCGAAATCTTGGACTTCGGGGCTTGGGCTAAAGCAGCAGCGATAGCACAGCTGTAGCACCCGCAGTTCAGAAGAACAACAGTCAGGCAATAGTTACCATTCGCCAAGTATTGTCGGCTATCCATCAGAGCCGCCTAGTTTTACCCCCCAGACTGAGCAGTCGCTCGACCGGCAGGGCCAGGCCCACAGAAGCAAGAAAGCCAGCAACGACATCTCATCTCAACATCTCATCTCAGATCGGCTGGGTCTCCGGGCACAAAAGTATCCAGGTCCCTGCAGCATCCACAGCGGCAACCTCCTGCAGCAACTCCTTGCAGATCCGGGCCTTCCTTGCGCTCCCCGTCCTCTTGTCTGATGCGCGATACGACCCTCCCGGCCACGGCTCTTCTGCTACCTTACTTACACTTGACGCCGCCGTACCCTGCCACACAGCCGCTGCCGCTGCCGCCGCTTGGCTCGAGGTCTCAGCATTGACTGTGACTGTAACCTGGGAAGTCCTGAGCCGCCCGCACCCTCGTCCGTGATCACAGCCGATCGTCTCGTCTTGCCGACAACTTCCACCGCTCCTCGCCGTCTCGGCGCTCCACACCCGGGGTCCTGAGTGCTAACCGCCCGCTCGTTGTTTAACATCCATCATATTCCTGCGCACCGAGGCACGGGCCACAGCTTGACTTGCACAACAGTTACCTACCTGGATTTTGTGTTCCCCGGCAGCATCTTTGCTTGGTGGGCCTGGTCACTTGCTCACCCACGCTTGCCCCCGTCTTGTTCTTCACCGATCACAAACAGGAACCCGCTTCATTCTAGTTCCTATTTCTTGCGAAATTGCAAAAGCCCCTACCAGGACACGCGCCATACGAGACATTTTTATTCATAAGCCTGCGCTCCCGGCCACCGAGTCTCGGCGCAGAATATTTAAACTGCTCCCGGCTGAGACCTGTCACCGCCCATCCATCAACCCTCCCCGTCAACCCGGACCCGAACGACGCTCTCGAGAATACCTCAAGCCGCAAATCATCTGCGCGACTTTTTCAGCCCTGACGCGCGCCCTGACCTGGCCCCTTCCCAACTTCTTCAGCACTCCCAGCTCTCACGACCACAGCGTGGCCATCGACGACCATGGCGGGGCTATTCAGAAAAGTGTACGACTGGCTGTTGCGGACGTTTTGGTGAGTTTTTGGCCTCTCATGCACCTCCCCCGCGCCGCCGAGCTGCGGGGCACTACCGGGCCGCATCGCATCGGCAGCGCATTGCCCGCGATACCTGGGGTCGGAGGGCTAATCCGATGCAGGGCGACCGAAATGGATGTGACCATGATCGGATTGCAGAACGCTGGAAAAACCTCCCTTCTCCGTGTCATCTCGGTGAGTAAATGGCGGACCGCTCGATCTTGATGCATCGCAAAGGCTGACAGCGATTTCCTCGTCGATAGGGCGGAGAGTTCGCGATCGAGTAAGTAGCGCCCTTCTCCCACACACCCTCTCCTGGTGTCACAAAAAACCAATCCTCCCCACCCCTCCTGACTTTTCGCCCCCGGCTGACCTCCTCTTTTGCAGCTCCATTCCCACAGTCGGTTTCAACATGAAGCGGGTGCAACGGGGGCATGTGACACTCAAGTGCTGGGACTTGGGTGGCCAACCCCGCTTCAGACCAATGTGGGAGAGGTACTGCCGCAACGTTAACGCCATTGTCTTTATCGTCGATATTGCGGACCTAAACCTGCTCCCTGTGGCCCGCGAAGAGTTGCACTCGCTAATGAGCCAGCCGGCCCTCGAGGGCATCCCCCTCCTTGTACTCGGGAACAAGTCGGATCTGCCCAACAAGCTCTCGGTGGACGAGTTGATCGACGCCATGGACCTGAAGAATGTCGCGCACCGTGAGGTGTCGTGCTATGGCATTTCGGCGAAGGAAGAAACGAATCTCGAGGCCGTTTTGCAATGGTTGATGAAGTTTGCCAATCGGTGAGCCTGTCGTTCGCCTGTGGGCTTATCGTCGCGCGTCTTGTTTTGGATACCCAACGTTCGGCGGGGTTCGGATTCGCATGGTGTTTCGGGACACCAGGTCGGCTTGGTTTGCGGTGCAGTTGGAATTTCGGGGTTTGCTTTGCTGTTTTCTGTTTCGTTTTCTTTTTTCTTTCTTTTTTCCCTCTCTCCGTATCATCGCAGTTTTCGGGGCAAAAGACATTCGATTATCGGCCGGCGACGACCAATTCTTCTCAACACCGCCCCCTCTCTTATCCATCCGACGGCGTTGGAAGTCTGCGACAAGATCAAGGTTATTTTTCAACCGGCAGGCTTCATACCGTTTCATTGAGCAAAAACAGCTCGCGTTCGAGACGGGGACTCAACGCCGCCGTCGTCAGACGAGCCCAGATGGGAGCCGCAAGGCCGGGCATGATTCGCAGCATCTACAAGTGGCGCTTGCCACTCGCGGGAATGAGGACGGAAATTTTGAGGATACTTTCAGAGAACGGTGCTTCTGAAATACGTTATGACTGGAACAGGTACGGAAAGGACGCGAGGGCTTTCGGTGTGAAAGGCGCGGGTAGTTTGTTCCTCGATGATTTTTCTTAGCAGTAACGCTTAATCTTGATGACAATGATTTTCTTGAAAGTTCCCGATGAAACGAAAATGACGAGACAAAAGGAGATGATTTTGAGATTGAACCAGCACCAAGGCCAGCTCTGAACCCGTTCAATCGCAGCAGCAACGTGCGAGAGCTCTTGGTGAGCGAGGGATGGACACCTGGTGAAGCCGCCCCACCAAGAAGTTGGGCCGGAACCGTGTTGGGCATGTCGCTCAAAGCGCGTGAGTAAGATGTGAAATCTGCGCCTAAAACGAGGCGAAAAAAAGAAGACAACGCGCGAGGGAGAAGGATATTCATCTCCGTGATTTGAAGAAAGAATATGAAAGGAGAGAGGCCGGAGCAACGAGGGGAGAGCGTGCAAGGTCAAGTCCTGGACTTACACACGGACCATTTCCGGCCATTGACGTGTGAAGGTATCATTGGCTGCTGCTTTGCTTGGAGAATCCATCCGTCGACAAGACAGGCGCCGGCACACGGAGGGGGGGCAAGCAAGCGGACAACCCGGGCAACCGGGCAGGACAAGGGCAAAAAGCAGAGAGTGGGTTCGCACCGAAGCCGTTCTTTTTTCAAATCATCGGCGATATTCTTGTTTTATCGCCGTTTTGCGGTTCTTGTCTTGAGTCTCAAAGCGCCAACCTGCTTCTTGACGGCCGAACGGCTGGCGGGAATGGGAAGGGATCTCTCCGTGCAGTGTATATATCCCTGCGCATGGAGCCCGAGTCTTTGAGCGGGCCCAATGTTGCAGTCTTGCAGTCTTGATATCTTTGGCAACACCGGGATGCACACAAAAGCGGCTGACAGGCCGAGAAGTATAACCGTTCGCATACGCAGCCTCCCAATTTTGAGCAAGCGTCCAATGCTACGGGGCTGCTCTCAGATGTGACGTCGCTTGGGGGATATCTTTGCAGAAAAGCTCCAGATGCCAAAATCTCCGAGCCTGAGGAATGGCTTTGGGAAGTATGCGCAACTCATATCTCTACCGTGACCAAATAGCGCGCGCGATCTGTCGGGCTGCATCCCGACACCGTCCCTCTTTAATAAATCATGTCGTGGGGGGCATTGGCCGAGAACCGAGAGCAAGTCCTTCGACGGCAACTTTCTGGAACCCAAGTCGCCTTCTGGCCATTGCCTTGACGGTGAGCGCGACATCAGCATTCGAAGCACCGTATCTCTTCGTATGATCCCTTCCGCGTGGTGTTTCGTGTCGGTCGTCCAAAGTATGTCGAAATCGGGCCAAGGATATGGTGAACTGCACAATGATTAGGAACCTATGACACTCTTCAAGTATCACTATAACCTCCTATTTTGGGTCTGCACTGTTCTGGACATCCGGGATGGAGAAACACCGATCGCATTCCCGCCCGGGCGCGGGTAAACCAGGCGGTCACTCGAGCTGCTCTACTGCTTCCACGACTCCCATCCTCCCAGACACCTGCATCCCCCATATTCACATGATCCACGTATGAACCCGCCAGGAGTATCGTGTGGGGGCCAGATAGACTCGAGTCTTATTCCTATCTCCCGAGGCGCCATAAATGTGCACCTCAGCAGGCCATCGTCGGAGGCCAATATCGACTCGTAGCTGATCAATGCAATGCCGAACGCCGTCCGTGTCCACGCAAGTCCCCGCTTCCCAACATGACCAAAAAACCGATCAACGATAGGACTTCTGGAACCTCGCACGGGCACCCTTTCCACCAAACTTCTTGGGCTCGCAACGCCGGGGGTCGGCGACTAGCAGGTTGCGGTCGAACTGGATAAGAGCGGTCTTAAGGAGGTTCTTGGAGTGCTCGTCGATGTACTTGGCGTAGTAGGCGACCTAAGGATTCCTCAGTCAGTATTTGTCTTCTTCTCAGCGCGGATCGAGCCGCCATGTTCGGGAGACTGACAATGGCCTTGGCAATCTGCAAAAAAAGGTCATATTAGCATTTTTACTTCCCCAACTCCCTGTACAAGAAGGACCCGAGGATACGTACAGCCTGGCGCGTTGCGTAGACCTGCGAAGTGTGACCACCACCGGTAACGCGGACGCGGATGTCGACCTCGGCGAACTTGTCGGTGCCGAGGATGAGGACGGGCTCGTAGAGCTTCGCCCGGAGGATCTCAGGGGCAAACAGCTTGAGCGGCTTGCCGTTGACCCTGATCAGGCCCTTGCCCTGCACACAGCGCGCGACGGCTGCGAGATTGTCAGAGACCGGTCGACCGATGGGCTTCGCTCGAAACTAAAATCCGTACCTGTGGCATTCTTCTTCTTGCCGAACACCTGAACTGCCTGGGTGGTAGCCATTTTGACGTGATGGCGGGATACCTTCCTGTTTGTTAGTTCGGGGCTGGATTTTTCTCCTGCTCCAAAATTTGTGTGTGGAGGGGAAATCAAGATGGGGCTAGCGGCAGTCACGTGGCTGTACCTGTGTGGCTGGAATGTCGAGAAGTGGCTAGAGCTGCAGGCCGAGTGGAGTCTTCGGAGCCCGGCACACCCGGTTGAGTCTCCTTCTCGTCCCGACAACACCGTGCCTAGCAGCACCGGTGCCGGGAGATGCGAGCCACGATCAAAACGGCTCCGAGCTGGGCTCCGCAGCCCGTACGCTCGCAAATTATGATGACTTTTTGGAACGAGAATGCCTAAATCATTCAATTCTTAATCTCAGAAATCAGTCTACCGAAATAGGAAAACCGTATTCATTATCGAGGGCCGCAGGGTGGGCAATATTACGCCTTCCCGCAACGTGCGTATGCGCGGGTTGTTGGCATGCGTACTCCCCGGTACTCCCACCCTTCGTATCACCCAGCCCCAAGCGTATCCCGAGGTCCGTCGTTAGGTTGTGCTTGTCAGCAGGACTTGAGTTTGTTCTCCAGCACTGCACTGGAAGGTCGTCCGAAATGGCAAGAAGCGTGGCAGAGCTCCCTGCGCCTCCAAAATACCTGGATAGGTCGTGTATCTCTCCCCTGCTTGTGAGATCAGCGCTACCCAAATCGCCTCAGGCGCCAGTGTTGGGTTCGCACTGTCAACAGATGAGTTGATAATGCCGTCGGTAAGATAGCTTGAACAGGAAAATAGTCAGCAGTTGGTTTGCCCAGATCTTGTCCGCTTCTTGGCAGCTTCCCTCGAGTGATCTCATTGGGAGAACGGTGCGAGGAATGTTAGTTTGTTCGGCTCAGCCACCCAAGTGCCACGCCTTCGGTGACACCGTGTGGCTAACTGCAAAATATCACTGTGCTTTCACGCCGAGCTCATGCCAATGCGATGGCAAAGCACCTTGATCCACAGTGCTGAAACTGCAGTGACGGCACGTCACCTTCCCGCTCTTTGTCGCATCATATCTTTGCCAGCAACCCTCCACCTCGTTCAACCAATATTTCCCCTTCAACTCTCGATTACCATCGACCCCACCTCAACTTCGAATCACCCCTCACCAACTTTTACATATAGAAGCACCTGTGGACGACTCCCAGCATCTTGAGCGGTTGAAAGCAGAACTCTACACAATGGCGCCACTCATTGCGCAAATCGCTGAACTAGCAAAGCGCCGGGACGGGTATGTACAACGCGGCGCATTATCTACGGACCACGCCGGCTAACAATATTTTAGCTGCGGGAGTAACGGCTACCGTGATTACGACGGTATTTGTCGCTACTATTCTTCATGGTACTGGTGGGGACGCTGGGTCTTCGCCGGGTTGGCGGTTGTCTTCATAATTCTCGTCTTCGCCTGTCTTTTGTATGTTTATCCCCGCGAGTGTTTGCACGATGTTGGAAAGTATACTAACAGCATTCCCACTAGCCGTAACTCGCGCCGTCGCAGGAGGCAAGGCGCTCAACCGCTATACGGAACGGGTTGGATGGCCCCTGCGCCACCTCCTTACTACCCTCCGCCTCCGCAGTACTCGGCTCAGGATCAGGGACCCCCGGGCGGTTACAAATATGGCTCGGGTGATGGGTATTACGGCGGCAATCAACAAGAGGGTATCCAACTGCAGCAACCGCAAAGCGCGTACCACCGCGGCACCGAACCCGAATATGCGCCCCCTCCCGGACCTCCGCCAGCCGCCAAATAAGTGAGATTAGTATAAGGGACGTGAGGAGAGGGTTCAGCCAGCGGAGGCCACACTCGCTATTTAAACTCGGACAGGGGCAGCAGGGCATCGATGTTATGGGATTGCGTTGATATGTTTGGGGAGCTGCTTATGGATCAGTTCACGCGGCATCCCGGCGTGTATAATGGGATGGGGTTTTCATTGCATCTGTGGCTTACCACTTTTCTTGTACTGTCTTGTCTGTTACCTACTTGACGTAATAGCGGTACTACCGAATTCTCCCCAGGTCGACGAGCCATGGCCTAAAGTTCCTACGTCCATGACGTCGACTGGCCCGTGCTAGAGCAATGTGGCGAGGTTGCTGAATCGTGTAACCACCACTTATCCCTCCGCCAACAAGGAGTCCCGCGGTATTAGTTCGTAGTTGAGAAGGCAGCCCGGTTATTAATAGCGGTAGCCGTTCTTGAGCTAGGACTTTTCTGTTTCCTCCCCTTTGACCTAATAGGGCAACAAAGAGGATTAGTTATCCAGATACAATGGATCGTCTTTCTCTTACTGTATATCGCCCTTCATTTCAACAAGATGGCTTGTCATCAGTAAACTGAACAGGATCATTTAGATAATGAGAAAGTGACACCGAAAAGACGACGTGATAGGGTCTTTCCCCTTTTCGTCCTATATTTACACACTATGTTCCACTTGTCTGTCAATCCACCAAACCCACCGAGGCATTCACCATAAAGACCTCTTCCGGTGGTCTCAAACCGCCTGCTTTACAAATTATAAACCTGCAAGTTCCCGCGCAACATGGCGATTCAGATCCTCTCCGACCTCCACCTGGAGGCCCCCAAAGGATACGATGTATTCGATATTGAACCCAAGGCGCCGCATCTCGCCTTACTCGGCGACATTGGGAACGTCGCGGCACACAAAGATGACTTCTTCGGGTTTCTGACCCGACAACTACAGAAGTTCCGAACTGTGATCTTCGTCCCCGGTAATCACGAAGCATATGATTCCAACTGGCCCGAGACCCTCGCTCTCCTTCGGGCTTTCCAAGAGGATTCGAACGCGCGCAAGGATACGTCGCTCGGCGAATTTATCCTACTCGACCGTGGCATTCTGCGGCTCCCGGACACCAACACCGTGATTCTGGGCTGCAGCCTCTTCTCTTACATCCCACCCGAGAGCGAGATGGCAGTCAGCATGGGGCTCAACGACTTTTTCCAGACGGACAAGTGGGACGTGCAAGCGCACAACGAGATGCACAGGCGGGATCTGTCTTCGCTCAATGCACAGGTCACTGACCTCGAGAATTCCGACGCCAACATCGTCATTTTTTCGCACTGGAGCCCGACTCTGGATGCTCGCGCGAGTGATCCGAGACACGCCGGCAGCCCGATCACGAGTGCCTTCTCAACCGACCTATCCAAGGAGAAGTGCTTCAAGAGCGGCAGGGTCAAGCTTTGGGCTTTTGGCCATACGCATTACAATTGCGATTTCGTGGTTGACCGAGAGAATGGCGCGGGTCCGTTGAGGTTGGTAGCGAATCAGAGGGGATACTACTTTGCTCAAGGCGCGGGTTTCGACGTTGATAAGACGGTCGAGGTGTGAATCGGAGCTGCGTCTGGTTTGATTTTGGAAGTCGAGCATAGCAACTCGCTCAACCCATTATGGTGTTGTGTACTCGGAACATAACATGGTATAGTTAAGAAGTTGAGAAAATTACTCTAAAAAGGATATAAATTGCCAGACAAAGAATGGCTTCGAGATAATGTACATTGTGAACGGCGCCGCAGCGCTCATCTTCACTCTGGATGGTTCCGCAATCTGCCGGCATTAGGGGAAACTGCACCGATTTAGTGGACATTGACGATCCTCCAAAATGGTTGGCCCCTGTTGCAAGGGTCTGAAGCCGTTGGTACCTTGCAGAAGCGAAGATGAACGAGGGGGAGGACCCGGCGGGCCAATGCCGTGCGGGCGTTCGTCTCATGTGCCCGCAGTTTTTCCTCTCCCCAGGGCAGTGCGGGACGCATTTCGCGCTCCCTCTTTTTCCTGTCAAGGCTGACTTGGGTGACTGCCTCCCTTCCTAGTTTCATCTCATTCACAGGTGAGACGGAACAGCCATTCCTTTGGCCCTTCGTTGGCAATATCTTGGGCGTTGGCGGCAATTGCCCGATTCCCTCCCGTTTTTGTACGACCCGATCTCGCCCTCGTTTGACGTTCGAGTCCCAGTTCCGAATACACTCGATTTTGCTCTCTTTCGCTTCCTTGTACCAATTTACATCAATCATTTCGCCACAGTTCTCTCCATTTACGAAACACTTTCTACAATCCGTTATTTGTACTTCGCGACTAGGAATATTATTTCGAGCCTCAGCCCATCAGATCTCCGACTTCTATGTTCTGCCACGTTTCGAAACCGATCACAGATTCACGAGCATCGCGGCCGAGACGGCATTGGGCGCAAGGCGATCAGACACAAGCGACGGTCGGCCGGGCAATGGCACCATAGTTCTTGCCGGATAACACTATCGTTCGACCATTCATGCGAGCGCTGATCACGTTTATTGATCGCCCATAACTTCGATATTCTGGGACTTGCTTGCCGACGAGCAGGAGGCTGGACAGCTGAGAGGCAAGATGGCGCCAGTCAACGTGGCGATGGAGAGGAGTTTGCGGAGGGGGTTCTTGGACTTGCTGGTGGCCAGTTTGCGACCCGCGATCGGGAGGAGAGACTTTGAAGGGCAAATCATGGATGTGAAGGCGGCCTTCTCCAGCTGGGATAATTGCATGCAGGTTAATTACTGCAAGTAGGTCTCCCTTATTTTCTTCGGTGGTGAGGTCGCGGCGCTGACAACAGACTAGATGGCCCGTCATTGCGGTCATAATCATCGGCGGCTTGATCATCTTTGCGGTAGCATGGTGCATGATTCGATGCCTGTGCTGCGGACTCTCTTGCTGCTGCTCGTGCTTTTCGTGCCTCAAGTGCTGCGGCAATTGTTGTGGGTGTTGCGATCCACCGAGGGGCAGCCGGCGCAAGTATCTCGACGAACCTTACATACCGCCGAACCACGGATACAAGTCACAAGAACCGATGCATGCTGGCTTCGACAGTCGTCCAACAGCGGCGCCAGTCTCCAAAGGACCGGCATTTCCTCAGTTCGCCGAGTTTGACGCCGGGGGCAAGAAGGACGATGACGCCCTACCCCAAATGCCGGAATGGGAGAGCGCCGAACGCAAGAAGGTGTACCTTGAGGAGGAGGCTGTCGAGATGAACGCGCTGAAGAGGCCCGACGCGGGTGGGCCAGCTGTCGGCGCCTCTGTGGTGGGAGGGGCTGCTGGGGCAATATCTCCCCACGGATCGCGCTCGCCAGTCAACCGAAGTCCGTATGGACCGCCAGGGGGTAACAACGGGTTCTTTGCTGCCAGCGCTATGGATAACAACGACCCATATTCGCAGGGTGCTCCGGCATACAACCAGCCAGGTATGGCCTATAACGAGCCGGGCTCCGGGTACGGGATGGCCGGTGCGGCTATGGGTCCCGGGCGACGCTCGCCGCAAGCTTTCAACAACGTCGGATACAACGACGGGCATAATAACGGGTACGGGCAAACACACGATTACCCCGATCCCGGCGCTCAGGGCAGCTATGACAACTATGGAGGCGCTCCCCAACAACAACCATATGATAACTACGACTCCCAAGGCAACCAAGGCTACGGCATAGCGCGTCACCAAACCCCCCACGCGATGGACCCCTCCCCCTACGGAACCGACCAGAGACGCTCTCCCGCGCCGCAGGGCCCCTACGGAGCCGACACCACAAGACGCTCCCCCGCCCCACGCGGCCCGTACGGCACCGGCGCACGCGACTCCCCCGGTCCGCAAGGCGCGGGGTCCTACGACACCCCTTACCTCGGCGGCGCCGGGGCCGGCATGCCCGAACCCCGCCGTTCCCCGGCTCCACAACAACAGGCCGGATTTGAGAACCACAACCCCTACGGCGGCGCGCGCGCCCCGCCCCAGAGGCAGTACTCAAATAACACCGGCGGTAACAGCATGCACTCGCCCATCAGCTCGCCCACGCCGCTCAGGAATGATGCCGGGTTCGACTTCACGTCGGGGTACAGCCGCCCACAGGCTCCCCTCACGAACCCCGCAAGCCCGGTGAACGCCGGTGGCTATCGGCAGTCGAGCCCGGGTCCTGCTGAGCTTGGGGGTGGGGGCGGTGGTGGATACCCGGGGTTCAAGCCATACCAGCCGTAGTGTACATCGGTGAGGCATGACGTGGAGGTGAGCGGTTCGCGTGGCTTGCGCGGATGGGATGGGATGGGATCGGCAGCATGGGATGAGGCGAGGCAGCAAGGTGGGATCTAATGACCAGCGGCTTATGTTCTGTGGAGTTGGGTGGGTTTTTTTTTTCACTTCTTGCCTTCGTTTTGTGCCCCATTTTTTGGTTTCTTCCTCTCGTTTATGTCTTACGACATCATATAGATGGTGCTTTTTGGTTCGTTTTTTCTATTGATGACCTGGGAATCTGGGCTGGGATGGACAAGTTGGCGGTGTGGTATAGGGGAAATATTCATGGCGCTGGTCAAAGACGCGATGTCTTTTTTTTTTCGCCCTGGTCGTGGTTTTGCTTCTTCTTACCGGGGAGAGCAAACGGGATGCTCCGGTGAGAAAGTCTTCTTTTCTATTTTTACAGTTTTCGCTTCTTGCTGTGGGTTGGCTGAGCAGCGTGTTGGGCTTGAGCCAACAAGTCTCTATCCTGCTGAGGACGAGGGTCCCCCGGTCTACGGACTCTTGGTAACGTGAGGATACGTCGGCTTTTGCGGGCTGCTTCTCTGGTGGGAGTCTGGGAATGGGTTGCTAGGGGCAGCCTGCCCAGGCAGATCTTGGGTGTAGTTATTGTGTAAATGGGCTTGGTGTACTACTAGAGCTAGACAGAAATGGGAGGTATTGGCCGGTTCGTATACCAACTTCGAGACGTTTATGGTTGGACTCGACACGCGTCGCGTGGGACCACCAGTTGTTGGTTCACGGACCCCATTGTCAGAGTGGGCCATGGTGGATTTCCTGGGTGTTCCCTCGCAGGGCCGCGAGCCGCGTTGAAAAGTGATGTTTCCGTTCAGTGGAATCATAATATGCTCTGAGTATTGCTCGGGACAAGGATGGTATATGGTTTGGGGTCGCTCCGCCGCCGGATGGAGCCTAATCCTTTACAACGGGTGGTTGACACGTGTAATAACACACTATATTTGTAGTTGCAGATGACTGTGTTCGAAATCGCCATGGGGGCGAAGTGTGGCCATACACCATAGAGAGCCTTACAACGAACCGTTTTAAGGACTTAGATGTGCATGTTACACCAAATGCACCCCGCTTATTTAGTGGGAGGACGCAGTAGGAGAGTGGTCAGGAGTCCGAATCAAAGGCCGTTCTACAGGTCGAAATGCGAGAAACACAGAAACAAAATCCTCAGCATACATACAGTAAGGGAGCCGCCCAGAGACCCGGGCTTGCGGCTGAGGGACTGTTTCGACCAACGACCAACGCGGGTCAGCTCATCACTGATGAGGGGTTTCGGCAACCGGATCCTCTTGGGCGTTTGTCATCAGGCTCCTTTCAAATTTAAACCACTCATTAAGAGGGGGCTTCGCGGTTGTGCATCACGCCGAAGCGCCGTAAGATCCCAAGCCGCGGCTCCTCACGGCTCCCTGACGTGGCCCGTGGCGGTGCGGTGGAGGATGCGGATCGCTGCGGTTGCTGTGGGGAGACTTCGAAGTGCGATCTTCGGGCTTTTCAGCGATGCCGCCCGTTGCAGACATTGTACATACACTGCAAGGGCAGCGATTGAATATCTCTCCTTATTCCGGCATTTGGATATGGTCAGCTTCGTATCGCGACCAACATTAAACTCAGAATGCAGAATCCGGGGTAACACAACTGTTGAGTCGCCAAGTTTTCTAGAGCTTCTCTCATCGCCGCAGGAATGCAGCGAAGAGCCCCGTTGAACCTGGGGATTCTTTGGTGGGTGTTGGGTGGGTGGGTTGCAACGACCCTTTTTAACCTTAACGCTTGTCTGAAACAAGTAGGACCCATGTAAGTTCTCAAAAAAGCCCAGCGAAATGACGTTATGCGCGTCGTTGGCTTTTTTTTTTTTCTCTCCGCTTCTGCCCCAAATTTGAAATTCGGTCCTGACAACCCCGTCCTTCCCCCTCGCAGAATGAGCACAAAGTGGTCTGCACAAGCGCCATGCAGGAGTCATCGGGTTCCGGGTTCGCATCGGCTCAGCCGCAGCGATGGGTGCACAGCACCATAGCAAGGGAAAAGCGGAAAGACGGGCGATGGGTGCTGGGTGCAAGGTTCATTGGGTCTTAGGTCTCGGTTCGGGAATGAAAAGTTGGAGCACACCAGACCCGGGTCTCCGGCCACCAGATTCGGTCGTTGATTTGTTGCTTCTCCTTGGATCCGTCTGTTGGGTACTTCGTACTTGTTTTGATTTTGCCATCGGGCTCCCCTGCACATCATTTTCACCTTACCTGCTGCCTAGCTGCTCCTCGATGATGCTATCGAATTCTTGCAGCATCAGCAGCATCCTTCTCTCTCAACAACGAGTAAAGCACACCATACGCAGCACACAGTACATCTGTGCACGGCACTTACCAAGCCAGGTAGACGCCTCTCTTCAGCAAAAGATCAGACCGAGGAACATCCCCATCCCTGTCATCCAAGTCTGAACACACCTCAGCCAGCCCTGCATGACACCGGTCGAAGCTAGGAAACCCTGCCACTCCTTAGCAAAAGCGTGCAAGCTGTCACCCACGGCACCCCCGCGGGCTTGCTCAAACACCTCCACATGGGCATTTAACGGTCCACCATTCGTGCTCAGCTAGTCCGTACAAAGCCCCCCTGCGCTCGATCCGCCTCCCTCGGTGCTCCGGCTGTCGATCACCAAAGAAGCACAAGGGATTCAGCTGTTCGATCTGGTCTGGGATCGCGTAGTCCGAGACATACCGTCTAACTGCCCATAATGCTCTCGAGTAAGTGTCAAATCGCCCAGTCCAATAGCTCCCTAGGGCGCCCCCTTCTGTTGTTCACACCCCCGTCGCTTTAATCCCCGCTGCTGCTGCTGCGAGGGACTGAGCAGACCCCCGTCACCGAGAATCGAGCAAGAGGTGGAAAGGAGAGAAAGCAAAGAATTCTTTGAGCAGATCAGTGTCACAAACTCTTCCAAACCCAAAACACACGAAGGCTGCAAGCTTGCCGCATCACTGCACTCTGAGATCTCCCAAGGCGGAGCAGAGCTTAAAGCGTGGTTGACGCAGGCGGGCGCATGGCTCCCCTAAGAACAAGGAGTAGAAGAGTGGGATCAAGAAGAGGAAGAGAACACAAACAAAGACAAGACCTCGTCGATACAATGGGGGCGGCGACGGGAACGGGGACAGGAATGGAGAAGCGACGGCCTCGTTTGGGACTGTTGACCTCGTTTCTGCCCAAGCTCACATCTCGCCCAGGGCCGCAATCCCCGGAGATCAATCGGAAGCCGCTTCCGGCCAGCTCGACGACCTCCTTATACCTCGCCGACCAGTACCTTACCGACAATGACGACGACACCGCCAGGACGAGCGCCGACTCCAAGTCGTCCCGCTTTGAGTCGGGAACCGGATCAACAACTTTGTCGCCCATCGAACAGGGCAGCGCGCCGCTCTTCGAAAACAATGTACTTGAGTCCACGCCGCCCAAGAAGCTTCACAAGATACCGGCCATGCCTACCTGCCCACCGCCGCCGCCACCCAACGTCCTTACGAAGCTCGGGACACCGGTTCGCGTACCGGCGGTCACATCAACCCCGACTGCGAGGAGAGTCGACAGGAGCCCGTCGCCCGACCGCCCCCCGTCAAGGGCAAGGCTCCAACCGAATCAGCCCCAGCCCCGGCAACTGTCCCCGAATCCGAATCCGCGTGGTCGCAGTGTCTCAGCTCAACCCCAGTAGTCCGTGATACTGCGGTCGACGGCTCGCGAGCAGTCTCCAATCCAATCCAAGGCCCAGGCCGGACTCTGTCGAAGCCCCCGAGCGAGGGCAGTCCTCCCGCTACCGCCGACAAGCGGAAAAGGAAAAGCTGGTTTCCGGGTGCCCGGTCGAGAGCTAGTTCGGATGTTACTAAGCCCAAGCCTCGTGGCGCCTGGATTATATCGCCAGATGACCACGTCGACTATAACACAGCGCCTCTTTTAAATGGAGAGAAGGTATGTACCACCTACCGCCGCAGGAGATTCAGCCTCAAAGCTCTAACCGTATACAGGTGCCTGAACTGTGGGACGAGGCAGGAAATGTCCTGGTGTACCTACACCCCAAGGGAAGCGATCGCGGGCCTAGTTTCAAAGTTGCCGACCACATTTTCAGCCCGTCGGCAGTCTTGGTTGAGCTCCTGTGACTAGTGACGGAGATGGCCTCGACCCAGAATGCTGGATACCTCGACGTCGCACCGGCTGATGGCCCCGTGACCGAAGGCCATTTGTACCTCCCGCTCGGCAACACCGATCTCGAGCGTCTCATCGCCGCGCGGAACCTCTTCGCGCTCCTAACGCACCAGCGCCTCGTGGGCACATCCGAGAACCCAACCTTGTTCGCCGCCGTGCTCCAAGTGGCTGGGCTGCTTCGGCGGTTTAACTTCTGCAGCTTCGATGGCTCCTCCTTTGGTGAATCAGTCGACAGGGCCTTCGATGTCTTTATGGACGAGACTGGCATCGCCGATGTGCGTTACAGCCGGGAGAAGACGCTCGAGGCGCTCATTCTGGCGGAGCAGATCAAGTCGTGGAACCTCTACAATGAGGCGTTTGCCCATGCCGTGGGCAAGTATGAATATCTTCTCGAGCTCAAGTCGCCTCTCTACGACCGAATCTCCGTCAGCACCCGCCAGCGTATGGACCGCGCCCATTTGGACCTGGCCAACCGCCAAGCTAGCGTCAACGCACGACTCGAGGCGTTCGAGTTTCCCTCGCTCTTCTCCGGCACCGCAACTCCACCTCGTCGGAAGAGTACAAGAACGTCAAGTTCAAGGAATGGCGGACTTCATTCGCCAAGATGAGGAACTTCGTCCTCAACTACTACAAGGGTCTCTTTGGCAACTGGCCGCCGCGGGCTCGCAGTAAAAAGAACCACTTCTCACAGAGCGGGCTGAACCGGGAGTGCCTGAAGATCCTGTATTCGGACTTTTGCGCCCTGTACGACCTCCTGGTGGACCGGCAGTCCATGACGCCCCGCGTTATCGGCGAGGGGCATGATGATTCCGATGATGATACCAAGGAGATGACACCCGCTGAGGCTTCCATCTCTGCCCTCCGCAGGGTCCTTGGCGAGTTTGACAAGTCCTCGCCCCCCGTGCTACCACCGGTTCCCTTCGACGTCCCCAAGCTGCCGAGCATGACTGCGATCTACGAGAACTATAACGAGCTCCCCGCGAAGAAGCAGATCAAGTACAGCAAGGCCCTCCAGCCCCACGAGCTCCAGCTCATCCTCATCAAATCTCGCAACATTGACACCGACGCCCTCACCCTCCCCTTCCTGGTCGCCTACAAAGAGTTCGAGCTCAAAGAATCCAAGGGCACCAACCCGGCCGACCTCGCCGACCAACGCATCGGCAACTGGCTCTTCCTCTACGTCGTCATACAGTCGCTCCCCATGCTAGTCGTCGACGCCCCGGGGTTGCGCTACACCGAAGGCGTCGAAGACTTCATCTGCCAAGCGCCCCAAGGAAACCCCCCATGGACCGAGGACGCCGGCCAGACCCGCAAGATGTGGTTCCAGACAGGCAGCTCCAACGTGGTTGAGCTCTCGGCCGACGTGGTCATGTTCTCGGTCGAAGGCATCTACATGCGGTCACACTGCTGGCTCGCCGCCAAGGAATGGGACGCCCGAGCGGCCGGCGCCCCTTCCACCAACACCCAGGCTCCCTCACCGACCAAACCTCCGGCTTCCACGACATGGACTCATCATCCACCGACCCTTCCATCACCCCGATCCCCACCGCCCCCTTAACAACCCACCAGCACCAACAACAGCACCGCTCCCAATCCCCCGCTCTCAATCCCAACCACCCCAACCACAACCACAACCACAACCCCCATAGCAACCTCAACCCCCACACCACCACCAACCACTCCACCCCGTCCTCCTCCCCCCACCTCCGCCCGCGAAGCGGCTCCACCAACGACCGCGCCCGCCAGGCCTTCCGCGCCAGCATCGCCATCGGCCTCGAGCCGCTGCCCCTGCCGGCCGCGCCGATGTTTGACCGCTCCTCACGCGTGCTCAGTGTCGGGTCCATGTCCAGCGGCGGCGGCGGCTGGGGTGGTGGCGGCACGGGCAGTGTGAGTGGCACGGGGAGCGGGCCGGGGAGTCCCGGGCCTGGTATGGGCTATGGCGATGTGTACCAGCTCGGTCTGCGGGCGAGTCGGTCGGCGGCGAATCTGTCGCATTTTGGTGGCAGTGGACTTGGTGGGGTTGGGGGTGGGGTGGATTATCTCGGGACGGGTGGTGTCGGTGCTGGTGCGGGTGGGCAGCCGCGCAAGTCGAGCTACGGCGGGCTTGCGGGTATGGGGATGGGCGGGGTAGGCCCGTCGAACTTGGGGCCGGGCGCGCCCCCGGGTCAGGGTGGTGCTGTGGTGCGGGGGGATCCACTGGGCGGGGCAGCACGTTTGATGATATCTTGAAGGGGATGGATGGGAAGGGGAAGAAGAAGAAGAAGTTGTTTTTCTAGACTAGGTGTAAATGTTGGGGTAGATGGATCATGGGATGGCATGGGATGGGCATATTTCAGCTGGTTTTTTCTCAAGGTTGGTTGGTTGGATGGGTTTGCGCGGGTTTTATTTTCGTTTTACTTTTGTGTTCTTTCGAGAGAGAAAGAACTTCTGGCTTGGCTGGGCCTTCGTTTCTGGTTCTGCTCGGCATCTGTATAGATGATACCCCTTTGTAATGCGACTGGCCCTTCTGCTGTCTCGTCTTGGGACTCGGGGGGTTTTGTTTGGTTTTGTCACTTTGGGGCTTCGGATGGTGGATCACATACATCGGAAGGGAAGGGCTTTCATACTCATCTCATCCCACATCACTCGTCTTGTTCTTTGGGTGTTGGTTTAGTTTTGCATGGCATACGCGGTACGCAGAGTAGAGTACAGGAAACGGCAGGCAGCATGGATTTGACCATAGAATAGATCTGGTTTTGGGGAAAGGAGAATTAAAGTGGCGAAAGGAGGGCAAGGCAACCTAGCGGAGGGTGGGAGAAAGCCTTCAACAGCTCTCGGAGATTTAGTAATGCAAGGGTACCTGCCACGTCGTCAATGGGCCATGCCACGCGGTAGCTTCACCGATTTTTGGATTCCGAGGTGCACGAGACAGTCTCATAAGGCCCCCACGTCGTATGCTACATGCCTTGTGTGTCCGGTGCCACTGATGTTACCCAAGCACTCGGCCTGCCATTGTTCGCTCGGGTATGCACATACCTATGGTACCTATGGTACCTACATGTGGAGTTGTATCCGCATGTGACAGATGTTGGGAGATTGTCCCGCGCAAGAAGTAAGAGTTGACATTACCACTTAGTTGAGCTACGGGGAGATAGCTGGCCGCAATAATCATAGACCCCATTGCCGTCTTGCCGTCTTGCCGTCTTGCGCAAACTGGGCAGTAAGTAGCCCAATAGCCTCGCCACGAACCCAAAAGCCAACTTGAAACCCAAGTTCAGCCTCAGCGGCATGAAGACGAGGCAATCGCTGTGTGCCCAAGGCACAGCAGCGTACCTTACCTTAATGATCCCACCCAAGGTGGTGACGGGGCCTGGAGTTGGTGTGTGACCCGCATATGGTGTGTTCACTTTGGCGCAATCGCGCCCGCGCATTGGGGTTCACGGCAGGCCTCACCCCCCAAAATCACGAAACAACCGCGCTGACGCGCTGAAGCGCTGAAAGCCCTTTGCCTTACCGTGCCACCCCCAACTCCCGACCCCAACGTTCCGGCCCCTGCCGTACAAGTCCCGTTCCCGGATAATAACCCCCCAATCAAGCTTCCACCGGGTGCTGGGCGCAATTGCGCTCTCTGGTTCCAAGACATGGCTAAAATACCTTTCTGGAAAGTTATCGTATAAGGGAAACCATTAGCTATTGAAAACCAAGACTTGCGCTTGTGACAGGTCTGCCCGATCCACACACAGCTTGGTCGCGAAGTTATCCTCTGCCCGACGGTGGCACGGTTAACAGGTAAAACCTGGCAGTGTCGTCGTGTACCCGCCGACTTGGGAGGGTGGGGCGATCGGGAGAGACCTAGCTTGCCAAGATGAGACCGGTCCCACAAGCACGGAGCTGGACAAGAAATGAAGTCTCAACAGATCAACTCTCGTAAGACCTTGTCACTGTATGGTGCCTGCAGTCATTGATTGCCGGCCTTTGTGAATGTCAGGTTGTCGAGAACGCGAAAAGGCGCCGACGAGGGCTTCTCGCTAGCTGTATACGTTTGAAAGTCAAATTGAACACCGTGACTCCCGCATACATGACTGAGTCCCGGAAAGAGCTTCAAGAGGAGGAATGAACAATTTGCCTTCCTCCCGCGGGCTTCGTCTGATTCCAGCAATATCAGCATGGACCCTTTTTGTGTAGGCTCATCCCTGTTCGTCGAGAAATCGGTCTGAAGCAGGGCATGATTGGTTCAGCATCTGACCAATCAAACCCCTCTCTTTCAGCGAAAAGGGCAGTCGTTGTAAGAGCCGTTGCGTGTGTGTGTGAAGGGAAGGCAGACTGGAGGAGGGCGAGGTGAGGCTCTCGATGTGATGGAGGGTACAGAAAGTCGAGGGGGTACTCCTCTGACTGCCCAAACCTCCACCTTTCCTTGTATGAGAATCGCGCCGTAACTCGAATTACTGAACCCATTGGCCACTCTGGTGTTTCTGGTGTTGCCTCGTGAGTCTTGTTTGACGCCGCTTCATCTGTATTGCTCGTCTCGGCCGCACTTTCACACCAACCTGCCGCTAGTTCCGAGATTGGAGACGTGGGGCCATATGTCTGACACTTCAGACCGCTTCGGCTTCTTCAATGGGGGTACGGGTCCCAAGCAGCCGGTCTGCGAGGACCCTACGCCCCACAGCAACTTTACTAGGGTCCATGACAGGGAGACCACAAGTGTGTCGCCGTCCGAGGACTTCTCAGACCTCTTCGACTATCATGCATATTATGGATCCAGGGCAACGACAGATGTAACCACCCAGTCTGATGCTCCCTCCTCGCGGGGAAGCCTGCCGTCATGCCCTCCGCCGTGACCCCCGCTGGTACCCCCCCGGCGGGTCCCGGCCAGGACGAGGATTGTCCTATGTCAGACCCCCCCGAGACTTCCAACCAAGACGAGGACTGCCAGATGGAAGACCCCCCGCCACAAGAACCCACAACCTCCTCACGTCTGGCCGGAGCTCTTGGGCCCCAATCCTCCGCGACAGCCAAACATCTTGCTGGAAGCGTCACCCTCGCCATCACCGTCGGCAGATATGCAGCAGAAAAGAAAGAGAGTGGTCAAAGACCGGGAAGAGACAGGAAGAGTTCGGGAGCTCGGGGCTTGCTACCCTTGTAAGATGAATAGGAAAGGGGTAAGTGTCTTCCACGCCCTCGCCGTAGGGCTTCCAACCTCTTGCTGATTGTCAATGCTAGTGCGACTCGGAGGAGATTTGTGGCGCGTGCAGGAAAAGTCGGTCGTTATCGAGGTCGGTATGCATCCGAACACCGTTGTCGGAGATGATCCCGGCAAAGTTTGGTGAGATTTGCCTACCGTATGCCGTTTGAGGTCCGATGGTACTGACTCCTATATTAGTGCGGTGGAACTGGAACAACCCGAGCCGTGAGCAGCCAGACAAGTATCCCGTATATCACCTGTTCATTTCCTGCTCCGACGATGTCAACAGCCCCTGCCTACACCTTGAGGCTCGTCCCTTCGCGCCACCGGGACAGGGGCGACTGGATATCGTGCTGAGTGAGCCGCCTTCGAAAACAGAAAGTTGGGAAGATATCATATGTTGGTGGATGGAACAACAGATTATAGTTGAGAGTAGGAAGGACTTCGAGGCCGAAATGGACAGGCTACTCGTCGGGTTTATTCGTCAGGCGAGAACGAAAATACGCCCAGCGGGGCAGCAGGGGGCGTTGTTGTCGAACCTTTTCCAGATGAGGTGCATGTGGAAAGTCTGGGGCTGCAAACAGCTTTTTTTTCCGGGAACAGCTCGAATCCCGAGGACGTCCATTCGACCTTCGGTTTGAGGCGATCCAGGACTCGCTTCGACGGTTTGCCGGCCAAAAGATTTCGGAACTCGAGCGCAGGATCCTCCCCGAAATCGACAAGTATATCGCCGCAAAAGAGACATCTCGTTCTGCAGCAACCGAGATTGACGTCATGAAATGGTTTTCGTCGTGGCAGCTAATGCTGACCTACCGCCAATCGTGGAGCTGGGTATTGGAGCAGCAGCAAACGAATGCTGCCCCGATACCAATCGAAGGTTAGTTGGTTGCCCCCAGTCCTTTGCTCCAAATGCTGACCCAGAACTCAGTGGCGCCACTTATGGGTGTGACGAGGCATGATTTCCGGGAGACGACTGAGCGATTGTTCGAAGGCATAATCGTCATCTACTCCGGGGTGTTTCATAAGAAAACCACAGTCGAGAAGATCAGAGACGCCGATTTTCAGGTCTTCGGGGCTGACCAGAGCCTCTACGCTGCATACCAGAGAGTCTGGCAGACGCTCCCTGACTTTTGTAAGTTACCACCAGCCGATAGAAGATGGAGAATTACTGACTTTGCCCGATAGATAGCCGAGTGGCACACCAGGTGTCCCCCACAGATGAGTTATTCATTGAGCGCATCGTCAAAAAGGAGTCGAAATTCCTGTTGAAGGCTCGCTCGGCCCGCAAATGAACATCACGAAGAAGTTTGCTCGACAAACGGCAGTCAATCGGCGTTTTAGTGTCGTCAAGTTGTTCCATATGTTAGGGTTTTATTTCAATCGGAAAGGGTAGTGGAAATATGAGAAGGTTCCGGCTGGCCCGTGGCTCGGCCACGGTGGAGGGACGAGTACGGCAGCCATGAGCAATGAGCTCTCATGTGAAAAGCGACAAAGGGTGGATGGATATATCCCAGAATGTTTGAAGTAATGTTGCGGGTGGGAGTTAGAGCAAATACGCTGTTGTGGGGGAGTTGGGCCCGTGTGGCTGGGGCAGCTTCGGCCGTAAGCCAGCCTCGCATGAACGGCATGGGACGAGCTGAACGGAGTTGCGTTACCCATTCTCAAGGGAGTGGCTTGATGGTGACCGTGACTTTCTTCCCGTCATGCTTATGCTTCTTCAAACTCTTGAAAAGGCCGACGACGTCTTCGAGGTCCACTCCCATCGCCGCTTCTTCATTGATGAAGATTTCGAGCTGAATATGGAACTTCTTTCCGTGCTCTGCGGTCGACCGAAAGCTAAAACTGTGTTTAGAATCATGAGAAAAAAAGTAGAACCTTACTACGTACCTGATTTTATCCTGGATAGCGCGTTGCGTCTTTGGCCAGATCTTCACCAGTGCCGCCATGGCTGCGGTGACGGCGCCAATGTAGTCGGCCCAAAATGTGGCATCTGGATCTGCCGCATCCATCAGGGCCCGAAGGCTCTTGTATAGATGCTGGTCGATGGGCGCTAAGCTCGCTCCCCACCGTGCACAGGTTGTGACACCTAATACGGCACGGGCGAGGTGCGTCATCCCGGGCTGGTCTGGGCTGCTGATCGCGTTATGCAAGGTGGTAGATGCATTCTTCTCAGCATCGCATCCCAACTGAGTCCATATTTGGCGAGCATAAAGCGTGTCGAGCTGTAAACCGAAAACCGTGGTCGTGGTGGCCAAGTTGAGATCAGGTGGGAAGGCAGACCGCAAAGCATCAAGAACGTCTGTGACACTTGCTGAATTCGAGCCCATGATGGAAGGCTCGGGGTTCCCCATGATATCCCCGGAATATGTTAAGGGGTTGCTTTCCCGAATATCCGGCGGTAGGCTCATCATCAAAGCCCCTTCACGGTTCCCACCAGAACAAAAGGTGACAGAGCGAATAGCGGGCACGGCAGCAATGAGTGCGTCGACCACAGCAATAATGGCAGGAAACTGAGCACGCCGGCGCTTCGACATGCCGAAAATCTTGCCGTCAAAAGAGTTGTTGAACTCGAGCAGATCCTTGTTTTGCCCGAACACACTCCCCGAGACGGTAAAGGACCCGATGGACGGAATAGGATACGGTTGTACGGGGTGTCTGTGCATCAACATGCTCCCGTAGCCCCGGAAACCACCTCCGCAGAGATAAACGTCGATCCCTGGTGCGACTGCGCTTTCCGTTCCACCTTCGCTCTGATGGGGCACGGCGGCGTCGGCGGCAAGAGATGGGAACTTGGTACACAGTGTCCGGAACGCCTCGCTCATGCCGTTATGAAGAGTTGAAAGTTCTGACGCCTGGGTGACGGGGTCGCCGTTGTTCAGCACCTTGATCAGTCGGGCAGCCCCAAAAGGAAGGCTTTGCCCCGCAAGCGCGGCGGCCACCTCGGGCCCAACGCTATCCTCTCGGAGACCGGATTTTGCGGCATAGGAGTCCAAATACGTCATCTGGACACTTCCTCCGCCGAGATCGAGGAACAAACCTTTCACATCGACGAACCCCGAGCGAGCCCCCACTGAGCCAAAAAGGGTCTCGACTGGAGGTGCGAGAATGTACACAGACAGACCTGGGGATGCCTCCCGTATAGACTCGAGCATGGTCGTGGCGTTCTGGGCCCGACGCATCGCCTCTGTCGCGAAAACCCTAACTTGGCTTGGAGGAACACCGTAGTCGTTGATGGCGATGGACCTAAAGCGTGCCAAAGTTTGCGAGACCAGCTTGATTGTCTCGTCGGGGAAAACCAATGATGGCCCACTCAAGGCGTCAAACAGTGAGATGGCTGCTCGCTCTCTGTAAAGGCTTTTCAGGAGCCGTGTCTCCGGAGGGGAGAGGTCTAAAATGGAGAAGCGAACACCGTTGCTTGATAAGGTCTGTTAGAGTCGGGGATTATTCTGTGTGGTATCGCTAACATGACGCATGGCCATGGTGTAAAAGGATGTCTGGCTTACCTTCCCATGTCAACCAAAGCGTAGAGATGATTGGAGCCTGAGGGGTCCCATCGCGGCAGCTTCTGCTCCAGGTTTTCGAGCGTAATGATATCAACTAGAGGATCCATATCAACGGTGTCCGACTTCGAAAACGGGAGAATAAGTCAAGAACGGTTGATGTTACAGAGTGGTCGAACTGGAACGGCGGGCTGTCCTCTCATGCGCCGAAAGTTGAGGTTGGAAAGTGGGAAAGCATCAGACGAATGTGGGGTTCCGGGCATTCAAGGCAAAGGCATGTCTGCCCAACATCCATTAGGTGCACCTTTAGGGCTTGACGATTGGTAACCACTGGCAAGGCAAGCCTGACTTGAAGATGCCATTTTCTACAACGTGGGCAATTGCGACTGGGCACAGGAGCAGACAAGGCAGGTGCCAGCAGCAGCCACGACCGCGGCAGAGAACTGATTACACTTTATCCCTTGTGTTAGCGTGAGCAGCTGTTGGACTGTTAGCCTGCTAACGGATCTTGAAACCACTCGGGCGAGGGACAAGAGCCTCTTGCCAAACGCACATCCCAGTTAGGTAATTTGGGCTCCCACAAGCCAGTGATGTTGAACTCTTGAAATGATTACCGACAAATCGCAGCGGCCTCAGGTATGGGAAGATAGAGGAACGACAGGACGACACAGTCCCGAAGCTTTAGCCTCCGTATCGTCTGAAGTAATCTCTTGGCACACCTGAAGTGACGACGCTGATAACTGCATATAAGACCAGGGGTCCTGCACGAAACTCAGAGAGAGTGTCGAGAGGCAAGGTACACTATCATGGTACGCATGGATGCTTGTCAAAGAAGGCTCCTCACCTTCCCAACCCCGCGGTCTTCAGGAGGGAGGGTACCCAGCAATGTCGCCAAGCGAGTTGTGGGTGATGGGTCTCCAGCTCAGTTGCACAGAGGAGCCCACGTGCTTGAACCAAGGTTGCAGGAGTTTAAAAAGCTTGGACCGTTTTAGGGATCTGCAGGTTTGGGAAGCATCACTGGGGAATTAATTCCTTGTCCACACTTGCAAGCCCAAGGAACCCCCTGGGTCAGGTCAGGGTTTCGACTGCTGAAAATCTTCAACGGAGCCGGCGCTTCTCGGTCATTCACCCTCGGTGTGGATTTTGACGAGCTATCCGATGAAGCGGTGAGCAGACCTGAAAAGATCCCGCGATACAACCCCAGGTGGTGTCCCTGACAGTCCCTGGCAGTCCCGGGCCACGTCTTGTACAGTGGGGTGCACAGACGGCAGCGCGTCGACCTGGTTTTTCGTATGTTGGTCGGAAAACGCTTGTCCCAAGGACCTTCACTTCAAGCAGTGAGTAAATCGGCGCTCTGCTTCTACCAATAAAGCAGACACATTTTCCCTCATACGAAGTACAAGAAGAAAGATTGTGTTATGATATTATTCAAATGTAATGTTCGCTCCCATCTCGGCCCCTCATTAGCCTACGGAGGACGGTCATGGGAAGGAGCACTACGGCAAACTTGATTGGGTGGAAATCACTGAGACTTCGCGTCTCGCCTCGCGCGCACTTAACGCGAAAAAACGCGTCTATTTAGTTCCCTGTTCCATCTCAAACCCCTCGTCCGTCACACAGTGCACCACACCCTGTCATCCCAACCACACCTCCCCAACAAGGAACTCCTCTCCTCCTGTTCTATTGCCCAACATTCATGCTCTGGCCGGGTACTACACAACTGATGCCGGGCCCGTTACGAAGTACTGCAATCAATAAACAAGCATGACTTCCGCAACGGTAGACTTGCAGATGCGGAATTACCTGGTCGCGGCAACATTGTATGGTAACAGTGCACTGTAATTCTAATGTATTCGCACCCTCGATTGCGACCCCTCGCGGTTTCCATTCGCTTGCAGCCCGCATGTCGAGACTTCACGCGTCATGAACGCTTCCCAGCCTCTCAATTGCTCGCCTCAATCGGAACAAGCTACACCTATTCGATCACAGCGCACAGCTCGAGCTTCCCGTTCTGTGTGCGACGCGCGGATTCGACGCTACAGCAGAAGGATTCACGAAAACTTGCGAATCGAGAACTCCAAGTCATCTGCCTCGGCGCTCCACAAGCCGCGCTCCCCCACTTGCTTGCTGTCGAACTCCACACGCCCACAAGCCACCAACTTCCAGGGGTTCATTCCTTGAACTTTTCGGGTATTTCGCTGTGAGCAGCGTCCCAGCGCTTCGCTAGTTGCGCGTGGAGTGTTGAAGTAGTGTAGCCGTCTGAACGTGCTTGTACTGCATGGAGCGCATCGAGCACTGTTAGTCTCCTCCCCTTTGGGAACGCGCATTACTTGAACGGACCAACCCGGATCAAGGTCCGTCGTGATCCTCGACGCGTTGCTACCAGCCCATCGCCCTGCCCGACCGTTGGCCGGTTGCTGTTCCTGCTTGCTGCAGTCGGCTCACGAATTCACAAATCAGCGAGCTCTTGACAACTTGCGCCGTTCAACAGTGATCCATTGCGACGTTCCCGGCGCCCGCGCCTATCGGCGGCGGCGGCAAGCATCCATATGTTGCTCCACCACACTGCTGTGACAGTGTGTGTCGATTTGGGGATGGGGACCCTGGAATTCGAGCTGCAACTGCAACTGCATCAACAAGGTTCTTTTCCAGGGGCCCTGCACCGTCTCCACTTCCGGAGTCGAGCTCCTCCCATCCGTTGCTGGCTGCCCGTTTAGTGGATGGTGTTCTTGGGGGGCACTGGGGGGTCTGAACCCAAAGAGCCCGGCCCGAGCTGGGCTTCTGGGCAGCACCTGGGTTCTCTGCCGTGCGCTGTTGTCGAACCTGCCCCCGTGCCCACCCCCCGTCCGCTCCCTTCTTGCATGAGCGCACCCACCGTTACATATCCCCAACACCCCATCATCGGAGATCCCGCTTCTTCCCCTTTTTCCCCAGCGCAGTCATTCATTTGCGACTCAGTTGACGACCAGTCGCGCTCGGCGCAGGGTCTTCGGAGTTTTAACGATATCACGACACGACGGCAGCAAGACATCACCGAAAAAGCGCTGCGCTCACCATTTCCTGAGTTTTCAGGTTACCCATCCTGACTCGACTCTTAATTTCATTGCCTCCTTTCCTATTTGATTTTGTCAGTTTTCCTATCTCTAGGTCACGATTTCCCTCTTCGAGTGACGACTCTCGAATCTCGACATAACGTATACGAAAGGACGACTTTTAACGAATCTTGTGCCCACGCTTGGACTTTGACGGACAACAACCTTGTCCGCCAACCCCAGCCATCCGTTTTAGACCGACGCGCCCGCGCTAATCCAGCGGCGCTGCGCACCTCTGTCGCGCACTTGCACTTTCAACACGGCTTTGATCGCGCATTCTATTCCTGCGCATGACCATTATTCGCGTGTTGACTTAGAGGCACTCTCGACATAGCTCATTTCAACTCCTTAATGACACCTCGACATTCCAGTTTCAAGACAAGATGAATCCGCATTCCGGACCTGCGACCCTTCCGCGGGGTTTCAAGTGTCCCGACTACGAGGCGCCCAGGACGCCGGAACCATTTCCCCAGATGGACGACGTTCAGATGCCTTCGGCCCCGAGGCCGCGCCTGAAGTTGAGGCGGCGCGTTGTCTCCCAACTCACAGCGCCAACACAGCACTTTCTAGCTTCTGTCGCTGCCGCTGATGTCCCAATACCGAGCATTGAGGAACCCGAAATCGCCGCTGACGACTACGACATGAATGCCCCTTGCCCCTTTCCGGAATTCGACCGCGACCATGACGCAGAGGACACGCAGTTTCTCAGGCCTCAGGGGCGGGGATTGCCCGCGCCGAAGACACCGGCGCCCGAGCTCGAAGCGTCGCTGCCAGCCTCCCGGTACCCCAACTGGACGATTGACTCGATCAGCAGCGTGGAGTCAACGCCGGAGCCGGACTATGAATCCAGCAGGCCCTCAACATCGAGGTCGACACAAACTAGCGCATCGCTGTTCAGCCGCTTCTCGCTTGCTTCAGATGACGACCATTGCGACAACTTTGGAGACGAGAGCAAGGAGAAGGACAACTACCTCGCTACCCTCCACGATGATGCGCCGTCTCGTGGCTCTGCAGACCTCCGAGGAAAGGCGCGGAAAGCGCCTTGGACGAAGGCGATGAGCGACCACCTATGGTCGACTTTCATGTTGTACCTCCAGGATCCTAAAGTTACCCCGGTTCGCATGGGCAAAAGCTGCATCCCACCGCATGGCGTCTGCCTCCGTGTTTCGCGAGAGGCAAAGAGGAGCTGGAAAGGTTCCAAGGCCCTGTCCAAGGCGACCGGCTCCGGCGAGGGCAGGAAGAGCGGGAGCGCCACCCCAACCGCGGACATCTCGGGCACATTCATCCAGTGGCCCCATACGTGCGCAGCTACCCGTGCGCATTTGCGAGATCTGTGCAAGTTGAAGTCTCGAGCCAATAACTACAAGTTCGCCTCGCGACACAATACGCCTTTCACCCAGGCTGCTGCCCGCCACTGGAACCGCCGCTCGACACCGGCCCGCTCACCGGCTCCGTTCGCAACGCAAGATATGTCACTCTCGCTTGCCTTGAGCACATCCGAAAGTATGCAGCCAAACGGTCCCCTGGCGCAACTTTCAGCATCAAATGCGGAGCCTGCAGCCGCCCCAAGCCGCTCGCCACTCCTCGCAGGCCAGATTCTCGGCACTTTCGAAGGCGAACCGTCCTTCGCAGAACGGCGCCGGTTGGGATCTCCCTTCGGCGCCAGCAGTTATGGGCCTAGCTCATCTGGCTCCCTCGCAGCCGTTCTTGGCTTGCCTGGCCCCATGCCTCGCCGCCAGTCGCAGACCGTCGGCGCAAGGCGAACTCTCCAGTCGCCCGTTCGTCTCAGCAGATCGGGCACCCAAAAGCGGCGGCATACGCAATCCGGCGTTCCGCGCAAGCGCCCCAGCATTGGCTCCGATCTCTGGCTCGATCCCGGTTTCCGCGCCGCCGCTGCAGCCGCAGGAAACCCGGCTTTCACCCAGGAAACCACAGAATCCAGCCGCAACGACCCCTTCCTTATCCCCCAAATCCCGTCGGTACCCACGCTCAGTTCCTCGACTAGCATGCCGAACGTCGGCGCGCAGCTCGACGATTCAGCGCTACCATTACCCCCCCGACTCGGCTCCCCGTTCACAGGGGAAGGCTCCAGCTTCAGCTTCCCCCACCGTGTGCACCGCGCGCACCAGGGCGGTAGCATCGACCTCGGCGTCCTCGGCCGGCCGTTCTCGACAATCCAGCAATTCTCAACCGACTCCAACGCGGCCCCGGCGCGCAACACTCTCGCCGACCGCCTGGCTTACATCGACCACCGCCTCAAGGAACTCAGGCAGCGGGATACGAACCACCGGGCCGAGTCCCCGTTTTAAACACCATGGCTTCACGACTCCCTTTAACCCCCTTCGCTCCCTCACCCCGGATCAACTCCTGGTGGTGCCATTCGCTTCACTGTACATGTTCTGCTGCTTCGCGTATCTCCTAATCTGGGAACGCATTTTCTGGATCTGCGGCATGGCGACTATGATTATTACGACGTTTCAAACGATACCACGTGCGTCAAGGAGGTGTTTGGACTGATGGTATGAACTTATGATATGTGGATGGATGGATGGATGGATGGAAATACCCCGCTTGTTGGATTGAACATTTATCGTTTTGGAGCTTGTTCATATCGCGGTGGGCGTCTGCTTATATTCTCTTGTTTCCTTCTTCATATACCCACTCCGTGGGCCGTTGGCGGACATGTCTTGGAGAGTTGTTTTCCTTTGTCTTCACACAGTTACCACTCACTCACAATCCTCTCTCTTTTCTTTCTCTTCTCTTTCAACAAGTTCATCATGGACGGCTTCATGAAAAATTACGACTGATACGAACGATGGGAACGGACGAAACGACCCTTGGAGTTCCAGCTCTCCCCAATTTCTTTCTTTTTATATGGGGCATATTCTTTTCACTCATCGCATGCCTCGCTACGAGGCGGCGTATGACTTATTTAACTTGGCGATTTGGCGGCTCTGCATAGATGGGAGTTGGGCCTGAAGATAAAACGACTGTCCTCCTTGAGGGCGATGATGACTGTTGATGCGGTGACGCATTTTTGCTACGGGTGATGGACTTTATGAAATGTATATTGGCGGTTCAGCTACTCAGCTGCTCTATTCAGCTGTTAGTTATAGAAATGAATCGTGTTTAGTAACGAGGTGTTGCGCTTTGATATGTTGGTGTTCGTCATGATGTTCCCTGGTGAAGAACGACAAAATATTTTTCTTTTTTCTCTTCTTTTTCTCCTTTTCATTTAGCGTATACCCTTTCCTCGCACCCCACGATAGCGCATAACTCAAAACGGAACTCCATAAATCGTTGTCGCTTGTGTATGTGTGCGGGAGGCACAAGATCCGGACCTTAGTGTATACCTAAGGTAGTTATGTACAGGATCCCGACCCGCAGAGCTTCAATGTGGGCCCGGTACTATAGCTTAATTGGCATCGCGACTTGCCCCCCCTGCGTCGCGTCTCCCAACTTCTCTTCCATCAACTCCGAAATCCTAGCAAAACCACCTTATGCTATCGCCACAATGATGGGCTTACGGGGGTTGCGCGGGGTCTTTCCCTTGGTGCCGCTATTATTTATAGTCTTTCTTTTTCTAGCCAACCCAGCGGCAGCGTCAATTGGCGACCAGCTGCCCGAGTTCAGAGAATGTGTCGAGGTTCGTGTCCCCTGATCACAAGCTCCCTGATTTCACAAAACATAGCCCAATGGGCCGTTGCATAACAGCTTGCCACAAACTCAGTACCCTTACTAACTGATCGCCGCCCTCAACAGATATGCAAACACGAAAACTGCGACCCCGACGCAGAACACCATACCCCCATCCGTACGCCACACCCTCCTTCCCCCCAAACCACACCCACTCCCTTCCTACCCCCCCATCGCAACCAACCCAACTAACACCCCCTCTCTCCCAGCCCTCCACCGCCGCCTCCTCCTCTGGACCTGCCCCGCCGAGTGCGACTACACCTGCCAGCAAATCGTCACCACCTCGCGGCAGACCGCCTCCCCGCCACGCCCCGTCGTCCAGTTCCACGGCAAATGGCCCTTCCGCCGCCTGCTCGGCATGCAGGAGCCGCTCAGCGTGCTCTTCTCGCTCGGCAACCTGGCCGCGCACTACTACGTACGGCCTTACGAGGCAGGTGCTGCCGCGAATCCCCGCGGCGTACACGATGCGCCCGTTTTATGTGTTTCTGGCGCGGCTCGGGATGGTGACCTGGCTGCTGAGCGCGGTGTTTCATACGAGGGATTTCCGGGTCACGGAGAGGTTGGATTATTTTGCGGCGGGGGCGTCGGTGCTGTATGGCATGTACTATGCGGCGGTGAGGATCTGGCGGTTGGATAGGCCGGGGAATGTCAGGGGGTTGAGGGGGTGGACGGCGCTTTGTGCGGTGTTGTATGCGTGCCATGTGGCGTATTTGGGTCTGTGGCGGTGGGATTACACGTACAACACGCTGGCGTGTGTGGTGTGTGGGGTGGTGCAGAACTTGTTGTGGAGTTGGTTCAGCTGGACGAGGTATCGGCAGACGGGGAAGGGGTGGGCGTTGTGGCCGGGCGTGGTGGTGATGTGGGTGGTGACGGCGATGAGTATGGAGTTGTTTGATTTTCCGCCGCTGTGGGAGAGTGTGGATGCGCACAGTCTGTGGCATCTGGGGACGATTCCGCCTGCGGTGTTGTTTTATCAGTAAGTGTTTGTTGGTTGGGGTTTCGAAAAGACTTTGCTGACTGGCTATTTAGTTTCCTTGTTAAGGACGCGCAGGACGACCTTGCTCGCAGTGCGCGACTGAAGGCCTAAGAGCTGAAGCGACTGGCTTGCGGTGGTGCGGCCTAAAAGGGGTATTCGGCATTGCATCAGAATTTTACCAAGCAGCTTGATTTTGGTTTAAACAAAATAATAACTACGACCCAAACTTAACCACGTCTGGTTCAAATAACCTGTGCAATCCCCATCCTCTTGCGCCTTACCTGCTGCATCCGATAAATTACCAGGTACACTCCTCCCTCAACAGACCGTATGTCGAAACATCAAACACCCACCCGTTCTTAGTCCCGGCCTTCCTTCTGGTCCCCTCATAGACATACCCAGCCCTCTCCAGCACCTTCGCACTGCCATCATTTCCCTCGAACACGATCCCCTCCAGCCGGTTCGCCTTCGGATAGTTCTCAAACACCCACTTCGAGTACGCCCGCAGCGCCTCGGTCATGATCCCTTTACCCCAGACCTTCTCCTCAGTCCAGTACCCGACCTCGAAACAAAACTCTTCGACGTCGGTCTTGGTCTTGATCCCAATCCCGCCGATCGGCACGTTGGTCACGGGATCGCAGATGGCCAGCGAAGGGATCACGTCGGACCCGGGCGCCTTGAAGGTGGTGGCGTAGACGATCCAGTTTTGCGCGTCCTCCAGCGTGTAGGGGTTTTTGAACCGGTACGACATGTACTTGGCCATGGCGGGCGAGTCGCAGGCGACTTGGAGCGCCGGCGCGTCGTCTGGATGGAGGTTGCGGAGGGTGCATTTGCTGAGGGTGAGGATGGTGGGTGGGGGAAAGGGGGTTGATGATGATGCTGCCGCCGCCGCAACCGCCGCCTCCGCCGGCTGGGGTGGGTTTGTTTCGGTTTGGGACATTGTGTGTGAGGATGGACCGTGTTTGACGGCGGGCTGGTGCTCTCTGTGTGGTGTTCGGGAGAGCAAAGCGGGGAATGGGAGGGAGAGTTGGGAGTCCCCTAATAGCATCAAATCTTTTGTTGATATGCTGTGGGAAGAAGGCACGGCGTGAGTCACGTTCGCCGACCCCGAACAGGAAGGCGTTTACAAGGTGATTCGATGAGGAATGACGAGAGGACGAAGGATGAAAAACCATGTGAACCTTGCATGATTTATATTTTACTGTGTAAGTCGGACACCCTCTTGTCACAGCCCGTTGAAACCCTTTTATGGCGCAGGCTAGCCGTCTGTGGTTGTCCGCAACTGGGATAAAGCCCGAATAGTTGAATTTCCAACACAATACTTAAAAGGCAAGGGAGACAATTGTTAGATAACGTCACACGGCTTGTCGTACGAAACCGGATAAGGTAGTTAGCTGATCTAAGATCGAATCCATACAGCTGCCGCCGTTGCAAACAAACTTGGGAGTTTATCGACTCTTTACACATCAGACGACTTGATGTTAGTTGCTGGGCCCTGCTGTTTCGGCCGCCTGCAACATCGAAGCCAAGAACTTGAAGCCAAGAATAGCCCGGCGGCCCCAGGTCAGTGGAGCCGAGTAGCGTTTGGGGTCCCTGAAATTGCCCCGCCGCACGCAGGGACAGCCACATGGCTGCATCGCCCAATCACTGATGGGCTGACGCACGATCAGCTGTGGCGGCGGATTGTAAGGTGGCCTTAACTTTTAGTTGGTAGCTGTTGGAGCTGATGAGACCGTGGGGAAGTTTCGAGGTAAGGCTTACCTGTCGACGGCGCTTTTTTCAATGCCAACCCAATTTGCGGTTCTTTACTTCTTTTTGATCCAATTTTTGCCGCTTTATTTCTGTGTGATTTCTAGCGCATTGCACTTTGGTAAACCCGAACCCCCGCCGCGTGGAACCTCTGAGAACGAGTCCCGGCCGAAGCGCTTGCGACAAGGCGCGCGAGAGACAGGATGGCGCCAAAGTCGAGGTTCACGAGGCTAGA
The DNA here is from genome assembly GCA_039881045.1 of Chaetomium olivaceum. NCBI lineage: Eukaryota > Fungi > Ascomycota > Sordariomycetes > Sordariales > Chaetomiaceae > Chaetomium > Chaetomium olivaceum. The sequence continues at coordinate 65,399 of JAYWVB010000016.1, forward strand.
TGCCTTTACGAAGACGGTCGAAGATGCGCGCATTAGGACCACCTCGGGTGGAATCGTCACCATTGTCTCGCTCATCGTTGTTTCTTCCTCGCCTGGGGGAGTGGTCCGACTACCGGAGGGTAGAGGTACATCCAGAGTTGATCGTGGATAAGGGCAGAGGTATGGCACCCCTCGGAGGCATCGGCGACACTGGAGGCTGATCTTTGGGATTTACAAGGCGAGCGCATGGAGATCCACCTCAACATAACATTCCCCGGATTCCCTGCGAGCTGCTCACTCTCGATGTGATGGATATTTCTGGCGAGCAGCAGCACGGCGTTCAGCACGGCGTGACAAAGACAAGACTGCGCCCGCTTAGCGAGGGCGGCGGCGATATCGACACGAAGACGGTTGCTCTGTAAGCCGAACCGTTGCGCCTACCCTAACCCCGCAACGGACAACTGACATCTGGAAAAGGCACGCCAGTGACGAGGTCGCCATCCACCTCGACCCGAACTACTGCGGCCCTTGCTACGGCGCACAGCCCCCGCCCAATGCGAAGAAGCCCGGATGCTGCAACACCTGCGAGGAAGTCAAGGACGCGTACGCGCAAGCCGCCTGGGCTTTCGGCAGGGGCGAAAACATCGAGCAATGCGAGCGCGAGCACTACAGCGAGAAGCTGGACGAGCAGCGCAACGAGGGCTGCCGGATCGAGGGCGGACTGCGCGTCAACAAGGTTATTGGCAACTTCCACATCGCCCCGGGCCGCAGCTTCAGCAATGGCAACATGCACGTGCACGACCTCAAGAACTACTGGGACCCCCACGAAGCACACCTTCTCCCACCAAATCCACCACCTGCGCTTCGGTCCGCAGCTGCCTGACACGCTGCACAAGAAGCTGGACGCCCGCAAGAACATGCCGTGGACGAACCACCACCTCAACCCGCTCGACGACACCCACCAGGAGACCGACGATGTTAACTACAACTACATGTACTTTCTCAAGATCGTCCCCACCTCGTATCTGCCGCTCGGCTGGGAGAAGACCTGGTCCGGCTTCCGCGAGGAGCACTCCGCCGAGCTCGGCTCGTTCGGCGCTTCCGCCGACGGCAGCGTCGAGACCCATCAGTACTCGGTCACTAGTCACAAGCGGAGTCTGGCTGGCGGCGACGACGCTGCGGAGGGTCACCAGGAGCGACTGCATGCGCGGGGCGGTATTCCGGGTGTTTTCTTCTCTTATGTGAGTTTGACTCTGTCAACTAGGTGGTGGCGCAAATGCATGATGATGATGATCGCTGACTGGTGATGTTTAGGATATCTCCCCCATGGGTCATTAACAGGGAGGAAAAGGCCAAGTCCTTCCTGGGCTTCATCGCTGGTTTGTGCGCCATTGTCGGTGGTACCCTCACCGTGGCGGCCGCCATTGACCGTGCGCTGTTCGAGGGTGGCGTGCGCCTCAAGAAGATGAGGTCCAAGGATCTCTAAGGCTTGGAATGGGGTGTATTGGGAATGTAGTTGTTTATATCGTGGTTGTGTTTGCGTTGGTGTTGTTGGTGGTGGTGGCTGTTGGTTTGATCGGGGCCGCTTTTGGCTAGTACACAAGTTTTCTCGAATGCATTGGGGGGGAGTTACGGTTAGGTATAAAACATTTTGAGCTCTCAGCTCAGCCCTATTTCGTGTGTGCCGGATACTGTGCCCTAGCTTGCTTGCGATGCCTGGCATTGGAGCGTTCAAAGTCATCAGTCAACGCTCGCTATGCAAAGCAACCAACCCAGCGGTGGATTTCTCCTCCGAGATAAGTTCAAAAAGGGCAGCATGTCCGGCAGTGGCATGAGGTTGTCGACATCGTAAATGCAACATTACCGGTCGATAGTTAAATTGGATATCAAGCGCTGCCGGTCATGTGGCCACTCAAGTTATTGGTCTGGACCCTGAAGATCCAAGAGTTCCACCAAGGGAATTGACCACTTGTTCTCCTTCCTTCTTCGTCCCAGCAAAGGTGTCGAGAAGAGACGATCTATTTCGAAGTTTCAGGGAAGTTCCCGTCTTTTTTGCCCAAGAGGGTTTGTTTCGACAGAAACAATTGGTTCAGTGGTGCAATCTTACTTTAAGCCACCAAATGACCTGCACATGCAGGTCAGGTCTGCTCAGCTCCGCTCCAAGCGATCGTGGAGAACCCTGTCACCGTCTGTTCGCTTCCGATTCGGCACCAATTGCTGACGGGCTGAGATGGATGAGCTGCCGTCCAAGATGATGGACTTGGCATATCGAGCCGCACACAATCGGCAGGTCCTCCACCAGTTGCCGTCGTCTGTCTGGGAGCTGAGGTTGAGCTGGGGGCTTGCGTTCTTAGGGTCTCTTGTTTCCTATTGGCCCGAGGTCTCATCTCAACTTCTCCCGAGTAATTTTGCAGTATCCGACGCCCTGGTGGCCCAGCAATTGCAAATTCTTGTTCGGACGATCTCCCGTTTCTTGACGGAAGCTAATAACACATCGAGTCCACGCCCTCATCAAAGATCATTGTGCGAATGCCCCGACTGCCCTAGAGCGGGCGATCGGCAGGACACTAGTGATTTGCCACGGCCGAGGGACGTCTGGACTTCTTTGGATTGCCGGGCTTGAAGCTTCGATTTCGGGCGGGGACAGGCGAGTGGCGGCGATCTGTGATCTTGTTATAAATAACAGCCGAACATCATGTCTAACTACTGTGTATAACGCAATCCCGGATTTAACGAGAAAACGGTTGTAAGTGTTGATTATATTCGTGATTGGAACCTGGAAATGCCCGAAGTTGTACGGAGTAATTATCAACCTTGAAACTCGGTTCCGTTCGCGGTTACAGTGGTGCGAACGAATCCGGCTGCAGGGCCATGCGGGCTAAAAGATGACGTCGTGTTTATGATTCCAGCCCTGCCACCTCCAGCATGGGCTGTCGCTTGCAGCCAACGCGCGGGCCTGTCGGATTCAGGTTATGAACGCCCAGTGGGAAGGGCTGAGCCGAGGTGGTGGCCTAACGGGCTTTGAACAACTGAACTTGGAACTGCGCCAACTTTGCGGACGGCCCAGGCCGGTCCGTTGGAGGGAAAAAAACGTTCTGGAAAAGGGGGTCCTGCACCCCATCTTTCGCGCGAGGTGTGGCTGGAATTCCACAGCAGCGCCCGTTACCGCCAGGAACGGTGCGGAGACACTAATCCTTTCTGGGCTAGCATCACGCATTTATGGAACATTGCCTGCGTTAGCTTTACCGTTTCAGGCCTAGGGCATGGGAGTTCTTGTGGGTGCAAACCCCCTGCCCCCTGTCTGGCCATGCTTACCCACTTCCCCGTGTGCCCCTTGTATGTATTCTCCCCTTCCTCCTCGGCCAAATGTGACTCTCCTCCGATTTTCTGTCGCTTTGCATGTCCTTGTCTCCCGTGTTCTGCGCAGGAACAATCACCTTCGTTCTTCGTCGCTGTCGACATTCGCTCGAATCAATCCGATAATCCGCTCGTCCACTCGTTGTGCGCCGCGTCCTGGTTGCGGGTCTTGGTGGCTAAAAGTAGCCCATTACCGACATAGAGATCGCTCCGCAATTATTGTCTCTGATGCACTGCTCATCCCAGCAACAAATCCAGCTTCGACCTTGAAACCGACCACCTTCGTTGACAACCCCTCCGAACATTCGACAACGTTTCGAAGAGACTAGGGCTTCCCATTTTGCGCTTTATTCAGAAAACATCTTGCCTTTTGTTTCCCGAAGAACAACTCGTCAACCAACTTGACCGCTGTCGGTCAAAGCACGCTTGACCCAACTCGGTTAATTCGCATGGTCGGAGTTGGACACCACTGCATCTCTGTTACCGGTTGCGGTCTGAGTAGACCTCATACTTCCATGCGCGATCACCCATTTACTTCCAACTCACGTTGACGCTGTCACCGCCCCTGACGTCTTTCCGCCGGCGTTAGGGTGCCTTTTACTGCGCCACCTTTATAAACACGCCGACTCCCGAATCCCAATTCACGACGGCTCGCGAGGACTCTACTGATTGCGATTCGATACCGAACCTCACCATGTCGCAACCACGACCAGATTTCATCGACCTCAGGTCAAAGTCGCAAGTCTCGGTTTCGCGACCCTTGCGATCACCCCGCATGCATGTTGCTGGCGAAGCACCCCCCGAGCTTTCCCCCCTCGATGCATTTGCACAACAGAGCCGGCTGCTAGCCAAACAACTGGAGGATAGCGCGAAGCTGGGACGGCGTATGAGCCGACTGCCTCCGCTGACGGTCGAGAGCCCTTTGATCGTCCAGGGCAGATCGGAATACTTCCGTTCACTATCGCATGATTCCGCATCCGAGGACGAACACCCTCCGCTTCAAAACGTAGGGCTCGGCTTGAAGGCCGAGATAGACGAAGACCACGGCGATCGGCCTCGGTCGATGCACCCGCGCCTGAGCCATGTCCCACCTACTCCTGACGAGTCCATTCCGGTACCGGCCATGCCAAAGACCAACTTCGACCCCCTAAAAGGAAGGCAGCCGAGTGATGCGGCCACGGACGGCGGTCTGTTCGGCGTGGGTGCTCGCAGAGAACGATCACCATCGCCAATGGGGGGTGAGCCTTCTAGGAGCCAGGCAGAGGGGAGATCGGCGACTCACGATGGCTTGCCTCACCAGTCACCCGTGCCCGCCGCTTCTATTACTAGCTCGCCTGAGCGACTTTCCAGAAATCCGTTCGATGCTGCGGGTCTCGTACCTCCCAGGCCAATGTTCACCAAACGATCTTCCAGCCTGATGTCGTCGCCCCTTGAGTCAACTGACGAGGAAGGCATTAGCAATCTGAGCACGTCGGTTCATTCTCTGGGCTCACGCAAGTTCTCATCTAGCAGCAGCATCCTTTCTCCCGCCTACCCCCCATATCAACGTTCGCCCTCGGTTGCGTCGGATGCGTCTGGGCTTCCTCGACCGCAGTTCAACTTCTCCAGGCCTCTGAGCAGAGCAGGGACGCCGAGTTTCGATCCACCAGCACGTCAAGCGTCATCCGACAGCCAGGGTTCGTTTTTCCCTACCGACGACGCCGCCACTCCCATCAGTTTGACTAGCGAAACATCGCGGGAAACCGCTGTCGACGATGACGGTGCCGCCGCGCCGTCCTACATCTACTCCAAGTTCACATTGCCGCGGGCAAGGCGCTAAAGAGAGCGTCTGTTATGCTTCTCAATGACCCGCCCTCGCGGCCTTCGTTGGACCAACCCGTATCACCCACGAGCAACCCCCCGAGCTTCCCCGGGATTGGGCAACCCCCGCCGTCTCCTCCCACACGGCCCTCAAGCTCCTCTGGGAATCGTCCGTTTGATGCCTCACGGCCGTCACAAGAACGGAGTAAGCTGAGCACCGACATGATGCGGCCAGCTCAGCAACCCTCTCCGAATCCCAGCAGACCATCGACAGAGAGCGCTCCCGGTTCAGAAGAGGAGCAACGAGGGCGGAGTCTAGTTTCTTACCTTAATGATGCCGCAGCCGGAAAGTCTCTGGCGTCTGCTGCAACTAGCGACTCGGGGAGCACCATCAAGGCTGATAAGTCTGCGCATTCTGTCGTTTCCCACCATGTCGGATTTGACGGCAGAAGAACATGTGAGCAAGTCGATTGCTCTTCACGAGAGCGGCGCTGTGCAAGAATCAACTTGGCATCTGCGACACGCTGCAAAGCAAGGGCACCCCACTGGCATGCTATTGTATGCTCTCGCTTGCCGACACGGCTGGGGGATGCGCCCGAACCCGCGGGAAGGTGTTGAATGGCTTCGCAAAGCCGCAGACTCTGTCAGTCTGGAGATGAACGACGAAGAAGGCCAAGCCAAGAATGGCAAGGCCGTTGATATTGCGGAACGCAAGACGCGCAACGCCCAGTTCGCGCTCAGCATTTACGAGCTGGGCGTGAGCCACATGAACGGGTGGGGTATCGAGCAAGATAAGACTCTCGCTCTGCGTTGCTTCGAGATCGCTGCGTGTAAGTCAGACACACACAAGCCGAGCCGGCTTGATTTAAAGCTGACTGAATCTTTAGCCTGGGGTGACGTTGATGCGCTCGCTGAAGCAGGCTTCTGCTACGCTCAGGGTATTGGCTGCAAGAAAGACCTCAAGAAGAGCGCCAAATTCTACCGTGAGGCCGAGTCCAAGGGGATGAGCATGGTTGGCAACAGTTGGTAAGACCCCTATCGCTCGCTTCTGCCCGTCGTACCTCGTCCGTTAACAAGCGCCTAGGATCCACAAGTCCAAATACGACGACGACAAAGACAAGCAGTCCCGGTCCAAGTCGAGGTCAAGAAAGAGCTTATTCAGCCGGAAGAAGGATTAACAAACCGAGGACATCACCCCTCCCTCGCGCTATTTTGCGCCTACAACACAACGTTGGACGATTATGACACATATGTATCGGCATGATATTACATACCCCCTTTGTTTCTATGGAGTTTCTGGGAGTCGGTCTCTCAGAGAGGAGGGGCATTTGCAATGCCTGGAAGCGATGATTACCACTGGACTATTGACGGGTTTCCTTTCTTGATACACACTTCAAGTTCTGCGGGCGGCATTTATGCCGTGGTTTCTACGCTTGCAAATGCAGGCGGAACAGTGGCGGTCGTTTACCTCGTTCATATTTTCCTTGTTCGTTTCTCAAGCACATATTCATCAGGAGGTTGGGGGCGAAGGGAAAAACTGTACCTGGACTTGTACACATTATCCAACTTTGGGTTTTGGAGAGGTGGGCTGGATTGGGGTGGCTTCCCGCTGTTGTATGTACAGACGAGTTAGCGTATCAATCCGGGCCTGGACGGGAGTTTGTCTGGGGCGGACAAAAGTTCTTCGTAGATATCCATATTTATACTGGCCTAGCCTGGGCTGGCACGGTACATTTCACCCTTGTAGGATATGCAAACACCGGCTGTGGCCCACCTAATGCGCATTTTGTGTTGATGTAGTAGTACTAGCAAGCCAACGCTTGAGTCAAGGGCTCACTGGGAGCAATGTGAGCAATGAAACGACGGTGACCGTCACTATGAGCAGCAAGATGGGAGCAAATCATTTCGTGTTGTGCATTAACCCGCGGCATCGTGTTCCCGCTATTTGTACAAGAACATGTCTAGCCACCCGGACCCTTTGCCGAACCCCCCCGCTTTCTCAAGCACAACCAGACCTTAACGACCGCCTAGGTGTCGACCTCCATCTTGTCGCCGCTCTCGTCGGTCACCTCGTGGATGCTGACGAACTTGCTCAGGTCGGCCTTGCGGATGATCTTCTCGTTGAGCACGGCGGTGGTGCCCTTGGGGAAGGCGTAGCTCCTGAGCTTCTGGGTGCGCTCGTTGGGCTTGATGTAGTTGCGCCGCAGCGTCGTCTTGTCGGCCGTGATGATGGCCACGTCCACGTTGCTTCCCGACCCCAGGTCGTTCCAGATGCCCGCCTCGATCGCGTCCGCGCACAGCTTGACCGCCTCCTCCTGCGTGAGCGAGGCCTTCCACTGCGTCTCAAACACCGACATGGCCGCGAGCGAGCCGGAACCCATCGTCACGTAGGGGAGCTTGTCGGTCGACCCGTGCGCGTGCACGGTGAACAGGTGCGTGCCGGTGGGGTCCACGCCCGCGACGACCAGGTAGGCGCCGATGTGGCCTTGGTAGCGGAACAGGTGCTGCTTGAGCATCGTCATGCAGGTCACCACGCGGGCCTTGCGGCCGGTCGAGAGCGAGTGCAGCTCCAGCTGCGAGCTGATCAGGGCAGTTGTGAACTCGGTGTCGGCAGCCGTGCCCGCACCCGCGCACCAGATGTTGGGCGCAATGTAGTGCAGCTTCTCGCAGTTCTTGTCGGCGACGATGGGGCCTGATGTAGCTCTTGTGTCGGCGGCGATCTGGTAGCAGGTGGAGAGGCGGGGTTAGATAGGGTTTCCCTCTCTCACAACCTAGAACGGAATGGAACGGAACATCAAACTCACCACCACACCACCCTCGTATATGCACCCGACAATAGTCGTTCCTGTGCTGGTCGCCTTGGGCAGCGGCACTCCCCGAGCGTGTAGTGCCGCATTGCGGTTGTAGTTTGAGAAGTCGAAGCCCGGCATATTGGCGATTGTGCTGCCTCTAGGTCGAACAGCTGGATTACTTTATCGGTGGTTGTGATTGTGGTCGGGTGGAATGGATGTGTGTTCTCACCGTGGGACGGGACCTCGTTGGCGGGATGGGGGGTTGTGGTGGGTTGTTGATGGTGGTTGGCGGGAGCTGATGACGAGGCTAACGCTGCCTTCCCACTGAACCACAGGCGAGGCACAGGGCGGTTGAGCGCCCGTTTGACGCGCCAAGGGGATGCTGCCTGACTCCACAGCAAAGCGAAACCCACCAGGCTCAAGGGGGGATGAGGATGGCCCAAGCTTCTCCACACGTGACAAGAGCTAGCCGAAACGGGGAGCAATTCAAGATGCAGGGATCCATCCGTTGCAAGCTGGCACTGGGCAGGCAAAGGCAGCACAGGCAGAAAAATCGTGGTTCGCGTCTGCTTTGAGCTCTTGACGGCCATCTCGACGAGGGAGCCGCCCAACCACCACACAGCGATCCAGCATCTGCGTTGCTTAACTAATTGACCACCTTCCACGATTGCGCATTCGCATTCTCATTCCGACCGATTTCATTCTCGATACATCATTTCGCCCAGCAACATTTTGCACAGGCGGATTAGTCTAGCCCACTGTTTACTTTTCAGCTGGCAACGAACAACGCGCCGGCTGCCGAAAGCCCCTGCATTCCAGCTCACGATACCACCACCCGCCAATGATTAGACGTAGCTTTTGACGGTCACGACCTCTCGCCAGAAAGAGGCAATCATAACAGCAACCATGGCCTTCGGCTTTGGAGGCGCTAGTAACGCCATGATGGGTGCTTCCGCCGGTGGGGTGGGAGGAGTGGCGCAGGGCAAGGACCTCGAGGTCATCCAGACAGAGGTGATTACAACTTCCAATTCGCCGTCGTGATGGATCTTGTGTTGGCTAATAGTTGTATTTCCAGGGCCTCGGGTTTCTTTCCATTTCCGCCGATGCCAAAGTCCAGCTCACCTCGAAATGGTCACCTCCACCTGCGCCCACAGCGTCGCTCATCAGTATCGCCTCGCGCAAAGGCCTGGTCGCTGCTGCGGGACCCGATGCTCTTCACATTGCCACTACCGAGTCGGTACGGAAAGCCTTCGAAAGCGACAAGAGTGGCGATAGTGAAGTGCGGTCGTTCACCCCCCCGGCCAAGGTGCCGTTCCCGATTCGGATCTCTCAGCTTGCCTTCACCGCCGATGAACAATACTTGATTCTTTCCGCCGAGTCGGGCGGCGGTCTGGCAGTGTACGATGTCCAGGCCCTCACTCAGGGCGGTACACAACCCGCTTTCGAGCTCAGCACCAACCAGGAAACTTTACGGGCCCTAGTCCCCAACCCAATGCCCGAGTCGGCTGGCCTTTGCGCAACCGTCACAAATAATGGGAACCTTTTTATGGCGAACTTGGGGGAGCGCAAGTTGGTTTCGGGATCAAGCGGGCCAACCCTGCGTTCACAAGTCAGCTGCGCGGCATGGAGCACCAAGGGCAAGCAGCTGGTTGCTGGCTTGGCGGATGGATCTATCTCGCAGATGACTCCCGATGGTGCTGAGAAAGCCCATATCCCAAAGCCGCCAGGTTTGGGCGACTATCATGGTGCGTTTTAAGTTCCCCTTGTTGTCCCATCCATACTGACGTGAATAGTTGCTTCGGTTACATGGCTCGAGAACCATGTCTTCCTTGTCGTTCACAATCCAACCAATGGCCAAGATCCATCCGTTTTCCATCTCATCACCCGGCAACAGCCCCCGGGCGGGACTCCCACATTCACCTTCCAGAAACTCACCGACCCTGTCGAGCCCTTTGTGTCCGACAAGGCTCCCCACCATAGCATTCTGAGGCTCAGGGACTTCCCGCCAAATCTCCAGGATCTTCTTCTCGTGACCTCGACTGCCACTGAAGGGGTTGGCCTTCTGTCACGGTCCAAGACTCCCTTGACGCCCGATAAACCCGCTGAAGCGATTACCAACGTTTTCACGACGACAGAACTTGCGGACGATTCCAGACGAGCGCAAGTGCCGATGAGCGAGGATTTGACCGAAACCTACCCGGTCGGAGCTGCGCTTGACCTGTCGAGCAAGGACAAGGTGTATAAGCCGATTCCAACTGACGAAGAAATTGAGCTCTCCCCTGGCCCACTCCCGGGGTTGTGGGTGCTTAACAATGAGGGTGTTCTAGCAGCATGGTGGCTCGTTTACAACGAGTCCATCCGTGGAGGGACGACATACCCAGGAATCGGCGGTGGTGATACCACTGCTCCAGCTTTGGCGGCTCCTGCGCCGGCCGCCGCTGTTCCCTCGGCATTCGCTTCTCCTGCTAACAAGACGACGGCGTTCGGAACACCGTCCACTACGACGTCCGCTTTCGGGGGTGCATCGGTTCTGGGGGCCAAGGCATCTCCCTGGTCGGCTGGCGCAGGTGCGTCTACAACGCCGGCATTCGGTTCTAGTTCCTTTGGTAGCAAACCCGCTGCGGCCGCTCCGGGTGCACCTGCTTTTGGCGCATCTTCTTTTGGCAGCAAGCCAGCAGCTCCCGCCTTCGGTCAATCATCCGGCTTCGGTATGGGGGCCAAGGTCTCTCCTTGGGCGGCGGGATCAACCAGTGGCGCGGCACCCACGTTTGGCAAAACAGCGTTTCCCAGCGCTGGGGCAAGTCCTGGTAAAGTCTTTGGTAGCGGCACCACGGCGCCCGCGAGTGGTGGGTTTGCAAACTTCGCCGACAAGAGCGGGTTTGCAAGCCTGGGTGGTGGTTCTGGTGGGTCGAGTATCTTCGGATCCAAGCCTGGCGCTCCGTTGACTTCGAGTGCCCCCGAGGTCTCCATGGATACTGACACAGCTTTTCCGCCCCCGGCTGCCAAAACTGATAAGCCCGCGCTTGGAACTTCATCTTTCGTCCTCGGAACAACCTTCAAGGCCGACAAGTCTACGGCCAATGATAACGAAAAGCCCAAGGATGGTGCAGGCAAGTCTTTGTTTGGGAGTGGATTCGGACTTTCGTTAGATGATGCGTCCAAAAAGCCTGCTGCCCCTGTGTCCAAAGAAATGGATATGGAAAGCACCACACCGCCTCCTGAGGAGAAGCCCAAGTCGATTTTTAGCCCCCAATCCACCACTCCGACGAGCACACCGGCTCCCCAGAGGATTGACTTTAACAACGCAGCATCAACTGGTGGATCTAATATTTTCCGCTCTAAGCTTCCTACCTCCAGCGGTATGTCCAATATCTTTGGGACCCCTAAACCAGCCACTTCGATTTTTGGCACGCCAAAGGTCAAGCAAGAGGACAAGGACAGGACGGATATGTCCAAGATTCCGGAGGCACCTCTCCCACCCGATGCTACTAGTAAGGCGGTCTATTATTTGAGTTCTTCATCGTCTGGGTCGGAATACTCACCTACCACAGTCTCCAAACCGTCGGCCAAAGCAGAGGATGTACCCCTACCGCCCGATTTCTTAGGCAAACCTGCGCCAAAGGAATCTGTACCGGAAGCTGCGCCGTTACCTCCGGACTCCGTTCTTGCCAAACCCAAGCCCGAATCAAAGGAAACAACGCCCACTGCTACCGACGACGCTCCGTTGCCCCCAGATTTCCTCGCCAAGTCACCGTCGAAGCAAGTACCTACTCTGCCTGCTGTGCCCGATAGCGCCAGCGACCATGGTCTATCCGAGGAGGAGGCTTCAGAGGGCGAGGCGGAGGAGGAGGAAGAAGAAGAGGAGGAAGGCGAGTATGAATCTGAAGGTGGTAGTGAAGGCAGTGGGGTCGATGTTGCTAAGGACCTCAGCCCGACGACGGGGTTCGGTGGTCAAACACCCGGGGCTACGCCCCAAAGCTCGTTTGGCGGGATGGGTGGAAGCACATTCTCGACTATTTCTCGCACCGAAGCAGAACAAACGCGGCCGTTATTTGGTGAGATTAGCAGAAACGCGCCTCCCTTGTTCCCCAAGCCGGCCGTACCGCAGAGCCCTCGTTCGCCGAGCCCGATACGAGGCCAGCGCAGCAGCCTCCTCAGACCCAACGAACCCAGCCGGTCCTTCAGTGCCCCAGGGGTGGCATCCCAACTTCTGGGTAGAAAGGCAGCGCCCCTGCAGTCGACGCTTGGATACAGCACAGGTCAGCGCCCTCAAGTTGATCCGAACGTGCAAGCACAGCGGAAGCTCGCAGAGAAGATGCGGGCAGAAGAGCATGTGCTTGTCGATCCCCAAGATGAAGGCATCCAGCAGATTCTGCAATCAAAGCTCGAGCCGACCCTCCAGATGCACGAATTCTTTACGGTCCAATCGCAGTTGGAGACGTTGAACCCGGGCCGCGAACAAGTGCCTGCCGCGTGCGAAGCACTCTGGAGAGATATCAACCGCATGATCGATATCCTAGGCCTCAACTCACGATCACTACAGTCATTTATCCTGGGTCACACCACACAGTTCAAGCAGGGCGGTCGAAGCAAGGAAGACCTCGAGAACCCAGACGACTGGGTACTTGTCGAGGTCGGGGAGCTCGGCGCCGTACTCAATGACGAGGCAGCACGGTGCGCGAAGGGCCGCATCCAAGACGTCGAAGGCGCCGAGAATGCTATCAAGGGTTTCGCCAAGGATCTCGCCAAGCTCCGCGCGAAGGAGGAAGACATGCGCAAGATTATCAGCGCGTACATCGACCCGGAACAACTCGCCGTCACCAGATCCCTGCCCCTCAGCGCCGAACAAGCGACGCAGCAAAACGAACTGCGCCGCTCTTACGCCACCTTCTCCCAGCTCCTCGCCGAAACGGAAGAGGCCCTGACGATGCTCCGCACACGCATCGCCTCGGCGGGCGGCGCGTCCGGCAAGGGCCCGGTCCCCACCGTCGAGGCCATCATCCGCACTATTAATCGGATGACCAGCATGGCCGAGAAGCGCAGCGGCGACGTCGACGTCCTCGAGAGCCAGATGCGCCGTCTGCGCCTGGGATCGGTCGGCCCCACCACCCCCGGCGGCGGCGGCCCCCGCAGCCGCGAGGGCTCACCCTTTGTCACCCCGCAGCAGCAGCAGCGTAGGTCGCTGATGCTATCGTCGCCCGAAAAGGACGGCATCGGTAGCAGGATGCTGCGGGAGTCGTCCATGGCCAGCTCGATCGCGTCGTATGGCGGCGGGAGGGGCAGCACACCGTCGTCGCTGGCGTCGCCCAGGAAGAAGACGAGCATGTACAGCCAAGAGGAGAAGACGGAGCTGCGGGAGCGCGAGGCCAGGAGGAGGGGCGCGCTGCAGATGCTGCGGAAGAGCTTGGCCAAGGCGGGGCCGAATGTCTCGAGGTTGAGGGATGATGATTGAGTGGAGTGAGGGCTGTGGTGTGGCCGCCGAGACCGGAGTTGGATGGGGCTGCGGACCGGCGGGGTGAATGGATATGAATGAGTGCGAGGGTGGTGAATCTGATAGTTATTGTGTAGGGAGAAAGCGGGTGTCAGGAATAACCGAGACTGAGGATGTGTATATCTTGGTTGTATTAGTATGATAGGCGATGCTCTGACGAGGAATTGGACTTTGAGCCTGCATGATGATGGACCTTTGGAACATGCGCATGCTTTCCATATTATTTCTATCATTATACTCACTAGCAGTCTCCATCTCGTGTGAAGCATTTCTCGTGGGAAGCAGAAAGACACAGGGTAAATACCTAAGCATAGGACCCAAGCCCCTGAGCTCGCTCGGGTCATGCACCGAGGTCGAGCCCCAAAACCACGAGTCTTCTAACTTGCAAACATCCATATTTTCTCTTCGAGTCCAACCCCGTGCACTCGACCACGTAGCAGAAGATAAATCGGCACCGCAAGCATGACATAAACCATGGATTCTTATATTCGCCACCAAAGCCACCAGAACCAGATCAAACCCACCAACCAACACCCGAGACACCGCCGGCCCTGTCGACCCCCATCCCATGTAGCAAAGCTTAGCGATACATATACACACAATAGAGCACAGATTCATGAAACCCAGAATTGTACCGCCCAATACCCGTCCGTTCGTCTTCCATCCATCCCACGCCCAATCATCCCGTTCCGGCATCAACTCGGCTGGCCGTTAACCTTAATCATCATTCCACTCATCCCCGCCCCGCACCCCGCTCGGCTGCCCCTTCCCATCGGCATGCGCATCCTTCTTTTGCTGCGACTGCGCCGAGGCAGAGGCAGAAGAAGTGCCAGCCGCACCTAGGTCGTCATCCTCATCCAGCGCCAGGGCAAGCTCGTCCGGATCGCGCATCTTGGCGTCCGGGTCCACGGCGCCAGTCACCCCATCCGTATCATCGTCATCCTCGTCCAGCGCTTGCCCGCGCTCACGCTCGTGCTCCAGCACGCCTTCGTCGGCGCTGATGGAGATGCCGCGCGATCCCCACTTGGGGCGCACCCCTCCATTGCCGTTGGTGTGGCCGCCGCCGCCGCCGCCCTGTTGGTGGTGGTTGAAGCCGTTGCCGCCGCCCAGGGCGGGGGCGCTCTCCTCGTCGTCGGTGGCGTTGCCGTCGATGTCGCGCGCGAACTGCTTGCTGCCGAAGATGCGGCGCAGGAGCCAGCCGCGCGAGAGGTCGTCGGCGTCGACGACGCCGCCGTTGCGCAGCTTGACGCGCTGGCGCGACCAGTACACCCAGGCGAAGTCGAGGTAGAGGGCGGTCTGGATGATGCCGAAGATGACTGAGATCGGGTTGGGCTTCTTGTCGTTGGTGTCGAGCTCCTTGAGGATCCAGTTGAGCAGGTAGAGGCCGCGGTAGGAGCCGAGGAAGACGATGTAGAAGGAGGTGATGACGGTGGGGATGGTGGTCTGGCGGAGAAGGAGGAGTTGCGGGAGGACGCAGACGGATTCGAGGACTTGGGAGAAGACCCAAAGGTACTGTTGGTTAGGACGGTTAGCAAAGGGATGGAAGGGCAGGAAGGGGAATATGAAAGGGGATACGGTACCTCTTGGAAACTCCACCAGTCGTCAAAGATGAGCATGACGAAGGGCGACAGAAGCAAGCATGCGGCGAGGATGAGGGCGCTCAGCTTCCAGGCCACCTCGCGCTCGCGGGTGCGCGGATAGACAAAGCGAATGATCCCGATGGTGTAGAAGGACGACAGTAGGTAGAAGACCTTGAAGAATAAGTTCCATGGGTAGGTTTCTCGGAAGAGATCGGTGTACCGGGTGACGAAGACGAGGGCGTAGAACAGTTGTGTTAATAGGGAGACGCCTGCGCAGCCATGAACATTAGCATTGGCCATTTGACTGTCAAGGAGGGGGCTGGAGCAGACAAACCTTCGGAGCTCCTATTGCGGTGGATGGAGAATATGAGGATGCATTTCGCCGTGATGTGCGACAGGTCGGCCGCTATCCTAAAGATCTAGCACTTCTGTCAGTCGTTGTCTGGTTGCGAGAGTGTCGTAGTTATTCGACTCACGGTCCACGCCATGTTTGATTCGGGCAGGCACTCGGGACCAAGCTATATTTGGTATACGGGGATGTTGGGAGGAGGGTTCGTTCGTCGGGCGGGCGGTTATGATGGCATCACTCGGGGCCCGCTCGGGGCAAGCTGAAACAGAGAGCCGCGTAGTGCTCAGAGTCGGGGCAATCAATCGCCGTTCGCTAAGGTCCAGGGTCTCCGAGCAGAAACGGTCAAATAGTGTGGTTTGATAGCTCGCGTTAATGGGCGCGAGAGTTGCGCATCGATGCTTGGGCGTGATGGGGAAGCAGTGTTGCTTGGTCTGTAACTACCTAACTGGAACACGAAAGCCCAGGATCGCGACAAGTCAGGCAGCCGGGGCCGGAACAGGGGGTGCTTGCAAGTTAAGAGAGCCAGCTGGTAACAGCTGTCGCGAGGGTGAGGGTCCTCGACCTTGCAGGTTCGAGCTCACTTAAAGCATCATCATCACTAATGACAGTCCTATATCCGACTAATATCACTAGTAAACCTCTCTCTCCATTACCTAGTTACACAACCCTTCAAGTATGTACCTAGGTAAACTATGCGATATTGCCGGGGCACGGAAACCCACTGCCCAATTTGGCAGTCGCACACTCCGGAATCCGGGCCAAGCCCGGCCTCAGTGGAGCCCTTCGGTCTCCGGCCCCGGAACGAAGACGCTCCGAGGTAACCACGACAAAACAGCTATTTCCTCGCGTGACATCAACAGGTATATGAAGATACTTACAGCCAGAGTGAGGGAGCCGAGAAAATACCGACTATATCGAGCGAGAAGCTCAGACTTTGCCTCGAGGCTCGATTCTCTCTCGTTGAGACCAGATTCTTTCTTAATGAGACTGGTTTCTTTCTCGTCGAGACTAGATTCTTTCTTGTTAAGGCCGGACTCCCTCTTGTTGAGACTGTATTCTCTCTCGATGAGACCGGAGTCTCTCTCGTTGAGACCTGATTCTCTCTCGTTGAGGCTAGACTCTCTCTTATTGAGACTGGATTCTCGCTCGTTGAGACCAGATTCTCTCTCATTAAGGCCCGACTCCCTCTCATCAAGCCTAGAGACTCTCCCGTCCAGACAAGCGCCGTGCCAGAATAAACTGCGAATATCTTCATAGCGGCCCTGCTTTTGGTACGTCAAAGCAAGGTTGGTAACGCCGATGAGTACGTCCGGATGGTCCCTTCCAAGTGCCGTCTCGCGCTTACTCAAGACTTCCTCGCCCAGGTCGGCAGCCTTAGTTAGCTTGCCCCTGCCACGATAAATGGAAGCCAAGTTGCCCCTGGTGAGCAGGGTAAGACGGTTGTCTTTACCCAGAACATTCGCCGACAAAAACTCAACGATCTTAGCATCCTTTTCGGCAACTTCGAGCATGCCAAGTTTCTCGTACACCCAGACCAAATTGCTCCAGCTCGTGAGCGTCTCTGGGTGCTCCGGCCCTAGTGTCGCGGTGAGGAGCGCGGTCACTTTCTGGCCGAGATTCTTGGCGTCAGCCAGCTCGCCTTGTTCTTGGAAAATCAAGGCCAGGACAATCTGGGAGCGTAAGGTATTTGGATGCGTCTCGCCGTGGGTTTGTATTTTGGCGTTGACCACCTTTTCCATGTATTTTCGGGCATCACGAAACATGCCTCTATCGCGGCATATCAAGGCCAGCGTTAGCAGTGAGTCGGCGAGGTCGTACGTGTTCTCGCGGAGGCTAGTTTGCTCTTCTTCTTCCTCCGAAACCGGTGGTAAGTCGTCTTCATCCCGGTCCTTCCGGATTTGCGCACGTTTCTCTCGAATAATGCTCTCGACGAGACTCTGCGCCAGCTCGTGCTTGCCGATACTCTTCCACACCTCCACGCGCGTCATCTTGCGATCCCATATATCCTCCTGCTCTTCAGTCTCGAGTTGCTCTGATGCCTCGACGACATCCTTGGCTAGCACCTCTGCCTGAGCCCACTTGCCTACGTCCAGGTAGAATTTAACCAAGGCATTCTGGGCAATCAGAACCATCCAATCTGGCTTCCCCTCCGCTTTGGCTAGGAAGCGTCTGACGACCTCCTCCCCGCGACGCACCGCCTCGTTGGAGTTGCCGGCCTCGTAGCAAGCTAGCGCCGAATTGTACATGCTTTCGAGGGTCTGCGTCTCGTCCTCCCCGAGTTGCGCCTTGCGGATCTGCCATGCTTCGTCGGACCACTCCTCAGCGAGTTTGACATTTCCCATTTCCATCTCGTACGAAGACGCATTATGCAAGAGCGCAGCCCTTGCCTTTATGGTGTCGGTATCGAAGACCATATCGGTCGCGGAAGCGGTAGCGGTGGTGCCAGCGGTGCCAGTACCGGTAGCCTTGAGCACAGCTCTGGCGTGAAAGTTGAGCTGCTTACATAGATTGCCGTCCGACTTATCTGCTGGTGGGTAATGGGTCGAGACGGCTTTAAGGGCCTCGGCAGCGTACTTGGTTGCCCCGAGGCCTTTAGTCCAGACCGAGGCGAAGAGATAGACGAGAGACGGCATCTCGTAGACGTCGTCTGCTCCCTGTGCCGTTGAGCGAGACAAGAAACTAAAACGCAACAGCGGGCCGACCATATGAGTCAGGAATGTCACAGGCCCGGCACCTTGTTGTATTAGCATCTTGGGAATGTTGTGCCTGTCCAGGAAGCAAATCGACTGAAGCAGCTCGACGGCTAGTGGCTCCCGCTTTTGGAGGAGCTCAAACGACAAGGTCCACGAACTCAAGACGGACCACCGAACGTCCTCTTTGCGCTTTCCGTTGACCTCTTCTGCCAACACGTGGGCTAATTGGGACTCATCATCAAGTACGGCAACGTACTCCGGGACCGTGCAAGGGGCTTGTGACATATAGGCGGCCGCATGGATGATGGCCAGGGGAAAGTACTCTAGCTTCTTGACGAGCCCGCCAATATCTGCGTCCCCAATTACCTTGCTGGGGACCTTTTTACGAAGCAACTCAACGGCGTCGTCCTCGGCTAGTGGCGGAACCTGTATCGGAGCGGAGTCTGCGAGGCTCTCGCCAGCTTTGACATCACGAGAAGTGATGAGGACGGACCCATTGTTGGTTTTTGGGAATATAATTGATCAAACCTATGCCTGATTAGAATACCTTCGCGGGATATCAGACACTGAATTGACCCACTCTTGCCAGTCTTTCCAGTTCCAGTCGCCCTCTCGGTGAAGAGCATGTTGGCGTCGTCGTTGCCGTCGAGAAGGAGCAGCCATGGACTGACGAGGGCATTCTCCAGCCATTTAGAGACCAGACCTGGTATCTCGTCTATCTTTACTTCGTCCCACCCGGGTATTTGGGCACGCTCTGCCAATTTAGAGTATGACTCGAGGAAGGTCTCTTCGGTTTTCGCGTCCACCAGAACACCCAGAGATTAGGGAAATCCTTGCGCAGCCGAAGGACGTATTCCACTACGATTCGGGTTTTTCTCGAACTCGGTCAGCAGGTGAATGAATGGTGAATTGTAATATTATATCAGTGGTCTGTTACCCTATACCCGGTGGTCCGACAAGAGCAACTCGGGGGTGAGACGAGGTATCCGTCGGTTTAAGCGATTTTTGGATTTCTTCAAGTATCGACTCTCTCCCGGTGAAGTGGATGTCCCTTTCAATGGGTACATTGCTGAAGGGGTTGCCGTTGATGTCGAGCTTCACTTTTCGTTGAGCAGGAGTAAGTAACTATCGCGCCATCGCGTTCATTTAGTTGAGTATGTCTGCTCTTACCTGCCCGGCCCTCGAGAATGTACAGCTCGACCGTCCCGTCATTAATGCCCATTTGTAAGCCATAATTCGTACCAGAAAACTCGACGTGGGCCTGAGGACCAGCATCCTTCGTCTGGTCTTCAGTCTGGTCTTGCGCATCTTTGTGCGACATTGCTGCAAAACTTGAAGCAGAACTAAAGCAGCGAGATCTCCAAATCGCCAATGAGAGTCTGCGGCAGTAAGGCACAAAAAGGTTGGAAATTTAGTTGGAAAGACCACGCAAACAATTTCTGCAGGCTGGTTCAAGTGCACCTTCTTCCCACGAAGAGACAGGTCCGACATCCCGGTCTGCATCACATTGCATTCGTTGCTGGGGAGAGAACAATCTGGCCGCGCCCTGCAGGAGCTGAAAGACGAGTCAGGGGGGGTCCAACCAATACATGGTTTCGACGGTTAACAAAACGTAACCGTTCTCCCGAGTACATCCATATAACCTGAGTAGAACTACCTCTTTGAGGTAGGGGGATGGCAGCGCCTAGTGCCACCCACCTCACTTACTTCCCACCCTCTGGCCAAAGAAAGCCGAACTGCAAAAAAAGAATAGGTCCGTGGAAACGAAAGAAAGAAAAGAAAAACAACAAAATTAAAGAGATGAGACAAAGGATAATAAAAGTGAAAACAGAAAAGGAAAATAAATATGATAAAAGAAAAAGAAATGGAGAAAAAGACGCGGTTGTTCGTTGACCCAATCATCTGTCCTCACAACCTCCGAGCCATCACACCACAGAAACTCTCCGAGTGCATGGTTTACTCGTAGTCTAGTGGGAACGGCACACAAGTCGAGTAAAGGGCACGATTCAACAATTTCCATGTTCTCACTGCCGCGTAAGGCTCCCGAGCGAAGCGGGCACATGGAGATATTTCGGGCCTAATAGGCCCAGCTTCGCCAGGTGCAGAGAGTGGTATCCGTACCTTCCGGAGTCTGACCTCCTCTGGGCCAACGATCGGAAGCCTGGTTGGCCAACAGTACTTTTATGCCTTTTTGGCGAGCCTCGCACCGCATGGGCTGAAATGATACGAAAATGGTCAAGTATTGGCTGTTGTGCCTTGCAACGAACCTTGACCTTGGAATGCGGAGCGCCTCGGAAAGACTCAACACCACCCAGCAACCTAGAAACCAGATAGTATCTTGGGCATGTACCTGTACTTTCTCTTATCCGAGACTCTGCATCTAGCCGCTCCTCTCAGCCCCTGAGACAAGCTTGCTAATCGTGTGAGGGAGTAGCAGTATGCAGTACCGTGCGGTCGTGAATGTTCGGTGGCAGTTATTGGCACACAGAAAGCCAGAAGGCAAGGCTTGAGACAGAGGTCTACAAAATGGGAGAGCTTCGGCTGCCCAACGTCGCTGAGACCGTCTCCTCGTCATAGCCACATATCCACATCCTCCCAGATACCCACTCTCTCAACCCCTTTCGATCGAAGATGAAGAAGAAAGTCAAGGTCCGCACCACCCGAGGCGGCCACGTCGAAGGCGAGGACTGGACCGAGAACCTCGAGGACGTCTTCCAGGCCGCCGCAAAAGGCAACGTCCAAAGCCTCCGAAGCTACCTCTCCCGCGGCGTCAGCCCCGCGGTCAAAGAACAAGAGCTCTTCGGCTACAACCTCCTCCACCTCGCCGTGTTAAGCGGCAACCGCGCCGCCGTCCAGCTCGTCCTCCAATACAAGCCCGCCATCAACGCCACCGCCGACGACGGCACCACCACCGCCCTCACCCTCGCCTGCGGCGACGGCTTCAACAGCGAGGGCAGCGGCGGCAACCCGGACATCATCCGGCTGCTCCTCAACGCGGGCGCCCACGTGTCCACCCTCAGCAGCCCGGGCACCTACCCCCTCCTCGCCGCCGCCACCGCCTCCACCACCGACACCCCGATCCGCCTGCTGCTCGCCGCGGGCGCCAGCATCGCCGCCGTCGACGCCGCGGAGCGCCAGACGGCGCTGCACAAAGCCGCCTACGGCCGCAGCCCCGCCGTCATGCGCGCCCTGCTCGCCGCCCCGGGCGCCGCGCGCATCCTCAACGCCCCCGACGCCGCAGGCTTGCGGCCCCTGCACCTGGCCGTGGACATCCCCGACGACTACGACGGCGACGCGGCGTACGCGGCGCGGCGCGCCGAGTTTGCCCGGCTGTTGCTGACCGCGGGCGCCGATCCGAACGTGCTGGCGCGGGACGGCACCGCCCCGATCCATCTGGCTGTGGTGAGCCGGCTGGCGGCGGCGGTTGAGTGTTTGTTGGAGGCCGGGGCGGATCCGAATCTGAGGGATGCCGATGGGTGGACGCCGTTGATGGGCGCGGAGTATGTCAAGGATAGGGGGATTGTGGGGTTGTTGGAGAGGTATGGGGGGGTGAGGGCGTCCGGGAGTGGTGGGGGTGGAGGAGGAGGTGGTGGTAATCGGAGTGGTGGTGGTGGTGGCGGTGGGGGTCGTAGAAGGGAGGAGGAGGAGGAGGAGGAGGAGGCGGAGTTTAGTGGTGGGGAGGGCGGTGGAGGTTGGGGAGGGGAGGTTAGATGCGGTGATTGCGGGAAGAAGTTCCAGGCGGAGAATGCTCTTTCGCAGCACCAGAGGGCTACGGGACATGGTGATGCGGAGGATGATGACTCGGAGGACGAAGATTCGGAGGAAGACAGCGACGACGACGACGACGACGACGACACTACGTGTCTAAAATGTGGCAAGGACTTTGACTCAAGGAACGATCTGTTCCGGCACTTGCAGAAGTATCCCCGCCACAGAGCTTGATTGTGAAGTAGCAGAGGAGTTCACGAGAAGGGGGAGGGTTCACCGTGATAGTCAAATCACCGTCGCTACCAACTCTTGATAGTACCGTTTTAGCCGTATCACTCGCTAATATTAGTTGTCGTTTTCACATCCGTCTACGCCCTCGTATGACAGCTGTGCTCATCCAAAGCGAAGGTTGTTCATGGTACCCTCATTTACCCCCATCTGCAGCCCCCGGTCGTTGCGACCATTGAACTTGACATACGTATTACCACCACGGCCACGGGCTTTCCCTGCCTGGCTCTCGGCGGCGGCCTCCTGAATCTTTTCAAGTAGGTCCTGGTACATCTGGCGCGAGGCCTCAAGGGCCTTACTCTCCTCCTTAATTTGCGCGAGGACATCCGCTGCCGCTTCCGTCGCTTCTTGAGGCTGGCCCGCTTGCTGGGCTGAAGCAGTCGCAGCCTGCTGTGTTTCAACTACACGAAGATTCAGAGCAGTCATCATGTTCGTAAGTTGGTCGAGGTTTTCTGATAAGGCCTTCTCAATTCTCTGGCTGGTTTCATTGTTCTTCAACGAGCCATGTCTGTTTTGTCTGGTGTTAATTATCCATGTTTCATAGCCGGGAAGCCGTCCTAAACTCACAAAGTCGCGGTGCTAGCCATGGAAGTTATCATAATATGGCAGCTCTGCAGCTGCTGCGACATGGATTTGATCTGACTCTGGTTGAAGAAGCCGATATTGCCTCGGTCGCGCCATGACAGCTTCCCATCGGTGGACCGCTTTGTCCACTTCTTCAGAGCAGTCCCAAAGGTGCTGCATGCTTCGGTGCAGCTTGTGATTGTGACCTTGGCATGCTTAACCACGGCTTCGCCGAGGAACTCCCACTGCGGCTCGTCGATGTCCTGAAGTGACTCCAGGGCTCTGTCCGCAAGGTTGAGATCAGACTGCAGTGTCTTTAGGGTATCAGGGGCATCGTGAATATTTCGCACATCGTCCACTACCTTCCGGATGACGTGGAGAGCCGTAGCGACAATGCCGACAATGCTGCCAGCGACGCCAATAGCTTCAGCCATTTTGGGCACAGGCGAGAACAAGTGCCGAGTGATGAGGATACGCGTGGTTTCAGCTGGATTTGGAAGCTCCCTTGCCCCTATCTTAACTACCTTAGGTTCTTTCGTTTGCCCTACCCCTCAGAGGGTTAAGAGGGGAATGCGGGGGAGTAAGCTGTGATGGAGGGGTGATGTCGAGATACATGGCAAGGCTGGAGGATTTGGTTACATTGAACTGCGGGTGCATTCAGCTTTATGCAGGCCATGCGTCCATGATCCTGACCACGGCAACGAAACCAGATTGGGCGGTATACGATAGCCTGATCTCCCATGGCCAACCTTGTCATGACGGAGGAGAGAAAGACATATAGTCACCAACCAACCAGACCTTTCTTCTTATTCGGCAAACGCCTTCACTTGTTACTGCCCAGACGAATCCACAATGCGTTCAAAGATCGTTCGCGAGCCTACGGATGCTTGCGCTGAGTATGTAGAACTCAGCCTCAAGAAACAGAATGTCGGGTTAACATCTGGGGCAGCATCGTACTGGTCCCTGGTTGGCGAGAAGAGGGACAGCAGGCGTGGACTCATGTGTCCGACGAAGGAAAGGCCATTGCGTGGCCTGACAGCTTTCTCGGTAACCTAGTACCCCGAGCCCGCATCATCGCATTTGACTACGATGCGGAGCTTGGAGATTTCTGGGCGACCGAGGAAGAGAACAGAATAGATGATATCTCATCGGATCTTTCTTACGAAGTCCGAAGCGTGCGGACCAGCTCGGAGACAGTGAGTTCATTATAACCAACGTACTATACCAAGTTTGGGAGTGCCCGTAACGATGACTGACGAGGACAAAATGAAGACCGATAGGCCCGTGATCTTCGTCGCTCATAGCATTGGTGGGTTGGTTGTCGAGAACGTCAGTAGTTGACCCATTCCCGGATTTCTCTGGTGGCTGACGTCGAGTTATGAACTTGCGCTTACCCAGTCATGCAGTTCCTAAGCAAAGCAGAAGAGGGCAAACCGGCCGAGAAGCTGCTTGCAAAATCCGTGCACAAGATAGCGTTGCTCGGGACGCCCTTCCATACCGATGCAGCTCTTTGGGCCAAAACAGGGGACAGGTTCTATCGGTTTGCCGGGGGGACACTAACGGCTCGTTGGAAGATGATCTCTCCAAGTCAGAGAAGTTGACGGAAATATCCAAAGGCTTTAAGGCTTTCCTAGAGAAGAGCTCCCTTGAACTTGCCGTGTTCTTTGAAGGGAAAGAGACGATCACAGGCCTGGCTGCGGTCAAGGTCCCCGGGGCGCCCAGCCCTACCCGCCTTGCTACCACCCACCAAGGCATGGCAAGGGCTGCAACGGAAAAAGACGACCACTTCGTGCGCATCTCGCGTGTTTTGGTGGAATGGGTTGAAGAGCTCGCCAAAGAAGGCGACGCGGAAAAGGGAGCAACCAAGACTGCTATATTTAAAGGAGACAATGTTGGAGGGTTCCAGCTCGGGTTCAATGATGGAACCATCAACGGCGGCATCAACCTCGGCGCTGGGGGGGCCAAACCTACTAGTAGTAGCGGGTGATGGCGTGAGGCCATGGGCAAAGAAGCAGGACTCCAAGTGTAGAAGCTCGAGTTGTAGGAACGAAATAGAAGTTAACCGGAACCCTAAAGAGTTTTTTTCTATTTTCCATTTCTTATACTCTGTTGCCAGTTTCATTGTTCTATTTCTCCATTTCTTAGGTTTCATCTTTCTTTTAGTTATACCCATTCCTTGTTTCTATTTCCACTTATTTTATTTTCTTTATCTCTTTAATTTTCTTGTTTTCTTTTTCTTATATCATATTTACATACCATTTCTGTTTTCACTTTTATTATCCTTTTTCTCATCTCTTTAATTTGTTGTTAGCTGGGTTCCCTGTGGGACCTCACCATCAGGACTCCAAGGGGGGCGACAACGCGAGCTCCCCAGGGGCGACAGCGAGGCCGCCCGTCAACCATCGACCACTTCTGGACTTCGGAAAACCTCCAGGCAGTATACTACGGGGAAGAATGTCGCGGAAAGTCAGACCACTACCCACAAGTGCTCGAGGTCGGGGAAGGGCGTGGGCCGAGGCCAACCCAACCAGACGGCTGGGCCTGGAAGAAGATGGACAGGGAGAGGGTGAAAGCTGAATCAGAGCTGCTGTGTAGGGCCATGGGTCTCACAGACCCGGGGCCGAATGGGCTACTGAGCAGGACCCGAACAGTCGAGGGTCTCGACAATGCTTTTGATAGCCTGGTGGAGTGGCTCACATGGGTCGCTGGGGAAAGCACTCCACGGAAGAAGGCGAGCTGCGGCTACAGCTCTCACTGGTGGACTGTGGAGGTGCAGCAGGCCGCCCGGGAGGCCAGGAGGGCCGAGAGGCTGGCGAAGGAGACTCGGGCAGAGTACTGTTGGGAGGAGCTCGGCGAAAGGCTCAAGGACCTTGCCAGAACAACGCGAGAAGCACGGACGAGGGCTTGGAGGAACAACCTGCAGGAAGCAAGCGGGGCAAAGAAGCCCGATCAGATGTGGAGCTTGGAGAGATGGGCTAGGCTACGGAGCTTTTTACCGCCGGAACCGCCGAGGCTACCGGCATTTAAGGACTCGTCCGGGCAGGTAACGGCCGAAACGCACGATCAGAAGGCCAGCGCACTGGCCGAGAGGTTCTTCCCGGACCCACCGGCCAACCTAACGGACGTGGGAGACCAAGCCTTTCTGGACAGCTGGAACCCGGGCTTCGACGTCTCACAGGCAGTGACGCCGACCGAGATCACGAAAGCGATAGGAAGAGCAAGCCCCTGGAAGGCGCCAGGGGAGGATCTGCTCCCGGTGGGTCTCCTGAAGGCATGTGGAACACCACTGGCTGAAGTGCTCGCTGTACTGGCGACGAGGTGCCTGGAACTGGGGTGGTTTCCCGACCGGTTCAAAGGGCAAAGACCATAGTACTACCGAAGCCGGGGAAGGCACCGCCAGTGTATCAGACCCCAGGAGGATATAGGCCCATTGCGCTACTGCCGACCCTAGGGAAGGTAGTAGAGTCAGTGGTCGCCAGGAAGGTCACTCAAGCTGCAGAAGCCAACGGCTTACTACCGGACGAACAAATGGGAAACAGGGCACACCGCTCCACGGAGCTGGCTGTGCGGCTAGTAGTAGCCCAGGTCCAGGAGGCGTGGAGACAAAAGGCCACGGCATCCCTGTTGCAACTGGACATTTCAGGGGCCTTCGATACGGTCAACCACACACGACTACTAGCAACTCTGCGAGAAATGGGCTACCCGAGGTGGCTTGTCCTCTGGACAAAAGACTGGTTGACGGGCCGAGAGGCCACCCTCCTTTTTGACGGCAAGACGGCGGCACCGACAGCAATTCGGGCAGGGGTCCCCCAAGGCTCACCGCTTTCCCCTGTCCTCTTCATCCTCTATATTTCCTCATTATACAAGCAGCTAAAAGACGAGCACCCTCACTTGGCTATAACGGGGTTTGCGGATGACACCAACCTCCTGGTATTTGGTCGAAACCCCGAGGCCAATGTCCGGCAACTGGAGGCGGCGTGGGAAACATGTATGCGATGGGCGGACAGTCGGGGGATGAAGTTCGCCCCGGAAAAGAGCGAGCTAATTCATTTCAACAAGGGACGACGGCAGTGGACGAACCAGCTGGAACTCACCAACCCAGGGAGAGGCACCAGCCCCGTCAGACCAAAAGAGTCTGCCAGGTTTCTAGGAGTCTGGCTAGACCGGAAGCTCAACTGGAAAGCCCACCTTGCGGCGGTGGAAGGAAGCTGAAGACCCAGAGCTACGCCCTGTCGAGGCTAGCGGCGACGACGTGGGGACTGGGGCTAGCTAAAGCGCGAGAAGTGTACACAAAGTGCATCCGGTCAGCGCTGGCCTACGGCGCATCGTCGTTTCACATCCCCACGGACGTAGGAGGCGAGCCGGTAAAGAAAGGCATCACCAAGGCCCTCGGGAAGGCCCAGAACAAAAGCTTGCGGATTGTGACGGGAGCCTTCAAGCACACTCCCATCCGCAACCTTGAAACGGAGGCGTGGGTGCCACCGTTGGACCTATACCTCAACAAGCGACTTGCGGACTTTGAAACCAGGCTCCAGCGAACCGACTTAGACGACGGCCAGGGCGGCAAGAAGACCGCAGGGAGCGTCGTTCTTACCGCCTGTCGCAAGATACAGCAGAGACTCCGGTCGGGGTACGGCGGCAGGGGCCGGCCGCGAACAGTGGGACTGCGGGAGCCCACGGCAGTGGAGAACGCCGCAAGCACGATTGCGCGCTGGACGGGGGGAGCTGTAGATACAAACAGGGTAGCGGAGGAAGCCTGGAGAGCGAGGTGGCTAAAGGAACGGGACGGTAGAGCAATCACCAGACCAGCGGACGACTTTGACCATCAGCGAGAGACGCTATTCCGAGAGGAAACCCTAAGACGGCACGACGGTCTCACCAAGGCGAGGAGTTCTCTGCTGGTCCAGATCCGAACGGGGGCAATAGGCCTACGGGACTTTCTGTTTACACGAGGAGTCCCAGAGATCCTAACGCCCGCCTGCCAGTGCGGCGAAGGACGGGAGACTGCCGAGCACCTGGTAGTGTGGTGTTTGGCCCCACCGCTGACTCGAAGATGGGAGAGAGCTGGAATTCGAACGCGACGGGACTTTTACTCTGTTCTGCACGGTATTGATCCTGCAACAGCACGGCTCACGAGGAGGGTCCTGGGATGGCTGATGGACTCAGGAAGGCTGCCGATGTACAGTTTGGCTAGGAGGCTCGAGCTGGAAGCGGCGGCCTAACACGCCCCTCCTTCGGAGGCCAGGGGGCCTCCTCTCTTTGTATTCGCAGGCTCACACACGTGTACTTTCCTTGAAGATTGGTATGGGTTTTTCATCCGGCCTGTGAGGGCGCGGTTTTCCTGTACAGTAAATAGCTGAGGGTCCGGCACGCCTTAGGGCACAGCGGAGTATGAATAATAATTTGTTGTTTCCTTTGTGAGCACCGGAATAGTTCCCATATATACAAGCGGCCGAGACAGTCCAGGCTTTCCAAGAGAAGACGTTCAGATCCCGAGCGAAATATCGCACAGAAGAATCTTGGTTTCATGGGTTGGTTACTCAGGAGTTTGTTGACTTTGTGGAGTTGTCATGGTTGTGAGGGGGTCTGGTGGAGGCTTGGTACTGTCGCTTGGCAGCGATCAGCCCCGCTAAATTAGCGCGTTGTGGATCGCCCAGGCCCCTGTAAGGTCGCGTCTCAACCATCTCCAAGCGCGTCATCTCCAAAGTCCACCTGCATACTACAATTGAAGGCAAGGAAGTGCTAACGACGGTTCTGGAGATGTAACTTTTCTTGGCCTCTACTAAGGAAACGGGAAGAAATGGCGACAAGTAAGCATACTGCCCCAATCTCACTCAATGCCTCCATATCAATTAACACCGTGCAGGACAGGAGCGCATGCGAGACCGCATGCGCGGGGCAGGGTAAGTTGATTCGACCCGTTGAAGAACACTCAATATTTACCCTTAGGATAGGAGACACAATGTTGGAGACATTGACTTTGGCTTCATCATTCCCGTCGCCGAAGAACCCTCCGACGAACCCGAAGAGCCGCCGGCCGTCGAACCGTCACCACCACCACCACCACCACCACCACCACCGCCACCAGCGACCCGTCCGTCCCCCAACACATCTGCCAAGCGAAAACAGCTCGATCGTGATATATCGCGGCTCAGCCCAACCCCAACAGGCCATACAACAACCAGCCACGATATCTACAGCATACCCGACGCCAGCACCGAAGCAGGCGACGAGACCGCCACCCATGCCCCTCCCTCCACCATTCTCTCCCAAGCGCCCTCTTCCCCACGACAAGCACTCCTACCAACACACGATGACGAAGAAGAAGAAGAAGAAGACGAAACCGAAGACCACCCCATGGCCGACGCCCCTCCCCTCACCGCGACCACCACCAAACCACCACAACCACCACACCACCTCCCCCAACAACGCGGCCCCCTCTCGAGCGTAATCTCCGCCACGAAACGCCTCTCCTTCGACCCCTCCTCCCCACCTCCCAACATCACCAACACCAACACCACCACAGCCGGGGCCACCACCCCCAACGCCACCCGCCGACTGCCACACCACCTCCCCTCCGAAATGTCCATCACCACCGAAATGGAAGTCACCGAATCCCCCGCCGACGCCCCCGGCAGCGGCCGGCGCCGCCCGCTGCGTGTCGGACCTGGGACACCGCTCGCTGGGTCGAGCGCGCTGTTGCAGAGGGTGATGGAGGAGGAGGATTTGGATGCGGAGGGGGATGCGAGTATGGGGTTGGATGTACCGAGCGGGGCGGTAGGGAACTCGTCGCCTATTGAGCGGAGGGTGGCGAGGAGGAGGAGTGGGGTGTTGAGGAGGGCTGCTGGGACTGGGACTGGGACTGCGGGGAGGGTGGGGATTGCGGGGAGGGTTGGGATTGGTGCTGTGCTGGGGGTTAGTCCCGGGGTTGGGAGGGCTGGGAGGAGGGGAGTAGAGGGGAGTGTTGCTGAGAGTGAGGTTGAGTTGGGGGTGGAGGAGGAGGAGGAGGTGGAGGAGGAAGAGATGGAAGAAGAGGTGGAGGAAGAAGAGATGGAAGAAGAGGTGGAGGAAGAAGAGATGGAAG
Source organism: Chaetomium olivaceum (assembly GCA_039881045.1). NCBI lineage: Eukaryota > Fungi > Ascomycota > Sordariomycetes > Sordariales > Chaetomiaceae > Chaetomium > Chaetomium olivaceum. The sequence goes on from JAYWVB010000016.1 coordinate 95,084, forward strand.
AAGAGGTGGAGGAGGCGGAGGAAGTAGAAGAGGAAGTCGAGGAGGTGGAAGAGGAGGTGATTGAGGAGTCGATTGTCCAGCTTGAAGATGGCCAAACAAGTGTGGATGAGGTGCAAACGGTAGCAGGGCAAGAGGTGGAGGAAGCGCAAGAAGTCGGCGAGGAGGAAGCTGCTCAAAGATTAGGCAGGAAACGCCCTCGCCGGAGTCCACGCGGACCATCACCAGAACTGGGACTCGACACGGTCGAGGACTCACCGGCACCAAAGCGGCGTCGCGGAAGGGCGGGAGCTAGCCCTGCTCAACAGCAACAACCCGCTAAGAAAGCACGGCCAGGTAGGCCACCCAAATCTCAGCCACCGCGTCAGCCATCGCCTTCACCACAGCCTGAACCACCGGCTCGGGCTCGGGCTCAACCGCCGGCTCGGGTTCAACCGAAACCGAAGGCGAAGCCGAGAGCGAAGAAGCCAGTAAGGAAGAGCAGGGCCGCCGGCAATGATGGCGATGACAGTGACGGAGAAAGGCCCTCTGGATCCGTACCAGTGACAGTGCAGCGCTTCACTAAACCACCACGGGCTGCAGCCGAGGAAGGGGACGGGCCGAGCCCAGCCCTTCTCAATGGCGAAATACCATTCACTAGCCGCGGCGGTGTCAATGCAGTTGATGTCCTCTCCAAGCTCTGCGAGGAGCTCATCGAGGCGTACATGGATAAGCTGCAAGAGCGCGGCAGAGCGGCCGAGGACGCGGCAACGAGGAGGGAGCAGAAGACAATGTACCGTGCGCTGGAAGCATTCCAGGAGGAGCTGAGGACCAGGCTTTTGGAACATGTAAGTGAAGGATATAACAGGCAAGTTGATTGGACCTGGAAGCTGACGAGACCAGACAATTGCCCTCGACACCCTCCATTCCCTCCGTAAGAGGGTACGCTCGGCGCAAAAGGAGAAGCTCACGCTACGGGATGAGATTCTTCAGATCCGGGCGGAGAGAGAGCAGGTAGCGCTGCGGATGGACGCAATACGTATACGGCATGAAGCCGATAGCAAGCAGGCTTTGGTAAGTTTACTTTCGTCCCTTGGCAATGGCTAGATACTTACATACCCCAGCGCCACATATCACTCTCGTCCGCGATGCACGACATCGACATGGCGGTGGAAAAGGGACAGGCAGCGCCTGAGCTGTCTCCCGCCGAGCAGAAAAAGGCTGACTTGGCCAACCTCGAGCTCCTGATCAGCCGGGTGGCGGACCAGGCATGTACAAAAAGCGACGGTGGAGGGGCACTGAAGCAGATCAGGGAGTTCAACGCCTTCCTAGAGCGCGCGGCGGCCGTGCTGGAAGGAAGGTGACTCCTATAGCAACGACGTGATGAATTTGTCTGATGACCTGGTATTCGACACATGAAGGATAGTTTATACAGCGAATATTCGTACACATGTTGTCCAATCTGATCACGCCGACTTGGGGCCCGACCACGACCCAGCCAGAGCAGAAAACTTGTCCATGAAGGTCTCCTTCCCCTCCGCCTTGCGCTTTTCCCTCTCCTTGGCCTGCTCCTGCCACAGACCCTGCACCTTCGCCGCCATCTCCGCCTTAGCCCTATGCTCCGCCCTGAGCGCCTTTTCCTCAGCCTCACGCTCCTCGGGCGGCAGCTTATCTAGCACCGTCTTCCACGAAGCCACCACCGCCGCGCTCGGCTCAGGCACATCAACCCCCTTGTCCGCGGCGTCCGCCCTCGCCGCCGTCGCAGCCGGTGGCGCGTCCTCAAACAACGTCTTAAACACAGGCGCCTCCCGCCCCTCCTCCTTCGCCTTCTCCACCTCGCGCTCGTGCGCCAGCATCCGATGATACAGCTCATCCGCGCGCATCTGGATATCCTCATCCACCCGCGGATCCCGCCCATACATGTTCAGATACCCCAGCGCTTTCAGCAGCCGGCTCTGCGCATTGTAGCAGCGCTCAAACTTGCGCACCTCGTCGCGGCACATGGTCATGCGCGCCGTCCAGCTGCCGGACTTCATGCACGCCGTCCAGTCGACCTGCTCCTCGGCGCAGTTCTCGAGCGCCGCCCGCCCGATCAGGCCCTTGCGCTCTTTGAAAGCGTCGAGGACATCGGAGAGCTTCTCGTTGTCGGATTTGGTCTCGGCTTCGATGGCGGCGAGCGGGCGGTAGGTCTTCCAGAGGTGGGCGTAGCGGCCGTCGGGGTAGAGGGATTCGGGGGGCGGTTGGGGGGTGCCGGTGGGGGAGGTGGTGGTGGGGTTTTGGTTTGATGTTGGTGGTGGTGGTGATGGTTGCTGGGCTTGCTGCTGGGGTTGGGAGGGGTGGTTGTTGTACTTGACGGGCGACTCCTTTTCGAGGAACTCGCGCAGCTTGGGGTCTAGCCGCCCCAGCGGATCGGAGCCGCTGCTGTTGTCGGAACCGAACCAGCCGTCGAACCAGCCCATTGTGCCGATCGGAGTGGATGTTAATCCCGGTATTGCGTGGTGGGTTTCGAATGTTCGATGACGAGGAGCTGCTGGTGGGAGGAGCTCGAACGTAGAATTTAGGCGGGGGAACACGGCAGAACCGAGTGGGTCTGAGTGAGTGGGCGCATCATGCCAAGACTGACCTGCGAATGGGCCCACCAGGATTTATCGTGTAAGTGAATCCGTTCCTTCCATCACTCAACAGAATTCATCACCCAAATGTCAAACGACTTGTTTCATTCTGTCTACCTAGCTTTTCTGTCCTCAATTTAAGACTTCATTTAAAGTAAGGCAACTTAGTGTAGTGTTTGCAAAGATTGGCGATCCACATTCCAATACAGGCGCAACCAACCTATCACTGCCTAGTCGACCACCTGGATCTCAACCTCATCGCTACATCTTCATTTCCCCTCGCCGTTTTATTTTTGATCAATTGGTTTTCGACCATTATTATGCTGAGGGCAACCGCGATTGCGCCCTTGTTCAGTTATGCAAGTTGAGGTGGGAGCTTCCAATCCACTTGTCAAACAGTCTCGGCACTAGAAACGACCACACCGAAAGTCACGGTGAAGCTATCGCCGCTCTAGGTTCTTGCGCTTGTCGGAAAACAATCTACGACCATCCAACCCCAGCATCGTGGTTAAGGTTGGTGAGGTAACATCGAATGTTCTCGACTCGGCCTGCATATCCTCGATGCTTCACATTTGGGGCGACTTCCCAGCAGCTAGCGACCCCTTTGACAAGACCTACTCATATAGTACTTTGTTTCGACAATCTACCGAGAAGCGAACAGAAGGCCTAGACTTTCTGAGTCGTGCCTCGCTTCGCCATTGTTAGCGATTTTGCGGGTGACCTTTGGTGCTCGCTAACATGGAGAAGGAGGCAAGTTTCAGCGCCTCAGGGGTTGCGTGTCAGAGCCTCGCTCAGGCCCCTGGTCCGTCCCATTTTTGCACCGTTGAGCCGCAACCCCAAGCCGGAAGCTGGACGGATGCTCCAGATATGCCCCCGTCTTCTTGATGCATGTTCTGGACCGCTTCTTGGCTGACGGGAACCGAGCCCGTTCCTCGTTGGCATAAGCATCGCTGCTGACTGAGTCCATGATCCAACCCTGCTCCATCACACCATCGTTAGGTCATCTTGTTTCAAGAGATACCTCATGTTTGGCTTGCCCGTGCCTGTCAGATACTTCCGCGGCAAAGATGGAAGCAATGAGCCGGAACCACGACGAGTCGTGATGCTTGGACTCCTGTGTCGCGGATCGTGTATGAACGTCCTGCCGCCATATAATCCCCCCTATACCCGATTTTCATCTCGGCTTCTCCCCTTCTCTGTCCTCTGCGCTTCAGTCGTCCGTTTCTCAGTGGTGCTCAGGTCGTCTTTTCTTTCTTTGTAATTCACTTCGTGACTGCAGGTCAGCGTTATTATTCTCTACATTCTTTACAACTCTTTCCTGCTACGATTTTGAATACGCCAGCTTTGGCCTGGTTAATATCTACAAACCAATTCCGAGTGTCTCAAAAACAACAAGATGTATTTTTCCACGAAGGCCTTCGTGGCGGTCCTACTCGCTACTGCGGCCCGAGACGTGGTTGCAGTTCCTCAGCGAGACAACAACGAGAACCCCAGGTTGGGCAACGGCGATCCGGGCAATGACGGGCAGGGTAATGGCCGACAGGGCAATGGAGGACCAGGAAACGGTGGACCGGGCAATGGGGGACCGGGCAATGGGGGACCGGGCAATAGAGGACCGGGCAATGGCGGACCAGGCGACGGCGGACCGGGCAATGGGGATGGCAACGCCAATGAGGTTATCCGCATACAGACCGTCGCCAACGCCGCCGCACCAGTAGCCACCGGGATACCCCCCGAGGTCCTAGCAGCTCAACAGTCGAGTGCCGCTGCTGCTGCATCCGCCGCCGCCGCCGCCAACGAGGCAGCGGCAGCTTCAGGTCTGAGGCAACCCCCAGGCTTGCAAGGTGCCGAGACTCCCGCTTCGCTTCTACCGTTGCCCGGACTTGCTGGCGGCGGCGACATTGCGCCTCCCGCCGCAGTGGACCCTACAGCAGTGATAGCCCCTACGCAGGTGGAATCACAGCCGGCTGCGGTTGTAACGCAGAGTCCGGCGGGGAGGGTTGCAGCAGCCCCCTGGACTCGATACAGGAGCAGCTGTTTCTCTGGCGCCGTTTCCGAGTCCGCCGGCCGTTGACACTTCTGTAGGCTTTCTCCGTTTGTTAAATATTCGTGAATTCTACTAACCTCTCCTAGGTCGTTGATATCGCCACAAGCGCCGCTCAGGTTATTGGGTCCTTTACCCAAGTCGTAGGCGGATCAACTACAGCAGCAGGCGCGGCGGACGTGGTCACGTCCGCCGCGGTGGCCACCTCAGCTGCCGGCGCGGCCCCCGCCTCCTTTACCCCTATCGCCGCTAGCTCGGCTGCCGCCGTTTACAGTGCAGCCACCAACGTCGCCGACCCAGTTACCACCACGGCAGCAGCCGTCGGTTCCTTTGTCCCCATCGTCGCAGACCTCTCCACCGACCCAGCCGTGGCCCAATCCTCGGGTCCCTCCTCTTTCGTCGCCCCAAGCCAGGGCTTTGTCTTCGCCAACGGCACAAGCAACAGCCTCACCCCTCTCCCCACCGGTGGCGCGGGAACTGGCACCGGTACCGGCTCCGAATCAGGCGCCGGCGCACTCCAGCCCCTACCCGGCCTAAACAACAGCACAGTCGGCACCGGCACCGGCAGCGACACCAACACTGGCTCCGAATCCGGCGCCGGCACCCTCCAACCCCTCCCCGGTCTATCCAACAGCACAACCGGCACCGACGGAAGCGACAACGCCTCCCCCAGCCTGCAACCCCTCCCTGGCCTCAACGACAACGACAACGGCAACGACAACAACTCCCCCGACGATGCCACGGGCACGGGCACCGACGCCGCCGAGACCCTCGTCACAGCCGTCCCCACCCCCGGCGGTGGCGCGGGCGCGGACGCGGCCGTCTCGTCGGTGCTGACCACGCTGACGACCGTCACCAACGGCGTGACGAGCACGCTGGTGACCGCCGTGGCGGCGGCGCAGACTGGTGGTTCTGGCGGTGCTGGCGGTGCGGATGCGGATACGGCTACTGGGGGCGCTCAGGGCGCGGGTGTGGCGGGGGATGGGGTCACGGCGGGTTCGGGGGCGGAGGGGGTGAGGAGTGTGGTGTGGGCTGTTGTGGTGGGGGTGGTTGGGGTGGTGACGGTTTTGATGGTGTAGGGTTGGTGGGTGGGTGGTGATGTGATGAATAGGGGGTGGTGGGGTTGTTTGTTTGGTTGGTTTTGGGGTGTGTTGTGCTGTGCTGCTGGCAGTGTTTTGTTTACTTCTGTGGTGTTTACGGTTTGCTGGCCTGCGGCTGGCTGGTTGGGGTGGTAAAATGGAATAACGGATATGAGAGAAGATACGGTGATGGTTTATGGTTATGGAAACAATGTATATGAAGACCAAAGTTTACTAGCGGAATAGATATCCGTTGCTCGGATACCTACTTTTTAGATGCTCTGAAATAAGCCAAAGTTCACAAGATATCCTGTCAGTGCTGCTAGCTTTGGTGGCCTTAACAGTCCTGGGTTGACTTGAAGGTGGCAGCCTGGAGCTTATTCGAGAACTAACAAGATCCCTTCATGTAGCTGCCATCACATCGCATATCCCATTCCACCTTGTGCCATGGCTTCGGCGAACTACCGTCCCGTATATCCGAAACCTGGGGGGTTTCGCGGGAAAAGGCGGCATCGAAACGCTTTAAGCAGTCCCCTGATCGATATTCTCTCATAAACATACGTATATATACTTGTGTATTGCCACCCTCTTACTGATGATGATGTGTGTGTTGAAATGCACGGCGCGTATAGAAAATGTGGTAGTGAGCTGGGGCAAGTGTGGCCAGGGATTTGTAGTATAGCGGATAGCTGATGAGCCTTCATCGCCCAGGATTACTAGATTCAAGCAGTTACTGTGTAGATGTCTATCTGCGCGGCTGATAACCCTTCCCGCACGGTAATGATTCTTGCACCCCTCAGATTCTCAGAACCCCGCTGCGGCATTACCTTACTCATTCAAAGTTACACACTCTTGCAGCTCGCGTCCACTCAGCTCGCCAACCTGCCGTCTTCACCCCATAGCCTCCCCCTACTAATGAAGTTCTGAACTTGACATGGCAATACTCATTCTAGAACCCGACGTCGATGGCCGTGCCCAGGCTTCGATTGAGAAGAGCGCCGCTCAGCATGCCGAGGCAGGCCGCCCGCTCATGCACGTCTACCACGAGGTCGACATGCCGCTGCTCCAAAACCCGGAAGAAGACCCCCTCCCTTGCCGCGAACCAGTCGAGGAGACCACGTCCGTTAGCGCACATTTCTCGGCGCAACTTCACGCCCTGTACAAGCAGCTCGCCGCCTACCGCGCGAGAAGCGCAGCCTCCCTGGCAGAGGCAAAGCTGGCGCCCATAGACGAAGAGAAGGGCGTCGAAATCCAAATCCGCATCGGGTGCCAGTCCTTCGACCGCTACCCGTACTGCCACCATCTCCTGTACCACGCGCGACGCCTGACGCTGCAGAGCCCAGAGACGCTCCCCACACTGCCGTTTGTGTGCAAGCTTCGCATTGTGCAGGACTACGGTCCAGATCAGGACTTCCACTTCGGTCGCGTCCGACCCGTCTCTCTGCGCGTGCCCTTGGAATGCCTCGTCCGTCTCCCCGGCGTGGCAGAGATCGACTGCCCCTGGCTCTGGGAGCGGCTCCCCGTGCCCGCGGCCGGCCGGCCCATGCGCCACTTCACACGCGTCTGGGAAGGGCCCTGGCGCGATGCGCGTCATGAGTTTGGCGCCGCCATGCAGAAGCAGGAAGAGCTGCTGGGTGGTCTGCGGATCCCCGACAGCCTGACCAAGGCCAGGCTGTGGTTTTGGCAGCCGGGACTTGCCTCTCAAGATGACCAGGCCCTGCCGATGCCAGATCTCGTGGCGCCGGAGCAGCAGGATCCCCTATCGGTGGGACTGCGCACGCTGGCGGCTCAGCTGCAGGAACTCGATCTTCGGGCTTTTGTCACCGAGCACCTCTTTCCGGAGTCCGACGCGCCGTCGGTAGCGCAGTGGTCGCGCATGCGACGGCTTACCATCGAGTTTCACCCGCTGCGACCGGATGGGAAGTGGTATTTTGTTGGCCCGCGAGGCGAGGATCCCCACGCGGAGGGCTTCGCCATCTCCGAAGAAGACCACTACCCGCCTCTGCAGACCACCGCCGAGGACGAGGAGGTGGACGAGCAGTGGGACGAGGATCCCCAGGGCGGCGAAGAGGTTGATTTCTTCCCGGACGTGTTCCGCACCGAGCCGCTCGCCGAGCGGATTGAGCCTCTGCTCTCGGGCTTTGCCGCGGCAGTGAAGAAAATGGGTGCCCTCGAAGACGCCGAGCTTTTTGCCTACCTGGCGTGGCATCCTTCTGAGAGCAGGGCAGACGAGTACGGAGACGAGGCGCCGTATGACAGCGAAAACGGCGTACATAAGTGGGGGGTGCGATACCTCGCTGGTGGTGGGCATGGTGAGGAGCAGGGGCAAGTTCAGAAAGAAGCAATGGTCCAGTGGCAGGTCGGTAACTGGAGACCAAGCCAGAGCGTGTTGGATTTGTTTGAACATCTGGGACGGCAGGAGTGGTTGGACTTTGAGTTTGAGCATGAAAGAAACATCGTGCCCCATACTATCGCTTAGGCATGGGGGTGGAAGAGCAATGGCAACGAGCCGCATCTCATGGAACCTTGGGGACATTATTTCTACAAAAGAGACAGCTCAAGTTACGTCCTAACTTTGGTAGAAATCACCTTCCCTTTTCATCTCCTATCTGTCCCCCGAGTGGCCTCCTCGGCGCCCCTTCCCATCGCCCATCTCCGATGAAAGTAGTTCCCGGAGCTTCTTCCTCTCTCTTTCTCCCTGTCGAGTAAACCGCTCAGAAAGGCCACTGCCAAGCAGGCATCGCCCGCAGGTAGTCATTCATAGCCTCAATATCATCAATCAGGTTCCTGACCGCCTGCTTCTGCACTTGGACGGCGGTGCTGTCACCCTGCTGGTCCTCGTTGGCCTGCTTGACGGCGTCGTTGGCCCAGTGCTCCATCAACGGCCCGATGAAGCCGTTGACCACCTTCATCGTCTTGGTCTGCATCATGAGAAACTCGCCCCGCATGAACGTGTCCCACTCGGCCTGCAGCCCGAACCCCTGCCAGGGGGTGAAGCCCGCGGGCGGGTGGGCCGGCAGTATCGTCGTGTCGAGCAGGCCGAGGATGGCGCCCACACGGGCCTTTTGGGCTCGCAGGATTGCCAGCACGGTCCAGTCGTTGTGGTAGATGCGGGACCCGATCAGCTCGCGCATCACCTTGAGCATCGCGCGGGCCCCCGAGGGGGTGGGCAGCTTCGCCGTCAGCCACGTGTCCGTCCTGACGATGTCGCGCTCGGGGCCCCAGGCCTTGCCCTTGGGGGCGTGTTGATGCGCGCCTCGAGGGAAACGTACTCGTCCGTCTTCCACTGGTGCGTCGGGAACTGGGCGGCGATGTGGCTGATGGGCGTGAGCGTGGCGCCAAAGCCCTGGGCCGTGTCGATGCCCGGGGCCGCGACGGCGGGGATGTTGAACATTACGTCGACGTACTGGCAGAAGGATATCGTGGCTGCGTTTGGGGGGGCGTTGGGGTTTGGGTTGGGCAGGGGGTCAGTTCTCTCGTTCATGTAGGCAAAGAACTTTTGCACCAACTGGGCCTCGAGGATGTGCTCCGAGTGGTAGTCTGTATTGGCAACTCGTATGGTGAGCGGAGCGCCCCAGTCGTAGCTGCCGCAGACGTCCGGCTGCTCCCAGCCGTAGATGAGGACGCCAGTGGGGAGTGAGCTGTCGGTCGGGTAGCGAAAGTTTGTCTGGAGGCCGCACGCCTTGACTTTCTTGTCGTTGATAGCCCTCTTGTCGAGGTGCGCCAGGATCTCCCCTGCAATATCGTCCAGATCATCATCATGGTCGTCGTCAAGAACAGTAACGTTCTCTGATCTCCTTCTACGCCTGCTCTCGTAGTCCTCATAGAGGTACTTGTCTTGGTCCCATGCTGGCTCGACGTCACGACAGGAGCTGCTCTCGTTTTCACTGGCGTCGTTGGACGGCGGGCAGAAGAACTTGCCGACGGGGAGACTGAGCGCCGGGCCGTAGACGCTTCCTCTCTTGGCCAGATGACCCGACCGCTGCTGTATTTTTCCGTTGTTGTCGTCCAGCCGAGGGGCCAGACTTTGGCCATACCTGTCGGCGATGGAATGGTTGCCAGCGGCCTCAACAAATGCAAGGTCTCTCTTGGAGGGGATGGGTCCCAGGTCTGGACATTCACCCGTGATGATGGCCTTGTTCCATTTGGGCGTCAGGTCGTATTCGCCACCGGACCAGCCAAAGACTTGCGGTGCCTGGACCCTGGCGTACAGGCGAGCGCCGACGTCAAGACTGTAGGTGAAGGGACAGACGGCGCTGGTCGAAACGCCCGCCGTCAGCTTGGCCATAACACTGGCCTCGCCAACGACGGCGGCGGCAGCCGGGTCAACCTCCCACTTGTCAGCGAACCGTACCCCAAACTCAGCCGCAGCCGAGAGCCTGGCTGTGACGTCGCCCTGGACGGCGACGCCAGCATAGAACTCAGGCCTCTTGATACCCTCAAAATCACCGGTGCGGTCGAGGCTGGTGTCGCCTTCACCAATCTCTTTGGGTTTGTAAGCATCGTCGTTGCCATCCGGCACGACTTGGCGAACCTGATACAGAGACAGGTACACATCGACGTCAGCAACGATGATGGGAGACTTTTGGAAAGAGAAGGAACAATAATGTACTTACTTCCCACTTGGCAATCTCAAGTTTGGTCTCGATGGTGCCAGCCACGGCCAAGGACGCATCGATACTGCCCTCTACCGTGAGCTGGGGACCAATCGTGGCAATGCCCGGGATCTTGAAGGAGGCGCCGGGGAAGGGGATGTTCAGAATGACGCTCTTCTTCTCGTAAAAGACTTTGGCGACGGCCTCGAGTGTCACAACGCCCGTGATCTCCCCCTTGTTGTAGAAGGTAAGGTAGCTCTGGCTCACATCGAGCGGTAGTCTGAGTGAGTTGACGATGAGGGTGAAGCCAAAGCTGGACTCGACCGAGATCTTGAGAAGCGCCTGCGCAAGCAGGTGTCCCTCGTAGCCGACATTTCCCTTTAAGCATTGCCACGTCTCATCGATGAGCTTGGCTGTGATGGTGTCTTCGTACTTGTGTACGAACTCGCGCTTGATCTCTGGTTTGACGAGCTGCGCGAGCCACTCGAGGATGCTCGTGCCAAACCAGCGCTCGTGCAGCTCACGCTTGTCTAGCCCACCAAAGTGATAGTCGTCCCTGAACTCCTCCTCGAGCCACCTTACGTGGCTGCCACCCACGTCGGCGAGCGTGCGCTTGTTTAGGCCCCTCTTCTTCTTGGCCACGGACCCGGCAACGACTGTGTCCCAGTAGTCGTCTTGGTTGCTAAAGTCAATCCGCATCTGTGTATTTCCGAGGTCCCGCGGGACACGGGAAAAGTCGTAATCCAAGGTCAGTGAGTACACCACAGGCTTCCGGGGCGCGAGGTGAGCGAGGCGGCGTGGCAGCAAGGTCGCATGGTCATCAACGCCCTGAACGGGCTCCATGCTTTTGGCGACGGCATACTTGCCAGGCCCGCAGCCGGGAGGCATCTGCAAGATAGTTCCAGGGACGCCATGGCCAAGGCCAATCTTGTGGCAGTTGCTTTTCTCGGAGAAGTCGGTGCAGACCATGCTGACCGTGTGCTCGCCCTCGGTGACGGCATCGTCGCATCCCCAGACGTCCCAGTGTGAACCGTCACGCTTGTCGATCGAGACCTGCAGCTCTTCGGGCGACGCCAGGACGACAAACTGAAAGGCGGCCTCATTGGGGTTGTCGTCTCCGCCCGCCGAGGACTTGTCCGTCTCGAGGCTGAAGTCGGTATCAACGCTCTCCCCCTCGGGCGGGTGCTCAAACAGGTTCCCCAGGGGCACAGGAAGAAACAGGGGATCGCCTGCCGACTCGCAGCAAAAGGTCCGCACGCGCGAGAGCTGGATTCCGCACGTCTCACCACCGCCAAAGTAGCTGTCAGTGAGCTGTACAAACTTCATGTCGGGACAGTGGCCATCGAAGCAGCTGCCCGGCTTGCCGTACCAGCCGCAGTTTGTCCAGCGGTCGACATCCTCCTCGGGACAGCAATACAGCTTGTTGGTGTCCAGGTCGAGCTGGTCGAGCACCTCAAGGAGCAGGCGGCCCGTGAGCGAGACGAGAGGGACCGCGCGGCCGACGACGGCGAGGATCACCTCGGCAATGTCGTCGAGGATGCTGAGCACGGTACCCGAGAATGTCAGGGGCAAATCACCCGCGTTGCACTCCTCGGCGACGCCGGCCCAGTAGCATGTGTTCTCCTCGCCGAGTGGGCTCGTGCAGCAGTGCGCCATCTGGCCATCCCAGCAGTCGGCTCCGCCGCCCCATTTGCTCATGTGTGTCATGACCTCGTTGTCGTGGCAATGTCCATTGCAAAAAGGGGGTCCGCCTCGCCAGTGGCACTCCTTGGGGTCGGGGGCTCCCGAGAGTGGGCAGCAGAGCTTGCTCTCCTTGCCTTTGTCGCACCTTTGCTGTGTAATCTTGATATCGCCCGGCTTGCAGTTGTCGCCGCACCCTGAAATGTAGCACAGCTCGTTGGAGCCTGTCCAGTTCTCGTCTGTTTTGTCAGGCCGGAAATCGCCCAGGGGCTTGGGGTCTAGCACGGCCGCCAGCGCCGACAACTGGTCGTCGTCCTGGTCGATGGCCCATATCAGGAACCCACCGAGGCCGAGGTCCTTTGCCAGGTCCTTTTTCTGCTTGAACGTATCCTTGTCGTCGTAAGACACCCACTACACCAGTTACGCTATTAGCATATTCGACCGGGAAAGCGTTCATGCATTGACCCGAGTGTTACAGAGTGAAATAGCTTTACCTGGTCAGTGTTCCACGTTATATACTTGACCCCCGCCTCCTTGTCATGGACGGGCTTGATGTTCTTGGTCCTGATGACCTCCATGATCTCACGGTAGCTGAGAATGCCAGACTCGCCGCTGCAGGCCCCTTTCGTTGCGCCTCCCCTGAAGACGCAGCCAGGCTTGTTGCAAGCCGGGTCAGCTAGCTGAAAGGCTCGGCCGTAGAACCCAAGGCCCATGTTCAGCTTTCGGGCTGGCACGTCGTTGCGCCAGAACAAATCAAACGCTAGACTCATCTCGGTCAGGTTCGTGTGTCCATAGATGTTAGACCCGATCGGGTTGTCACGGTCCCAGACTCCGTGTAAGCTATAAAGTACGGGTTAGCGAACTGGCTGGAAATGTGACTTCATCCGGCCGAGAGCCACCATGGCCGGGTCGATGCTTACTCATAAGACATGACATTAACGAAGTCGACATGGTCAATTGATTTCAGGTCAAAATGGCGCAAGTACCAGAAGCTCGTTGGCGCCGTATAAGAGACGATATACTTTATCGGCTGCTTCTTGATTTCTTCTTGGAGCTCTTTGAGGAATTGGGTAAAGTTGACGCCGTCCTCGGGTACACCACCTCTGTCATCGGCACCGGGGTATTCCTGTTCAGTACTCATCAGCAACAGCCACAGTAACAATCCAGATAGGTGGACCTGGCGTTGCGTACCCAGTCAAAGTCAACACCGTCAAACGCATATTGACGGAGGAAGGCCATTAGGTTCGCAATAAAGGTCGCTCGGTTCTGTCTCGTGCTGACCATGTTGCTAAACACCTTCTGCAGAGGGCCTGGGGAGCGTTGTTAGCTTGGGTTGCTGCACAAGTCGGATAGATGGACGAAGCACGTACCTGGGTCGTTGTGCGTCCATCCTCCGATGGCAACGAGCACCTTGAGACCCGGGTTGCCTTTTTTCAGGTCGGTGAAGTTGCTGAAGAGCTCCGAAGGCAGACCATCCATCCCGACAATGTTGTACTCGTTGGGGGTGATAAATGCAAAGGAAAAGTACAGATGCGTTAGCGAGTTGATGGGTATGTCCTTTAGGGGCTGTGAGTTGTGTACCATCATGTCAGTTGAAGGTCTCCATATATCAAGGCACACTCACCATTCCCTGACACTCGGAGTTGTATCGCCAGGCCTCGTAGTATCCAATGACACGATCCAGTTGCTCAGAGTCCTTGTCCTTGGGCCCTGGCTGCTCGCAGTTGGATTGGCAACCGCCAGTGGCGCCGTGATCTTCGACTTCGCAAAAGTCCCTTTGACGGTGGCCGTTAGAAGACAAGCGGCAAAAAGGATGTTCTCCTCAACTCACTTTGTCATTCCGCAAAACCCCCATCTACGGGTCGCCGTGGTGTTAGCCGATTAGATTGTTTCAAAGTCACCTGCTATTAGTCGCGGAGAATATCAAAACGGCACTCACTTTCCACAACACACGTTGAGAGGACATTCTTGGCCAGGAACCCTGGCGTTTTTGCCACATTCTGCTTTGGCATCGCAGTTGGACCAGCAGACTTCATTAGGCGATATGCCCGATGTGCCGCAGTACCTGGACTCCGAGTCAATGCGAGTTTACATTAGATATCTGGTGAAGCCCTTTCAGGGGGTAGGGAGAAGAACTTGAGTAGGCATACTCCTCGCCATAGTTGCACTGGAGCGTGGCCTTTGGGCAGCACGCTTTGTTCTGGCAGGGACGGTCCGGAGCGCACGAATAGTCGTCGCCTCCCACGACCTGTCTGCCGGACAAGAATGGTACCAACTCCTCCGCTAGGAAGGACACGTCGTTGCTTGCCTCGATATCTCTGGCTTGGGCACCATTAGAATGATCACCAGTACTACAAACCGGCAGCTCATATTCATGCCGGATTTTGGCTGAATAGTCCAGGAACCTGTTGGTGCCGTCAGTAGGAGCTTCACTTGACGTGAACATTCAAACGTACGAAATTTCGCTTCTGCACGTCTGGGGTAGACGTGGCGTGTCTTCAATATGAGGTTCGATTTTGATGACTCTCGCGATACTCTGTGTAGTCAACATCAACAGGAGCAAAGCGCTCAAGGGCCGCCGCCATGGTGTCCCCATGCCGTCAGTGTATTGAAGCAAAGGAGAATGATAACAGTAAACGGGACCCAAGGTGTGAAACACTAAAATTCCTCTGGTCAGGTAACCCAAGCAAGGGTCAAGAGAGGCCAGGAGACCTGGGAACTCTTGGTCACTTAACGTACATGTAGGACAGGCGCTCACACTCCATTTTGCTGACATTTGCTATGCAAAAGCTGATCCAGCCGAACAAGCTATTGATTCTCAGTCCACACGTATTTTGCTCTGCAGCTCATTTAGGTATCCCGTTCTGTCCGTCCCGTTACTCGGCCTCCTGCAGGAACGCAATGTGATGCCACCCTACATGTCATCCAGACATTTATCCTGCATGACACTAACCCGCGCGTTATGCAGGGAAAGTCGAGCCCAATCTTCATGGCGAAAATAGCGTAGCCTATACCGTATAGTCTCCATCATTTTGACTTCGGCGCCAATGACTTCCAAAATTCCAATATATCACCCACGCCTTTTGTGTGCTCCTTCCATTCTTGCCATTATCGGCTCACATGAGCAGGGCCTAGTAAGCACATATGTGACAAGACTGCTTAAGCACACAGATGCTGCAGGTGAAGATATGGGATGTTGTAGGCTAAAAGAGAGGTGTGGATAGTGATGGCACGGGCAGCTTGCATGATTATGTGCGTGATGATATGTGCTGAGTCAAGGCCACCAAAAAACTATGGATAGGAGGGTAGTAGTATAGGACTAACGTATGCCGTGTCACCCAGTCTGACATGTGATAATGTGATATAGGTTGTGGCGCATTTCCACAGCAAATTAACCAGACTTGCAATCGGGTGCATGTACCTACCTCCTTGAGCACTTGCTCAATTCTGAAAGCGCCAGGAATGGGAACCCTGACGGATTCTGATTTATCTCAGAGTGTGAAGCGAGAGTGACCGGCAGGGTCTAGCTGTCATTGAACTCATCCATCATCCATGTCACTTAATCGGGCACTCACCTTCCCATCTCTCAGTCTCCTAACTCTCCTCCCACAACGCATGAGGCAGGCCAGAAGTTGAACTTGTCTTTGTCTGGTTTCCGGCTGTGAGACCTTCCGGCCGTCATTATGATGGCTCAACTGTGTCGCCTCCTGGGTCTCGGGGCTCTACTGAGCCTTCGGTTCGTGGTTGCTGTCACAATGATTTACGATGACAGCCTGCCTGACGACCTCCCCTCGGCTTGCTCTGCGGCTTTGCTGGCCGATGTGGCCTGTGACCGTCTTGTGCGGGATCTCCGCCCAGAGTTCTTCTACCGCCCTGCTTCCCTGGACCGCATCTGTACCTCGGGCTGCGCCGCGGCGCTGTCTTCGTGGACAGCATCGGTCCGGTCCGCGTGTCCCGACGACGTGACCATCCCGGCCGACTTTGAGCTTCCCGCGTCGCCAGTGGTGATTCCTGCTACTCTAGAGTACACGTTCCAGTTTACGTGTCTACGCGAGAACAACAACCTTTGCGGCCCCGTTGCGGCCTTGGCTGCCGTCTTTAGCGACCCTGGAGGTTAGTCGATACTGATATCACTTCCCGTGGCGCCTGCTTACAGCTCCAACAGTCTCAATATTCAACTATCTCAGTGAGGTCCCGGATGGGGCTACAGAGCCTAGCAGCTGTGATGAGTGCATCGCAGCCAGGCTGCGCATGCGCGCCGGATCGCCCTATTTTGACGGCCCCGTCGTGGCCAGCGAGTCGCTCTATGAGAGCATGACATCGAGTTGTGGCATCACGGGCAAGCCTGTCACCACCACAACCATCGACTACTCAACCAGCGAGCCGGAGCCTACCGAGGTTTCGTGTGCCGGAACCCAGTATGCCATTCAGAGCGGTGATGACTGCTACAGCATCTCCAAAGCCCAGGGCGTTGGCACAGCCTGGCTTCTCGCGGATAATAATCTCGCCGCCTACTGCGCCGACTTCCCTACGTCAGGCAGTCTCTGCATTACCAACACATGCGACACCGTCACTGTAGAAGTTGACCAGACGTGTGCCACGATCGCAGAAGCTGCAGGCATCACCGAGACCCAGCTCAAGGCCTGGAACCCGGTCATCAACCCCGTCTGCTCCAACATCAACATGATGAACGGTACCACGCTCTGCATCAGTCCCCCCGGCCCTCAGCTGAGTCCTCCTGCGACGACCAATATTCCGCCCTTGATCCCGACCACCCCCGCACCTGTGCCAACAGATGCCGCCCCAGGGTCGAATAAGCCTTGCGGCCGCTGGTACGACGTCGAAGCGGGCGATTACTGTAACCTCGTGGTCCTCAAGTTCGGCATCTCCCTAGAAGACTTCCTCTTCCTCAACCCTGACATCAATGTCAACTGTACCAATCTGTATGCGGGAGAGAGCTACTGCATACAGCCAGTGGGAGACAGTAAGTCACACAGTCGCTTAACGCGCTCAACTCTCTTGATAAGCAAGCCCCCTTTCTGACCCTCGATTCTCTATGTACTAGTCAATACCTACTCTGGTCGACCGGGCTATGTCTCTATCACGATCGATCCGAGTGCCACCTTCACCGGCGTCCCCTTTACCATGCTCCCCAACGCCACTGTGACGAGCTACTCGCGGGCGTACACACCCGCTCCGCTGGCCACAGGAGTCCGCGACGACTGCGTCCACTATTTTATGGGCGACGACTTCCAGTTTTCGTCGGACCAGCTAGGCTACTGGAAGAGCAACTGCGAGCTGGCGGCCGCCAACTACAACGCCGACAACGACAACTTTGTCGCCTGGAACGCGCTCGGGCCCGACATCACGGATCCGGCCTGCTCTTTCGAAGCTGGCAAGCGTTATTGCGGTTCCTGGAACCTGCAGGCCGCACCCACCCTCACCGAGACGGATCCGGCGACAGCGACGACGACCACGAGCGGCGGCCCCCCTGCACCGACGCACTCCGGCCAGCCCGCAGACTGCGATACGTGGCACGTAGTCGTCTCGGGCGATTCGTGCCAGTCGGTCGCCGACGCCGCCGGCATCTCGCTGAGCCAGTTCCTGGCCTGGAACCCGGCCGTCAGCAGCGACTGCTCGATCAACTTTTGGCTGGACCAGGCGTACTGCGTCGGCGTTTCCGGAGACGTACCCACGGCAACGATGACGGCGACGTCAAGTGCTGCCAGCCCAACGCCTCCCGCGCCCACGCACCCCGGCCAGCCGAGTAACTGCAATAAATGGGATGTTGTGGTATCGGGTGATACCTGCGGCTCGATGGCCCAAGACAACGGCATCTCGCTGGACCAGTTCTTTAACTGGAACCCTGCCGTGAGCCGGGACTGTGTGACCAACTTCTGGCTGGGCCAGGCATACTGCGTTGGCGTATCTGGAGGGGGCGGAAGTACGCCTACCCCGACAACAACATCTACGGCGACGAGTACCAAACCAACGCCTCCCGCGCCCACGCATCCCGGCCAGCCGAGTAACTGCAATAAATGGGATGTTGTGGTATCGGGTGATACCTGTGGCTCGATGGCCCAAGACAACGGCATCTCGGTGGATCAGTTCTACGACTGGAACCCGGCTGTCAGCCGGGACTGTGTGACCAACTTCTGGCTCGGCCAGGCTTATTGTGTTGGCGTTTCGTCGCCGTGATGTGTCGAGGTTGACGCGGCGCATTCTCTGTTCTCCTACCTGTTGTCGTGGCCTGAAACAGTTTGGAGTAAGGGCAACGGGGGGTGAAATGAAGTGCCCCGGAATGTTTGTTTACTTACCCCTGAGTCTGTCTTGGTTGGGTAGTTACCTAGGCAAATAAGCCAAAATTGAATCCCGTCTGGCTCCGCATTACACTTAAGATATGTATGTAGGTACCTGGGTAGGTAGATGTTAGCAAGCAGCGACACTTTCGAAACCATCGTATCGCGACTCTTCTATTTCGGTTTGCTATGCCGTTTCCGAGCGCAAACTCTCATCCCATCGTTACGTCCACCTGTTTGCCCGGATTTAAGTCCCATGCTCTTTTCAAGATTCTACCAACGCCCTTGCGAAACGCAATACCATCCTGCCACTCCACCCAGAGCACATTGCAGAATTCATACGTCTCTAGATCCTTCAGCGCGTCACAGAACTGTAGTTCCTTATAGCTGTAACCCGCTGTTTTGGCCTGCATTACAATCTGGGTAGATACAAGGATCATTTCACATACTCGCCCCTTGAGTGACCCAATGTCGGCATCCATGATCAGGTTCGTCTCAACGACACCGGCCCAGGTGCCGTTCTGGGTTTGAAGATCAGCCCATAGACAATAGATCTTGCTGTTGTGTCCTGGCATCGGATTGAAACCTGTGCCTCTGAAGATGAAGTCTTGCTTCGTAGTAGAGAAACGGAGAAAGGGTAACCAGGCATGGGGGAAGGGTCCTAGCGGCTGCTCGGTGATTGGAACGGGGTAATGAAGGTAGTCGAAACCGAAAAAACTACTTGCGTTTTTGACAAGCGGATGGCAAAAGACTCGCTTCGGGTCCACTGTGTAACCGGCATAGTCACGGCCATTGTCGTCGTCGTCCTCGTCCTCGTCCCTTTGGGGGTTGGTGTCCGGACCACCACGTTCATCGTAATCACCGTCCCCTAGTAGTATACCCTCCCCGTTTTGGCTACCGTCGGTATTACCAAATATTTCTGTGCCATCAGCTTCCCTAGTATACCATCCAGGAGGAAGAAGATCAGCAGGGCCGTCCTTCATTGCACGATATTGGTGCCAACCATTATCGATGTGTATAGGCTGATCACCGGCCGCTTTGCAGGCGTGCCACGAAACGTCGGTGTGGAGTATATCATTCCACCCTGCATAAGTGAACCCTGTTGGGGAAACCCGGTGGCTGAGTTCGCTGCCCATCGTTATACCTTTCCAGCCCATCCACGACCAACTCGGAAACTGGTCTCGTCGTTTCAAAGGCGTTGGGGTTGTCCATAGCAACCCTAAATCAAAGTAGAAGGCCGGAATTCCCCAGTGAAACCCACCAGGGAACGATCGTGACATGAGGTCGATCACTGCACTGAAGGCTCGCGCCGCGTCAGATTCGAACGTCAAGTCTCTTCTCATGTACATGCGGACCAGTCTCCAATATTGATTCTCATTTGGCCACGGGTCGACGTCCAGTAAATATTCCTCGTGTGAAGTTGGCGTTGCAAAGCATTCCTCGGCCGGGATGCCCTCAGGCTCCGCGGCAATGTTTTCGAGCCACGTCGCTTGTTGGCATTGCCAGAACATCGTCCCGGATTGGAAACCGACGCATCTTCGGGACACAACACGTTCCTGGAAGGTCCATGCTCTGTTGTGCCACTTCTTAAATTCTTCGATGAAATCGTCAACCACTGCCGGGGTATCAGCAACCCGCATGATATCTGGCTGGGGCCACCGTTGCCGTGATTCAGCCGTTAAACCATCCAGGCCGTGGTCTGCACTCTCACCATCTAGGGCTAGTATAGTGAAATATGCGTTCGCGTAGATCGACACCATTTGCTGCAGTTGTTCTGCTACTTGATCGGGATCATCTTGAACCTGTGAAACGTCCCATCAGCATCCATGTCGAGAGTAATAAAACCCGTAACTGCCCAGGAACTAATAGTCTTGGGTCTTTCATCATCGGTATTCGCCATCGGGGCGCCTTACAATACGAAGTCTGTCAACCCAAATATAGCGGATACCGAGATTGTGAGTTAACTGCATGGCATCCCGGATTGTTTTTGGTATCTTGGCTTTGATTTCGGGACGGCCCAGGATCCCAGCCTGGAATAGCGCTGTTGCCGTCGCACGGTTCAACTCAAGTGTGTCTGGTATTTGCCCCCAGACATAGCTCAACGCGAGATACTTGGTAGGTGCATCTCTGTAAGCAAGGCAAAGCGAGTCCACATCAATGAGAGTGAGCGATGAAGGGAAATCCACCGATTCCAGGGGGGGAGGTTATGGCATTTCCCTCCGTGTTTTGTGTCACAGTACGCCGCCCATGAGCAAATTCGCCTCTCCTCAATCGAAGGACCGATTTCGATGTAATGTTGGCTATTGGGGCGACCAGTAGACTTGCCCGGTAATAAGCTGACCCGATTATGAAGGTGACGGCATTCGTCCTTAAACTTAGTCAGCGTTAAGCTACCCATCAGTAAACCTAAGATTAAAATACTTGCAGTTCCAGTGATGCAAACGAATAGCCCGTAAGAGTTGATGCGAAGCCGGCAGCTTGGAGCAAAAGGCGTGAGTGTTTTCGATTTGTCAGATTCTGACAAATATTGAACGATTTTGCAGCAACTTGTGCAGTTTGTGCGCGCGCGCCACTCCGCCCAAGTACCTAGGTCAACGTTCCCGTTGCGATTGGGGGGAATCTTCTCCCTCTTAAGTATAGGGGAAATGATATTCGTACAGACACCGCAGCTAGTCATGGTAAGTACTAGTGTTTTGGAGTCGGTAAAGAGGGGGGTTGCAGAAACCGAATCTGAACGGTTGACCTGGATGGGGTTGGCGTAAGCTAAAGAGCGAGGAGTGAAGGGACGACAAGAAGCGGGGTTCGTTGGGGTTTTCTCACGACCTTATTAAAATATCATGAACAAGGACCGCCCCATTGGCGGGTGAGCCGAAGCCATGCACGCAAGAGTGCAATATTCCCACCTAAATAGGTACCTAGCTTGCCCACGCGTGTACGGCTTCCCCACAGGTTCCGGCCGTCAAGTGAGGCAGGTGAGCCAGGCAGGCTGGCTCACCCTACGTAATGTACCGAGTATCCGAATGTATAAGATAATTTTGTAAGTAGAAATGTTATTAATCAAATTTGTAAAAGTGATGGGCAATAAATAACCCGCTTAGATAATGATTTTGAGAGCGTTGTTTGGGACTATGTGGCTTCGACGTGCGGGACTATGCCACATGACTTTTCCCATATATAACCCCAACCCTACAAACAACACTCATATAAGTCGATCACTGCTTAATCCACATTACTTAGAAGAAGTGAGTTGCGCATCTCGAACATACCCACCACCATTTCGTTATAGCGTGCTCTTGCCCGACCAACTAGCCGGTAGCCGAAGAGTGAACATCTGGATGGCGATAGAAACTCTGCAAGGCCAACGCTACCGAGCCTGCGGTTTCTCCTTATCCTGGCTCAGAAACGCGGCCTCATACACTAATCTTCCGATAATCTCGCACATCAAATCATCAACCCAGACTGGGTGTACAGTTACACTGACAAGAGCTTGGCGCAGCAGATGAAGTCCTTCCCACCAGGGCAAAGCGGAACGTTACCAGGGCTCCCTGCTCGTAGGATTTGCGAGTAAGCATCCCATTCTCAGAGGAGCGGATGTCCATGGCTGGAGCAAGAATTTCACTTACCTGGATCCAGCTCCGCACACGCCTCCCTCCACAAACACTGGGAAGTTGGCTGCGACGCGTTCATGCAGGGCTGAACGTAGCAGGCCTTGACGTAAAAAGGGTCGTTGGGGCAGGGCCAGTCTGGCCTGTTCCCGGTCTGCGCCGTGCCGTTCCATTTGTCGACGCAGACCTTTTCATCCAGACAGATGCAATCGTTACCCCAGTTATCGGTACACCGTCCGTTAAAGCCGCCGACCACCTGTCGGGAGGGGGTGCTTTGCGGCGCTGAAGATGTCGAGGATCTGGAGCTCGAGGCTTGCGACGCGGAAGTTGCGGTGCTGCTTTGGATAGAGCTTGTCGCAGTCCCCGGCGTCTCTATCGAGGTGGTGGAGGCAGTGGAAAGGGCGGTGGTGTGGGATGTCGAAGAATCAGCGGCCGCTGCTTCTGCGTTGCTTGTTGAACGTGTCGAGACGCCGACGCCGACGCCAACGCCAACGCCGATTGCCACAATTAATGCGACGATCCCCAGTATAGTGAAGAAGACCCATCTCTTCAAGCCAAGAATCCGGGCCCCGTCTCTTTTCTCTGTTCCCACACCTCCCGATGCCCCGGCGTCTCCATCCCATGCAGATCCGCTTTGCGCAAGTGTTGTTTGTGGACTCCAAAGGCCAGCGTTGGCTTGGTGGTAGTTGGCTTGGTCGTAGTTGGCTTGGTTGTAGTGGGCTTGGTGGTAGTGGGCAGCGTCGTCGTAGGATTGCGGCGGGACGGCTATCTTGTCATGTTCATGGTAGGGAACGAAGGCTACCTTGTCGTTCTTGTCGGAAGCGACCTTGCCGTAGTCCTGGGTGGGAATTACCTCGAGGGTGCTATGATCATAGTTGCCAGCGCCGCCGGCCGGACTACCCATCTCCGCCATCCGAGCGCTATTGTCTGCCGCGGGTGTGCCTGGTGGCAGCGACTTGCCGTGATCGCAAAGGGATGGAGGAGACGGATGGAAGGAGCCAACGGGAGGTGGTGTCGCCAGTTCTACTTTCAAGTTGACCCCTCGTTTCTCCAACTCTGGCCCAGCCCCGTGCGAGCACTTCCATGCCAGGACCGAGCTGAGGTTGAATGCAACATCACCGGCCCAGAAAAAGGGGGCAGGGTCACCATTGAAAACGATCGGACCAATGGCATCTGATTGTGGCCAGCCGATCCCAGTTAAAGAGTGAAACAGAAATGCCGTGCAACCCTACCCTACCCTGCTCAGGCTGACTTTTGACTGGGCTGCATTCAATCAACGTAGAGTACACTACTTCTGGTGCTCCAGCGCGAAATACCTCTCTACTTAATTAAGGGTATCCGGCTGCCCGCGCAGCTGGGTGCGTCGAGTCTCTCCAACTCTGTTTGATTGCTTATTTCAGCTCCCCACTTTTCGGCCTTTTCATTCCGACTTGGGAGAGATTCCCTACGTATCTTGCATCCTAACGTGCATCTTGATGGTCTTGGCTAGGTATTTTGTGGTTCGGCTTACTGGTTGCCAAGCCGTACGCTAAGATGTATTATGCTGGCGGAGGTGTCGACGTCCGTAGGTAGGTAGGTATTTTGTGAAACGCAACTCGGCCAGGCATAGCAAAGGGAAGCAACCGAGAGTTCGTTAGATGTTGGGAAATTTAGATTACATCTAACTTGGGATGTTGGACCGCCTATAGCGAAAGGCGTTCCGTTACAGAATGAACGACTCACTATTGGTACAAGTCCTTCAACTCTAAACAGTTGATTAAAGGTTGGAAAGCCCGATTAAGCCTGAGAATATGGACGGGTACCTCTAGCTTGTCCAGCAAATCCCGAGAATCATACTGGCTGAGCCACTTCTTTCATGACTTTCCAAGAGCTAGTCATCCACTGATTCCGGTTTGAAGAAAGACAACAAGCACAGCCGAGTATCTTTAGAGCCCCTAGAGTATTAGTTACATCACTACTTAAATAAAAAGGAATCTTGTCCTTACCCGGCGGTAGCAAGGATCTCAAACGGTTTCGCTAACGTACCCCAGGTGAGAATGGCCAGGAAGACGACGAGGAAGGCTGTAATAGTCGCCAGCTTTTGAAACATACTCTGCACCGCCGCAAGTATCCACAGCGGAGCAATGAGCATTGCCGTCGCACTGACAAATATTATGACGGATGAGAGTGAGTCCACTTGCTCGTCACTCCCCTGGATTGTCATCTGAAAAGTATTAGCATCTTGGCGGCCCGACACTGGGGCACGCAGCAGCAGTCCAAATAGGCCTCTTGTTGGAACAAGTAGGTGCTGTTCAATTAGACGCCGAACTGAGGACTTTGGTGACTTGGCCATGGTGATGAGATCCGAGGAGTTGAAAGATTCAACTTCATAAGGACAGATGGGGCGGTTGTTGTTTGAAAGCCAGGTTTTGATGTTTTTGATGCTCGTTCTTGAGGCTTTAGGTCGGGACTTTAGTTCTGAGTAGCGGCAGAGCAACTCGTCTAGGACATTGTGTTTTGTCAGCCACTCTTGGAGTTCTAGCAGGCTAGGATGGCCTGACAGACCATATTCGCCGAGCTTATGTTGTAGCTGATCTAGTATGTTCTTCCGCTCCACAGTGTCCTTTCTCACGGATCCATTGTCAACATCCTTGGCGTCACGCTGGCTAAGTCGGGCGTCGATTGAGTCAAGTTTCTCTTCAAGCTCGGCCGCCTGGTCTTGTAACCTTAGAAGAAGTCTGCAATGTGCCCTGTCGAACCTGCGGAGGGCAAAAAAGTCGTCATCAGAGGACACGTATTTTGCAAATTCCTTGTATCCGATATATTTCCTGAAGCTGTTGTTACTACTTCGGGACTGAGAAGGGGTTTCTCAGTTACTATAACTTACCAGGGCTTTTTATCCAGCTCCTCTTGAGTTAAATTCTGCGACTCGGTATCAGGAGGTACGTTTTGAGTCATGATAAAGCGGCTAAGACAATAGTACCAGAAGGGGGATGCTCTCTAAGGACTGACTACCTAGGACGGCTTTCGCGCTATTTGAAGTCGCTGGGGTTGTGATGGAGACGGGTTGCAGTATCAGCTCTCAAAGTACAAAGGAATTGGAGGCCTCCCGTCAGTTACACGTGGTGCTCCGAGCGTTCTTGTCCGTTCCATGCAAGTTTCATCACATGAACAGTGTAGATAATGCCGCCTTAACTGGCCAAACCCTTCAACCGGTTCTTCTAGCAACCAATTGGGTACCGCCAAGGAGACAGCTGGGGTGCAACAAGCTACACAGCCACTGTTCGCGGACTTGAACGCCCACAATGACGATAATAAATGCCTAGAATTCCTCTCTTTGATGAAGCATCTCAGCCTTTGGGACAACCCAGCCCCCCTCCTCCCCAAAACAGAAAAATATAAAGACAAAATGAAAAGCAGACTACCTAACTGTGCTCATTCTGAACGCGCCTGAGGCTCTCTAGATGTATTCTTCCACAGCTGTAAGTGACCTGCAGATAGAGGTGGGATCTGATATCGCGAGGCACGCTCACCGATGACAAACTGTATCAGCTCCTTCACTTACACCAACCATATAGTGCCAGCCCAAATCTTGTTGGGGATCCACGTCGCCTCGTAGCTCCATTCCTACGTCCGCATCATCCCGACCCGACGTGGGCCCCGAAACGAAATACCGCTCTGAGAGCAGTGATGTATTCTATCGGGCTGCCAACGTCGAGAATATCAGACATCACAAGAGCCAGATCCCTCCTCCATATCCAGATGAAAACGAGCTCAAAGATGGTAATTATGTGTCTCAGAAGAAATAGGGATTCAGGAGATACAAGCTGAAACCACTACTGGACTGTGTCGGTTCATCTTGGCACAACGGAAGGCTTGGAATATCGGCGAATTGTTGGCTTAGACTTGCAACTCTAGTTGAATCGAAGTACGTATATTATATTATTGTACGAAGCCAGATGGTGAAAAGACCGCTGGAGTACGTATGCTAGCACGAGGACCTAGTCCCACAAAGAAGAATTGTCTATATGACTTTGCAGTTTCTGACCACAGGATCAACGAGTGAAATCGGAAGGTGACATGAGCTATGCACTGGCAAAGTCTGAGCAAAATTCTTTGATATCTTACCTTAGTTTTGCCGGAGGCCTACAGACATGGAGATCCTATATCTAGTCTGTAATAGCACGGAGATTGGTAACTATTGCAGCAAGCGTAAGCTATCAATTGGAACCGGCTTTTCGAGCATCATTGCCGCCGGTATCCCAACCCCCAATCACCCCCTCGAGAGAATCCTCCATCACTGGGTTTTCCTCTCGATCTGGGATCCACGATGCTCTCCCTATCAAACCCCTCAAGCATGAGAAGAACGGTACGCACTCGCACCCACGAGACTATATGTCAGAGCTATGATTGCTTGGAGATGTATAGTTGAAATGAAGGGGTGCAAGCAAGATATAGGCTGGGAAGGCGTTTAGCAGGTAGCTACAGTGTTAGGGGTCAGGAAGGGGTCACATTGAATTCTGCCACTCTCCTGCCATGGGCTCACTATCACCCCTTATGTAGCTTCCTGGGCAACGCTGTCTGCCTCTACGCTAGAATCGTAAAACGAATATAGAACCCTGTCAACTGCCTGCGGCTGCTAGACCTGCGACAGAGATGAAACATATATAATATATGTACAGGCACCCCCGTGCATTACAGTTAGTTCACCTGGGCCTCGTAGCACGCGTAGGCCCGCTGCACGATGGTCTCTATGGAGCAGCCCAAGGCACCAGACAATATAGGAGTTCATCGATTAATAAGCCGATCAGAACTGAGTAGCGCCTAGAAGATTGTCTCTATTTTCTTTATTGATTGATCAGATGTGCTGACATGAAGATGGTGGACGAATCACTCCCGACGAGGCGGCGAATGCCACCACGCTCGGCAATTGTGATCCATGCCTCCCGGTTCCCAAAAGTTTGGTGCACCTACCGACCCTCGACCCGAGCTCAATGGATCCCAGCGACTTTTATTACGGCCCCGACCTCCCGTAGGCTCTGGTTCTCTGGGAAGATCCTACGCGAATTGTAAACCAGTCGTGGTTACGCCTTCAGACGCCGACAGCCACTACCTGCCGCAGTCGCCGTTTATTTATTAGGTTGACGTCCGCTGAGGGCTGCTCCCGGGCTCGTCTATTTTGGCGCGACCGGATACCCCGAGGTCGTGGTCCTGTAGCCGTTAGCGGAAGGGAAGTCCTCTTTCAGTGATGTAAAAACGAGTAATCGGGGGAGTGAATTTCTGAATTTCCCATGAATTCCCATCGATGATCGCCTAAAGCCAGCACATTCCAACATGCCCGTGTAACGTGCTTTCTATACAAATGATCCGAATCTCCCTCCCAGAAATATGGACATTCCTGGAAAACCGGGAACCACTACGTCCAAGGTCTCAGATCAGGCAAGACCCGTATCCGAGACATCCAAAGACAGACCATCTCGTAGATGCTAGCAGAAACAAAAGGACCCGAGTCAACATGACAGGAATGTGTTTTATTACACAATCTGACTGTAAACCAAGGGATCTATTGTGGCATCGTGTACCCAAATGCAAGTGCCCAAACTCACCAAACCTCCTGTAGTAATGAAGTCAAAACCAGCAACAATAGTAGCATACCCCTGAGAGCTACCAGCCCGCTTACCTCGGCGGCCATTGTGAACAAGCAGTTCAAGAACGAACAAACCAAAGCGCAGCCAAAAAAGAACCATCACCGCCTACACCCACCTCTAAGCCCCATCCCATCCTCATCCCTCACTGCCCCGGCACCCCCAACCTAATATTATCATACCGACTCACCGGATAACTCAACCAGTTCTTCCCCCCTTCCAACTTGCCCATCTCCCCCGCCACCGCACCCATCAAGCTCCCCTCCCCCTGCTTATCCCCGCTCGCCTCCCAAAACACCGCGCCCCCCAGCCCCTTCCCAACCAAATACCCGGCCTTCCTCCTCCCACTCACCACCGTGTCATACGACACCAGCTCCCCCGTACCCTCATCAAAACTATAACTCGCGCCCGCCTCCCCATCCCACCTCTCCACCGCCCCCGGCCGCGGCAGGTCCCGCAACAGGTAAACCCCAGGCTGCGTCGACCCCTGGCCCACGCCAGCATACGGCTTCCCCAGCCCCGTGGTCGCCTCAAACGCCCGCCCGTACAGCGGCATGCCCAGCACCAGCTTGTGCGGCGCGATGCCGCCCGCGAGGTAGTCGGCCACGGCGCGGTCGGTGCTGAACTTGGTGGCCTGCGCGTTGGAGGCGGAGGGGTACAGGTTGGCTTGGTGGCCCGTGGTGGCGTCCCAGGATCCCGCGTAGTCGTAGGCCATGATGTGCCAGGCGTCGAGGTAGGCGTCCATGGCGGGCAGGTCGAGGGTGTTGTAGTTCTGGGGTCCCGCGGGCGCGGCGATGGTGAGTTGGAAGTGGTAGCCGGGGGCGTGGGCTGCCGCGTAGGTGTCGAGGGTGCGGCGGCAGGTGCGCAGGAGGGAGACGTAGTCGGCGGCCTGGGAGGCGGTGGTCGGGTATTCCCAGTCGATGTCGAGGCCGTCGAAACCCCAGTCTGTGTTAAGGGTGGGGTGGGTGAGTGGTGGTGTTTGGTAGGGGGGTGTTGTAGGGGGGTTCCTTACCTTTCATGAGGGTGACAGAAGAGTTGCAGAACTTTTGCCGTCCGGCTTCAGTAGCGGCAACCGGGGCGAACTTGGGGGAGTAGGTCCATCCTCCGATGGAGAGGAGGGTTTTCATGTGCCGGTACTTCTTCTTCAGCATGTATAGCTGCTTGGCACAGCCGTATGCGTTTTGACCCTGGTCGTTCCATGAATCCGTGGGGTAGTGTTTCTCGAGGTCCGAGTAAGAGTCGGAGGATTTTCTGTATCGTGTAAGCCGGGACTTGACGAGAACAAACAGTTTTTGTTTACTTACACCTCTCCATCAGGCGCAATGTCGGCAAAGGCATAGAGCACATGGGTGACCTTGTCGCCCGGGAGTTGTTCCGGTTGGTAGTTGGCCCCGTAGATACCCCTGAGATGGTTAGCTCGCCAACACCCCAGATGTCAAACACATGACGAACCAGTTTGTGAAGTAGAGGGCATTGCGATATCCGGACGGGGTGTTCTTGACGGTCGTGTTACTGAACGGGGCGGTCCCGTTTCCGGATGGAATAATGGTCTGGCTGGTGCTAGGCAAGGGGATGGCCGAAGCGCTGGTTGAAGCACTTGAAGATGGAAGTCCTGCGGAAGATGCCACCACAGCAACGGTCTGCTCTCCTCCCTCAGAACTCGGGGCGTTTGACGCTGCGGGCAACCTGAGCGTCTTCGTTACAGCCACTTCCTGGCATTTTACCTGGGCATTCTCACCGGGGCGAAGACTGACACTCTTGGGAAGGGCTGAAGCTGTCGAAGAGAGAGCCAAAGGAGCGACAAGAAACAAAAGTAAAGACAACATCTTGCCTTCAGGGGTAGAGAAAGTGTGAGATAATGACTGTAACAAGACTGGACGCCGAAGTCAGGGCCACAGCGGCAAGTTATACGAAGCTGCCACAACTCACGTGCCGGTCAAAGGAATGTGAAAAACACTCGGTATGGCGGCCCAGCTCTCCAACCTCAGACACGGTGTCAGCGATGGAATGGAAGGTCGAGCATAATCTCATCACCCCCAGCCCGTGAGGACTTTCGCCGTGAAGTATGAACCGTCCCCGTCATCTCTTGGCACATGCTTAGGAGGCAAAGGGATGGTCAATATCGCCAATCTTTAGCCTGAGGTTGACAGACACATTAACGGGTCCCGGCTTGGATTGTAAATACGGAATATTGAGAGAAGACGCATGGAAGAACGGGAAGCCGGCCGGCTTGGACGGCCATGGTACAATTGGGGACGGGAGTGACAGTACACGAGTCCGTACATAGTAACTACCTAGAGATGACGACGGGAGATAGGTTTAGATAACGGGAAGAGTTCAGCCGCATTGCCATCAAACATCCGGATATACCACATTTGATTATTTTTCCTGGATGAGAGTCGTTCGGAGTACCCGGATCGCGTCCACGGCTTTTTTTTGTCTGTGATAGCGGCAAGCGTTGTGGAATCCATCGCCGTCTCTTTCTTGCCATCCAGGGAACCGCCATTGCTCGCATGGTGAAGACGTCGATCCGATCAACAGTGGCGCTCGGGAGATTTACCTTGCGTTGCTGCAGTTGACGATCACTTCAGTGATCAGAGGACCGGTAGTGGTTGCATGATGCTAATTTATAGTGGGATCCACTAACCTTCGGCACTCCAATGCAGCTGCAAGGGACCGAGGTACCAGACAAGGGGGAGAGATTCATCCATTCTTGGTACTTCTTGTATGCACATATTTTGAACCCCTGAACCACGAACATACTTCCTTCCGACCGCAAAAGCCAGTCTGAGGTGGGTTGACACACACAGTTGATAAGATTTTATAGCGAAGCGGCCTTTAGATCTAGAACCGCGATTACAATCTCCCAGCATCCTCCTCCATTCCCTTCTTATTCACAAGTCACAGTTCCCCATCACTTTCTTCTCCCCGACAGTGTCACCCGGCCTACATAACACATTAGCACCCACTCAACCCACCACACCACCACTACTCAACCTAGGTAGGTAGAAACTCACCTCCCCCCTTTCTCCCTCCCCACCGACGGAACAAACCCACCACCTTCTCTCCTCCCATCTCCCACCCCATCATCGCAGCCGGCATCAGCACAACCCCCCCCACCACACCCACCCCCGTCTTCCACCCACCACCACCACTGCCACCACCATCACCACCCACGAGAACCCCCTCCATCAACGCCCTCCCCAGCACCTCACACTCCACCAGCCACAACACCCCCGCCACCACGCCCACCACTACACCCGCGCCGACCCCAACCGCCAGCCGGAAGGGCAGCACACGGGGGACGTCGTAGCGGCGGATCAGGACGCGGGAGGATACAGCCGCGGCGGCGAGGGTGAGGAGCGGGAGGGCGTGAGGGTGGGTTGTCAGGGCATTGGTTATGGTGGTGCTGGTGTTGGTGATGACCTTGTTGTAGTTGGTACTGTTGATGTCGTTGTCGTGGAAGGCGAGCGAGGAGAGGGTGAGGAGGACGGCGGAGGAGGCGAAGGTTAGCGCGGCGTAGATGAGGGCGAGGCGGATGGCGAAGACGACGAGGGCGACGTCCCAGAGGATTTCGATTATGGAGTCGGGGGATTCGAAGTGTGGCCAGTGTGGCATTGTGGGATGGTGTTGTTGTTGGGAATGCTTGTTATGTGCTGTTTTGAGACCCGGGTGGTTCATGAGCCAATCGGCTGGATAGGTATGGTCAGGTTGGAATGGGCTGAATGCCGTGGTTGCGATTGTAGTCGTAGTGTTCTAGCTGCTATGTGAAATGACGAAATGATGATGTAGCGGTTCATCTGGTCTTGATTGGAGACAACCAGAGGAGCGGCTTGGGTACTGTATTTAAAGTATATGATGACCATTCTTTGTTCTAAACAATGAACATTCAAGATAGCGTGAGCCAAGTCTGAATAGCTACTCGCCGCCGCTGCGTGCGTGATTGTGATACCTAAAGCTGGTGATTTTGGCTGAGGAGAAGGTGGGTGGTTTGCAATGCTGCCGTAGAAAATTGACGGAATGGCTAAGTCCATTTCCAGACAAATGACGGCCGGATAGTCATAAAAGCCCAAGCATCGCCTACGTTAGTCCTGATCGTGTGATATTCCATAGCTTCTCTAGTTATGGCACCCATACCCGCCATCCAACGCAATACTCATACTCTATAGCCGTCTGTGAAACTCCTGTTTGCCAAGTCGTGTTGGGTATCGTCTGTATTCCCGAAGCAGCCATGAAGACCCCTTCCATCTGTTCTAGTGGCTTGGTCTTTAGATTGCCGTCTTGTCCAACTTCGCCGCCAGCTGGTCGACCTCCTTGTCCTTTTGCTGGGCGACCGGCTCTGCGTAAGCCTCCTTTGCCTCCTTGATGAACTTCTCAGCCTTCTCCTCGACGTCTTCCTCCTCCTCCTCTTCTTCTTCCTCTTCCTCGCCCTCGGACTCCTCTTCCAGATCGCTCAAGCTGTCAAGGCCCCACTCGTCCTCGAGAACGATATCGCCGGCTTGCTTCTCCTTGCGCGCCTCGAAGAGATCCTGGAGCGCAATAATGGACTCGTCGTCCTCGGTAAACTTGTTGCCATTGAGCTCCAGCTTCTTGAGAACCGGCAGCGCCTCGGCAGCCTCGGCCAACGCCTTGACGCCTGACGCAGCAGTGATCTCGTTGTACTGCAGCCGCAAAATCTTGAGCTTTGTGTTCTTCCCCTTCGCAAGAGACTTGGCCAGTAGCACACCACCCTTTGAGCCGAGCAGCGAGTCGCCAATACCCAGCTCAATCAACTCAGCCCAGCCGGGCGCGACTGCCGCCAGTGCCTTGGCACCGAGGAGGGTGAATGTGTTGTCTTGTAGGTCGAGCACCTCGAGCTGTGAGGTGTGGCGCAGGCCCTCGCTCAGCAGATGTGAGATACCTTCCTGGCGGATGCCGTTTTGCACCATCTTGATCTCCTTGATCTTGTTGTGCAGCTTGAACGCCTTGGCCCATGCCGCCATGCTGCCGTTTTCGAGCCGGTTGCGGCCGCAGATAACCGTCTCGAGGTTGGGAACTTGCTGGCCATTCTTGCGGGCCTCCTCCTTTTTGCCGTGCAGTTCTGAAAGAGCATCGGCGATCAAGATTCCGGCGTGCGGGCCGAGGCCGTTGTTGTTGAGGTACAGGTGCTGGAGGGGCACGTGCGCAGCCAGGAATGCGACCAGGGGCGCTTGGGTGTTTAGGCCGAAGGCATTGTCGTTGAGGTTGATGGTGTTGAGGTTTGGGAGGTTGAGGATCGAGGTAAGGAGGAAGGAAAGCGCTTCGGGGATCTCGTTTAGGAGGCGGCCGGTGAAGATGTCGGCGAGGTTGGCAACCTGGCGGGTCGAGACTTGTCAGCGGGCCGCAACGCGCCATGGCGAGGTTATAGCGCCTGAATTTTGACTTACACGCAACGTCTTCTTCGTCCCGAGGACTTCCCCGAGCAACTTGCATGCGCCGACACCCAGCGTGTTACCGAGAATGCGCACTTCCTCGATGTCGGCCATGGCGCGAAGATCGGCAATGTGAGGCTCGAGGTCCTCGGCCGAGTCCAGCTTCAGGCCCCTCCCCTCAAGGGAGAAAATCTTGGTAGAGGACGCCATTGTGATGACAGTAGAGTAATATGTAGGCGTATTCGCCGAGATACCCGGAGTTGCACAAGTTGTGTTGGTTTGCAGGAGGCGAAGTTGGGTGCTGCAGGACGGGGCGCAAGTCTCAGACTTCAGAGGGTAATTTATTGTTATGGTGGGGGAGGGGTAAATAGAAAGACCTGCAGCCTGGCGCCGGGGCTGAAGGTGGCGATCCCTGGCATGCCTGTTTCATTGAACCCACAGCTGGTGTCAGTTGTCCACCAGTTGCTGGGCGGTGAGAGCTGAACCACACACCCCGGCCCAGGCACAGCCGGAAGCGCTCCGAGGCGCGCGAGCTCAGGATGGAAGCGACGAATGCATGTTCGCGAAATCCGCCGTCTTCCGGTCCGCGTTGTCAAATCCTCCCCCAATTCATCCCCCGAGGCGTCAGATGCCCATATCAGCCGTAAAATCTCTAGCCACAATCACGCACACGTATTTTTACCAACCGTGTTCCTCTTTTAGTTAACACTCCGCAGTCCAACACAAAAGTGAACCCAGCCAAGATCAAGACACTGAACTTGCGTCGAATTCTCACGCCCCTTTGAATTTCCCCATCTTCAATTCTCTCCACACCGTTTATCACAATGGCAAGGCCAGATTCCCCAATGGACGACTCGCCATTGTCGTCAGTGTCCTCCTCCGAGGACGAGTTTCCCGACGAGGTCACCGAGGTTATGGACGACGGCCCGCCGCCCAAACGGCTCAAGATCACCACCGCCCGGTCGACCACGCCATCGGCCGTCGCGCCGGAGCCCGAGACAGGCCCCGACCCGCTCGAGGGCATGTCAGATGTATCTTCCGACACCGATGGCGACGTCCCAAGCTCACCGATCAATGCGCGACAAGACGAAGATGACTTCCAGGAGCAGATCACCGTTTGCGCGTGGGAAGGGTGCAGGACTGGGGACATGGGCAATATGGACAAGCTCGTTGAGCACATACACAACGACCACATTGAGAGTAGACAAAAGAAGTACACTTGCGAGTGGGTTGGTTGCTCGAGGAAGAGCATGCCACACGCCAGCGGATACGCCCTAAAGGCCCATATGAGGAGCCACACGAGGGAGAAGCCATTTTACTGCTACCTACCCGGTACGTTTGCGCGAGATCACCTTCTTGTTTCTGCCAGCCGACTAACCTTAAACCTTTAGAATGCGATCGCGCGTTTACTCGTTCCGACGCCCTCGCCAAGCATATGCGCACCGTGCACGAAACCGAAGCGCTCCGACCCTCCGACCCAGTCCCTAAGAGCATGCAAGCCGCGACGGGCAAGTCCAAGAACCTGAAAATCATCATCAAAACCCCACAATCCCACGCTGCCGGCCACGACGATGCCATCGACGACGGTAGCGCCGGCGACGAGTCCTCAAGCGACATGTTTACCCCTTTGACCGAAGACCAGGGGTTTGCGTCCGACGAGATCAAGATGCCGCTCGAGCGGCTTATGAAGCTCTGCCGGCTGCAGGTGAAGTGGGCGGAGGAGGAGGGCGAGCAGCTGCGCGCCGAGTGCAAGCAGTGGGAGGAGCTGTACAAGCAGGAGTGGCTCGAGAAGGAGGTTCTGCTTGATCAGGTAGTAGACAGCGAGCAGACATGGAAGACTCGGCGGCAAGAGGTGCTCGCAACGGCGGACGATGGTGACGCAGCGGCGGCAGACTCGAAGGATCCGGTTGCGCTTGACGTCTAGGGACCTCCGAGTGTTTACTATACGGACAATTTGTCAATTCTTTGTAGTATTGATAAGGGGCGGCCAGGACGACGGGCTATTCGGCCTTGTTCTGGGGGGGGGTATTTATTTTGGTGGGAGTTTCGGAATGGGAAGGGCACCTGACAAGGCATGGATGGTAAGGGATGTCGCTCTCAACCATATAGCGAGGCGTGAATGGGCAGTTTTTTCAATGTACATAGCATGACCGGGTTGGGGCGTTGTCATGGGGCAACGAGGGCTTGAATGTCGCCCTTCGCCGCCCATAATCTAGGCGTTTGTTGATATTCTTCAATACGAACAGGGAAACCAAACCCCATTCTTACCCAGAACAACATATACATTACAAACCCACACAGTCCCTCACACCTCCCACCTCCCGCCACGCCGACAACACACAGCCTGAACAAAACAACACCAGCATCCCAGCAAGGGATTACTACGCCTTCCTCTTCTTCTTCTTATCCGCCTCGGCGTTCCGAAACGGCCACCCGCTCGTGCTCTTGTCGGCCCCCGTGCGCCGGCTCACCCGCCGGTTTGCGTCCCCCGCAAACATCAGCACCCACAGCCCAAACACCGCCAGCCCGCTGCCTCCTAGGCACCCAAACAGGTAGGCCAGCTGTCCGCCCGTGGTGTGATAGCGCGCGTAGGCGTAGGATGCCGTTGCCGTGTGGTAGAGGGCTGTTACGAGCACGGCCGCGGAGGCGGAGCGTGGGGGTTGATGTGTCCGTGGCTGTGGGGAGGGTAATGGTGAGTTTGTGTGTGTGTGTGTGTGTGTGTTAGGTGGGTGGAGAGGAAACAAACCTTGGTCGGCGACGGAATCGAGCGGGAGAGCGTCCGAGAGGACGAGTAGTAGGCTGCCGAGGGCCAGCTGGGCGAGGCCGAGGGAGCGCGCAAAGTACTGCTCGAGAGAGTTATAGGCGGCGCCGTACTGGGCCCCCTGTGGTGGGCCGTCGACTTGGAGAAGGGTGCTGATTAGGGAGGGCCAGATTATGAGTGGGATGGCTTGGGCGGTGAGCCAGGCCAGGCTGGCGACGCTGTAGCTTGATACCGACTGGGGAGGTTAGCTTTGTGAATTGGGGAATTGGGAGGGGGGCGAGTGGTTGAGGGATGGCTTACATCCATCGTTCGCTACGTGAAAGAGCAATGCGTTATGGAGATGATTTCGATCACTCGTCTCCAGTCACTAATTGCCTTTTGAAGTGTGATATTCAATTGATCTCTCCCTGTGAAGCGAACAGCTTCCTTTGATATGCGCCCGACGTCATTACAGGGGTAAGCGATGACCCTTGTAGAGTCGTTAGCTCAATACTTAAGCCCCGGCAATTCGGCAATTGAATGAATTATCACACTAAAAGCCTGGGATAAAAAGGCAAGGGCAAGAAATTGAAGCCGGCAGAGTAAATGTGAAGCAAATTACCATATGATAGAAGTCATGGCAGCGAGGGAAAATACAGCAAGCGGTTCCATCACATCTTGGGAGGTCACTTTGATCTGAAAGTCGAGCACTAACAAGTGGGGCTCTGAAATACCAGCACCGCGATTGGAACATTCCACCGGAAAACGGCGGGCCTGGACCCCTTGTTAGCGGGGGCACTCAAACCGCCACCAGCCGATGCCGCAAAAGGTGCAATGGACATTTCAAAGCAAGCAGAGTCACCTCAAATTGTACATCTCCGGCGCAAAAGCCTCGAATTACAAAATCCCCCCACGGGTGACATTTCTGTTATCTATCGGCGTTGGATTCACCGCAGAGGCTTATCACATACAGGTCACAGATACTAGCCCCGACAAAAGCGCGTTTATCTACGAACACCGCGGGGTTGCCTTCGCAATCGACGGAGTTTTGCGCTCGCCGGTCCCATAATCCAACACCGATAATCAATCCCTATCCTTCAACATCTAGGGGTGAACACCCTCCCACAAATACAGCTCGCCCGCAATGTCGGCCATTCTCTCAGCCGACGACCTCAACGACTTCATATCCCCCGGCGTCGCCTGCATCAAGCCCATCGAGACGCTTCCAACCCAACCAGACCCCGAACAACCACCACAATCCCTCGAATTCGAAGTCATCCTCGACGGCCAACAACCCACCACCGCCGCCTCCTCCTCCAACGGGACGGCGGCGCCGGCCCAGATCTCCCTCACCGACTGCCTCGCCTGCTCAGGCTGCGTGACCTCCGCCGAGGCCGTGCTGGTCAGCCTGCAGAGCCACAACGAAGTGCTCTCCCTACTCGACGCCGCGCCGGGGCTGCAGATAATACAGGGCAGTGGCGATGGAAAGCCCGTGGTGTCCGGGCTAGAGAACCCCGACGCCAAACTCTTTGTCGCGAGCGTCTCGCCACAAACTAGAGCCAGCCTGGCGGCGGCTTGTGGGGGGGCCGTGACGGAGCAGCAGGCTGGGTGGATGATCGAGCAGCTGCTGATGGGCCCGGCCGGGTTGGCCGGGGAGGGAAGCACGGGAATGGGTTTACCTGGGCGGTGGATACCAACACGGCGCGGGAGGCATGTCTCGTGCTCGGATCTGACGAGGTTTTGGGCCGCGGATCCCGCGGCGGTTCGGATAAGCCCGCGTCACCTGTCCTTACGTCCTCCTGCCCTGGGTGGGTCTGCTATGCAGAGAAGACACACCCGTACGTGCTGCCGCACCTGTCGCGCGTCAAGTCGCCGCAGGCGCTGATGGGCACGCTGCTCAAGACAGCACTCAGCCGAGTGTTGGGGATTGCGCCGGACAGGATATGGCATCTGGCGGTGATGCCGTGTTTCGATAAGAAGCTGGAGGCGAGTCGGGAGGAGCTGACGGATGCGGTGTGGGGGAGCGCGGGGACACCGGGAAGAGGAGTCAGGGATGTGGACTGCGTCATCACAAGCAAGGAGATCCTCATGCTCGCTGCGTCGAGGGGGATAGATTTCTTTGACTTGGCCAAGTCTGCCCCCGTCCAGCAACCCGCCTTTCCAGACTCAGCCATCCATCGGTTTTTGTTTCCGACGCAACGACGCAAGCAGCTCCGAGATGGCGGGACATCCGGAGGTAACCTGCATTACATCCTCCACGACGTTCAGTCGAGGCATGCCGGCTCGCAGATCCAGATGACGCGCGGCAGGAATGCTGACGTCGTAGAGTATGCCGTCCTCAGCCCGTCTGGTGAGGCCCTCTTCAAGGCGGCGCGCTACTACGGCTTCCGCAACATCCAGAACCTTGTCCGGAAGCTAAAGCCGGCGAAAGCATCTCGCATGCCGGGGGGGAAGCCGTTCGGTAGCGCACGTAGGCCTGCCGGCAAGTCATCCACCTTAGAGCACGCCTATGTCGAGGTCATGGCGTGTCCCGGAGGTTGTACCAACGGGGGCGGCCAAATCAAGGTCGACGACCAGGTCATCATTGATCGCAAGAACTTCGGCGAGAAACCTGGGCCGGACGAGCAGAAGGCCTGGCAGGCCGAAGTCGACGAGGCGTACTTTTCTGGTGACGAGCCAGATCTGGCACATGGTGCGGGTGATGACCGCTCGACGAAGCTTATTGATGGCATTTCTCCTTCGCACATTCGAGATACCCTAACGCATTGGGCGGACATCACGGGCATACAGTTAGATAGATTGGTGTACACGAGCTATCGCGAGGTCGTAAGCGATGTCGGCAAGCCCGTCAGCGACACTGAACGGGTCGTTCAGCTAGCTGGTAAAATCGGTGGCGGGTGGTAACTGCGTCGTCGTCGTTTATCGTAGCGTACCGATAGATAATTCAACCTTTTTCACCACCTCGTCTGGCAAAGCCAAAACCCCCTCTTCCGCTCCCATCTGGCCCTCTCGGTGAACGAATAATTTGATCCTCCTCGCGCGGTGCGTTTGGTCGGTTCCCGGCCTGGGCGGAGCCATCGCCGCGTTTCTGGATATTGAAGCCCGGCTTCGGCGAATAGCCGGGGTCGAATAGCTCCCTCGTGCCGCCAGATTGCTGAGTATTCGGTTGCCGCCTGTCCTGCCGCCCATTGTCTTGATCACGACCCCGGCCGCCGCGGCCCCTACCCCGTCCCCGGTAGTTTTGTCGGCCCTCTCCTCCTCCCGATGGCGGGGTGCCGGTGCGCGGCGTGGACTGGCCTGACGACGGATCCGAGTCGCCAAAGATCTTGGCTCGCGCCTGCTCGTACCGCTTCTGCTTCTCCTCCAGATCGCGTTGCTGCCGTTTCCGTATCTCCTCGGGCGTCTCCGGCTTCTTCTTCTCGGTCTCGTCGTCCTCGTCGTCTTGTATCGTCAATTGCTCAAGGCCGGTCACTGGGTCGCGCCTGGCGATTACCTGTGGGGCAGGCTTGCGGCTTAAGAGTTTGACAACCGGCTTGAAGGTGGTGGTTAGGGGCACTGGGCTCATCGGAGGTAAAAAGGGTGCCTCATTGGGGGTCTCTCTGCGCGAAGGGTTAGAGGTCTCGAGCGGTTGACGGGAGCTGGTTGAGGATTGCGACATACGCTGAGTTCCATAGCTTTCGTTGTTCCTCAGCGTGCTTTGCCAGACGTTCAGCGCGTGTCATGGGTGCTTGTTGGGGTTCTGACACGGGCGAGTCGTCCTTTGCTGCGCGGTCGGCCTGGACTTCCCAGTCATCATCGTCCCAGGCGTCTGGGATTTTGTTTCCTTTGCCCATTGTGATAGTAATTGAAATATTTACCAGTTTTGTGGTTTCTTAAATTCGTTTGCTGTCGTCCGGAAAATCGGTAGTGTAATAGTGAAGCAATACTCCTAGCTTGTTTGTTGAAGCCCCATCTTGTGTCGGTTGATGGATTTCTGAAGTTAAGGTTCGGTCCCCACTTTCTGGTGCTCACCGACGCACAGACCATGATCTGCTACTGGGGGGGAGCTCGGCATCGGTTCATCAACACGACGTTCAGGTCACAGTGAACTACGAATATAGAATCGTCACAAAAACGTCCAAAAGCTCATCAACACAAAACACCAAGATGAATTCAGACGACCTCATTTCCGATCCAGGGCAGTCCGTTAATTACGTGAAGCCAGGAACCTGGAACACCAAGAAGTTCAACGACGAGTATGAGGCGCAGAAGCATCGCCTCCAGGACCAACGCTTCAGTGTCGGTAGGTCTCCTGGCCAACTCGCGAAGATTTAGTAGAAGCATGGGTACTAACAAGCCCCGAAGCGGATTACCCCGACCCTCTTGCGCCTCGGTCCTCTCGCGGGAAGCAGTATCCGAAGGGGACGGACCCTGAGTTGGAGAGCAAGCTGCAAGAGCTGATTGCTCAGGTCAAGGCCAGTACAGCTGGTACTGCTACTTGAGATATGCCATACGGGAGGCCGTTGGGTGGTTTGGGTCCGGGGTGACGTGATTATGAATTACAATACAAGGGGACGGCAGAGGAGCATGGCATGGCGATAGGTTAGGTTGTTGATGACTGGTCGGGTAACTCGGGGTTTAGTGGGGGCGTGCGTGCATCATTACCTTGTCTCTTCCTTCTCAGTTCATCGAATGCTTTCCTTTGATCATTCCTCGAATTCCTCGGTGCCTTCGCGGCGAGGGAGGTGCCAGCTGCATTTGAGATACCGAATGAAATCACATGATATGTGACATCCCTCTGTCTCCTTGGGGTTGCATCGTACCCCTGCCAGTCAGCTCCGAGAGCTGGTTTCCACGGAGCTGAGCTGACGCTGATCCCGCCGGGAGGACCCAATGTAATGCGCCACTCCCGCTCGGAGGGGGCCGAGTCGTCGCCTTTCGAAA
This sequence comes from Chaetomium olivaceum, assembly GCA_039881045.1. NCBI lineage: Eukaryota > Fungi > Ascomycota > Sordariomycetes > Sordariales > Chaetomiaceae > Chaetomium > Chaetomium olivaceum. The sequence goes on from JAYWVB010000016.1 coordinate 135,651, forward strand.
CAACGTCCATTTCCCTAACACGAGAGGAGCCAGCTTTGCTCCCCGAAGTCCGTGGACATGGACGTCACAAACGAGTGCCTCTTCCCAACGCCAATACTTGGCATCACGGGAAGCTCGCACGCCGAGCCGTTTATGGACAGCAGGCCGGTGGCAACAGACAGACAACCGCCCAATGGTGCCACGGGAATGCGTCCGGGATGGCAATATCGTGGTTTCTCTAGGAGACCACCTAAGCGAGCTTTTATGTTGTGCAAACCAGAATCGGTCAGTCCGCGGCCGGAAGCAAGCAACATGTCAGCATACATCGGCAACTTGTTGGCGCAGCAGCGTAAGCTGCGGTTACGCTGGTTACTGGAATGGATCGAGCTCAGGGACAAAGTCGGTCGCGTTGGCCTGCGAGGGTGAGGGGTGATCGAGACACGTCTCTGTTGATACGTGCCGGTTGCGTTGGCCAAGTGCTTGCCGCCGACGATTGCGATTACCGACCAACTGTGTATGGGACAAATACGACACTAGTCCCAGCAAGGCCGTCCGTCGTGTCGTGTGCGACGTGGGACGCGGAGCTTTCGGTACGGAGTAGTATTTCCGCAGAGGCTGAAGGTTGATCGATAACGAGGCGCGTTGAGGCAAAACGGGAAAGGTCTCCCTGATCCGTTGAGGCGTGCTCCCCAATTGGAGTTCCAGACACCAATCGCCCAAATCCTTGAATGACGAGAATGGGAAAAATAAATGGATTGCTTGGTAGCTTGGAGCGACCAAGGCGTTCTAGGCCATCGGAAAACCACGAGCTTGACTAAATCGGGTCAGTTGCAGAGTTGCCGCCACCCAATGCCATTTCGACGTTGGACTGAAGCGATGTGCACCATGAGATAGTGTAGTGCCAGTGGTTGAAGGAGGGAGAATGACCTTGCTGGAATACCTTGGTACCTTACGAAGAAACCAGCACATCGATCCACTCGAAGCCCCACTGTCACACACAGCATTCAAAAGCTCGGCATCGATTTCGTGGCTTGGAAGTCGGGACATGCAAAAACTGACTAAACTAGATCCGCGCAAAAGGTGATGGACTGTAAAACAAATCAACGTTACTCTGTTCACGTTTCAAGCAGGCCCGAGTGGCCTTTATCAACTCGGATCTGGCCTGAGAACAGGCCGGGCTAGGCCATCAACACTGTTGACCCGGCGCCCTGGATCGCCGCAGCCGTCGCCTCCATTCATGACGCGCTTGTTCAAAACCCACAGGTCTGTGCTTGCCCGGGTTGAGGTGTGAGCTTACCGAGCCTGACGGTGAGGTTGGGCACCCGACCCAAGACCTCCCAAGGAACCTAGGCCGAAACCCGCTGGGAGCCCAGGCCTCGATACACAGCCTTCAGGTCGGTCGGTGTAGGGCTGTCCGAGCTCGGTCAGGACCTGACGGGCCTTACGGTACTTACCACAGACATGCCCAACATATCCATCAGCAGTTGATTCCCAGAACCTTAACCTTTACCCAACGCAGAAACAATCAACCAATGCTAGATAAGGTTCCGTCCCTACCGGAGTTGTTTATGTAAATTTGGACGATACGTCAGGCTCCTCCTCGTTTTGTTGACCCAGTCCAGTCTCGGGAGGTCTCGGCAGCCAAGCATCATCTCTGGGCCCCTCGGAGCCCCACTCCAGTACGAATCGAATCGTAAGTGCCCTGGTAGGTGCGTCTGCGTCAAGAGCTGGGAAGCCTCAACATCTCGGGCGCCGCTCTGACTTTAAAACCACAGCGCCTTGTCCTCCAACTGGTCCCGCATCAAATGGAAACCCAACCCCAACCGCGAAAATCCGTAATCACACAGACTTTTAAACGACAGAGAGTCGCGGGCGGCAGCATAACTCTTCTCTGCCAGTCCTGCTAACTATCTTGCCTACTTTCGATATTCTTGTCTTTTCCAACACCACCCAATAATTGAACACATCCACCATCTCGACATCCTATCCCAGTCATCGTCTACCCGGCCCGACGAAACAACGAACGACCAACGTACGCACGCTTCGCCTGGCGTTTGCTTCGACTGAGCGACCCAAAAGGCAAAATGTCAGGCCCCGTCGGAGATCATCCGGCCGTTCATTCCACCGCCGGTGGTGGACAGCAGGACCTACTGCGGAGGGCAACACAGGCCATGATGTCAAAGTAGGTTCGGTTCTCGTTGTTCTGTCTGCTTTGAGATCCCCACCACACATCCCAATCATCCCCATCCACCAGCTTTAAGCCCAGCACGTTTCTTCTGTTTGCACTACTTCTACCACTTCATCCTGAAATCACTGGTTACTACGTTACTTTTTTCCATCGGGTCCCATCCATGAATACAGCCCGATTCGGTTGCCTTGCACCCGGGGACCGGCTCACTCGAATCGTATCCGCGGTGCCGGCGGTCAAGTGGGCTGGGATGGAGCGCATCAGCATCTCGGGGCCTTCCTTTCCCGGGTCCGCCATTCCAATAGCCCAGTGGCAACGGAGACGGACTGGTAGTTTGGTCGTCCTGCTGTTCATGCGTGCCCATTGATTACCCCTGGCCCCAAGCAGGCTATTCCCTCTCATATCTCGGGCATTCTACCCGGCATGAGACATGGCCGAATCCACCTTTCGAGCCCGCCCGGGCCCATAGCATTTGAGCGCGGCCAGTGCCGTCATCACCCGGGGACGAGGAGGTTTTCTGCCAACATGCCGGACAGTTTGCGGCGATGCTACCTCTCTTGGGCGCTCTGGCCGAAACGATTTGAGCACACCATGGGTGCATCAGCATGCGAATATCCCGCACTCGCAGAGAGAGACCATGCCATAGCCATACCTTGCCATAGGTACTTTGTTGATTTGCACATGCAAACCGGGGGGTTGCACCGGTCTTTGCGGCGGCATTTCAGCGGTGTGCCAAGGGGGTTGTCGGCTTATCACTCTCATCCCGAACGAGCCCAGGGCTGTCTGACTCGTTGAGTGAGCGAGCTGCTGTCCTTCCTGCCCTCTTAGGGCTCTCTCAGGGTTCTCTTAGGGTCCCCTCAAGGCACCCCTCATCAGACAAGGCTTGGAGAACAGCCGGTGTCATCTCCCTCCCCACTCGCAGACCCTCAAAAACCACATGGCAAGCATCAAGGGTGCATGCTGCGCCAGGACCCAAGCACCCCAAGGAAAGCGCTTTCGGCCAGAAGGGTTTTTATTTTATTTTTTTTACTCCCCCCTGCCCTGTCTCCTCTCGGCCTGCAGAACGACTTTTACACTTCGCCCAAAGTTGCCTGCACGCCTTGCACCAAAAGCCAGACTGCCCCCTCCCACCGCCCCGTCTTTTCCCCTCTGCCGAGTGAGACCCTTTTCCTGGGGCCGATCTCGTCCTGGCAGAGATTTCCACTTTTTTCCCCTGTTCCTCCTCTCGTCATAGACGTATTATCTGCCCCTCTTCCCCGAGACAACCTTGCTCAACCTTGCTTGCTCACCCTTGCCCAATCCCAAACCATTGTCATGAGTTAGCGATCTCTCTCCACGGTTGCAACCGTCTCTTGTCTACTTTCCCTCTCGTTCTTCCCGCTTGTTCCCCACTCCCCGTTCCGCCGCGTCCCTGCTTCTCCCGACCCGCACGCCGAAAATCACTCAAGGTCGCCATGGACGCTGTTAACCCTCGTAGTAGAACTGCCGCGGCAGAAGATGATGGTTTGGATCAGATCGGCGTCGACTCCCCGCGGTCCGGCGTCGCAACTCCCCAGCCAGATCTCCATGACAGACGGCTGCCGGGGATCATGAGCTACTTTAACCAGGTTCGTGCAAGCTCTCTTCAGCGGTTGTGGTCTGGTTCCTTCAGGACGAGCGGGCAACCGACGACCACCTCGAAACCAGCAGCGCCAGATCTCGAGGAACAGTTGCAAGCTGCAACACTGGCAGAGCTGCCACCCACACCCACTCCTCTTGGACCGGATTCCCCTACGGCTTCGTCAACCGAGGCCGCTCCACTCTTACCACACGAGATGCCGGGACCTACCGCCGAGGCTGCGCTTGGGGAGGATGCCCAGCAGCTCTCCTATCCCACACCGCCTGCTTCGCAACCTTCCTCACTGCGCAACTTCCCCGTGGACTCATGCAACCAAAAGTCCATGGAGGGGACCCCTCCCATCTCGCGGAGGGCCAGCTTGCGGCATCCGAGCATATCAGATTTCGGCCGAGGCAAACCGAGGACATCGTCGTTGCTGGCACCCCTGACGACCATGGTCTCCGAATCGACCGTGTCCGCATCCCACCTCTCGAATCCTGCAGGACGCTCCTCTACTGTGCCTAGTTCTCCGGACCGCGCCCAACCCCGTGCCAGCGATGGAGGTCTTTCTTACGAGTCAACCTCATTGTTGTACCTTAAGCAGACACTAACAAACAGAAAGAGCGGTACATCGACTCCGAAGCGCGCTTTGTCATCGGCCTACCCCTCCCACGGCGAGGGGCACGAGGAGACGAGGCATAGGAACGGTGATAGGATTGACCGAACTGCGACAAGCACTCCGACACCGGCGGGAGCACAGGCGCCGGCGGCTAAAGGCAAACTCACCATCAAGATTACCGAGGCCAGAGGTTTAAGGAAGTGTCAAGACCCCTACGTCGTTGTGGTTTTTCAGCGCAGTGAGCTCATCTCCTCTGGGCCTCGTGCGGCCGAAGACGATGAGGAGGCCGCGATTTCCGCGGTGTCTATGGGTGGCTTGCCGATGAAGCGGCAGGGAAGCGATTCCGGCAGGGCCATGGCTATCCCCATGCGAAGCAGGCAGAGCAGTAACACCAGCATCACGGATTTTGATACCTTCCGTAATCGCAACACGCGCCGTTCTTTTACCAGCCCGAAGTGGGATGCCGAGGCTATCTTGTAAGTGCCCCGCGCTGCGACAGATTCTAAGCGCGACATGACTAACCTTCTTACAGCGATGTTGTTGCCTCGGACAAACTCGTCGATATATCCGTCTACGGCCGCGGCCAATCCGGAGAGGAGTTTCTCGGCCACGTCGACTTCCAAGCAGTGACCTCGGAAAGAGAGGCTCCGGTCAGAGGCTGGTTTTCCCTGAGGGGCCACGCGGATACCATGGCCGAGAATGCACCGACGGGCGAGATTTTTGTGGAATCTTTCTTCCAGCGGGCCGAGCAAAAGCACTTCGGACCAGGAGATTTCCAGATCCTCCGGCTGATCGGCAAAGGGACCTTTGGCCAAGTATACCAAGTCCGGAAGAAGGATACCAAGCGCATCTACGCTATGAAAGTACTGTCCAAGAAGGTTATTGTTCAGAAGAAAGAGGTGGCACATACTGTCGGCGAGCGCAACATCTTGGTGCGGACCGCCACGGCCGATTCTCCGTTTATCGTCGGCCTGAAGTTCTCCTTCCAGACACCGTCTGATCTGTACCTTGTGACAGACTACATGTCTGGTGGAGAGCTATTCTGGCATCTGCAGAAGGATGGCAAGTTCGAGGAGAAGCGGGCCAAGTTCTACATCGCCGAGCTCATCCTCGCCATTCAACACCTGCATCAAAACGACATCGTCTACCGCGACCTCAAACCGGAGAACATCCTCTTGGATGCCAACGGCCATATTGCGCTCTGCGACTTTGGTCTTTCCAAGGCAAACCTAACCAAGAACGACACCACAAACACGTTCTGTGGCACGACCGAGTACCTTGCCCCCGAGGTTCTTCTGGACGAGACTGGCTACACCAAAATGGTGGATTTCTGGTCCCTGGGCGTTCTCGTGTTTGAAATGTGCTGCGGCTGGAGCCCGTTCTACGCCGAAGACACGCAGCAAATGTACAAAAACATCGCCTTCGGCAAGGTCCGGTTCCCCCGCGACACTCTATCCCTCGAGGGGCGGAACTTCGTCAAGGGATTACTTAACAGGAATCCGAAACATCGGCTCGGCGCGACAAACGACGCCGAGGAGCTCAAGGAGCACGCCTTCTTCGCCGATGTCGATTGGGATGCGCTTTCCAAGAAGCTCATCACGCCGCCTTTCAAGCCGCAGCTGAAGAGCGACACCGATGTCTCGTACTTCGACCCCGAGTTCACCAATGCGCTCAACACCAACGGGTCCCTCAACGAGCGTGCGGCGGCCCTGGCCAAGGGGTACGCGACCTCCACACCGCTCTCTCCTTCGGTGCAGGCCAACTTCCAAGGCTTCACCTTCGTTGATGAGAGTGCCCTTGATGATCACATGAAAGATCGGTACGGCAAGTACGAAGACGAGGAAATGGACGACGCCGACCGCAAGAGAGACGATGATTGGGATGATATCAACGATGCCGACGTCCGAAGCTCCAACCGGATGAGCGGGATCGTCCGGGGCAACAACAATGACGAGCAAATGTTTGGTGCCTCGGGCTTCGACATGTAATTGCCTCTCTGAAGGGCTCCTCTATTATGTTACCCAATATCTGTCTGCGACGACCGGTTTCCTACGGCCTGGACTGTTCTTGTTATATTTTTCTTATTCCCCTTGTCTATGTCTGGTCGGGCTGGTACAGAAAAAAACAACACAATCATAAGAAAAGAAGAGAACTCACTGCTGATGACTTCAACGAACAACCCATAGCATGTTGCATTTCAGGGAGGGGTGGAAAGGGGGCTTCATCTAGCATCGGGGTGTTTGGTTGGCTAGAACGCACACACTCGGAAGGGCGTTTGGGCGGAAGGAGTCGGCTGCCGGATTGTTGATTTTTTTGACATCATTGCAAAGAATGATGAGTTACCGATATCGCGGTACCTTGGGGAGGCCGTTTGTCACCACATCACGCGAATGACCCTTTTGAGACTTGTTTGTCTGCTTGACGAAGACGTTGAGGCCCTTGCAGGGGCGCTATGTTGTTTTGCTGTCCGACACAGAAAGAAGTCCTTTCGGATCCAGTTACGGGGTGAAGAGGCTTGATGTTTTGTTTTTGCAACAACTACGCTTGATTTCGTCGTCGTCTTCGCTGGGTGGATGGCGTCGATGGGGGGAGATGATGCTCTGCTGAAACCATGTTGGCCTTTACATGTAGTTTTATCACCTTGTGTAGCCAACGATGGGAGCATGAGCTGTTTAATGCCTAATTAGGAGAGGAAAGAAATATGTGGTGGTGTGTTGTGTTGTTGGCGTTGCGTTCATCCACTACCACACACTACTTACTTTCTTTACGTTGTTTTACCTATGATGAGATAGTCGAATAATGCTAATGTAGTAGTAGTAGTAAGATTTCCTCCGGCCTTTCGTCCCATTCATAGGTATATCCAGGTCGGCAGCAAGTGTCTTTACCGACGGCTGAAGCGTCTGGGATCCTCTCGAGGTTTGCTAATTCCGGCGTACGCACGTACCATTAGAAGGCATCGACGCTTGGGAAGCTTGGGCTGGAGGGTTTAGCTCCCGCTCGACGGTGTTATTTGATGGCTGTTGCTGTTTATGTACCCAGTTGTGCTTGTTATTGAGGCAGGTAGGCGACTTCAGGTCTCACGCATTGCAATCACCCCTCAGTACGAGTATCACCTCCGTTTTGGACACACATCCTTAGCCTAGCCCTCACGGTTTGATCCGAACAAACATGGGCCAGAAAGTAGTGAGGGGAGAGTAACGACGGTGCGTTTATGTGTGTATCCACGTCCAATGGTGGGGGCGTGATATTGTAACAAGGCTAAAGAACAATGTACATGGGAATATTCCCCGCCACGGGAATGGCTCCTCAACTCTGGAGAAGCCCTCGATCACCAGCCTCAGCCTGTCTCTCACCGGTACTATAAGGAAATAAGTCCCTTTTTTGTCCTATCCTGCCCTCGAACTGTGTCCTCTGATCTCCATTCAATCAGGAGAGCGGCAGCTTTTCCATGACAACCCCCACGTCTCCTCCTTCACTAGTCCCGAGTCTCACGTATTCCTCCTGGTCAAGACATATTTGATTTAGTGGTGAGCCCCTCCTCTTCCTCCTCCTCGACGAGCCAGTCCTCGATGACGGCGGCGGGCTGGTTGGCGGCGGCACCTTCTTGCCCCTCAACCTCGACCGCCATGTCCTCGTACTCCTTCAGGCTCGACGCCAGGTCGGCCTCCTCAGGAGACTTGGGCGACTTGGGCAGGCTGAAAGTGGCGACCTGGCCGACCGAGTCGCTCTCCTTGATCGGCGTCGGCTTGTACGCCTTGAGCTCCTTAAGGTAGAGCTCCTGGACAAAGTCGGCTGTGCGCGGGCGTTAGTATGCTGGGAATTGAAAATTTGGGGGGAAGGATGAAAGGTGGTGGGGGTGGAGGTCGTTCGAGGCCGCGTTGCGGGGGAGGAGGGTGGCGGTGGTGGGTGTGTTGGATTGGTAGTTTCGGGAGGTGCTCGTTTATCGCTTTCGCTGGCGGGAAATGTCGTGCTGGTGATGCTTCCGATAGATTCGCCGTGCAATTGGTGTCGTCGATAGCCAACCCATAGTTGCCAGTTCCCACCGCCGTTACCGGGCCTTCCGCGTGACCGACGCTCCAATCCCCAGCCACCGATCCTTAAAAGCTGTTGTTGTACGTACCTCTCCGCGAGACGGTCGGGGCCATGAAGGTCCTCACCGGGGTGGCATTGCGAGTGGCCAGGCGGGAGACGGCCGCGACGGCCTTGCGAGCGCTCTGATGAAATGACAGTCAGCGATTTGCTACTCGTCAACGGTGGGTTCATACATGCGTCCATGCGCCGCTGAGCGATGGATACCGTATGAATGACGACAACCGATTGATGTGAACTACAACGTACCGAAGCCCTAGAGATCATCTTGATTTAATGTGCGGTGTCGCAATTGAACACGCCTAAATCGGGAAGGGAAGACGAGTGGCAGTCGGCTGCTGCTGAGATGGGCAAGGTGGAGGTCCGTCGCTGAGAGGTTTTCAAACGCCCCGGCTCTGCGTTGCATACCTCACCCACTAAGAGAGGTGGGACGCTGGTGGTCCGTGCATTGGCCGGGGTTTCGGGAGAGACCGGTTGGCCAATCACGTGACTCAATGACACCCATTGCATCATCGAACATCGAATGTTTGGAGAAGCAGCCACCTTACCCAGTTATCTCAACTTGTCATCTCTACCTTATGTATTTTGTGGTCGGATCTTCTATATGATCTAAGTACCGCAGAAAGTCTTTAGATCATCTAGGGGCTCTCGATTTCTTTTCAAGTACTACCCATCTTCAGTACCTTATTGTCCTCCAACCCCAGAATCCACTTCGAACTGAAGGCACGAGGCGTTCCTTCCCTGGGTTGGGTTTTCCTGCCAGAATGACTCGAGGTGAACCGAAACTTGAAACATCACGCATCATGATAGGCCGACCTCGATAAGTACTGCCATCATCACATTGGTTCATGTGACTTACAAAGCATTATAATACCTTCTTTATTACCGAAACGTAGCCAATCCCATGGTATCAATCTGTGCCTTCCTGCCCAATTATGGCAACAAAAACCCCCCTCAAAAAACACAATAACCTTAACAAAAATTATTCCCTTACTCATCAACGCCTCCCAATCCTGTTCGCTGCCGGACTCCCCTCCTTATCAACGGCACGGGTTCCATGGTGGAAAAAGCGGCAAACCTTAAAGCTCAAGTACCCGGCGTAAGCCACACCAGCAATGACCCCATACGCGATCATGGGGCCACTGTCCTCTCTCGCCAGCTTCAGGCCGAGCCCGCCATTGATCACACCCAGCGCCATTAAGATGCGGCCCCACCAGATGTGCACGTAGCTGATCACACCTCGGCGCTGCACCTTGACATACTGCAGATGGTGCAAGAGGCCGAAGATGGGCTGGAGGCCCAGCAGGCAGACGACGACAGCTCCGAAGATGAGATGAGGTTCGGTCCAAAGCTAAATATCTCAGTTAGTGGAAGAACTCAAAGGTGGGGCGCGAATCACTTACCATGCCAATTCTCTCGCCTGTCACAACGCCCAGTGCGAAGCCCGCCCACATGAGGCAGAAGGCAACGGCTTGCCAGGCGGCATGAAACCACCACTTCTCAATTAGCGGCATGGCTACCGACCCGAGAGGGTAGAGAAGGGCGAACACGAGCGCCATAATGACGCCGTGTGCCACTAGGATCACCGGCTTCTTGGGGATGGTTTGGGTGATGCCACCACCGCCGCCACCACCGGAGCCAGAGCCGCCATCTCCAGAACCAGAACCGCCATCGCCAGAGCCATTACCGCCACCAGAGCCGGATCCAGATCCACTACCATTCCCATCACTGCTCGCTTGGACGAATGGGTTCGCGTCGGTGCTGATGGTTGCCTTGGTGAGGTCGACGTTGAATTGGGCACGGTCGTCGTGGTACGAGATCGTGGCAGCTTTGTCGGTAGTTGCCAGCGACGAACCCTGCTTCCAGGCGCTGATCCACCCCGCGCTCGTGCTCTTGAGCGACATCTCCCCTCCGCTCCAGGACTGGCAGTTGGAGCACGCCACGTTGGCCGTCATGGTCGACCCGTCTTCGCTGACTCCGCTGCCGGCAAGAAGAGTCAGCTTTGCGGCGGTGCTGCTCGTGTCCAGCTTGGGCTCGGAGTGCCCCGTGCCCAGCCGCGGCGACAAGGTCACGTTGCCTTGCCCGTCCTGATACATCAGGAAGATGTTGGAGTCCGTCATGCTGGACCCCGTGCCCAATGCCGCCCATTGGAGCGACGTCGGTGCCGTGATCTGGAAGTAAATGTTTCCAGACCCAGCATCTGCCGAGGCGGTGGGGACGGCAATGCTGTAGCAAAGCCCCCCAGCACCAGGAGGACAGAACTCTACCACCTCACCAACCGCAAATGGGGCGACTAGATAGTGGTTTTAGTTAGCTAATACTCTACTACCTAGGTATGAATTTGATAGAAGGGATTTGCAACTCAGGTCAAGGTGATTAATGATTCGACAAAAGAGATTTCGTAGTGAGTTGTGATACGATAAAAGGATAAAAGGGATTTTCCAGGAAGGTGTGAAACAATAAATGAGATTTATCACGCCGACGGAAGCAACTCGTAACTTCGATGGAAGCAGCGTGGTAACTTTGACGGAACAGACTTGCCCGCGGGGGGGGGGGGGGGGGGCACAAGAGCGAACCGACGTCTTCGACGGAAGAGACTCATCCAGGACGGCGAGCAACAAGGAGTAAACACAAAAAGACTCGATGGAAGAGACTTACCCAGGAGGAGGGCGACCGCCAAAAGTCCGTAAAAGCCCATCATTTTTTATCGAGTGCCGAAGGAGGTGCGCGAAGTATTCGTTTTCGGACTCGATCGGAAAAGACAGGTTGGTGGACGAAGTGAAGAAGGAGAACAGCGGGGACAAAGCTGGGGGGAGGGGGGCAGTGCTTTTTATAGTCCTGATGAGGCGAGGTCATAGCGACTTCCGAGTGATTGTGTAGGCACCCTAGGCACCGGAGAATTGCACCGCTGTTGGGGATGTTGGCAGGGCTGGTTAAGGTTCAGAACTGAGGTACATAAGGTTCTGAACTAAGGTTCCCGTCTGAACTAAGGTTCTGTAGGAATCCTGCAGGCATTGACTGCCGCAGGGAGCGCACCAAAAGGATCGACACCAAGACTCGAGCGACAAGCGAATGTGGGTGCATTGTCTCTGTTCCAGCCGATATCACAGACTCGGCGCGAGCATCTTGGTGTCGATCAATCCTCGAATAGTAGCGAGCGTCGATATGCGATATAGTACGAAGTAACTTCCATAAAGTCAGGTGTGGGTCGTGGGGTGACCCCGAAGTCTGCGAACACCAACCTAAACCAGGTCTGGTTTAGCGCTGCCTTGATTGCCGTGCCCTTAAAATTCACCAACAAGGCCCAGACCCCCTGCCCTACGAAACCTCGCATATTCGGTCGGAACAAGCCGCAAACCTAAAACCTAGGCATCAAAAGTTGACAAAGGGTCGCCTGGCAGGGGACAGCGGTAGGAGAACCCCCCGAGATAAACCGCCAGCAAACACCATCAGACGACAGGAGTTCGGACAGCACTAAACGACCTCAAGGAACTTTGTACACATGACATGGATCGCAGAGCTCCCGTTTTAATTCGGCCCCTAGTTCCGGTTCCAGTTGCTCGATTGAAGATCATCTCTCGCCAAATGTACCCTACAGAAATCCACACAGCCCAAGGATGACGACAGCAAAACCTTGGCGTCCCAAAGAACGTGCTCCCCGTTCTGTTTCATATGTGCAAACAACCAAAAGATCACAGTGCATCCAACAAAAACCCAGCTATTTGTCAGTTGGGCATGACCTTGCTTTCTTGGCGCTGTGGCACGTTCTCTCCTGTGTAGCCACCAGTCTCGGAGGAAAGCGTGGGGATCCGCAATTCCCCAAAGTCTCGGAGGGACGCACCGATTCGATGAGTTCCATGGGTTGGGGGATATCTCTACCAAATTACCTGGTCGCTGGTACGGGTGAGCCAATTGGGGCCGCAGGCTGATATCCTTCAACCTCCCGCGGACTCCCTTCCGGTGCGACAGGCTGCGTGCTGCCCACATCCCGACAATACGCTGAGTTAGGTTGGCACGCCGAGTACGCCCAGGCTCAACTATCAACCATCAACCATCGCCACAGCCCCCGGACTTCGTCACTAGAGCCCAAAACCAACCAAGTCGGCGGCCTCCAACCCCCTCTCTCCCCTCCTTCTTAACAGGCATCATCACAATCTTGATACGGAAAAGGTTGCAGGGCCGGCATGCGAGCCCTCGGAACGCCCTGTTTCATGAGCCGTCGGCGTGAAAAGGGCATCTTGGCTTTACACCTTGGCTGCATACTCGGCTCCGCGGCTGAGGCGCGGGGGGGGGTGGTGGGGGGTTCGAGACTTTGATATGTGCCATGCTCTGACCTCCGCTGACAAGCATCCGCCGCGTGTGCCACAAAAGCCAAATTTCCGGGGGCTTCGTGGCAGTGTGTGCGGGAAGGACCACGCAGCCCCGGATCGCGACAGCTGTCGTGCAACAACAACCAACTTGGAGGATGCGCTTAACGAGACTGCGGTAGCTTGAGGGGGGGAATCGCCAATGCGGCAGGCTACGCGTCATTGCCAAGCTCAGTCACTCCATATCACCAATATGGCGGTGGCGGTGGTTGTCTGCCAACGTCGCCCGCCAGCCTCGCCCAGCTTACTACGGTTGATGCCGTGTCGGAAGGGAAGCGAGCTTCCCCGGTCTGGAAAACCATCGATCTCTTTGTTCCACCAACAGAGATCCCTTCCGTCTCCCCTTCGGCAAGGGAGTTTTGTCTGGGCCACCCGATAAGTAAGTCCTGATGCCCGATCTCTTCTCGCCGCAGTCCCCGGGATTGCATTCTCCCGGCTAGGACCAGGTATGTACAGGTCGTCGGCAAACGGCCCTGGCTTCGTATCAAGTTGGCGTGAGTGGGCCAAACAAAGTATCCCGGTTTCTTTCTTCCCTTCTCCTGCCCATTACGGTCTTCAATTCGCCGCCTGGCTAGTATAGAAGATGACCGTTGAATGTTCCGAGCACCCATCGGCGCGTTTACGCTTCCTGGACAGGCAGGGAAGGGCATGCAATGCCCGATTGGGGCGCAACGGCTGCCGGGGGCGGTTACACTCCCTCGGTACCTGAAGCGGGAAGAAAGGAATCGGCTCTGGTCAAACCGTCCTTGCATGATGTGGGACCTGGCATCCTTACCTAACCGTGACTAAGGTCAGCCGTTTAAAGTCTTGTTAGGGATCGACGCCGATGGGACCGTTGGTTGTATACTCCGGACATATTTGGTACACGATATTGCAGAGGATGAGAGCGACGAATCGCCAACAGGAGACCTGCCAACATCTAACGGCATCGGCAATCGGGAACTTTGGGATCAACGCATGATATCAGTGAGCTCTATGACACCCAGTAGGACATCTGCCGTGCTCTATCCATAACTAAAGACAGCAAGATAGTGAGCGAAAGTGTGTGAAAATGGTAGCCATCGGCAGCTGCACTATCCATCCCACTTCAGAAAAGGCCCTGCAGGCAGGTCATCAAGGTGATCAACACCGAAGCGAACAAATCCCCCGCCCTCCCCTCCCCACCCTCCCCTTCTCTCGCCTAATCTCCCCAACCGCCCAACCTCACCCATCTCCTAGCTCCACAGGTCGCAAGCTTCCAGCTCAGCAAGGTCACCCGCAACAAAAGAATCAGCTGCGTCAGCTGTCATGCTGCGCTTCCATCACAAGCGGGGCGTCCAAGTCTAAGCTGGAAGTCTGAACCCATGGCTCTCCAGCAGGCTGTTGGGCGCGACAAAGCTGAAGCCGCCGAACGGATCGTCCTTAGCGAGCTCGTCCCTGCCGCTGCCGCTGCCGATATCGAAGCCACCACCGCCACCACCACCAGCCGCGTCCGCGAAGCGGCTCACGACCGGGCTCAGGCAGAGCTCGGTGAACTCGGCTGAGAAGTTCTCGGCCAGCTCCGGGTCCGTGATGAGCGGCTGGATGGGCGGTTCCAGCTCGCGCGTGGCGAGCCGATTCCTGTACGAGAGTGATCAGCCATTCCATTTTTCAATTACATACGGTGCACCGGAATGGGGATTCGCGGATAGAGCAACGGTCACGGGAGCACAGCAACCGCCGGCACAGCCCCAGAAAGAGAGCCATGCGAGCGCGCACTTGACATACCAGTCGATCTTGCGGAAGAAACGATGCTTCTTGATGATGGTCAGGTCCTTGGGCATGTTGGAGCCGAGACGCTTGGCTGGGTCCTTGCGTAGCAGACGCGTGAGCAGGTCCTTCGCGTCGGCGCTGAGGAAGAAGGGCATGGCCAGCTTCTGGCGCACGATGTTGTCCTGGATCTTGGCATGGTTCGGGCCGCGGAAGGGGGGGTGTCCCGTCATAAGGTCGAACCCCAGCGCCCCGAGCGACCACCAGTCAACCGCCTTGCCGTATTTCTTGCCCTGGATCACCTCGGGCGCCATGTACTCGACAGTGCCGAGCATCGAGTTGCACGCATCCGAATCGACCGCAACCTTGGAGAGCCCGAAATCAGTCAGGAGCAGGTGGCCCTCGGCGTCGAGGAGGCAGTTCTCCGGCTTGAGGTCCCGGTACACCACCCCCAAGTTGGCGTGTAGGTGGGTCAGCGCGAGGACCATTTCGGCCATGTAGAACGCGGCCGTCTCCTCGGAGAACATCCTCTCGGTGCTCAGATGGGTGAAAAGCTCGCCGCCCTGGCCGTACTCGAGAATCAGGTACAGCTTCTCCTGGTCCTGGAACGCGTAGTACAGCTTAACGACGAAAGGGTGCCGGTTGACACTCTCGAGGATCTGGCGCTCGGTCTTGGTCTGCTCGACCAGCTTCTTGTGTACGACGAGTGACGCCTTCTTGAACTGCTTTTGGGCATACAGCCGTCCAGTCGCGCGGTGCTTGACCAACAAAACCGTTCCGTAGGTCCCCTTGCCAAGGCACCGGAGATGCTCGAAGTCGTCCGCGGTCATCTTACGACGGGGAGGAGCAGCGTTTTCAACGGTGCGGCCATTGGCTTCGCTCTCGAAATCGTTTTCCAGTTCAATTTCGTAACGGCTGCTGTCCTGCGACGCCGTCTCGTCCTCGCTGTTGATGCCGCTTTCGGTTCGGCTCTTGTAACCGCTGTCTCGGCCGCTGCTGGCCGTCGTGACATCGCTGGCATGAGGAGAGCGGAGGCTCTCGCTGCAAGTCAGAGATGTCGTGCGCGATGAGGCAGCCGTCGAGTTGCCCGCGTCGTTGGTTGAAATGTTCAGTGTACCCAGTTGCATCCGCAGCCTGCTGATGCCGCTCAGGCCGCCCTGAGGGACCACCGGCCGGACCACCGGGCTGCAATTGGCGCTGACAACATCGTTGATGGCATGGGGTTTTTTGGCTCGCTTGGCCCGGCTCTTACTGCCAGGCTGAGGAGTAGGGCAGTAATCCGAATCCTCGTCGCCAGAAACCGCCGGAGTTCCGTTGAAGCCACGCACAGTATTGAGCGCGGGGGTGGCCTTGGAATTCATCGAGCCGCCTTGGTCCGCTGGCTGCTCGAAACGGTGGCGGTATCAAAATTGAAAGATAAATCAAAATAAAACGAATATCAGAATACGTGCCGGCAATCGAGTCAAGGTGTGAGGCGTGTGTGGTGGTTCAAGTTATTCAAGCCTTTCCTCGGCGTCGTCCAGCGTCAGCGCGCTTTTCGGTATTCCGGCTCAGTCCTTTGTGGCTCGGGATCACACGCATCTGGTGTTTAAAGAAAGAAGTAAAATTTCCTTGCTTAGTCGCCTTGGTCTGCATTGAGTGAGGTCTGGTTTCTGGGGGTGCGCTTCGTGAACTACGTGTTCTGGAAAATGTTCACTTAGAAAAGGGAGAAAGTGCAGTAAGTGGCGGGGTGCCATTTATTTATTCCAGCGCTTCACATGCGGGCGCTGAAGGCCCCAGCAAACAGGAAACCTAAAAAAAAATTGTGGCCATACCATTGGCTGTGCCACTCTCAGGCTCGCTGGCTGCTGATCGATCTCAGCCCCAAATCGCCCTGTTTTGCGGCGCACGGGGTGGCCTAAATGTCAGATCCCCGGGCTGGGGTTCCGACCCGGGCATCTCCCCAGGAAACCCGCAATTTTGAACTTCGGTGCTTCTTTTTATCCAGATGACCCGACTTTGGAAAGTCAACTGCATGAGAAATGTGACCCTAAATTGGAGGAGACGGTTTCTCGATACTATCCATGTATCGCTGACTGTGCACAACATTCTTTCATGGGATGACATCCGAAGATTGTTGCACAAAGAAGAGTGGCATTAATAAGGCGACCAATGACGGCAGGCCAGCTCAGGCGACCCTTCGTTCCTCGAAATCTGTACACGAAGCATCGAGCCATTGTTGGCGATATCGGGCAAGATACCCGGGGTTGTTTGTTAAACTCGAGACGGAAGTAGTTCCCCCGCTCATCGTTAACGGTCACCTCGGTTGGGACTGTCTTCCATCAGCACCAAACTCGAATGTTCACACTCTTGAAGCTGGGTTAGGGTTAGATGCTGACCGGCATGAACGTAACATTGCAGTTACGTAACTCCCTAGGTATTTACATCGGAGTTCCCGCCCCCTGCCAAAAAAAGCGAAGGAGGCCGAAAAAAACGAATCGAGCATAACTGACTCCCGATGTAAAGAAAATAAGTCGAGAAAAAGAAAAGCAACCCCTAAACATTTTATATAACAAACCGGCATGTATGACTAGGTAATGCTATTGACGAAGTCGTGCAAAATTTGTTGAAGTTTAGTCATTCTCTTTTCAACCGCTGGATGACTTTCGCTGTGAACTGGTAGCGTAAGACGATACACATATTACCACTGACGGGCTGCTCATGAAAGCCCCACCAGGCTGCAGCTCCCGGAACTCCCAGAACGCGGTCCATCACGAGAGCTTTGCCTGATGCAGCGAATTGCTGCTTCGAGAAGGCAACAACTCCAGCACCAACACCGCAAAAATGATGCACCCATCGCGCAGAGCCTACGTGGAAGAAGCCGAGCCAGAAGTAAGCATGCCCTCAATGCTTGCCGTCCACCGTGAATCTATAAACCCGACAACTAACCCGCGCTGTCTTGTCTAGGAACGAGGTGGCATTGACCTGAACTCCATTCGTACGTACACCAGGTATTATTTAATGCTCCGGCGATTTACTAACTTGTACCGCGGCAGCTATTGACCGGGACTATGACATTCCGGGTGCCGGGGCTGGCATTGCGCCAGAGAAAGCATCAGCCCTTCTATCGCAGTTCGAGCGGAAACGGCTAGCCGCAACTATTGCCGTCCCAACCGACGATGGACGAGTACGATCGAAACTTCGGGAATTGGGAGAGCCAGTTACGCTCTTTGGCGAAGGTCCCGCGGACAGGCGTGATAGACTACGAGAGCTCCTTACCGAACAGGCACATGCGCAGCAGGCCGGCGGCCAGGAGGGCGTAGATGTGGAGATGCAGGACGCGGCTGAAGAGGAAGAGGAAGGCGATGAGCAAGAGGAGGAGTTTTACTCCCGAGGAACGGAGGAGCTACTCCAAGCACGGATAAACATCGCCCAATACTCTATACCACGAGCGAAACGGCGCATCGAATTCCAAAAGAAGGAAGCCACCATCCCGTTACGCACACACGTGAAATTCCGGAAGGAGATCAAGGAGCGGCTGCAGACTTTTGAGCTACAGGGCAGTCAGACAGCAGGAGACCGTCATATTTCCATGACAAGGATATCGCCCAATGGCAAGATTGTGGCAACCGGAAACTGGGGAGGCCAGGTCAAACTTATCGACATCCCGACACTTGAGCACAAGCGAACACTAAGAGGCCATACAAACAAGATTAGCGGCATATCATGGATGCCCGGGGCGACCTTGCCTGAGAGCAATGTCTCGGAAAACAGCGTCAACTTGGCATCGGGAGGTGCAGAAGGACAGATCCATCTATGGTCATTATCACAGGACACGCCCCTATCAACACTTTCTGGTCACTCTCAACGTGTATGTCGAGTGGAGTTCCACCCGTCCGGGAAGTACTTGGCATCCGCGTCAGAGGACACGTCGTGGAGGTTATGGGACGTCGAAACAACTACAGAGCTTGTCCTTCAAGAAGGCCACTCGCGAGGCGTGTACGCCGTCAGCTTCAGCACGGACGGGTCTCTTCTAGCCAGCGCGGGCCTGGACAGCATCGGGCGAATCTGGGATCTGCGCTCAGGCCGGACGGTCATGATTCTCGACGGCGGCAACGACGGCCATATCAAGCCCATCTACGGGCTCGACTGGGGCCCGGACGGCCACCGGGTGCTGACGGCGTCTGCCGACGGGTGGATCAAGTGCTGGGATGTCAGGAAGGTACAGCGGTCGGGGGGCATCGGCGCGCACACGAGCGCCGTGTCCGATGTCAGGTGGTTCAAGGGCCTCGACGACCCCGTGGAGGGCATTCACCCCGGCCAAGACGAGAAGGGCATGCAGATTCCCAAGAAATCGGGCACCTTCTTGGTCTCGGCAGGGTTCGACCATAAAGTCAATGTCTTTTCGGCTGATGACTGGGCTCTGGCTCAATCACTCACAGGTCATACGGGCCCTGTGGCTAGTGTCGATGTCAGTAGGGATGGAAGATGGATTGTTAGTGGTGGCCATGATCGGACGGTCAAGCTGTGGGGGAGGAACGACTCTGCTGGGATGTTTGGGGACGATTAGTCTCAGAACCTGTTTGTGGCTTCTTAGAAAAGGGATGATGAGCCAAAATGATGCAAGATACCCAAACCGAAGTCAACGTTTTGATCTGTACCGTGCAATTCTTCTATACCTCTTCGTCTTGGTCTTTCAAGCCCCCACGCTTTGCGAGTTATTGGGAGAGTGCTGAGGCCAATGGATTGGGGATGCCGCGTGCACGGCCCCTAGACGGCCCAAAAGGCCCCACGGCCCCGATAAACGGTCGCGGACTCGCGATACTTTAGTTATCGCGACTCCTTTGTCCATTGCGAAACTTGAAAACGCATCTCTCCATCTCGACGAACCGCCCTCCACTTCGCCGTTACAACCAACACCATCAATGCGACTCATCTAATTGCGCGCTCTCTAATAAGAGGGAAAGGAGGTCCCAACGACAACGATTTCACGACTGCTCTCACGCCACTGCACCGCGCAAACAGGAAACATGTCGAGCGTCGACAGATACCGACCCGTGAGGGAAGGTTACCAGCCGCCGTCACTCCCACCGAAACCGATGCCCGCCGCCATCGATCGTTTATCCAAGTCGCCGTCTAGGAGACGCGACGTTCCCCCGGCAGTTCCCTCCCCCCCGACTCATTCCTCGAGAACATCGCCGCCGCGACCACACTCCCGTCGAAGCGCACACTCACCCGGACAGTCGAGTCCGCAACGAGCTCCGCAGCCGAGGCCGAATCAATGGTTCTTTACCGCGGACGAAGTAGCCAGCACCCCCAGCGTCGCCGAGGGCCTGTCGCTGGCGGAGGACAGACTCCGGAGGGCCAAGGGCGTCAACTTCATCTACCAGGCCGGGATCCTCCTCGAGCTGCCGCAGATTACATTATGGGTTGCCGGCGTATTTTTTCACCGGTTTTATATGCGCTACAGCATGATGGAGGTGAAAGGAGGCATACATCACTACGTAGGTGTCTCTGCTTAGACTGAACAGCCAAGGACCATGCTAACCAATCCTGCAGAACATTGCGGCGACCTCGCTCTTCCTCGCCAACAAGACGGAAGAGAACTGCCGTAAAACAAAAGACCTCATCATAGCCGTTGCCAAGGTCGCGCAAAAGAACACTAAGCTCGTCATTGACGAGCAAAGCAAGGAATACTGGAAGTGGCGTGACAGCATCCTGGCTTACGAGGAACTGATGCTCGAAACGCTCACCTTCGACCTTATGGTGGACAACCCGTACCTGCGGCTGCACGACTACATGAGCCAGCTAGATCTGCTGCAGAACAAGCCAATGCGCGACTCAGCCTGGGCCTTCTGCAACGACTCCTGTCTAACGGTGCTGCCGCTCCTTCTCAGCGCGCGCGACGTGGCCATCGCCGCCATCTTCTTCGCCTCGTCCGTCACGCGCGAGAAGATCGACGACGTCAACGGCGAGCCGTGGTGGCGGTGCCTGAAGGGCAGCGAGACGCACACCGTGAAGGCCGTCGAGCTCATGACGGAGTTCTATAAGGAGAACCCGCTGCGCAAACAGGACTCCAAGGTCCCCGGCTCGCCCTTGTTCGATCTCGAGAGCACCCGCCGCCGCGGCGAGCTCAGCCTCAGCCAGATGGACCTCGACTCGAGCCAGTACGGCACGCCGACGCCCCTGGGTACCGATCGCGGCGGCACGCAAAGTCCCCGTCCCCTGGTCGCGCGTCTTAATGGCAAGCCGGAGCGGGAGGGCGACGACAGCAAGGAGGTCGCCATTAAGAAGGAAGACCCCTCGGACTTGTCAGTCCCCAAGATGGGAGATGAGCTGCAGGTGCCAGCCGTCGGTGTCGAGAGCAGTAGCAGCGGTGCGGAGCCCGCGTTACAAGCAAGCAATAGGGGCGACTCGGATGCCGCGCTTAAGGTGGCAGCTAACGACCTCGACACTCACGAGGGATCCAGCCTCACGCTTAACGGGAACAACCTCGGCGGCGAGGGGCTAGTCTCGCCCCGGATTAAGAGGCGGAGCGAGGACCCGGAGGGGTGGGAGGAGCGGGAGTCTAAGAGGCGAAGATTGGATGACGAGGATGAGGGCGAGATTAAGGGGTCATGATCCCTTTCGATTCGGTTTGCTTCTTCCGTGGTATTTTGGTTCTTCATTCTTGTTTCGAGAAGTGGGGTTTCAGGGAAGGCGTCACGGCAAAGGGGATTACCCGTCAGGGACATAGCTGGGCGGTCGGACTAACTTATGGCTTCCTGTCACGGACCCGCCCCCTTTTTTGCCTTGACTCAGGGGCTACCTTCACGGGGAGGGCTTCGTTCAGCGAACGCCGCATCTTGTACATTTATATCGTTCCTCTTCGCTTACGCCGTATAGATGATGAGCTGGCCCGCTGCCGCATGCGGTGTTGTGTTTAGTAAAGCGGGAGTATAGCCGGGGTGGCCATGGGCAGTTAGCTTTAGTAGCTAGAGAAACAAACAGATTATGCGTATGCCAGGGGCTGGGAGTGGGTGAATACACAACGGGTGCATTCCCCCAACTCCTCCCTCATCACCACCATCCCAGGCCTACTAAACTAACTATCCGTCACATCACACCACATCCCTCCTCAACCCCCCCTCCCTAACCCCGTCCAAAAAATCCACCAAATCCAGCATATTCCCGCACTTCATCAGCCCCGCCCTTTGCGCCTTCGTCAACAGCGCTGACTTGTCCGGCCCCATCCCGGGCCCGCACATCTCGCCCACGTGGTGCTGCACCAGCTTGAAGGGCAGCGGCGCGCACCGCGCCGTGTTGGATAGAAAAGTCTCGACGGCGGACCACGGGCACGCGTCGTGGCCGGCGTAGAGGGCGGGGTTGGTCAGCAGGGCGCGGGCGGTCATTAGGCCGGCGAGTTTGGGGAGTGTCGGGAGGGGGGTGCGGGTGTGGGGGTTTGCGGGGGCTGGGGGTGAGGGCGTTGGGGTTGAGGGTGTGGTGGTGGTGGTGGTAGTAAAGGTGGGTGTGGGTGTGAGTAAGGGGGTGGTGAAGGGGAGGGTACTGAGGGCGAAGACGTCGCCCGACAAGAGGATGGGCACGCGGTCGCCGAAGGTCGAGGTCAGGAGCTCGAGGGCTTCCAGGTTGATTGGCGTGCTGGAAGGCGTGGACCGTGTGCGTGGGTGGATGGTCAGCCAGTCGATGTGTCGGTCTTGGTCGGGGCCGAGTACGGTGGTGATGAAATCCATTGTTTTTCTAAGGGGGTGGTTAGTTGAGGAGGAGGGGTCTTGTTTGAGGCGTTCGACGCATACCTCTACCGGAGGTCCTTGTGTACTCTGATCTTGACGCTCACACTCCGCCCCTTTGGGCTGTCCATATCCTTCTCTTTGTTGACGGCCCATCCATCTCGGCGGAGCTGTTCCCGGGTCTCAACCACCATATCTCGCACTAGTTCCCGCTTCTCCATCAGAGCTGCTCCGAGAGTCTCGGAACAGGCCCATGACTGGGGACAACCACAGTTCAAATCCACTCCGCTACAGAACGGGGCCACGAGGGATGAGGCTCTAGCGAGTTCCTGTGGCACGTTGGCGCCAAATTGCACTATTGTTGGTGGTTGGGGGCCGTTGGTGGATATTGTGAAGTCTAGGAAGTCAATGATGGTTCATCTCAAAACTGACGGCATAGACTTACCGCTGTCTCTCGCAAAGTGATTTCTGTTGAACTCTTTTGCCAATATCATGGGTGTCCAACACAAGTCTGTGCCGTAAGCATAAACTGTTTGACGAAAGGCCAACTATGAGTCATTAGAATAGGTCTATGAGCAGGCGATGGGTTGAAGATTAGTAGCCACTTGCCTTGCTGTAGCGCACCATGGGCGCCGATGTGTATAGAAGCCTCTTTTCCTTCTTGGCAATGTCGAAGAGCTTTAAGGGGCTAGTTGGTGCGAGGCCTCAGTAAGAAAGTCTCAGAGGCTAGGATATGAGCGTGGTTAAGAGAGGGGGTCTTACTGGATAAAATCCAATCCCGAAATCTCGGCCATGTTTGCAAGACTGAAATATATCTAAAGCCACGCAAAATAATTAGGAAATTGATGGTTTCCTTCTCACGGCGCATAAGTGGTTATGATGATGAGTGAATGGTCGGGTCTCCTTGAGGGGGCGCCGTGTCGTTGCTCACCTCGGTGAAAGTGTAATTATCACAAGTTGTATGTTTGGTCCAAACAAATAGGGCGAGCTCACTCGTCTGAATATCCAAAGTACGCTACCGTCGACTTCCTTTCAAGTCAGAGTCATTGAAAGTCTTCTTCAAGTGAAAGTGTGGGGCACGCGCGTATTTACAAAATTTGGAGTCATTGACCACCCGATTTCGGTCTTCACCTCCTACTTTAAAGCTGCAAGTCAACTTCCCTTTATCACCAACACAGCCAACCATCTTGCAGTCGGGAAGGTCAAAAATAAAAATAAAATATGTCAGTCGACAGGAACCCCGTCATCGGCCTGCTGGGCGGCGGCCAACTCGGCCGCATGCTTTGTGAAGCGGCCAATCCACTCGGCATCGACATCGCCATCCTCGATGAAGAGAACTCCCCCGCCAAACAGGCACATAATACAAACCGTCATGTTGTCGGCTCGTTCAAGGACCCAGCCCGCATCCGGGAGCTGGCTGCCCAATCCGACGTTCTATCAGTCGAGATTGAGCATGTCGACACCGAGGTGCTCGAGGACATTGAGAAGAACGGCGTCGAGGTGAAGCAGGCCGACGGCACCACCAAGATTCACAAACCCCCTATTCACCCGTCATGGAAGACGATCCGTCTCATTCAGGACAAGTACCTCCAGAAGGAGCACTTCCGTATGAGCGACAAGAACATCCCCATAGCCGAGCAGGTCGCTATTGAGTCGGGGCCAGCCGCCCTCAATTCGCTCAAGGACGCTGCCGCCAAATTTGGTTTCCCCTTCATGCTTAAAGCACGCAAGGGCAGCTACGATGGGAGGGGCAACTTCAAGGTCGACAGCGAGAACGACTTTGAAACTGCAGTCAAGGCGCTTGGGGGGTTGAGCCTGTACGCCGAGAAATGGGCCCCCTTCGTCAAGGAGCTGGCCGTCATGGTTATCAGGACGGAGGACGACAACGGCACGCTCAAGGACTGTGTTGCCTACCCCGCCGTCGAGACCATTCACGAGGACAGCATTTGCACCAAGGTGTTTCTGCCACCGAGAGATGTCCCGGACACCGTTTGTGAGGCCGCCAGGAAGCTGGCGACCGAGGTGATCAGCACACTCTGGGGCCGCGGTGTCTTTGCTGTGGAGATGTTTGTTCTCGATGACGGTATGGGAACCATTCCGTCCCTTTAGTTATGCTTCTAACTAACACACATAGGCTCTCTGATGGTCAACGAGGTCGCCCCCCGTCCTCACAACTCGGGTCATTACACCATCGAAGCAGTCCCCCAGATGTCGCAGTACAAGGCGCAAATACACGCCGTCCTTGACCTCCCCATCCCCGAGTATCTGGCGCCCAGAGTCTCCTCCTCCATCATGCTCAACATCCTCGGTGGCGCCACTCCCTCGGCCCATCTCCCACTCGTCGAGATGGCCCGCACGACCCTCGACAACGAAATGGACATCCACCTACACCTCTAAACAAAGCCTCCAAACCCGGCCGTAAGATCGGCCACATCACCCTCACCAGCACCACCCTCCCGTCGGCGACCTCGAAACCATGGCCACCCCCCTGATCGACCTCGTCAACCGGATCCGCCAGGACCGCCTCACCGCCTCCGCCGAAGCCCTCCGGCCCGCCACTACCACCACCGCCACCACCCAACCCTCCCCTTCCACATCCCTTTCCACAACCCCCGCTCCCCCTCACCCCTCCTCCACAGAAAAGTCCCCCCTCGTCCTCATCACCATGGGCTCCGACTCGGACCTCCCCGTGCTCAGCGCGGGGCTCGCCATCCTGCGCGAATTCGGCGTCCCCTACGCGGTGGACATCACGTCGGCGCACCGCACGGCGCGGTACATGATGGAGGTGGCGTCGGCTGCGGCGGAGCGCGGCGTGCGCGTCGTCATCGCCGCCGCGGGCGGTGCGGCGCACTTGCCGGGCATGTTCGCCTCCGAGACGCCGTTGCCCGTCATCGGCGTGCCGGTCAAGGCGACGCACTTGGATGGCGTGGATAGTTTGTTGAGTATTGTGCAGATGCCGGTTAGTCGTCCCCCCCCCCTTTTTCTGTTTTCCCCTCTTTTTTTTCCTTCTCTCTTCTTCTTGAAAGGGGGGAAGTTGGGTGGCTGTTGTTTTTATGAGTTAGTAGCTAACCAAGGGGGTTGTTTTAAAAACAGAGAGGCGTGCCGACTGCTACGGTGGGGATCAACAACTCGACCAACGCCGCGCTGCTGGCCATTAGGATCCTGGGATCGTTCATGCCCGAGTACCAGGAGAAGATGAAGCGGTACCAGGCCAACATGGAGGAGCAGGTCATTGAGAAGGGGAACAAGCTGAGGGAGATTGGGGACGTGGAGTACCTTGCTGCGAAGAGCAAATAAGTTGGATTCACTCGGGGGGGAAAACGGGGAAAAGGTAGGGTCAAAAATGGTCGGCGGGTGGTTTTGTCGGTTTAGATCATGGCTAGGAAATGAAGCAACGTGGATGAAATCTCGTACGATCTAAAAGAATATGTAATGGCCTTAGCTTGCCGTTGTGATTGGGTTCCGGAAGATAGATATGATGTCGATAAACAAATCCCAAAATTCACTTCCATCACATAGGACGTTCACATCATGAGGTCCTCTCGTGTTTCAACATCAAAGTAATATCCAGACTCAACTAACACACACTTAGAAAACCAACAAGCACCACAACTTAACACTACCCCTAAATCCGCCCTAGACATGCGGCACCGTCAGCGGCGGCTGCAACGTCACGACCTTCGTAGTGACCACGGCGGACTTGGTCGGGCACGGCGGCGGCGTGAAGGTAGGCCACGGCTTGCAGTCGGGGAAGCAGCTGGGGTAATATGTTAACTTCTCTCTTTTCTTTTTCTTCAAGGGAGTCCGGGTCGGCAACTATAACTTACCCGCCGTACATCATGCCGCACTCGTTTATGCCGTCCCAGCAGACCGAGACGTGCGTGTTGCAGCTGGCGGCTTTGGTGGTGGAGGTGGTAAACTTCTTGGTCGGGGTGGGGGTCACGGGAGGCTTGACTGTGGGTTTCTTGGTGGTTGTGGGTTGGGGCTTCTTGGTGGTGGTTTTCTTGGTCGATGTTGGGGTGGGTTTCTTGGTGGTCGTGGGAGTGGGTTTCTTGGTGGTCGTGGGAGTGGGTTTCTTGGTGGTCGTGGGAGTAGGTTTCTTGGTTGTCGTGGGGGTAGGCTTTTTGGTAGTCTTTTGGGTGGTAGTCGGCTTGGGCTTGAGGGTGGTTACTTTGGTAATAACCTTGGTGGTGGTAGGGACGGGGGGCTTCTTAGTGGTCGTCGGGCAGGGCGGCGCGACGGGTTTGGCTGAGAGGTCACAGACGTCGTAACAACTGCCACCGGTTCAGTAACTACGCTTTCCTCCTTATCATCTGAGACATACCCGCCATATTTGATCCCACACGTGTTGACCGCATCAACACAGATAGTCTGCGACTCGCACTTTTTGTCTAGGTTCACCACCGGAACGGCAGCGACTAGTCCCGCAAGCAGAAGGATGGACGAAAATAGGGGCATGGCTGCTGCGTGATGCATGTTGGGCAAGTGATATGCTATTCGGACTCAACGACCGAAGAAGTCCCTAGATAGGAAGGTGAGATAATCGGGATCAAGAAGCACGTAGTGGCATCGAGGGATGGCGAGGAACCTAGAGATATAGAAAGGCCTAGCCGGGCCTGTAGCAAACAGCGCCCCTGGAGGTAACGGAAGGTAACTTCATACTCAAAATCGGCAGCACAAAACTCCATAACCGTAAACACATGGTAGCCTATCATGGTCGAGATGGTTAAGGGGGTTAAGGGGTTAACTCTATCGAGCCGTCTTGGTCAACCACTCAAAGGTTGATTCCAATAGAACTCCTCGTATCTAATCCGTAGATACTGCTTCAATGGAAGCCAAGGCGGATACTCAAGGGGAGCTTAGCAGAAAGGGGTAAGGAGGAAAAAGTGCTCCGGCCGAAGTCCGTGTTGCTGCAGGTACGCAAGGAAAGGTAGGGTTGCGAGAAGGAATAGGCTAAGGTATCCAATCCCGCGTTTGCAAAGTCCGTGGGGTTTACCGACTGGATAGGTTGACGTGTACATAACCGTGCCCGCGAAGTTCCCCGTCCGTCTCCCTGCATCGTTATGCGCTAGTCATGCCATTGCCGGGCATTTTCCCCTTGCCTAGATGCTGTACATCATGGAGTTGTGTTGTTAGTGTGGGATGATGAATGAATGGTCTGGATGCCTTGGCATGGCTCCCGCAGTTCTAACGAGCACCTGATTTCTGCTTTTTAACATGCAGGCCAGTTGCTGTTGAGTCCAGATCTTGCGGCTGGCGGCGGTTTACTTCGGAGACCAAGACTGTCAGTCCACCTTTGGCAAGTACCTATTTCGGTTGATGGCGGCTTACTTCTGGGCGAGGGCTTTTGTGAAGATACCCATTTATGAAATGCACCTGTTGTTATTCGATCCGTTGTCGAATAGGAAGGAGACAAATAGATATCAAAGTTGGGACAGTTGAGGGTGGTCTGGTAATCATGGTTGGGAATGGTACTCACAGAGAATTTAGGTTAAGGATCGTCGGTCTTGAGTCTTTCTAGAACTTTGTGATCGGCGATGGAATCCCGGTTCACAAAAGGAAAGCGAAACAGACACAGCACTGCACACACACAATCGGCCATGCAGAGGCGGCAACCACGACCAAACCGAGAGAGACGGCAATCATCCAAGCCGTGGCACTTTCCCTCTGGGACACGGTCCTCTCTTTTTGTGCGAGGTCGACAAGTTATTTGAATGCACAGTGATAGATGAAATCCGAGAGCCCTTAACCCGGTGTCTGGGGGAGATAATGTGCCGAAAGCTAAAAATAAGTGTGTGGCAAATATCGACTTAATCAATTGCGCTCGTCCTGCAGGTCTTAATATCTGGACGGGAGAATCCACCAGAAACTACCTTCGCAATTTGCCTGTTCTGTCTCCTTCACGGACGGGCGCGGCAATACGCGGCGGTAGCACAAGCAAAACTCGAATGATGTCGGAGGGGTGTTTACCAACAAAACTCTCTCCACGAGGAACGTGGGGGACAACATGTTGGATGGAGGAGGATCCGAGGAGGACCAGAGAGTGGCACAATCACATGGGATGGGATGGAATGGAATGGGAAGGCACGACCAACAACATATAAGAATGCTGTGCCTTCCGCAGAAGTGAAGAGTGAGAATCACCACTCGACAACCTGAGAATATCAGTCAGTGACCACCAACAACAAAAACAAAACACTCACATCTGCAATCAACACCAAAAAAAAACCCGCCATCATGAGACTCCAAGCCATCACGCTGTCCCTGCTCGCCGCGACCGGCCTTGCCACCCCCATCCGCCGTGATGTCAACCAAGCCGTCTACACCCTGCGTCTCACCTCGTAACAAACCCCCCCCCCCCAAACCCAAACCCAAACCCAAACCCAAACCCAAACCCCAACCCAACCCATAAACAAATCCCACTAACCACCCCCCAAAAAACAGACCCCTCAAAACCCTCGACGGCCTCTACCTCACCACCGCCTCCTCCCCCTCCTCCGACGACACCACCACGCTAGGCGTGAACACGTCCGCCAACCCCTCCGCCGCCACGGTGAAATTCACGCCGGTGCGCAACCCGGACACGGACCTAGACGAGCTCCGCGACACGGCCGGCGCGGGTGCGCTGGCCGTGGTGGGCGCCAACGGCCTGCTGGACTTTGCGGCGCTGGCCGACCCGGAGGCGGTCGAGGCGCCCGAGGGCGGCACGGTGGACTGGACGTCGTTCCGGCTGGAGGCGGGCAGCGGCGCGGTCGAGTACGTCGGCAAGGGGGATGTGCAGGGCAGGTGGGTGGCGATTCCGGTGGGCGGGCAGGAGGAGCGGTGGAGTGTCAAGTGGAGGGATGGTGAGTTTGCGCGGTTCTTTCTCCTCTCTGGAAAAAGGAGTGCTGACTGACTAACGTGCCGTGTTTGTAGTGAATGCGTGGACCACCGAGACCTTCATGCCGGTGCAGGTTGTGTACGAGCTCGTCAAGGAGGAGTAGTGTGATTCGGCGACGGGTTGGGCGAGTTGTTGAGTTGAGAGTCGACTCCTGAGAGGACGCCCTAAGGTGGTTGTTGTTATCATCACGGGAAAAGTTTGCTTTCGAATCCTTGCTGTTTGTTGTATTTTATCTCTGCCGCGTTTGTCCCCTTCTCAAAACCCCTCGGCCGTTGTTAGTCAAGCAGCATGGTCGCCAAGATAGACCCTCGAAACTTCGTGGCTGCTATGCAAGACAACCCTGTGTGATATTCGCTCAAATTTCAAAAATGAACCACAAAAAACCTAGAACCATCCTATTGTGTTATTGTGACAAAGTAAACTCCAACCATGCAGGAGACCAGGGTAAGTTTACATATCTACCACGTCCGGTATTCAGGACTCACACCACCACCCATTCTTTTGCTGCCCACGCCATTCCCCACACCAGGATATCCTCTTTCCCATTTACTCCATCACAACCTCCCCACATCCCACATCCCACATTCCCCTTTAAAAAGCCATCTCCTTCTTGATCTGGGCGATCGCCAGACCGGGGTTAAGGCCCTTGGGGCATGTGCGGGTGCAGTTGAGGATGGTGTGGCAGCGGTACAGGCTCATCGAGTTGTTGAGGGCGTCCTTGCGCTGGGCCGTCTTCTCGTCGCGCGAGTCGACCAGCCACCGGTACGACTGGAGCAGGATGGCGGGGCCCAGGTACTCCTCCGAGTTCCACCAGTACGAGGGGCACGATGTCGAGCAGCACGCGCAGAGGATGCACTCGTAGAGGCCGTCGAGCTTCTTGCGGTCCGCCTTGCTTTGCCTGTACTCCTTGCCCTGTAGCGTGTGTATGTCAGCTAGCGCCCCCAGCTCCCGGTTCCCGAATCCCATGCGCGCATTTTGTTCCACTTACGTCTTCTGCTGGTGTATCCCTTTGCAGATACGGCTTGATCGACTTGTACTGCTTGTAGAACTGGGTAAGATCGGGCACCAGGTCCTTGACGACGTAGGTGTGCGGGAGCGGGTAGACTTTGAGCTCGGCGTTGTCCTCGGCGGGGATGCGGCCTGGTGACTGGTTAGCCTCCCTCCTTGTTCCCCCTCCACCCTTTCCAACTTCATCCCGGTCCAAACATACACAAGCAGGCGAGGGTGTTGGTTCCGTTGATGTTCATGGCGCAACTGCCGCAGATACCCTCTCGGCAACTCCGGCGGAAGGTCAGGGTCGGATCGAGCTCATTCTTGATGCGGATCAGGGCGTCGAGGACCATGGGTCCGGTCTTGTTCAGATCGAGGGTGTAGCTCTGCATCTTGGGCTTCTCGGTTGGTGTGTCGGGGTTCCAGCGGTAGATCTGGAAGGTCTTGAGTTTCGCATTGTCGCCCGACGCCGCCTGGCTCTGTTGCTGGCCGTCGACGACCTGGGCCATGCCGCGCACGGCAGCGGCGGCGGGGGAGGCAGCGGCCGCGCGCAGGACCGGCCTGGACGCGGCGCCGAGGAGAAGCGATGCGGAAGAGCGGAGAGCTGCCATTGTCGCGAGGCGGGCGAGACGGGGTGATTGAGATGCGCTTGCAACTGACGACGTCGACGATGTGCTAAAATCACGGCTCGGAAAAGACCTCGGGATGTCACGCACGGTTCTCGTTGGTGGCGGCGATGCCATTGAACTCCCTGTGGGTCTCGCTTTGCCGGACCTCGGGCCAGGCGACCAATGGCGTTGACTGGGTTTGAATTGACTCTTCCGGCGGTGCCCGTCGCCCGTGCCCTGCAACGAAAAGCCCGGCAGCAGTGTGCTCTTCTGGGTCTCTTTCGCCTGGGGCTGCCCCACCAGTCATCGGCAACGTCACAACTCGGCTGTTGGGGGAGTGAAACATGAGGCTCACTTACACTTACACGTGAGAGTCACCAAATTAGTGCGAGTGAGTTGCTGGAATCAAGAACTCTTTTCTTGGCTTAAGTAAGTGATACGGATACTTTAATGCTTTCAACATGGACGTGCGAACAAGTCTAGTTCCTCCGATCATACAATTGCGTATGGTTCCCAGTTCAGCTACGCCAAGTCACATGGTGATAACCAGCCAGGCCTGAATATGTGGTGTTGACGGTATGCGTACCGGCCCTCAACGACAGCTTCTGTAGTCCCTTTCCCCGTCGTTTGTAAATGCAATGTAACAATATTAATCCAGCCACTTATCGTCAACCGGGTCGTACCCCAACACCTCAGGCTCAATATTGAGGCTCCTCAGCATCATCATCATCGTAAACTCCTGCAAATAGTCAGCTCACGTCTTGCACCTCCCATAGAATCAAGTAACCCCAACTCACCGACTCCCCACTCTCCTCTTCTTCCTCCTCCTCCTCTTCCTCCCTACCCTCACCCGCATCACCATCTTCCCCCTCCCTCTCCCCATCCTCACCCTCACCCTCACCCCCATCTCCACCCCCCTTACCACCCCTCACGCCCCCCCTATCACCATCCTCATCATCCCAACCGCCGCCCCTCCCCGCCTTCCTCGTCCCCCTCCAAGCCCTCGCCCCGCCCATCCCCTCCACCCTCCCCCTCACCAGCCCAAACAGCTCCTCCGCCGCCAGCCGGCTGGTGGCCTTCCAGCGGGCCGCCATGGCACACAGTTCGGCGTCGACCGGCTCGCCGGGCCTTTTGGCGTGGGCGGCGTCTTCGATGCGTCGCGCTTGCAGGGCGAGGTCGAGACGGGACTGGGTGGCGCGGAGGGTTGCGGTGAGGGTTGTTTGGGAAAGGTGGAGTTGGCGGAGGAGGTCCTGGGCGTCGGTGGAGGTGGTGTTGGGGGGGTTGGTGGCGGGGCTGGGTTTGGGTTTGGAAAGATTGGGGGTGGTGGTTGTGGTGGTAATGGTTGGATCACGGGATGGTTTCGTCGCAAATCTTGCGGATCGCTTTGGTTGTCCCGGGGTGCTGGCGCTAGCAAGACTCGGGCTGGTGGAGAGAGGAGATGCGGCGGTAGGGCGGTGACTTCCTCGGACAGGCGCTGGCGTTGCGGGAGTTTGGGGAGTGAAGCTCGCCGTGGACGCACCCCAGTTGATGCTGGGCGAGGGCGTACTGGCTGCGCCAGGCTCGGTCTGTTGCCGGTTTACAAAGGGTGATTTGAACGGTTTCCGGAGGGTGGCATTCGCAGTTTCAATCCGTCGTCGCTTGGCGGCCGGGCCACCGGGTGTTTGAAATGACATTGTGGTAAGTGTGATTGCGCTGCATTGTTGATATATCACATTTTATCACTTGCTGTACGGTTTGGTTTGGTCGTGTGGATGCGGATATCCAGATTTAGTTGTGAAGTGAAAGTTGGTTGAAAATTGGACGTTGGGTTTAGGTACTGTACCTAATTATTAGTTATTGCTAGGTGGTCAACTGCTTGAGTGGAGGAAACCGCAACTTGTCATGATCAACCAAAACATTGAAATTTAAATAAGCATCGGCAGAAACAGCATTGCAACTAGAGCCCACCTCTGTTCTCTCTTACTGCGCATCACCTCCGGTTGGCATTTTGCCGTCTCCAGAACCTTTAACGCTGATAATGATCCATACAACCAATACGCCGCTACTCCATAGGTACCGCGGTACTTTACTGTATATACATATTTCAACTCCCTTATATCATTAATGTCCAACCCCCCCAGCAGCCCATTGCCCAAAGTTTGGATCTCCAGGCTGGGGGAAGAACCCCCTTTCTTGCGCCTGAGGCGGTTGCTGGTTTCCAGCGGCTGCCCCTCCCTGAACGCCTCCTTGCTGCGGTTGCTGCGGCTGCCTCCTCGCCTCCTCCTGCCGTCTGGCCGCTTGCTGCCGCTGTTGGCGGTACATCAGCAGGAAAACCAGCGCGGCGGCCAGACCGAGAATCATGACGCTCTCCACAAGACCGTCGTCGTCAAGATCCAGGTCATCGCCGTCCGTCATACCGTCTCCGTACTCTTCGTACAGATCATCGTAATATCCGGAGTCGTCGTCTTGCAGGAAGTTGTTGATCCAGTCGGTGAGGGACCATTCCTTCTTCGGTGCTGTCAAAGGAACATTTGTCAGTTTTAAGCTCAACTACCGCTCGCCTAGCTCACTTACCTGGTTCATCCTGAATAGAGTTGATTCTGCCGTTCGTAAGCGTATTCCAGGCGCTTTTTGCCCGCAGCTTCAGCAGGCTGAGCGAGACGGGGAGGTAGGCCTCCTCGTTCGTCGCCCGCGCGGCGTCGTAGTAGCGCTTCGCAAGATGGTAATCTTGGTTCAGGCCGACGCCGTGCTCGTGCATCCAGGCGAGATTGTAAAGCGCCTGCGCACTCTGGTGGTATTCGGACGCCCCGGTGTAGCACTGGACGGCCTTGTCCACGTCGGCATCGGTGCCGACCCCGTACAGGTAGTAGTCGCCCATCTTGACCAGCGCGTCGATGTTGCCCTGGCGGGACGAGCGTGTCCAGTAGATCAGCGCCAGCGTTGGGTCTTGGAGGAGGGCGGGGGTCGAATGATGGGACAGCAGCTGGGTGATGGGCAGACGGGATTTGGCGGGATCTAGAATGTGAGCGACGTTGTTCTGCGCTTTCTCATATCCTTGCTCAGCAGCACCCAAGTACTGAAGAAGCGCCAGCTCTGTATCGCCGCTCTCGTATGCCAGGTTGGCCTCAGCCCACGACGAAACAAGCGGCTCGGCCCTCTCGGCTACATGTTTGTAGTAGGACACGGCTGTGCTACACGATCTCTCGTGAGTCACTCCGATATTGTTGGCTTCGGCAAGGTGGTAATAGGCCTCGATGTTGGCCCACCGTGAGGCAAGCTCAAAGTAGTGGTTCGCAGTCGCCACATCTTCGTTGCTCCCGTGGTCAAGGTAGAGGTATCCGAGCTGCACCTGCGCGGGCCCATAGTCTTGGGTGGCGGCCGTCTTGAAGTAGTCAATGGCTTGGCTCGCGTCCGCCTTGACGCCATAGCCGTTGAGGTAGAGCAGGCCCAGGCCGTACTGAGATTGGGCGTCTTTCAGGTTATCTCCACGCTCGAACCAGATCTTGGCACGGTCAAAGTTCTGCTCGACGCCTTCTCCGCGCATGTACATGCGCCCGATGTAACCTGCCGCTTTGCCCGCCGTCTTGTCCAGTCCGACTTTGGGGTTGTCGACAGGGCGGTTTTTCCGCCAGTATTTTTGAGTGACGTCGGAGAAATACTTTCTAGCCAATCCCACGTTCTTTTCGAGACCCCTTTGTCCTTCGTAGTAGATCCGCCCCAGGTTGAACGATGCCTTGAAATCGCCCTTCTGCGACATGAGGTCAAGATACTCAATGATGTCTTCGATGGAGGCATACGCGTCCGAATTGGGGTGTGCCTTGAGCGCGTTGCTACCGGCACTAGCGACACTAGCGCCTTCTCCGTAGGCACCACCACTCTCATCGGCGATCCGGTAGGTTTCTGTGATCCAGCTCCTGCCCCCTGGGGGACCCGAACGGTACCAGGCAATGGCTTTGTCGGCCACCCGCTTGTAGTATTTGACAGCCATTTCGCAGTTTTTGGGCGCCCCAATTCCTGCGTGGTGCCGGTGAGCTATCGTCATCTCTGCCCTCGTGTGTCCCTTGTTTGCGGCGAAACCGTAATATAGGAGGGCTCGAGCCTGATCGCGCTCCACAGCTCCCCCAATACCCGTCGAGTACATCAACCCCATCATGTATAACGCTGAGCTGTTGCCATTGAGCAATGATAGCTGACGGTAGTAATCAAAAGCCGCCGGGAAATTCTTCGGGTTTGAAAAGTTGCCGTAGAAGTTCATCTCGGCGAGGATGTAGAGGGCATCGGAGTTGTTCTGTCGGGCGGATTCCTCGAGGAGCCTAGTCGCCTGTAAAAGCTTCCCGTTGTGCGCGTTCTTGGACGAGGACTCGGGGGTTGGGGCGCTGAGGCGGAGGGTCGGGACAGCCTTGAGGGCGAAGTGTAGCAGCGTCCCAAAGACGCCATGTTGCTTCCGTGCCCGGTGGTGGAGAGGCTGGTATAATTTGTGCAGCTCAACGAGGGCCGAGTCGACGAGTTCAGAGCCTGGCGCACGTCAGTGATGTTCCCGGAATTCCGGAAGTAGGTGGTAGCGTAGAGCAACCCGTACCAGGTTCCCGGGGTGTTTGTTCCCCTCTCTGTGCAGCTATCTCTGCACGAAACGAGTCGCCATTTGGCTGCCCGGCTGCGTCGCCACCAAGAACATGTTGATCAGCCTGCGCGTCGGCAAGGGAGACCGCGGTGGCCTGCAATAGCACTATGAGGTGCGGTGTTAGTGGGATGCCGTTGCGCTTCCAATAGTTCGGAGCGTCGGCTTACGAGACAGCCAGAAAAGCCCTTTCATGGTGGACTTCCGTTAATAAAAAAAGATGCAGTTCGCAGCCTTCAGTCCATGACTGAGCTGGTCGTTTTGAGCAGATGCGCGTTCAGAAAAGAGTGTCGGGCGGCTCATGCGGCCCTGGGAAACTGTCATCGGCAAGTTCATTCTTACAAGCTGTCCAGAAGAGCTCCCCACTGTGATGATGCACGCAAGCGTTACCTAAGCCGCTGTCAGGGGGTTGCGGCAGGCAGCCCGTGCTCCATCCCGAGTCCACCACTCCGCCTGGATCTTTGACAGGGGTCTTGTGTAAATGGCTTGGCTTCTCTCCCGTCTTTCGCACCAGTTCTGAGTCGCTCCCGAAGCTCGAAATTTGTTTATGAGAAAAAAGAGTTTCGAGCACAGATATACCAGCGTAAAAAACCATAAATTAGATACGGTATTACAAAGGTAAGTTCTTGAATACCTCCAAAAATTGTACTAAATTGGGGCCACCTCCAGTCGTTTTTTTAGCTTGGATATTTGTGCGTCGGCTTACACAATCGCTAGACTCGATTTAAGCATTGAACAGACTTAGGAAGAGGTTTCGATATGTACCAGCTAGTCAACGCAGAGAAGTTCTGGTATCCTGGAGAGACACTTATGTGCTGGATATCCTGCCGGTCGCAACTGGATTTGCGACAACAGCTTCCGATCAAACTCTCAGCCTGTTTGACCCTCTAAGATTAAGCCAGGGGCCAAGGGAAACAATCCGGACAGACCATGGGAACCTCACTGCGGCGAAGGTCTACAGCGCTGGCGACTCGGTAGTCTGCACCGCGGGAGAGAACGGTACCATCTCGGTGTGGGATTTGCGCCTGGAGCCTTCAAATGCTCGGGCGATTCAAATAGGGGGTAAGTTTGCTCTAGTGTTTACTTAGATAGGGGCATGCTGATGAATACTAGGGAACCTCCCCGGTTTACTATCCCTTGCCTGCTCAAACGAGACAAACACGATAGCCGCCGGGACAGAGCTGGCCAACCACCAAGCCTCCATCATCATTTGGTTTGCCGTCCCTCCCACCGTCCCCAACCCAGCCCCTTGCTGATCACCACCACCACCAGGGACCTCCGCTCCTCCACCGCCCCACGGACACAATACAATGAAGGCCACTCCGACGACATCACCCAAGTCAGCCCCCCCCCTCCCCCGCTAGCCCTTTCTCTCACCCTCTACCCCCAACTAACCCCCCACCACAACCAGCTCGCCTTCTCCCCCCACACCCACGCACCTCCTCTCCGGCTCCACCGACGGCCTGCTCAACCTGACCAACACGCTCATCACCGACGAAGACGAAGCCGTGCTCGCCACCTTCAACCACGGCTCCGTGCACCGGGCCGGCTTTCTCACCCCGACCGAAGTATTCGCGGCGTCACACGACGAGAAGTTCGCGCTGTACGACACGGCCGACGAGACACCCCTCACGGGCGCGGCCACGCTGGATCTAGGCGATGTTCGCCCGCTGTTGGGGTGTCAGTACTTGGCGGATGTGGTGGGGAAGGAAGGGGGGATGGGGGCGGTGGTGGGGGTTGGGGCGCAGGAGTAAGTTCTTCCTTTCTTTTCTTTATTCTTTTTTTCTTTTTTCTTTTTTCTTTTTTTTTGGGGGGGGGGGGGCGGTGCGGTGCTGACAGGACAATAGCCAGGAAATGTTTCAGTTGATTCACCTGTCAAAGGGTGCTAGTGGGTGGGGGTTGGATAGGGACACCGTTGTTGGGCTGCCGGGAGCCCATGGATCGGAGTTGGTGAGGAGCTTCTGCTTCTATGATGAGCAGCAGGTGGTGTTCACAGCTGGAGAAGACGGTTGCGTCAAGGCTTGGAGGTCAGGGAACTAAGCGTCGGTAGCGGTGGCGGGAGGCGCGGTGAGCCTGCCTGGCCTTAGAGTTGTCCCAGCCGGGGATATGGAAATATGAGACGACTCATGAGTCACGTGAATTATTTACTTTACTATTGGCCGTGCCCTGAGGTGGCTTTCGCCCATCTAGATACTGAAATTCTATAGACTGGGTTTGGCTATCTGTGGAGGCACCACCGGTCTATTAAACGATGATCATATTGCATTAGAACCGCCGCCCCTTTTTGCAGAGAATGCTCGAAACGCTTTTCCCAACCGAGAGCCGAGTTGAACGCATCGCACCTAGGACAAACCACTCACTGCAGGTTCTCAATTACAAGAGCCGAGGCACCGCCGCCGCCGTTGCAAATACCAGCCACACCGATCTTGCCCTTCTTCTCGCGGAGCACCGACGTCAGAGTGGTGACGATGCGGGCACCTGAAGCACCCAGCGGGTGGCCAATGGCAACCGAGCCGCCAAACACGTTGACCTTCTCGGCGTCGAGATTGAGCAGCTTGATGTTGGCTAGGGCCACCACCGAGAAAGCCTCGTTGATCTCGTAGTAGTCGACATCCTTCTCCGTCAAACCAGCATGCTTGATGGCCTTGGGGATGGCGAGTGCCGGGGCGATGGTGAAGCGAGGGGGGTCCCGGGCCGCGTCAGCCCAGCCGAGAATCTTGGCAATGGGCTTGATACCGAGCTCCTTGAGTTTGGCCTCAGAGACGAGCACCACAGCGGCAGCACCGTCGTTGATGGGGGGGCGTTGGCAGCCGTGACGGTACCGCCGTTGGGGATGAAGACAGGACGGACCGACTTCAGCTTGTCGACGTTCAGGTTCTTGACCTCCTCGTCCCGGTCGACCTTGATAGGGGGCTTGCCACGGCCACCGCTCACCTCGATGGGCGCAATCTCGGTGAAAACGCCGGCCTCGGTGGCGGCCTGGGCCTTCTTGTATGTGTTGATGGCGTACTCATCCTGCATCTCGCGGGTGAGGCCGTGCTCCTCGCTGCAGAGCTCGCCCTGCATGCCCATGAGCTCCTGCTTGCCGTATGCGTCACGGAGACCGTCCTTCTGCACGCCGTCGACGAGGGAGGCATCGCCGTACTTGACACCGGTGCGGAGGTTGGGGAGGTAGTGTGGTGTGTTGGACATGCTCTCAGTGCCACCAGCCACGACGATGGAGGCGTTGCCGGTCATAATGGTTTGGGCACCGAGGATGATGGCCTTCAAGCCCGAGGCGCACACCTTGTTGATGGTTGTGCAAACGACGCCTTCCGAGAGACCAGCGTTGATCGCGCATTGCCGGGCAGGAGCCTGGCCGAGACTGAAAGCAAAAGAGCGTTAGGAAGGCATCGATGGCTGGGTATTTGTTGTTAGTCGACTGGGTCACCTACTTGGCGGACAGGACATTGCCGTAGAAGACTTCCTCGACATCCTCGGGCTTGATCTCAGGCACACGCTCAACGGCAGCTGATGGCGTGGTTTAGTTAGTCGTGATCTCTTGTCAGGGGGTGGCAACAAAAACACAGAAAATGGCATCTCTTACACTTGATGGCGTGGGAACCCAATTGGGTGGCAGTGAGACTCGAAAGACTCCCGAGGAAGCTACCCACGGGGGTTCTCGCAACGGAAACGATGTAAACGGAAGGGAGACCAGACATCTTGACGGTTTTTGCGTGTAAAGACAAACAGACTCTTGGGATGAACTGGTTGGGCACTTGGGATTGTCGGTGTAGCGGGGAATTTCTATAGTTGAGCAAGGAGTCGATGGCGCCGATAAGATATGCCCCTCCGTCGAGAACAAGGGTCCCCTTGCCCCCCGTTGAGTCAGCGGCGAATAACAAGTGCCCGTTCTGCAGGGTCTGGCCGATCGCCGGACAGGGAAAAGGAGCGCCCCATTTGTGGCAAATGTCTTCGAGCGCTTTCAGCCACACAACTCACTGACCCAATGCGCCAATGTGCGACGACCAAGCTTTAAGAGTCGGTAATTTTTTGGAGCAGCCTTACATCACTGCACGCGACGCGACGGGAAAGTGACCTTGGGGCCATTCGAAGACAAGACACCCATTTTTCCCGCAACCATGGATGACGATTTATATGACGAGTTCGGAAACTTCATTGGCGAGGAGGTTGAGGCCTCTGAAGAAGAATCCGAGCATGGCGTGGACGTAGGCAACTTTGCCTACGGGGAGTATCCCGAGGAAGCCCAAGAAGCTCCCATCGAGGAGCAGATGGACGTTGATGGTATGCACACCGGGGGATTGATGCATTGGAGCTCCGAGCTAACCCTCGATAAAGATGAAGGACCTTCAAACGCAGTCATTCTCCACGAAGACAAGCAGTATTACCCGACAGCGGCGCAAGTGTACGGAGAGGGAGTCGAGACATTGGTAGAAGAAGAGGATGCACAACCCCTGACGCAGCCCATCATCGCCCCGGTCGAGCAGAAGAAGTTCAGTATTGAGGAGGCCGACCTACCACCCGTCTACTTCGACCGCAGCTTCATGACCGACCTCATGAACTTCCCCGAACAGATTCGGAACGTCGCATTGGCGGGACATTTGCACCACGGCAAGACTGCCTTAATGGACATGCTCGTCCTGGAAACCCATGCGATCACAGAGCGGCTAGACAAGCGGACGGGAAAGAAGCGGGACGAGCAACTTCGATACACCGATGTTCATGTCCTTGAACGGGACCGGGGGCTATCGACCAAGGCCGCACCCATGAGCTTGGTCCTTCCAAACACGAAAGGGAAATCGCATCTCGTCAACATCATCGACACTCCAGGGCATGTGGACTTTGTCGATGAGGTGGCGGCATCGTTGCGGCTAGTGGACGGTGTGTGCTTGGTGGTGGACGTGGTGGAAGGGGTACAGGTCAACACGGAGCAGATCATCAAGCACGCGGTCCTCGAGGATATCCCCCTTACGCTGATCGTAAACAAGATGGATCGGCTAATACTCGAGTTGAAACTGCCGCCCAACGACGCGTACTACAAGCTGAAGCACGTCATCGAGGAAGTCAACACCGTTATTGAGAACACAATACCGGGACGGGGTGCTGAGAGGAGGATAAGCCCTGAGAAAGGGAATGTGCTCTTTGCTTGTGCTTCTATGGGCTGGTGCTTTACCTTGGCGTCTTTTGCCAAGATGTACTCTGACAGCTTCGGCGGCGTCAACATCGAGGAGTTCTCACGGCGGTTGTGGGGAGATGTCTACTTCAACCCGCGGAAACGGACTTTCACCAGGAAACCCGTTGAGCCGGAAGCCAAGCGATCTTTCGTCAACTTCATCCTGGAGCCGATATACAAGTTGTACTCTCATACCATCAGTGAGAGCCCAGAGGACCTGAAGGAGACGCTGGGGAAGCTCGGGATCCAGCTCAAGCCGTCTCAGTATAAGTCGGATCCCAAAGTACTCCTGAAGCTAGTCTGCGAGCAGTTCTTCGGTACGTTCACTTCTACTCGTATCACCTCAACGTACTAACATGAGCGTAGGGTCATCGACCGGGTTCGTCGATATGGTCTGCCAGCATGTCCCTCGCCGGCCGAGGCTGCCGAGAAGAAGTTGGCACAGTACTACACCGGGCCACTAGACACCAAGGTAGCAGAGTCGATGAAGAAGTGTGACCAAAACGGGCCGCTGGTGGTCTACGTAACGAAGCTCTTCAACACCGCGGATGCCAAGAGCTTCTACTCGTTTGGGCGTGTGATGAGCGGTATTGTCCGGCCGGGCACTGAAGTCCGGGTCCTCGGTGAAGGCTACTCGATTGACGACGAGGAAGACATGGTGTTGGGAGAGTCTCAGACGTTCTCATCGGCGAGACGCGATATAACATACCCACCGACGGTGTTCCCGCAGGCAACTGGGTTTTGCTAGGAGGCGTTGACAACTCAATTGTCAAGACCGCCACTATCGTCGACAAGAAGTTTGAGGATGACGAGGACGCTTATATCTTCAAACCACTATCTCACTTTACCGAGTCAGTTCTCAAGGTCGCGGTCGAACCCATCAACCCATCCGAACTTCCCAAGATGCTTGACGGCATTAGGAAAATCAACAAGAGCTACCCCTTAATTACAACAAAGGTGGAGGAGTCGGGCGAGCACATCATCCTCGGCACCGGCGAACTGTACATGGACTGTGTGCTGCATGACCTGCGGCGACTGTATGCCGACATGGAGGTCAGGGTGTCAGATCCTGTCGTCCGGTTCTGCGAGACGGTGCAGGACATGTCGGCCACGAAATGCTACGCCATCACACCCAACAAGAAGAACACCATCACTATGGCGGCAGAACCCCTGGATGACGGAATCGCCAGGGACATCGAGTCAGGGGCGGTCAGGATACGGGATCCGATGCGCAAGACAGCCAAGTTCTTCGAGGAGAAGTACGGATGGGACATCCTCGCGGCCAGAAGCATCTGGGCGTTCGGTCCCGACGAAATGGGGCCAAACATCTTGCAGGATGACACACTGCCAACAGAGGTACGTCTAGCGTTGCATCTCCCACATCCGATGTTTCTGTTGGGTTGTCTACACGTCATCGGGATCGTTCCGTCTCATGTCTTGCGCATGCTAACGACTCTTGCACCAGGTCGACAAGAAACGGTTGAACACGGTCAAGGAGTCGATCCGCCAGGGATTCAGCTGGGCGGCGCGTGAAGGGCCGCTCTGTGAAGAACGTAAGTCGTCCTCCCCCAACTTGCCCGCACCCGGTTCGAGCGGTGTGCTGCACATCCCCTCCGAGCTCCTGCAAAGCAGCCTCCGATGCAAGATCTCCACCGTCGCACCACCTCCACCGGATCTCCCCCCTTCCGATCACAATAGGAAGCCACACCCGCAGGATCCACCCGTCTTGATCAACCAACAGCCCCCTTTTTCCGGGAGAAGCAAACTCAGCCCCGATCCCTTCTGTCGTGTCATGTCGTGTGCTCGTCGCTAACCAACCCTGATCCCAGCCATACGCAACACCAAATTCCGACTCATCGACGTCGCCCTGGCCCAGGAGGCCATCTTCCGCGGCGGTGGGCAGATCATTCCCACCACACGCCGCGCGTGTTACTCGTCCTTCCTGATGGCCTCGCCGCGGCTCATGGAACCCATGTATTCGGTGTCGATGACGGGTCCACAGGACTCTGTCAGTACAGTCTACAACATCCTGGCCCGTCGTCGCGGGCATGTCCTGTCGGACGGCCCTATCGCGGGCACACCCCTCTACCGCGTGGATGGCCTGCTGCCGGTGATTGACTCATTCGGCTTCGAGACGGACCTGCGCATCAACACCCCCGGCCGCGCCATGGTCAGCCTTGTCTTTGACCGCTGGAATGTCGTGC
Source organism: Chaetomium olivaceum (assembly GCA_039881045.1). Taxonomy (NCBI): domain Eukaryota; kingdom Fungi; phylum Ascomycota; class Sordariomycetes; order Sordariales; family Chaetomiaceae; genus Chaetomium; species Chaetomium olivaceum. Next base: position 178,376 of record JAYWVB010000016.1, read on the forward strand.
CCGGCGATCCGCTCGATCGGGAGGTGGTGACGCGCCCGCTGCAGATGGCCAACCCGCTAGGCACCGCAAGGGATTTTGTGCTCAAGACAAGGCGCCGCAAGGGGTTGAGTGAGGATGTAACGGTGGCCAAGTTCTTGGAGGCCGAATTTTATCAGAAGTTGGTTGAGGAGGGGACCCTGGATGGCGCTTGAGGCTTCTGGGCCATGTAAATGGTTCATGTCTGGCTGGTGTTGTGGCGTTTCAAGGCGCACAAAGGTTGTAGAAGATTTAATGCAACTATTGACTTTGTGAGTCTGGTCTGGGGATATTGCGACGTTGTGAGACATGGCTACCCATCCGTAGTTCCTACAACGGATGTGGTGGTGGTGACAATGGAAGCTACCACTCACGCCATCATGATGCCCCCTCTCCAGGCCGTCGTCATGTCGTTGACATCTCTCAGGGGCAGGAAAGCAAGCTTCCGTCTTCCCACTCCACCCGATATTGAGAAATGGCATGATGACAAGGACAAGCTTACTGAGCAATAAAAAAAAGAAAGGAAAGCGCAGCCTCGCCCTGGAGAACCTTCCTGGTTCTAGATGCCATGTCAAACAGCAACCACCAACCAACAAACCAGCAACAACAACCTCCACCCATCATAGACCAACACCCACCCTTTCCTTTCTGCTCACACACCCACTGACTGACTGACTGACTGCAACGCTGTGGCGTCGCTGATCGGATGTGGGCATGTATGTCTCACCGGAACCGGCGCGCGCGCGCAAGGGTAGGCTCGTGGAGGCCATGCCCACCCCCATCCCTTGTGCGGCACTTTTGGGATGCTGGCCAACGGCGGTTGGGTTGGGTTGTGAGACAAAAGGAATGAGGAGGATGGGATGATGGCCGTCGTTCCTTTACTGGAAGAGGGAGGAGGTCGGGAGTTGGACATAGAGATGGAGATGGATCGACCGCATGAGCATGACAGGCATGGCATGACAGGCATGGCATGACAGGCAGCACTGGCTGGGGCTGGACTTTCACATATTGTTTTCGGGGTGGAGGGAGGTGGGCATTAGCTGTTATGTCTGTTGGCGCTAAGCAAAGGAAGGCCGGCAGCATGCAAGTCTGTTTGTGGGGTCTGGGCCGGACGGCAAAGCAAAGGGCATGCAAAAAGGTTATTTCGTTAAGCTACCTAGTTAGTTCGACCGTTGACAGGACATGCAAGCATGCAAGGGGGGACGCTGCGGCTCGATCCACGTCCGACCCTTGCAAGACACCATCCGATGCTGCTGGTGGTGGTGCTGTTAACCTTCTTGACGGGGACAACCCATGCGATCGATGGGCGGTCTGGGCAAAAGGTACCCACGGATGTGATGTCAACTAAAACACGCGGGAGACTGAGGGTCTCGGAAGGCGTTGGAAAGCTTGGTTTGGATGTTCCAGGTCTCAGTCCGTACCCGCCTTTCCTTTTCCTCTCCAACATCACAGTACACAGTACCTGCTGCCACCGGCGATCTCCGTCTCTCTATCTTCTTCTTAATGGCATTGAACCTTCCTCTCCACCTGGCCACTCTCGGCAATATTCCGTTTCTGTGCTCGGTGAGTGATTGCTCGGTCCGACTCAACGTCACCTGTTACGGCCTGCTCTGAGATGCTATGCAAGTGACGCAGATCGGGCATGCATGATGTCTGGGAAGCCGATGACAAACAGGAACGGCGGTCGTCGGCTCCTTCAAACATTGCTGCCTTGGGGTCCGGGGTGTTCCTCACGGAGGTTATTTACAGATAGAACAGGTAGAAGCAGGGGTCTTGGGACCTAATTGTTGCATATATAAGAAGATGTTTAACAGATATGAGCTCCCGCCCGGGTATCAAGCCGTCCGCTAAACACGGATAATGAAGCTCTGTAGTTGTAACCGGGTATTAATTGCAGTAGATACCTAAGTGAGAGTATTCAATATTCCCTCCCCCCGTCCTCCGAACGACGAGGAACAGTAAATGTCTCACCCGAAATAGGAATGTTTGCTAAATGCCTGAGCGGGACAAGGCGACCGTCGAGAAGCGTTTGAAGGGGTGGAGCGCGGTGTTCAGTCTCAACTAGGAGGTCGAACAGAGCTGGCTGAAACATATTGCACGTTCACATCCTATCCTGGCACGGGATTACGGAAGCTTGAGTGTTCCGCCGATTCATATTGTTGGTATCTAGTCTGGTGTGTATGTATGTGTGTGTCGATCGATCTTGACAAGTCGCATTTCACATGCATGTCTTCGACAAGCTGACCTTGGCCTGGTTTTCAGGTGGTGTTCTGCACCAATTCCCGTGCCGTACCAGGGTTCTTTCGGGCGGGAACTGGATGCGAACCTGGGGGCGTCCCGAGCGGGTGGGAGCGAGGCGGACCAGGTCAGTTCAGTCCGAAGTTGTCCCACCAATCATAGCAGGCTTTTGCTTGACCGAGCTCTTCTTGGACATCCGGAGCTGACTGTGTTGTGGCAAGCCTTCTTCAGAGGATTCGATGGTTCTGCTGGCGGTCACACTAGCACATGGGATACCACGCAAAAAGACGGGTCCTTCGAAGTGCCACCCAAGCCCTCAACGCGACCGGGCAAATCTTTGTAGCGGTCTACCAGGGTAATCCATCTCGCTCATGCACATGTCTCGAGCATCTTATCCACCATGCGCTGTAGCGTGTCGTTTTCCAATGCGGCTGCAACTCTTTCCTTGTCACCCAACTGCTTGTTGACTTGGTCGTCTTGGGCATGTGCCCCGACCTTCATCCTGACGTCAACCCGGTAGTTGGGCGGCAGTGTTTGCTCCAACCGACACCGCACTGCCAAGCCGATGACTGTCGCTAGGGAGCAGTGGTTAATGGTGGGGGTGAGCTCAACCGAAACGGTGACGAGAGAATCCGGGTCTGGCAAGGCGGCGGGCGAGGGGTCCAAGTGGATGTCTGGGAGCCTCACAACAGACAGCTGCCCCAGTGTATGCGGGTGCTCAGGGTCCGAGATGGTGGATATGAGGTCTATTGAGGTGTCAGTTCATTGTTCGTCTCCACGCGCACTTGTGTTTGTGCTTCCCTGGTCGTCGACAGGGGTGGGTTTCATAGACGACGGTACTTACCGTAGATATCTTGCGCGTCCACATGGTCTTCGCCGTCATCGTCTCCCTCGTCTGATGACGAGCCGGAGCCGAATGGCCAGTGGTGCTGGGGGAAGACGATGCTGTCACACTTCGAATCTGGGCCGTGCCTTGTCGCAGGGCCCTTGCGTTGTCTGCTGGGCAGCTGTGACACGTTCAGGATGGTGGGGTTGGCGTTCTCGAGATCTCTCTCCATCTTTGACCGTTTGACAGACAGTAATCGCCGTTGAACGGAACGTGGGGGACGGGCCGGAAAGGCGATGTTACGTGGTATCCTTGTTGTGGAGGATAGGCGCAGGTGGAATAATAATTAAAATATGCTCGAAGGGAGCTTGTTGGCGATGGATTGCAACTTTCTTCCTGATTGACGCTGCTGAGCAATCGATTTGGCAGCTGGGAGAATCGCACTTCGCCCACCACAACCTGCCAGGCCAGGTCTTCATGGCGGGGTTCCACCCCACTAAACGCCCCACTAAACGCACTTCAACGGCGGAGTTTGGCAGCACCGAGCGTCGTCTCAGGGCCCTTTCGAACTTCCTATTTTTTCTCGCTTGAAAGGGATCCGAGGGGATTCCACATTCCGGGTTGATCTTCAAAACCATTTGGTGTTTTCGCCCCACAGAATTGAGTTTCGAAATATTGTGTTTTCCGACCAACAACATACATACCTACATACTTAACAAGGATATGTACCGAATTACCGTGTACCGACCGAGTTATGACAATCCATGTGCCTCCACGCTCACCGCCCGACCGCATCTCTTCGGAAATTTCATCATGGCGGCTTCGAGGGCGAAATCGCACATTTTCATGCAATGCATCTCAGACATGGGGTGTCGGCAAGATCCCGAATACGCCGCGTGGGGCTTCTACGATCCCTGCGCCGAAGCCACGACGAACACCACGAGAGCACTCTGCTTGGCAACTCGTGGTTCCCGGGTCTCGAGCCATCCCCACGTTTAAGGCGGCAATGACGCAGCGCCTCTCGGACATGTTTCTACAATAGGTCTGGGAGATGCTGTGTTGACCGCAGACAGCGGCAGAAAGGAGACCTCAGATCCGTGATCTCCAACCTTAAATTATCGCATCGTGGAAAGCCCGGTGCCTGCATCTATGTACCGGGACACGGCACACACGGCGGGTCGACACTATCTGATCTCTGGTACTGGGCCGCCTGGCTTCCGTTTTTGTTTCTCCTTCGGGCATGTCTTGCATGGCGTGGCCGGCATGGACCCCTGGGGGATCGTCAGCACAAACCATCAAGTTAACCAGGTGGAAACTGGGCACGCTGGGCCTTGAGAAACAAACCCAACACCTTGCTTCTAGCCTTCTCTTTTCTCGTTGTTTCCTTCCCCGAAGGACGCACACAGCTGTGGGCCCTTTTACTCAAAAGAATGGAGAATGTCGGAAAACCATGGGTGATCCCTGAGCGTATCATCCGACAGTCTCCCGAATGGGCCAAGCTGCGGCCTTTCTCGGCACCCTGCTCGGTAACTGTTTTCTCCTCGTCTTTCGAACTCGGACATCACTCTCGAGATCATTGCTTTAGGAATGAGATCGCGAGAAGCGCCAACGCTACCGTCGGATTTACCAGCGGTGAATGCGGAATCTTCACCCTCGGCACCCGATGCTAACCATTGGTTCGCCCCCGCTCTCTTGTGTCTCGCTCGACTCGGGCATGTGATAGACATGGGACCGACAAGGCCCGGCTGTGGCGTGGTATTGGCAATCACGTTATGGGAACAGTTAACTAGTGTAGGCGAACAACAGCCGGGACTCATCACCCTAAATCCCCTAGGACAGGGTGGTTGCTAGCGGGCTGGGCGTCGCGTGCTGCGTCGGGTTACTGCAACGCCACCATGGCCGGCCTGCCATTCGGACCAGAGGCAACCCCCTCCCCTACGAGCAAGCTGCGAGATCAAAACATTCGAAATTGGGGGATCGCACTTGGAGTCTGAGAGCGGACGGAAGACGTCGACGAAACCCCTTGCCTGGGCGCCATGGCAAATGCTGAAACACTTTTCATGTATCCTCAAACGCCCCTCACTGTTGGTCGGAAACTGTCCAATAGCTGAGTTCGGCACTCGCTCCGGACATTCTGCTGAACAACTCGTGAAATGGCCCCCGCGAATCGAAGCTGCCGTTCAACTTTCTTGCTGCGGCGATGGAGCTGCCCCCGGTTTCCCCGGAATGCGGATACATTGTGCCCCCTGGTACGATTCACTGCGGTGAATCCTGGCTGAGAAACGCCCGAATCGCTCTGAGGTTGAGAGCTCGGTCTGGACCAAAGGCCTAACGGATCGGTCCCCCTTGTACCGAGGTTTGTTGATACAAGAAGCCTCCTGCATCTCTTATTTGTCGGAACAGCACATCCGTTCTTCAATTCCCACATTAGCGTTCCACGCCCAGACGCATCCCAATGCCCTAATGCCAAGGCGTCAAGAACTGTACGTCAAAGGCACAGTCAAGCTGGCGTCGTCGGCGGGTTTCATTTCTGCCAGCAAGTACGAAGAGTCTGGCCTTCTAGAACCGAACTATCCGCTGTGATATGGACGATGGGGGAAAATACGCTAGTTACTGGCCTGGGTCCCCCCCGAGTGAGCACACGAAAGGATCCTTATGTTGCTACTTCTTACAAGTATTTCTGCGCAGGCATCCACACAACGGTGGGCCACCTAGCTTCTCAACACGGCAAGCGCCTGTGCTGTTACCCTGCTTTCGGCTGTCCCAGCAGACCAAGTACCAAGTATTTTACACTAGTTACTTCGTATACATCCATACACACATTACTGCGGACAACAAAACCGCTTCTGCAGCAACGGCACGGCAGTTTGGCAGGGGAACACAAAGAGAGCCTGACATCCCGAGCCAAGTCTGTGGATATGTGGAATCCGGATTGTGCCCCCAGCCAGAGTATTCTCTTCGTGCGTGCCCCGGGGGATCGGGATCGGCGTTTCTTGGACCGAAGGGACTGGGGATGCAGGAAGGCTGATGAAGGAAACAACAAACCAGTGGAGCTGCGTGAACCAAAGTGAGCGGCGAGAATAGCACCACAACCTTGGGTCGAGGGGTCGAGGGGGTCGAGGGTCGACATGATATCGGCCCGCGTTGGTGGTTTGTGGAAGCGGTGCAGGGGTCACAGGGGGAAACCCCCCCTATTCGTCACCGTGGAGAGAAGCCGGGAGGTGGGCGGACAGGCGGCTCCTTGATGCCACCACCCCCCACCTCCGGGCCACTCCGCGCGGTCCTGCTTCGCCCATCGCCCCCTGTCTTGGACGCTGGCCCACTGGCAGCCTCCTCAATTTAGCGCATCGTCTTGATCCGCTTCCAAGCAGGCTCACCCCACCATCCAGCGCGCCCCTGGAAATGACCACATCTTGGGCGTCCTTGCCCTTCATCGCCGCGGCACGTCCCTTCATGCTTCTGAGATGGCGTCAATGCAGAGACGCCAGCAGTCCGGGTAGCCTTGCGCGGCCATCTCCGTCGACCGACATCATATAGCATACATACGTACACCGGACGTCGTTGTATCTTTTCTTCCAGAGCTCTTGCGTATCCACACGATACGTACCAACCTGAAGCTTTTGAGATATCAGGTGGCTCCAGGGGTTTGGATTCGAGGTCCTTCTCGATCCCTTCTCCATTCAACGTCCGTCACTTTCCTTTCCATTGGAGTTCGCCTCCCAGCCGGTTTCTCGGCGACTTCCCTGCACAACCCTCCTCAGAGTCTCTCCGCTCCCGAGGTGTTTTGAGAAACCCCTCGACCGCGCTCCCAGTTGTTAGATCGGTGCATGCCCCGGCCTGATTCTGTTTAGACGAACGCACACCCTGGAACAGGGTTTACCCTTCGTTTATGAGCAGCCCCCGGACGACTGTTCAGGCACCCTCCGTTAGCTCGACTCTCGCTGGCCGGGAGGATCCAGCCTTGAACGCGCATTGCTAAAACCCGCTGCACGTCCGCGCCGTTTCACTGGCCGAATCGCCCGCGCTTGTTGCCGTATCGCCCGACGACAGCGTCTCGTTGCCGCGCGCGCCACCACCTCGTCTTGAGGACAACGACGACAGAGACACCTCTCAAGCTGTACGATAACGACCTCAGTTTGGTGGTATCCGGTTGAGGTCCTGAATGTCAAATCATCCCCCGCATCCGCCTCTTATCAGCGCGCCGCCGTGAGCGTCCGTGCCAGCCGCATCTTCCACCATGTCCAACGATCCGACAGCCCGCCGGCTACTCCCCCAGACCTCACAGATGGGCTCGTTCTCTTTCGCGCCGCCAGCTTATCAGCAACAGCCACGTGAAACCCAAAAGAGTATGCCTGATGCCTAGCTCAACTTCCTTAGTTTCTCGTCTCAGTTCTAACCCCCCCGGTTTCCAGATTATGTCTTCGTTGATGAGCACAACCGACATAAGCGATTGAAAGGTATGGTTCTCAGCACTACCCCCCTTGCTCGAGGTGCTGTGTTGTGCTGTGCTGTGCTGACATGCACACATAGTTATGAGAGCGTGCGAGGGATGCCGAAGGAGGAAAATCAAATGCGACGCAGCAACGACCAACACATGGCCCTGCTCTGCGTGCATCCGTCTGAAGCTGCACTGTGTGCGTCCAAACGGCTTTGACAGCGCCGACTCACAAGTGTACGATCCACCACAGTCACAGTTCGAGACGTCGCATGTTCCCGACAACTTCCGACAGCAACTACCCATCCAAGACCAGCACCTTCTCGCCCATGCGCCCAAGCCAGGGGGCCTCTACCCACAGCAAACCTCTTACCAAGACACGTCTGGTCTCTACCACCCGGTACAGTATGGGGAACCTCAGCCTGTGCCGCACGACCTCCAATATGCGTCTGTGCCTCACCACTCCGTTGCCGCCGTCGACCAGCAGTACGCCGCGCAGACTGCTTCGTTTCCCACGCCCCCGATGCAACACGCGCCTAATCCCGGCTCTCCAGAAGACACTTTTCAGTCCGAGTACGCCCAACAAGACTTGGCGAATCTGCTTGGTTCCTTGAAAGTGAACGAGGCGGGGACGGCGCCATATCTTAACAGCAAAATGCAATCTAGCAGGGACGAAGAGCCGGCTGTGGAGGATGGCGATGAATACAAGACGTACCTACCACCCCTAACGGCAGGGCCGGGCCTCAAGATCCGAATCCCCCGGAGCTGATGCCAGACGACGACACTGTTCTGCACTATCTCGACCTCTACTTCGTTAATGCCCACCCCTACGTTCCGGTCCTGGACAAGAGCTACTTTTACCACCAATGGCACAACAACCGGGAGTCCATTTCCCCGCTTCTCCTCGAGGCCATGTTCGCCATCGCAGGCCGTCTCGCAGATGAGCCTGCACAAGGCCAGCAATGGCTAGCGCTCGCAACACGTATGATAGCATCGCTCCTCCTGGCAATCTGGATTGGGGAAACTGACATTGCTCACTAACTAGGACATGCTGACTCGTTTATGGACGTACCGCGGTTGAGCACGCTCCAGGCCTTGATGATACTTTTGAAAGCAAGGGAATCAGCGCCAAAGAAGGGCTATTACTACCGTTCATGGATGAGCATCGTGCAATGCGTTCAACTCGGCAAAGATCTTGGGCTGGACGAGCACTACGCGGACCATCAAGCCGGCCGGCCATGCGGTGGAAGTCAGGTAGAGTGCGAACTCAAGGATCGGATCTGGCAGACTCTATTCGTGGTCGAGTTGATGGTCGGATCTCCGCAAGGTAAGTGCGACGATTCCGAGACAAACATTATCCATCCGCTTACGGCTGCCCAGGTCGAACCGACTTTCAGGTCGAAGAAGATAGCGTCAACTTCGACATCCCGCGGCCGATACCGAACAGTGACGAGAGTGAACAGCAGGTCTCGCGCAATTTCACCTACCTTGCCAGGATCGTCCGTTCCGTCAGCCGGATGGCAAGGACCTATGGGCGGCTCAAAAAGAGCAAGGAATGGGGCATCAACCCGGAGTTTGTACAACTGGATCCGTCCCTGAACGCCTGGTTGGCCGGACTCCCCGCCGACTTGACGCTCAGCTACCGGCAGATGGGTCGCCGCCCTGGATACCTTCGGCCTTTGTCGGCAACCTCCATTCGTACTACTATCTGTCGATAATCCTGTACAACAGGCCACCATTGGCGGTCCTGACACCGTCGACACCTGGGGGGCAATGGAAGCAACATATGCTGGTTTCGTACAACGCGGCCAAGATGCTCTGCAGGCTACAAGAGGCGGTGGTGAATTCGTTTGGACTGAACGGGCTGCAGTGCATGCAGAGGGGGATCAACTTTACCATCTACGCCGTGCTTGGTTGCATCGTGCTACATCTGGTATGTTTTCTTTCCCTGCCGGGTAATCTTTCCATTTTTATCTTGACTCAGGAACTGACGAGTGTGCGCAGGTCGCGGTAACATCGCCGGATCCGGATTTGAACTCGCAGGCGCGAGACTACTTCACACGACACATGCGGATCCTGGAGAAGTGCATGAGCGCGTGGCCGATGCCGGACATGCAGAAGCAGATCGACTCGGTGCGGGAGGCCTTCTCGGCCGACATCCGGAAGCCGTTCGTCCTGAAGCCGACTTTCCCTTACGGCAGCCCGCACTCGGCGACGCACCCCAGCCCGCCCGGCCGACCGCTGGACTCGCAAATGTCGCACTCGCAAGTTAGTTACACCAACCACCCCCTGACACCCGTCTCGGTCGGCCCCCTGGACGGCAAGAGCGAGTCGCCCGTCGTACAGTCGCTAACCACGATGGCTTCGGTTCGCGGTCCGCAGACGTCGGGTGTCTCGCAGACCTTGCCGTTGTCCGAAGCGCCCACCTGGAACCCCTCGCGCATCTTTGAGTAAGTGGCCCTGTGAATCTAAATATGATGGGTGCCCGTTCAGGATGACGAATACTAACAAACCCACCCCCCGCCCACAGTCAATGGAACACGTCCTTCGGCGCGCCTCAGATCCAGCCCTCCCGCCCGCGGTCCCGGCACAAACCAGCTCCCTGAACGTCGGCTCCTCCGGGGGCGTCTCACCAAGCATCCAAGAGATGCATGCTGTCCACCAGCAGCAGCAGCAGCAGGGGCAGCTCCGCACTGGAGGGACGCAGCTGCCGCTCCCGCCGTACCCGTCCGCGCCGGCGCAGACGTTTGTGACGCCAGCCATGTGGCAGGAGTCGGTAGCCAGTGTGTATGAAGGTGGACTTAAAAGGGCGTGGGACTATGATGCGCAGCTGTCTGTGAAGCGGCACTGAGAGGGGCGACGCGGCATCTCTTTTTTTTTTTTTTGCCAATGAACGGAGAGAAGATCTTCCTCTGCATTAGGCTTTCCCTTTCGCCGTGGTTTTATTGGGGGGTAGGGGAGGTGGACCGGTCACAAACAAACACAGTTAAGAGATGCTTGGAAAAACCGACGGCATACACAGGCGATGTCGGGAAGACATCAACAAAACAGGGCGGTACACTGTTTTTTAAGGGATATATTCAGGTGGCGTTTTGGTTTATTACAGCGACAGCTCGGGGGGGGGGGGGGTATGGATGTTGGATGGGCGGATGGTCTGGTTAAATACAGTGCTTTGGCGCCGTTATGTATTACTAGTAATGGAGTGGGAATCTAAGGTCTGGAGGAAAAAAGGAGGGAGGCGGTACTGTATATCGGTATAACTACCTAGCCTTCAAACACTGTTGTTTATGTACGGTAGTTTTGGGGGCGGGTCCCTGACTGTCGGGTCTGGCGAGGGGGATGAAATATAACTAAGGTACCTTACCTATGCTTGGATGCTGCAAAAAACGGGGAAATGAGATGCCAATGTTCATGAACCCACGTGCGTTGCCGTGCTCATAAGAGAGGCCAGTGGCCATTCACGGCTCGGCAGTGACATCCTTGGCGCAGAACGCCTCCTGGATCTTGCCTTTCCTGATCTGTCTCGCCGAAAGTGATCGATGGACGGGACGGACGGGCTGTGGAGTTCATTTTGACCTCTATATATAACTAACCGCCGTGTCGGTATGTTACATGCATCTTGAAGGTTGAACGCTGTCCAGTCCTCTCGCCTGCTTCACAACAGAGGCTCCCGGGCGGACCAATCCTTGGCGTCCTATTGTTGAGGGCCCTCACTCTTCGAATCGTTGAACAAACGAGCAATTCCATCTCAGACCTTGACCTTATTCTTACCCCTGATATACCCGAACCTTAAAAGGTACCAAAGCCATTCAGCGACAACAGCGAACGGCATCCACAACTCGGCAATAGGCAATAATGGGCGTCAAGTCCGGCTGGTCGCCCACCAACTGGGCCCGGGACAAAGTCTCGGAATGGGACCTGGGCCCCAAGCTTTGGAACACAATCCGGGAGACATGGTATCTGGGCTTTACCTCGTTCGGCGGTCCGCCGGTGCACTTCAAAATTGTGCGTCCCCCTTGTTTCTGTCTGACTGCCTGCCGTGGCGAGAAATGCTAACTGGGTACAGTTTCATGATAAGTATGTCACCAAGTTGCACTGGATCGATGAGGAGGTGGTAAGTTTTGGCCCAAGTCAACCATGACTTACATCAGGTGACGACCAGGGACTCGGCTGACCGAATGCTAGTATCAAGAGCTGTTCAGCGTGTGCCAGGCCTTCTCCGGGCCGGGCAGCACCAAGATGCTGTATTGCATCAACCTCATCCATGACGGGTTCTTGTCGGCCGTGTTAGGCTTTCTTATCTGGAGGTGTGTTATGCTCTACTTTACCTCGTTGTTGTGTCCGCCACGGATGGCTGACATAGCCAAACAGTTTGCCCGCCGCGCTGGGAATGTTTGGCCTCGCCATCGGTATCTCCAATGTCGGCGAGACGCTGCCACGCCCCGTGTATGCCTTGCTCTCGGGCCTGAACGCCGCCACCGTGGGCATCATCGCGCTCGCCGCGGTCCAGCTGGCGCAAAAGGCCATCACCGACAAGCTCACCCGGCTTCTGGTCTTCCTTGGGGCTGCTGCCGGGCTCCTGTACAATGCCCTGTGGTACTTCCCCCTGCTGATGCTAATCGCCGGCATCATCGCCGTGATCCACGACTTCCGCTGGCTCCACGGCCCCGTGAAGTGGGTGGCCGCACTGCCCCGAAAAGCCATGGGCCGCAAGAAGGAACGGGAACCCGAGCCCGAAGCCCCCGCATCGCAGCGCGACGAGGTCGAGCTCTCCCAGCAACACCAACCAGCACCCTCCTCCCGCGCGGCATCCACCAAATCCGCCCGCCAACGCCTCCCCACCGCCAGCACCACCTCCCACCAAGACCCCCCGCAACAACACGAAGGAAACGACGACGACAACGTCCGCACCGTCCCGCCCTCCCACAACCTCCACCCGGAACCCCCCCCACAACAACCCCCACAACCACCACCGCGACCTGGAAAACCGGCCTGCTCATCATCCTGCTCTTCCTCGCCTCCTTCGCCGCCGTCATGATCACCCGCGGCGTCATCCCCCACAACCCGCTCCTCTACCGCCTCTTCTCCAACCTCTACCTAGCCGGTACCATCATCTTCGGCGGCGGGCCCGTCGTCATCCCCTTACTCCGCGAATACGTCGTGGCCGAGGGCTGGGTGTCCCCCCGCGACTTCCTCATCGGCCTCGCGCTGATCCAGGGGTTCCCCGGGCCGAATTTCAATTTTGCCGTTTATCTCGGTGCGTTGGCCGCGTCGGGCGGGGGGTATTCGCCCGTGTTGGGCGCCGTGTTGGGGTATGTGGGGATTTATGTGCCCGGGCTGGTGACGGTGCACGGGACGGTTGGGGTGTGGGGGGCGATTCGGGGGTGGCGGTGGGTGAGGAGCGCGCTGAGGGGGGTGAATGCGGCGGCGGTGGGGTTGATTTATACGGCGGTTTATAGGTTGTGGCAGATTGGCTGGATCGATGAGGGGTTTCAGGGGGGACCAGCCTGGCGGATGATCCGTGGTGGGTGGTGGTGACGGCGTCGAGTTACGTGGGCGGGTGTTGGTTTGGAGTCAGTCCGCCGGTGGCGTGTGTGCTTGGGGCGGCGTTGGGGTTGGTGAGGTATGGTGTTGTTGGGTAGGTACGGGGGGAGAGGTTGATGTTGGTTGGGGCGGGGGTTCATTTCTTGGAATGTGTATAAGAGTTTGGTTTGGTGTTGGGTTTTGGTATCGAGTGAATTTGGTCGGTCTGAGTAAGGTAGGTAGTGGTTGCCAGACGCCTTGATGTTGTTACAAATACATAAAACGTACAACAACGAGTTCAACCTCCATAACCACTTACTTCACCAGAGACAGAAACAAGATAAGAGACACCGTCCCTACTTCTTCTCCGCCGCCCTCTTCACAATCCCCTCCTTCAACCCCTTCCACACCCACCCGCTCTTCGCCACGCCCTCCACGCCCTCCTGCACATTAAACCCCCTCACGGCCCTAAACCGCCACCACTTCCTCTGCGCATCCACCAGCGTCGTATCCCTTACAAAATTCACCGTGCCCAGCCTGGCGTTCGCGGGGCGCAGGTCGGACAGCACCATGGAGCTGACGCGCGGCTTGCCGATCAGGCTCATGGTGGTGACGTCGAGGCGGGTGTTGGGCGGCGCGGTGCGCGCGAAGCGCTCCAGGATGGCGCGCGACCACCGCGCGTAGGGGGGCAAGTGTATGTGCATGGCGGCTACGAAGGAGGACGTGCTCCAGGCGACGTAGGTCGCGGGGATCAGGCCGCAGAGGGCGACTGTTGATTGAGGGGTTAAAGTTAGCACCGGTCCCTACCTACTGGGCTGGGTTGGGAAGGGGGGCCTGGCTTTCCTACCTCCTGCGGTCTTGAGAAGTGGCTCGCCTGCTGTGATATAGGCGGGGACCATGATCATGTCAAAGAAGCCGAAGACGAAGAGGGTTGTTACTTTGAGGCAGGCGATGAAAGTGGTTCCTGGGTATGTGTCAGGGAGCTGGCCATCTAGGGATGAGGGAGGAAGGGGGTGGGCATGGTAGGGTAGACTAACTAGCTGTGCCGGCGTGGTAGATGAGCAGCCGCTCGGGATATGCTGTCACATCAAGCAGCCATGCCATCAGCCTTTATCCGCCAAAACCACATGGATACCATTGCTGTCCTCACCAGCTTTACCCCCAGTGGGCACCGTGCCCCCTGGACCGTCTGTCGCCGTGCTGGGTTCTCCCGTCTTCCCTGCTTCCGTCCCCCGGACCGCGCTCGTCGAGAAAGCCAACCTCCCCACCTGCTGACTGGTTGGTTGCCTGATAAATCCCAGCGATTGAAGGCGGCATAATGACCGAACGGGTATAGTCACTCTAAGCTGTGTTGGAGAGGCGGTCGAGTTCAATGTCCTCATGTTCAAAAGTGTCCATCTCGAAGCTTGCTGCAGTCCAACCGACACACTTTGTGTTCCGTTGCGTGCGCCGATGCCGGAGAAACCTGAAACAAGGCCCATTGGCCTCAACTGGGTTTTCATGATGGGCTGTGCTGAGCTATCATTTCATGGGAGTGGTTGTGAATATGTGCCACAGCATGAGTTTACGATTCGTCAAGAGAGCTCGGCGCTCGAGCTCACTCGAGTTACTCCAGCGGAGAATGGATTGAATGAGTGGGTCCGAGCTTCATTGCCTCAACCATCCAACACCTTCAACGCCCAACCAACCCGTATCAAATCATAGGAATAACTCGGTACATCTAGTATAAGGAAGATCAAACAAAACACTGCGTATCCAGAACCACCAAGAGCAGCGTCAAAACCCAAATATTCGATTTGTTCCAAAATTCACCAAGTATGAAACCGGTATAGGCTGGCTATTTCTAGTCGGGCAGAATCCCAGCAAAGCCAATAAAGTAGCAAAACTGTGTCCTAAGTGAAGAAAAAATGCAGAGGAAAGAAAGGTGACAGAGAACGGGGAGGATAATACAATGCAGGCGACCAGAACCCTCCCCAACTAACAACAGAAACCCAACGGATCCGAGAGAGCTCGGAACCCATCAGAAAGAAACTGTGCCCCCCTAGAGACCGTCTCCCTGTCCGTTTCGTCCCTCCCGCCCATATACCCCATTTCAATCCACGCGCGCCTACTACGCCCCAGCACCATTTGCGCCAGTGCACCCACCCCCCCCAAACCCAGCCCGCTATTAGACTACCGCCGAAGCCGCCGAAGCCGCCGCCGGCGACCCTATCCCTCCATCGTGACGTCGGCCGCATCGTCGGCGTCCATCGCCGGCAACTCGGTTTCTTTCCACTTCTGAAACTCGTTATTGACCTTCTGCACGTCCTCGTGGCTCAGCCCCTTCATCCACGCATTATTCGTCACCATCTTCTCCTTGAGCTTCTCGGCGAGCACTTCCCGCCGGAACGATTCCTTGTCCTTGGCCTCGCGGAGTTCCTCCGCCGTGGCCCGCTGGCTGCCGGTATAGGCGAACGAGTCGTCCGTGCCCTTTTCGAATACCATCTTGGACGAGTTCAGGCAGATCCTAACCACCAAACCCTCGTGGATGACCAGCGGCTTGTTCATGTAGTCCTCCTCGGAATGGTCTCTAACCGCGTCCGACGGCAGGTTACGCTCCAGAAGCACTTTTTGCAGCCGCGACCGGACAACCCCCTCGGTGTGCTCCACCCGCATGTACGACGAGATGTAGTACTGCCATTGCTGCACCCGCTCCATCTCGTCCATGTAGAAGGTCGTCTCGTCCTTTTGCAGCCACCGGACCGTCGACTCCTTCTTGGCAGGGTACTAGAGTAGAGGGTTAGTGCCTATCTCCATAATGGGCAAATCACAAATCGGAAAATACATACCCAGGCAATGACAAACATCTCGCCATCCTTGATGCACTTCTCGGCAAACTTGCGGGCGCTGATCTCGTTCTGGAAGCTTGTCTCAGTCTGCTGACGGCTGTCCAGATACGCCTTTACGAGCTCCTTGGTCTTTTCGCCCTTAGCGTCGGGGTTGTTACAGCTCAGCGCGATCCGGCACAGTGTCTTGAGCAGTTCCTGGATCGTGTATAGCTTCCATCCCTTACGAAGGTAGTAATGCCGCAGCACGTCCTGGAACCGATTCTCGTCAATGTCACCCGTAATGAACTCCTCGATCAGCTCCCTCGTCTTAGGCCAGAAGGACGCGGGATCCTCGCTGTCGAAGTAGTGCAGACCCTCGTGGACGAGGCCGAGTGTCTTGGCCGGCTTCTCGGCGTTTTCGCGCTTGATCTCCTCAATGACGCTGTCCTTGCTCAACTTGACGTTTTCGAGCCGCTTGAACAGCGTCTGGAAGACGGTGAAGAAGACGTAAATGTTCTGGTTGCAGTAGAAGTTGTACCACGCCCGCGGGAACGGCGCGTCCGCCTTCAGCTCGCCATCCACGTCGACGAGGTCCGATCCCCTGCCACCCTTGCCCTTCTCCACTATTATGGGACCGGGGACAGTGGGTAGCCAGCGGCCGTTCGATACCTCCGGGACCGACGATTCCTCCGGCGCGTCCGGCATCTCTTCCTCATTCGCCGATCCCACGTCGGGTGTGGTCTCCTTGCTGCCAGATGCTGCACTGTCCTCTTTCTGCCCACGGCTGCGGCTGCCATTGCGGCTCGGATCCAGAACGCCGCGAAGGAGATCCGACTTTTTGCCATTGCGACGGCTGCGGCCGTTGGTGAGCTCCATAGGGGCCGTGTCGTCCTCGTCTTCTTCCGCTGACTCCTGGTCAATGTCCGCTAGCTTCTCCGAGACCTTATCCTCGGCAAGATCGAAGAACTGGGGGATGAACGACTCGAAAAAGTCGACGATGCGCCTCCTCTCCTGCGCGTTGTGCTGGCCGCCGACACTAGCAAAGACGACCATGAAGCGGAGCAGATCCAGGACGAGTTCCTCGTCCTGGAACTGATGCGAGAACTGGTAGCGAGGAGTCTTGCCCTTGGCGACCCGGATGCGGCGCTGCTCCTCATGCTTCGTCTTGATCATATCGACGAGGTTCTTTGCTGACAGGCTGCGTTTGTCATTGGTCTTGACTTGAATTCCCATGTGGTCCAGACTCTTAAGGTGCATCGACTCAGTTTGGCTCTGCCAGACCTTCTCCCATTCCCGCTGCAGCGCCTATGGTCAGTATTGAATTCACGAATCCATGTAGACGTCGCATCTCTTACCTGAGTAAACCGCCATTCCTCGTCCTTCTGCTTCAAACGCGCCATGACGACGGGCACAACCGTAAAGGGGTGCTTGAACATGTCGTTGGCCACCTCGCAGCCCTTCTCGGCACCGTAGATCTTCTTGAGGACTCTCTTGTAGATCGACGTGCTCTGTCCGCCGAGGCCGGCCGGCATCTTGAAGTTGGGCCTCTCCGAGGCAGGTAGCGATAACATCTGCTGTGCGATCGGCTCCAGAAGCTGTATGCATTTCTGGTTCGCTTCGATGAAAAAGTCGTAATCGTGTCGCTCCTCCTCGATGCGGTGGAGGCTTTCCTCGTACGCATTTTTGCGATGGGCGACGAAGCCAGAATCCTCCGAGGCCCACGTCGGGTGCGACGCCCATTCGTCATTGAGAACCGACTGACAAAGTTCGTCCCGGCCGGAGCACGGCTTTAGGCGTTCCCGCTTGGGCAACAGCCGGTAGCTGGGACCAAACCCACGACAGTTGCTGAGGGAAACCCGGCCCGTCGGCGGCTCGGGGCGGTTCTCGATTGCCTCGTCGACGGTGGCTTGGCCGAGCATGCTCTTCAGGGCGCCGAGCAGTTCAGGATTGCCACCCATGAATTGGTTGGCTTTGTAGATCAAGACGTCCGTGGTAATCAAACTCTGTGTCCAAAGGTTCAGCAGCTTGAGGAATTCTGTCGTCGCTGTCCGGTTGCCGATGTGCTTTTTCACCTTCTCAAAGAAGGCGAGGTCGTCCTGAGTCGACGTTGCGAGCGGTGTGGGCGCCAACGGCTCGGGTAGGACGGGCGTCAATGTGGGCTCGATGAAAGCCGTCTCGGCAACATTGGGCTTGTGGGATAGCTTCGCCCGCTTGTTGGCCGGGGCCGGCGGAAGTGTTCCACGCATTCCTGACATTTGCGTCTGCTCGGAACTCGAGGGACCACCAGAGACTGCTTTTTCAGGTCGGCGTTTTTTGTTCTCTTTGCTGGCGCTCGCGGGCGGCGCGAAATTGCCGACCGGGGGCATCTTAGGACCGTCACGGGCATTATGTCCTGGCTGTGGCGTCGGTGTAGACACTGGTATCGCCATGCTCTCCTCGGCACGCTGGCCGGCCGATCGGGTTTGGGCGGCGGATTCGGGGAGAAATTGTTTAAAGTCTTCGAGAAGGTCGGGGGCCGTGTGGAAAAGGCTCGTCACCTGCGAGTAGACGTCCTGGATCGGTTTTTGTTCGCGTTGGTATGTCTGGAGAATTTCCAGGAACTGCTTGTAGATTTCGGGTTTATCCTGGAAACGATTCTGGGTCGCGGTTAGCAGCTGTGTCAAGTCGATGGAAAAAGTCTCCACCAGAATCTGTCTGACCCATTAATCCCTCCCGACACTTCGGACAGAGGCAAGCCGTTTTAATGCAAGTAGGAACAAAAGAACAAAACGAAACAAGGGGCTGTTTTACCTTTATCTTGTTGACATAGCTGATGGCGTGGTTAAACTCGACAGGGCCGCGCTTCTCCAAACTGGCTTGCTGGGCCGTGCTGCCGTTTGCACTGGGCGGGCCGCCGGCAGTAGGAGTGGGCGTCTGCGCGGTTCTCGGAACGGGAGCCTGATTCATCGGTGTGCCGTTTTGGGTGGCGGGCACCGACCGCTGTTGAATCGGGCTGGCGCCGTCAAACGGAGCACCCTGGTTCGACCCAGGGAAGCCAGAAGGGCCGTTCTGCGCTGGCACGCTAAACGGTGCTTCCGGGCTCTCTGCCCCATGTGACAAGGGCGGCTGCCATCCCGATCTTGCGTTCAAGAACCCTTGCGGTGGTGGCCCTCCTCCTGGCTGTGCGGTGTCGTGTTGGGGCGCTCGTCCCCCGCCGATCGAGTGGATCGTGGAGCCCGAGGGCGTCGTGACGCGAATGCTATTCGGGTTGTTCTCCAGGCCGCATTCGATCCGATACCCAGGAGGCAGAAAGGTGTTGAAACCTTGGATTAAGTTGGGATGCCCGGCAAAGAGTTCAGAAACTCTGCTGATCACACCGGGTGTGTCGATGGCTGGACTTGGGGTTAGCGAGTCGGGACAAATGCAACCACGACGATTGTTACCCACGTTTGACTCTTGAAATCCTTCATAATGTCAAGAAACCTGTTGTAAACGTCCGGTTGCTCGTGAAACTGGACTTTGACTTGATCGAGATAACTCAGCGCATCCTAAAGGGGAGCAGGTTAGCGGCAATCCCATCGCAGGTCGATCGGCTTCTACTAGCCACATGCAACATACGTTCAGTATCGGCTGCTGCCCTTGAGGCATTCCGCCAGGTCCTGATGGAACAGCGTGCGCGGGGCCCATGTTGGAGCCGAAAGGCAGTTGCTGCATGGCCCTGGCGCCGTCCTGCGGCATTCCCCGGCCATTCTCTTGCTGAAGCGGGCCCCCAAACATGGCACCGGGCCCCCTGGTCCACCAAGAGAATTAGTAGAACCGTTGGGGCCGCTTGGCGCATGGGCCATCGGAGCGAAGATCTGGTGTTGAGCGCCCCCTGCGGCTGCTGGGGCGCCTTGTTGCGGAGGCCGGCCGGCTTCGCTGTGCAGCGACCCGCCGAAGCCAGGGGCGGGCGCAGATGGACCACTGATGGGCAGCGATGGAGCAGAGCTTCCGTGGTTTGCGAGAAGACCACCAGGACCGGTGATCGAGTTTGAGATTCTAGATGCGACAGGCTGATGGATAGGTAACGAACCAGCGGTGCTGTGGTGGGGACCCGTGGAAGCGGTGGCGGGCGGATACGGTTCGCGATGTTGGCGCTCAGCTTCCTCTCTTTCACGATCGCGATCTCGTTCGCGTTCGCGCTCTCTCTCACGTCTGGCGAGGTCGTCCTGATGGTGGGCGCGATGACGCTGCTCGTCGAGGTCACGGTCGCGGTCGAAGCCGCTACCGGCGTGGAGCGGCTGGCTATTCATAATGTATGGCTGCTCGAAGCCTCTATAACAGACTTAGTATCGTCATGTAATAGATCGAGACACCACAATATGGCGCTTTGGGGGAAAGGACAAGAGCGGCGGCGGGGGTGGGTTTCGCGGTGTCTGCGGTTGGCGGGTGGGCTCCGGCTCAGGAGACGAGACGGGGCGCCAAATGCCGACCAGGAAAGGGGAGCTTGTGCTTACAGCTGCAGCTAGTATTCCCATATAAGTTCTCTGCTAGTTTTCCGGGCAGAACGGGACGAGGGATCAAGGTAGGAGTCCAAGGGGATTGTCAAGTCGTTGAGACAGCAGATTGTACGCGCTGCTTGAGAGAAAAAGGCATCGCAGAATTGAGGCGTGTGTGCTCGATTGAAGAGCCCGTTTCTGACGCTGAGCACAGGGCCCGCAGATCTCTTTCCCCTTGTCGCGCACCGATAAAAAACGATAAGCGGTAGAACCTCGGGTAGGAGTCTTGTTCCGCTGCCTGCCGTGCTGCCTTCCTATCTTGCGATTACCTCATCCCTGCAAGCCAATCAAGCTCCAGGGCGGGTTAAGGTTAAGGTTCATCTGCTCTCTGCCTTCCCTTCGTCACCGCACCTTCGTCTCCAAAAACCCGTACCTGCTGTTGGTAACGCACTGTTCGTGTGTCGGAAACGCACTGCTGTCGGTGACGCATTACCTAATTATCTGGTAGTCATTAGACAACACCGTTGACCGAGTCCAGGCCCATCCGCCTCCGTCATTCACCCCACGGTGCTCGTTTGACTTCTGTGTTTTATGCTGTAACGTCTTTGTCTGTGTCGTCCTGGTGATCACTGCTAGACGTAGGCTCGGGTTCTTATCTAGCCTTGGCTTTGTCCTTGTTTCTTGTCGGTCCCTATTCTGGGTGTGATACTGAGGCTTCGCTTTGCTGCCCGCTAGTGATTGCTGGGGCCACCCGCAATTACTTCACTTCGTACAAAAATAAATGCAGACAGCTTACGAGCAGGCCCTCATTTGTTTTATAAGTGCGGGTTGCTCCGGCTGCTACGCGAAGAAGCAGAAGGATCGAGGGTACGAAACAGACAATAAGAAAGGAGGAAAAGGAAAGAATCAGTCAGTGAAACACCTGGCAGCCTCGAGGTTATTGTACTTTGCTCTTTCTTTCCTAGTTTTGATATTGAATTCCAGACGCTCATCGATTCATCGTTAATCCCAAGCTTAACCCTTAAGCTATCATTCATATCGTCTTAGCCGTTTCTCATGTCGTCCTAAATCTACCATTTCAAAATAGCCATCTCTAGACGCAGATCACCGGTATGAAACACCATTCGGTCTACTGGGAATAATTGCGCACATTTTTGATGATCCACTAGCAAAAGTCAATAAGTCAACTTCAGACGAGGCTTGTTGATACTCGACGTACCACCTGGCCGTTTTCAACGTTCCCCGCGACGCCGACGATCTCTATCGAACCTGGCTGAATCTGCACTCGTGTGTTAGCTCGGCAAGCCTCTTTCCGGGAGAAAGCCTGTAGCATGGGCATCTCACCAAGCGTGTCCCGTCCTTTTCCTCCCACCATATCTCCTGATCACCATCCACCGTCTTAATCTTCTCGCCTTTCTTTCCACGGGCTCGCGGGGACCAGGTGCGCCTCTACGAACCGGCGCAGGTTGCGTTGGGCTCTCTCATGGCCTTCTCCGCCCTCGTATGCGTTGGGACCGAGCGCGCCGTATTCTCGAGGATCCTCCCACGGTTTCCTAGGGAGCTTCTCGACGCGCCGAGTTGAGTGGGGCGAGCACGGTGGTGTTGTGGGTGGGGTCTTCCAGGCGGCGCGCGGCGGATTCGATGTCTCGTACGAACCTAATGTTTTTCAAGTTAGCTGGCTGTTTTCCACGTAGTTGGCCAGATGGCAGTGGCGGGGTATGTAAGTACCCTGCGAATAAGTTGATGCTCCTATCTCGGCCCATCACATCGGACAATACAACGCCTCCCCCAGCGCCCGTCGGGGGTTCAGCAGGAGAGGGCCCCGACGGAGGCATCGCGGGCCCGGGGCCAGCGGGATCCATGAGGGGCGCTTGTTCACGATCGAACGGCTGCGGTGTTGAGGGGTTCCTTATCAGGGGCACGAGAAGTTGTGCCGAAACGGTTGCACTCAGAGTAGTAGCGAGAGGCAGAAGGGACGGTCGCATGGTTTGGTAGTCCTCAATCTCCCTTCGATCAGGCGAACAAACAACTCTCTAGCAGCTTAACGTTGCGTACCACTGTCGTATCTCATCGGTCGTCAACTATTCGTATGGCGCTGCGAAACTGGCGCCTTAACCGGTCGGATGGATGATTGGGCGGCAAAAAGACCAATTGGTAACGGTGGTGACGTAGGTGTCATCTGACATCGCACCCGACAGCCGCCCAACGGGCTTCCATGGTTCTTTTCAGCGACCGGCGGAGATGTCGCAGACGCGGCATTACTCGGTATCACCTAGAAATTATGCGCAAACTTGTGTCGTTGTTTAGACATTCCGTATCATTTTACTTCTCTTGATTCGGGGAGTTTCGCTGCGTTGAACGGGCCAGTATTGCGGGGCTCTTGGGCCTGGGGTTCCCCGAGGGCTCGAGTTGATTCAGAATATGTCCGCCCACTTCCCGGTATCGCCAGATCAAACAGCTGTGAAAATATTAGAGGGAGAAGACCATCCCATCTTGTCCGTGTTGGCCGAGTGTTGGTGTTGGGACCCCGAGCCGATCACATGCGAACATCTCCCAACTCCACATCCCACTTGCAGGACTTGGCAGTTCATATGTCAAACGCAACAACCAAACTTGGACTGGACAATTCGCCAAAGAGGGACGTTCATCTGCTCGGGCACTGGTCCGCTATTGAACTCGGCCTGGTAAAACAGCCAACCGAGTGGTCGAAAGACCGAGTGGTAAGCACCTGGAAGCGGGTCTCCCGCTTTTCAATCACATGCAAACAAGCCACTGGAGAACAACGCGTGACTGCCCATGGGGAACCCTGACCACATGCGGGCTCTGACAGAAGCGATGGAGGGGTGAAATGGATGGGTGGGTGATGCAACTACCTAGACCTTCGTCCCTCCATCTGCGAAATAGAAGATGAAAATCATGGAAATAACTACTGGAATTCTATCTTTTCAGGAGAGATTCTATTCATTCACAGGCATAGTAAACGTCTTGTTCCTGAACAAGTGAGCGCCCACAGCGCCTCCACGACTCGGTTGTTACCCCACAATCAGTGAATGGCCGTTTCTGAGCTCTCCGGTCCGGGGTACCCACCGTTTTAGGTGTGCCGTGGCGAGCCTCGGCCCATCTACCGAGTCTCGCGAGTCAGTCCACTTTGTCCCGGCCGAGATCAACGCGAAGCAGACAATCGCTTCAAAGAAAGGGCCTGCGTAAACTGTTTCTTCGGTATTTTGGGAGCGCTAAACACCAGCGATGCTTCTTTATTGCATTTAGCACTTGATAAATCTCAAGGAAATAGATACCCGCCAGTTTCAGCGTGCCAGGTTGTCCCTAGACGGGTTTCGCATTGCCTCGCCTGCTGCGGATTTCCAGAGGCAAACCCCCCTGTCTTGCTCCCTGGCGTTGACCTCGGCTCACGAATCAGCGTGCCAGCAATTCCAACGCCAGCCCGCCGTTTGTTAGCTCGGCAGGCGCATCCCATTGCTCAGATAACTACTCCCCACATTCCTCACGCTCTCGGCATTCTCCTCTTTCTCTCTTCTGTTCTCAAACAACCACAACATCTTTCTTTTCCTTCCACCAGTCTTTTTTTCAGATACCCCATCGCAATGGCACCGAGCGTTATCGTCGTTGGCGGCGGCCGTAAGTGAAACCCCAGCGTGCTGCATTCCTGCCGAGTGTCGTCATCGTCCTTTGCTGACCGTGATCTTGTGTTCCAGTTTCCGGCCTCAGCGCTGCCCACACCATCTACCTCGCCGGCGGTAACGTTGTCGTCCTCGACAAGCAGGGCTTCTTCGGCGGCAACTCGACAAAGGCCACATCCGGCATCAACGGCGCCCTCACAAGGACACAGGTTGAGCACGGCATCCAGGACAGCGTGAAGCAGTTCTACGATGACACCCTCAAGTCCGCCCGTGACAAGGCGAGGCCTGACCTCATCAAGGTGCTTACCTACAAGTCCGCCGCTGCCGTTGAATGGCTGCAGGATGTGTTCAACCTCGACCTCACTCTTGTTTCGCGTCTTGGGTAGGTTCAATCGCATCAAGCCCGCCTGAAGGCGAAATCGCAATTGAGCGTTTTACTAACGCAACTCGTTCTCCAGTGGCCACTCCCAGCCCCGCACCCACCGTGGACATGATGCCAAGTTCCTGGCATGGCCATCACTTATGCCCTGATGCAGAGGCTCGAGGAGCTCGCCGAAACCGAGCCTCACCGCGTCCCGTATCATCAAGAAGGCCCGTGTCACCGGCCTCAACAACAAGCAGGGCAACAGCATCCGGTGTCCAGTACGAGCACAATGGCGAGAATCTGTCTATCGATGGCCCCGTCATCCTCGCCACCGGTGGTTATGCTGCCGACTTCAGCGACACCTCCCTGCTCAAGCCAGCACCGTCCCGACACCTTCGGCGCCTGGGACCACCAACGGCGGCGCCCACGCAACTGGTGACGGCCAGAAGATGGTTATGGCCATTGGCGGTAACGGCATCGACATGGACAAGGTGCAGGTCCACCCGACGGGTCTCGTTGACCCCAAGGACCCCGGCTCCAAGTGGAAGTTCCTGGCCGCCGAGGCTCTCCGTGGTGAGGGCGGTATCCTCCTGAACGCCGACGGCGACCGCTTCTGCGACGAGCTCGGACACCGCGACTACGTCTCGGGCATGATGTGGAAGGAGAAGGACAAGGGCAAGTTCCCCATTCGCCTGATCCTCAACTCCAAGGCTTCCAACACTCTCGACTTCCACACCCGCCACTACTCCGGCCGCGGCCTCATGAAGAAGATGACCGGTAAGGAGCTTGCCAAGGAGATCGGCTGCACCCCGGATCACCTCCAAAAGACCTTCCAGACCTACAACGCCATCGCCGAGGGTAAGCAGAAGGACCCCTGGGGCAAGAAGTTCTTCCACAACTTGCCCCTGGACATCAGCGACGACTTCCACGTCTCCCTGATGGAGCCAGTGCTTCACTTTACCATGGGTGGTATCGAGATCAACGACAAGGCCCAGGTTCTCAACAAGGAGCAGAAGCCATTTGAGGGCCTCTACGCCTGCGGTGAGCTTGCTGGCGGTGTCCACGGCGCCAACCGTCTTGGTGGTTCGTCCCTCTTGGGCTGCGTTGTCTACGGCCGTGTCGCCGGTGATTCCGCCAGCAACTTCCTCTTCCAGCAGGCTCTCAAGGGCTCGACCGGCGCGGCCCGCCTTGGCCAGATCGCCCTGCACATCGACCCTTCAACTCCTGGCAAGATTTCCGTCGAATGGGCCGGTGCTAGCGGCGCCGAGGCGCCTAAGGCCCAGGCCGTGTCGGCCAGCGCCCCGCCGCCAAGAAGGAATCTAGCGAGCCCAAGCCTTTCTCCATCCCGAGAAGGAGTACACCATGGAGGAGATTGCCAAGCACAACAAGAAGGAGGACCTCTGGGTTGTCGTCAAGGGCGTCGTGCTCGACTTGACCAACTGGCTCGATGAGCACCCGGGTGGTCCTCAGGCCCTCCTCAACTTCTGGGCCGTGACGCCACTGAAGAGTTCGAGATGCTCACGATGATGAGGTTATCCCCAAGTATGCGCCTTCGCAGGTCATCGGGCGGGTCAAGGGCCAAAAGGTCACTCTGGAGATCTAAAGACAAGATATGTGGTGGAGTGGTGATTTTCTCATAATACGGCGATGGTCGGGGCTCTGGAAAGGCGTATCTTATAGACTGTTGCCAAGAAGACGCAGACGACACTAGTGGACGGCTTGAGCTTGTGTGTGTATCATTGCATTTTGGGGTCATAGGTTATTTGGGGCACTCATACCAGTCGATTTGGATAAGTCGCTGGCTCAGCAGGGACGCAACCTGCTCTGTATTGATAGCGTCCTTTTCTTGCGGGAGACAATGAACAAAAATATCATCCATTTCTGTAGCCTGTCGTACTATCACCGCGTGACTGTCTCGCTCGGGTCATGGTATTGAGTTAGAAGTTGAATTCGGCGTTTGCTGCCTCGCCCCTAGTGCTGCCGTTCACACACCGAGGACCCATGCCTCCTTTCAGGCCGCTCCGGCTTGGTTCTCGTGATCATTGCAGCCGTGGCGTTTAGCTTGAGCGAGCTCGAGAACATGGGTGCTTTTCAACATGCACGTCGATGTGGTGGGACAAGACTGACAGTAACGTAAAGAAGTCTTATACATTGACAAAATCTCGATTAATGAGGTCGTTTATCACGATATAATAATAGTAATCTGCAATGTGAAATACTCGGTTTGAAGTTGGATGGTAGTCTGTTACAAGTTCGATGACCACAACCAGACCGGACCATGAGGTTACGTCCAAAGTGGTCTCGCGACAACAGGCTGCCCCGGAAGAGGGGATGATCTTACATACCAAGTACATTTCTGCTTTACGAATACATAGGTAGTATGATTATGTGATTATCTTGCCACGGATGCTGGGTCATAATCCCATCTGGTCAAACAAAGCTGGATGGTTTTCGTAAGCCACGGAGGACGGCAAAACCTGACAGCAAAGCTGCCACTGCTTACTTGGTTTGGCTATTTCGGTACGCACGGCGTATGTCTCTTCGACCACAATGGCAATACGGATTACACAGTAATTGTCTTGGTCGGGTGGGCGGAACCACCCGTCTGCGTCGCTGTCATGCTTGCATTGCTTACCATGTGTGTGCATGTCACCACAGGACGACTTCGTCTTGTCCATGCTTGCTTGGCTTGTCCTACAGGAAGCGGTCCATCGCTAGCAGATTAGTTACAGTGATTACTTCCCCTCGTGATGGCTGAGAGCGGGATTCTATGTGGTTGGTAGGTGGGTATGGTTGGTTGGGTTGGTGATGTCAATTCTTGAGTCTTGACCCACGGCCGGTTGGTCATTTGAGCGGTCGGGAAACTATCCGCTGGAGCTGGTGATGACAATCCACCATGCCACCGCCACAGGCAGCTTCCTTTTTCGGGGATTTCGGCATGAGAAATCGGGACCAGCTCCGAGTATGCGGTTCCACGACGTTGGAGCTGAAAAGTAAGAGCTGTGATCAAGATGAGCGGATCGGGGTTGGAGTGCGTTCGGGGAAAAGGGGCATGTAATCCGTATCTGTATTTTCGTATTATTATTGACGAGTTCTCTTGGTATTGAGCTCGTCCTTATTGTTGTTGTTTTTACTCCGTGTCTTCCGACTCTCTCCTACATATCACCCAAAGGGGGGTTGAGAAAACGCCACAACCACGCCATGACCTCCCGCTAACTTGATTTCTGGTCAGTGCCAGGGGCCTGCATCTCGTTTCCATCTGGGAGAGAGAACTTCATCCCACAAGCGAGACCGGCCGGCCACCGTCGAGGCTTGCAGGTTGCGACCCCACGACAGGGCTGGTTCCGGCTGCGGCGCGGACATGGAAATGACAACGGCAGCCAATACCGAGCGCAGCCCTGAGCCGCCGGCCGCGCGTGCCCAAGAAAACTTAACGGGCGGGAGGCCAGCAGGAAGAGGGCTCGAAGGCTGTCGTGCCAGACGGATTTGGGCCATTTAATCTATTGGTGTGCAGTTTTGGGGGGACACAGCTCGGCTTGGACTCGCCGTGCAGGTGGTCCTCTGCTGAGTCCTAGGTTACTCCCTTGTTGGCCTGCTCTCCCTTTAGCGTGCACCATGGACTAACAGGCAGGGAGTCATGATTGCAAGGGCGGGTTGAGAGCCTGAGAAGCTGGGTGAAAGGGAGGGGGGAAACACGTGGTATGCTTTACACCATGGGTCGTCGGAAAGGACTTGCGAGAGCGGACCAGGTCATGCCTTGACTGCAAAGTCGGAAATGCTTCAGAGCGGCTGAAGCCAAGGAGAGAGTCGAGGCGCCGCCCTGGTCTTACCCCGGCGGCCAATACGGTCGACATGTCAAGTTGTCGTGACGCAAATATCAAGCCATTGGTGGTCTTGGGGGAAGGCGACTGGGTGTTATTGAGGCCAGGAAGGCAAGTGGCACAGCCTGCAAAATGCGGTGAGTCGGGGAATGGCGCCTCAAGGGGGAGACAAGGGAATTGGGCGGACTGCAGGATACTCGAAAGCGGTTGGACTGGGAAGAGGATGAATGAATCGCAGAAGGAGAGAATGTGAGTGGCTGCAAACTGGCCCCGAGACTTGGGAAGCTTGGAACTGGCAGGTTGGAGGGCTCGGCCATTGGCGGCACAGACACCAGATCGAAGTGCCAAGTTCTGTCCGAAGGTCGTGACCGTTTGGTTTCATTGGATTCCTTCAGATCCATCCCGTCATTGTCCACCTCTGAGGGGATTGCTTCATAGTTTACTGTAAATTAACGTGATGGAAACGTTAAAAATAAGGGTGAGGTTATTCTCTCCGAGCAAAACAGCGGGGACGGGCACTCCAGCCGTTGATGGTGGGCCTGATGACCACAGTGTCTTGTCTTGGCAACATGATCGAACTGCACACTGTATTTCAAGCACTGTCGAAGGCACCACAGGCCCTGTTTTTCGAGACGAGCATCGATGAGCCACTGAAAACGATTTCATATATGGTCCGCTGCACTGTGTACCCACCACAGACAAGATTATTTCCACATCGGGGCTGCACGATGGTGGGCGAGCACGTGTCCTGCTCCAGGCAATGTGTTGTGGGTCCTTTGTCTCCCCGCACTAGCCCCGCAGTGTCAACGGCCAACCAATGGGACGATCAAAGAACGCCAGAGTCTTCGCAGATCAAGAGGTGGGAAGGTTCGAAATTGAAGGTTGCAGAGTCACAGTGCGATCGGGGGAGCTTGCAGACGGAATGGAATGAACCCACACTGTCGGAGCGCTTCCGCATGGCAGACTCGAGATGTTTCGCGTCCTGGAAGCCTCGAGGGAGCCTCACCTCGATTGTCTCTGGTCTTTCATTTTCTGCTGGCTCGGCATTTTTCGGATATCCACCAAGCCTAGGACTGCCGGCGCATTCCCGAGGCCACTTTGCTTCCCCGGTTCGAAGGGGAATGATCTCGCTTGTGAACTTGTCATTCTGGGCCTCTGCACACGGCGAGCTCGGCTGCGAGACCTACCTTAGCGGGGATTATTCATCGGCCCACACAACATGCGTTTAACTGTTTGTTTGCTAGCGTGGAACACTTGATAGCCACGGATTCGAGAGAGCAAAAGAAACAAGAACATTGAAAATAAGAAGAGGGGGGATAATAAAAAGCGAAAGATGTCTTCAAAAGCAAGAGAAGTTTTGCAATTATGTTTCCCTTCTTCACTTTTCCTTCGTCTCAAGATCATTCATCTGTAATGGACTTATATTCTGAGTCTTGACCTCTGTTTTTGACTTACGTGACTAACGAACGAGGGTCTTGGTGCCAGGGACGCTCAGGTCCGGAGTTTGCAAAGTTTTGGTTGGATGAGAGCAGGGCAGGATCCACCAGACCTCGCATTATCCCCTCGTTGGTCAGAGACAAGGGTCCCGCGTTTAGCGGGTTGAATCCCCCACAAGGTGGGACTTTTGTCGACCATCCCGTTCGATTGACACTTTCATCTGGGATTGTCCTGTAACTGGGAGTTACAACAGAGTCGCTCGGGGGCCACTTCGAGGTCAGCAGCCGAGCGAGCTGCCAACATCGAAAATAAAAAGAGACTACCGACACTAGGAAATTTGGTCCTGCTCAAGCGAGAAACGCTGAGCTGCAGCCAAGTCGCCACAAACAAAAGTGACCTTGGCATGATTTTTGCGGAAGCTGGGAATCGACTTTCACAAATGCGGAATGGTGTGCCATGGGGGACCGGGGTGAGTCTTGGTGGAGCGGCTTTGTTCCTGCGAGGGTGTGGTCCTCCCTGTGAGTCCTGGTCTCCTCGCAGCCATGGGCAAATGCACGGGCTCCCTTGGCTTGCCTGGGGGCAGCTGAACCAATGGCAGCCGTCTCCCCCGAGCTGCGGGCGAAACTGCTGATCTCGAAGCCTCTCGCCTACTGTTCCTCCCTTCCGCCCCATATTACCCAGGCTCAGGCGAACGACAACCTCTCGCTTCAGATGGTCGAACGACACGCTCCAACCTCGCATCGTCAACCCCCGACAGTCTCGGCGGCAGCGGCATCAAATCTGGCGTGAAGGGCGCCTCCTCTTGCACCATGGCGATTTTCGCCATGGGCTGGCACAAGCCCGACAATGTCGCCGGCTCTTCTGCGCCCGCGATCATGGTCGGATTGTTCGTCGCCACCGGCGGAATACTGTTTGGCTACGATACTGGGTAAGCAAAGCAGCCGGACGAGAGGAAAAAATCAATTGTGGGAGGATTGTGGGAGAATGTCAAGAGGCTGACTCGCCTCTCTTTTCGCAGTGCGATCAACGGGATCCTCGCCATGGACCGGTTTAAAGTCGACTTCTCGACAGGCTTTCTCGACAAACATCAACAACCTAGCATGTCACCAAAACAAGTGTCTCTAATCGTTGCGATGCTTAGCGCAGGGACGGCTGTGGGCGCTTTGCTGGCCGCACCGTTAGGGGACCGCTGGGGACGTCGGTTGTCGCTCATTTTCGCCATCGGAGTGTTTTGCATCGGCGCTGTATTCCAAGTGAGCGCAATCAACGTCGCGCTGCTCGTGGTGGGAAGGTGGGTTTATTTCTTGGTCGCCTCGAACCCGGATGGCGTCGGTTCTCCAACACAATGAATGTTAACCTTGACAATAGGACGGTGGCGGGCATCGGGGTGGGGATCGTCTCTGTCCTGGTCCCATTGTATCAATCTGAAATGGCGCCGAAATGGATTCGAGGAACACTCGTCTGCGCTTATCAGCTATCCATCACAGTAGGATTGCTTGCCGCGGCGGCGATCAACATCCTCACATACGAAATGCCTTCGACTGCGGCATACCGGATTCCGATGGGCCTCCAACTCACCTGGGCCGGCGTCCTGGCCTTGGGCTTGTCAATCCTCCCCGAAACCCCTCGATATCTAATCAAGCGCGGGCTCAAGGATGCCGCCGCGCTCTCGCTCAGCCGCCTCCGACGCCTCGACATTACACACCCAGCCCTGATCGAGGAACTGGCGGAAATCCAAGCGAATCACGAGTACGAAATGGCGCTGGGGCCAGATACGTATAAAGACATTATCTTCGGCGAACCCCATCTCGGCCGCCGAACGCTCACCGGCTGCGGCCTGCAGATGCTGCAGCAGCTAACGGGCGTGAATTTCATCATGTATTATGGAACAACATTCTTCAACGGAGCGGGGGTCGACAACCCGTTCACCATCTCGCTGATCATGCAGGTCATTAACATGGTGTCGACATTTCCCGGCTTGTTTGTCGTCGAGTCGTGGGGTCGACGGAGGCTCCTTATAGTGGGAGCGATAGGCATGGCGGCCTGCCAGTTCGCCATCGCCGGGTTCGCCACGGCCAGCGGGGACAACAACAAAACCACACAGAACCAGATTCTCATCATCTTCGTCGCCATATACATATTCTTTTTCGCGGCGTCCTGGGGTCCCGTCGTGTGGGTCGTCACGTCAGAGATCTACCCCCTGAAAGTGCGCGCGAAGTCCATGTCGATCTCGACAGCATCGAACTGGATCCTGAACTTTGGCATCGCGTACGGCACGCCGTACTTGGTGGACACCTCGGCAGGATCGCCCGATCTCGGCTCTCGCGTGTTCTTTGTCTGGGGCGCGTTTTGCACCCTCTCGATCCTTTTCGTGTATGCGATGGTGTATGAGACCAGCAAGATCAGTCTGGAGCAGATCGACGAGATGTACGAGCGGATAGACCGTGCGTGGGACAGCAGGGGCTTCGAGCCGAGCTGGAGCTTCCAGCAGATGCGGGATTTCGGCTTTTCGGATAGCGGCATACCGCCGACGGAGCAGCAACTCGAGCTCCAGCCATCCAACGCCAGCACGACACAGTCGGACACGGGCGGGAGCGCGACGACAAATACGACGAACAACACGACGACGACGAATTCGCAGGACGCCAAGATGTTGTCGCAGCTCGGGAATGTCGATTTAAGTTATTGAGGTTTGGGCATCGAGTCGCTCGTGTTCCCGGCGATGGACATCGTGGATATCAGCGATGGAGTTTTATATCATGATGGAGTTCATGGAAGGGCGTCAACGGTAGGGAAATTCCCGGGTATCAAACGGCTGGTTTGCCTCTTTTCTTGGGTTATGGGTCTCATTTGGTTTTTTTTTGGTTTTTTTTTTCGCATATTGTGGTATCGACCAGGCCGAAGCTTGATGGTTTGTGGTGTTTACTGGATGGTTGGGCACAAACTTGGGAGGGCGAGGTTGGGGCCGTCGTATATTCGCCGGACCAGGCGCATGGCGTAGGGAGGGGAGTGGGTGGGCTCAATCGATACCTAGCTGGGTTGTGTGCCAAAATAAGGTATATCGGAATGGAAATCCATCTCCTCGTCATGGCACAGTACCTATCTCTCTCACCCATGGCACTTCTTGAAGATAATGCCTCAGGTACATGTACGTCCCCATGGTATGTATGTACTGCTGAAATCCCAGTGCGCTTTCCGGAGCTGTACAACGTTGAGCATCGGGCCGTCCGATTTGCTCTTTCCAGACCAGTTACCGGTTACTTCATCATTCCGATCTGCAGGACAAGTCTCAAATGCGCATTTCACCTATTCGCCCGTGTAGCGTGGCCACCTCCATACAAACCCGGACCTGTGTGACGGTGCTACTCATTGCTGTAATGCCCCGCTCCCATCTTCAATCCCAACTGCCGATTGCATGTGTTGGTTTCTTTACTCTGAATCCAGCTTTAATACTCGAGTAGACAAAGAACCTACAAGTAATTATTTACTGCCTTTGGTTCAACCCTCGCGCGGAACACAATCCTCTATCTGTGCAACTCGGCGCAACGAAGCACCAACCGTCAAAGGCCCCGACACAGGTGCACCCATCACGAGATAGGTAGCGCACGTAAAGAATAAAGAAAAGTAGTTGTGTGCGAAACGTGGGGCCATCAGGAACACGGATAGCTGACTACCGTACCTAGTCTAGTCACCTTACACGGCCGAGTAGATGCCGAAGTGTGGGAGCAGCAGCGGGTGTTCATCATTACATAGTAGCAGGAATGGAGTCTGCATCACCGCCAGCTAAGCCTCCTATCCGAACTTCGCATCTGTCCACTTCGGCGAGGATGAAAGATACATCGTCATACCGGGGGGCGAGTTCCTTCCGCCGGAGGGACACGGGAACATGCGAGGGCACAGCAGTTCTAGCTACCCTCGACGCAGGCCGTACATGTCCTGCCGGTTCATCTCCCGACGGCCATGGCACATCTTCCAGCGTGAGTGGAACGACTGCTACCAAGGGTGGAACCTGTCGAGACACGGGCTGTGGTCTTGTCCCACGGTCTCAAGAAGGAGGGCCTCGTCGACCCCATGGTTGGGTGTAGGCTCACTAGCTGACGTCCTATTGTAGATTCCCCTCCCAACTTCAACGCCCGGTCTTGCATCCTCTGCTGCTATTGTTCTAGCTGCTGGGTTGAAAACGGTCCTAGCTGATACGACAAGCGGGCACGGCAAGACAGACCAACAAGATTCAGTACTGCAAGCTGGAGCAAGTCCATACGATAAGTCATCAGCAGGGTGGCCTCTGCAGGGCCGGATCTGGGACACGTTGGCTATCGACCAGCCTGGGTTTCAAGCATATATACTGCTTAGTGTCTTACTATCGCTGTTTCTCCTTGGTCTCACATATGCCGTCCGGAACCGCCCCCGGATAACGCTGACTGGCCGCTTGAAGAACCCGTGGTTTGTCCTGCCGGCCATGGCGTTGTTCACCTTCACATCACTTTTGCTCACCGGACTCTATCTGCAATCTACTGGTGCCTGGGCACCTGGGCTACCCCATCAAGGTGCCCAACAGGCCCCCGTCTTCACTCTCCCAGCCTCCGCCGATGTGGGCAAGAACGTCGTGTCCAATATCAACGACCCCGAGGCCATCGACCCTCAAGCAGCATGCCCGGGTTACAAAGTGTCCAATGTCCAGGATACGGAGGGCGGCTTCACGGCCGATCTTGATCTCGCCGGCTCGGCATGCAATGTCTACGGCAATGACGTTGAGCATCTAGCCTTGTCCGTTGAGTTCCAAGGCAATGACCGCGTCCATGTCGAGATCCGGCCTCGCTACATCAGCCCCGAGAACGAGACTTGGTTTCTTCTCCCGGAGGAACTCGTTCCAAGACCGTCGACCACAAACGGCGACTCTCATCGTTCCAATGGCCTGGCCGTGTCCTGGTCCAATGACCCGACCTTCTCCTTCGCCGTGAAGCGGGTGGAGACCGGGGACATTCTGTTCTCGACTGAGGGGAAGGTTCTCGTGTATGAAGACCAATTTATCGAGTTCGTCTCGTCACTTCCGGAGAACTACAATCTGTATGGCCTCGGTGAGGTCCTTCATGGGTTTCGCCTGGGGAACAACCTCACAAGTATGCCCATTATCGAAATCTGAAAGTCCCCAGTCCCTAACCAATTTCAGGAACATTGTTTGCTGCCGACGTGCCTGACGCGATCGACGCCAACCTCTATGGAAGCCACCCGGTCTATCTAGACACGAGATACTTCACCACCGACGGCTCGGGGAAGCTGACCTACGCTGCCGATACCACGGAAACGACAGCCAAGTACCTCTCATACACGCACGGTGTGTTCCTCCGCAATGCCCATACCCAAGAGATTCTCCTGCAGCCGTCCGGCATCACATGGAGGACACTGGGTGGTAGCATCGATCTCTACTTCTACAGTGGGCCCGATGCCCAGGATGTGATCAGTTCCTACCAGCAGTCAACGATCGGGCTGCCCGCTATGCAGCAGTACTGGACCCTCGGCTATCACCAGTGCCGCTGGGGGTATGGCAGCTGGGCGGCCCTGCAGGAGGTGGTAGACAATTTTGCCAAGTTTGAGATCCCGCTGGAAACTATTTGGTGTGAGTCTTGCTTCCCTGGCTCTAGTTAGTATAAGAATTGCTGACTTGAGCTGACCCATTTGTAGCCGACATCGACTACATGAAACAGTACCGCGACTTTGAGAACGACCCCATGCACTTCAGCTACGATGAAGGAGCTGAGTTTCTGGCCAAGCTTCACGCCAATGAGCAGCACTACATTCCCATCGTTGACTCGGCCATCTACGCCCCGAATCCGGAAAACCCCAGCGATGCGTACCCCCCGTATGATCGGGGAATTGAGGCGAAGGCGTTCGTCATGAACCCAGATGGTTCTATCTACTACGGGGCGGTGTGGCCTGGTTATACTGGTTTGTTCTACTGGCGGTTGTACTTCCTGTGATTTGGCTAATGTCATGATATAGTATTCCCCGACTGGGTGGGCGCGGTTCTGAACGGCAGCGGCGCCATCGACTGGTGGATCGATGAGCTTTCAAGATGGTCCGAGAAGGTCGCCGTAAGTTTACTTGGTTCTCTTTGGTCTCGGCCACGGAATTATGAATGGCAAAACTGAAGCTAACTTGTACATGCAGTTCGACGGGCTGTGGATTGATATGTCAGAAGTAAGAACAACCCTCCCCCCTAAGTTGAAACACCGGTCACTAACCGGCATAGGTTGCCTCGTTCTGCGTTGGTAGTTGCGGCAGCGGCAACTTGACGCTGAACCCAGCCCATCCGCCCTTTAGCCTTCCCGGGGAGCTAGGAAACCTCATCTTACAATACCCCGAATGCTTCGAGCTCACCAACTCGTCAGAGGCAGCCCCCGCTGCGTCTGCTCTCCGTGAGCAGAAAGCAGCATCTCCCACCACCGCGAGCCCGACGTCTTACTACCGCACCACACCTACCCCAGGAGTAAGAGACATAAACTGGCCCCCATACGTGGTCAACAACTTCCACGGCGACCTGGCCGTCCACGCCATCAGCCCGAACGCAACCCACCACGGCGGCTACGTACAATACGACTTCCACAACCTCTTCGGCCACCAGATCCTCAACGCGACCCACCAAGCCCTCCTCCGCATCGCCCCCTCCCAACGCCCCTTCATCATCGGCCGCAGCACCTTCGCCGGCTCCGGCCGCTGGGCCGGCCACTGGGGCGGCGACAACGAAGCCACCTGGGCGCACATGGCCTTCAGCATCCCGCAGGCGCTCTCCTTCTCCGTGTTCGGCATCCCCATGTTCGGCGTCGACACCTGCGGCTTCGGCGGCAACACCGCCCGCGAGCTCTGCGCCCGCTGGATCCAGCTGGCCGCCTTCTTCCCCTTCTACCGCAACCACAACATCCTCGGCGCCATCCCCCAAGAGCCCTACGTCTGGGACGACGTTGCCCGCGCTGCGCGCTCCGCCATGCGCGTGCGCTATGCCCTGCTGCCGTATTTGTATACGTTGATGTACCGCGCCAGCGAGAGGGGGGAGACGGTCATGCGCGCGCTGGCGTGGGAGTTCCCCGCGGAGCCGTGGCTGGCGAACGCTGATCGGCAGTTTTTGTTGGGGTCTGCGCTGCTGGTCAGTCCGTGTTTGGAGCAGGGCGCGGATACCGTTGGGGTTGTCTTTCCTGGAGTAGTGGGTGACGCTGACGCTGGCGGAGATGGTGATGATGATGGTGGTGACGGTGGTGGTGGCGGCACGGTGTGGTATGACTGGCACACGGGCACGCCCGTCCGGGGGGTGAGCCGGGGCCAGAATGTCACGCTGGATGCGCCGCTGGGGCATATCCCTGTGCATTTGCGCGGTGGGAGGGTGGTGCCGGTGCAGGAGCCGGGGATGACGACGGCCGAGAGCAGGCGGAGGCCGTGGGGGCTGGTGGTGGGGTTGGATGGGGAGGGGAGGGCGGAGGGGGAGTTGTATCTGGATGATGGAGTCAGCTTGGTGCCGGAGGGGGTTACGTGGGTGAGAGTGAGTTGGAGTCTTCCCCCTTTCTTTCTCTCTCTTTCCCCCCTTTCTCTCTCTTTTCCCCCTTTTTCTCTCTTTTCCCCCTTCTCTCTCTCTTTTCCCTCCTTCTTTTTCTTTCTATATTTTCTCATCCTTCCCTCTATTCCTCGTTCAGCTTGTATCTGCATCCTCGGAATATGGGACTACACAGCTAACAAGGTGCACTTCCAGTTCGCCGCCACGAGCACGTCCATCATAGCCGACCCCCAAGGCGACTACGTCGACACCAACGCGTTGGCCACCACCATTGTCATGGGGCTGGCCAAAGAACCAGTGAGGGTGTGGATGAATAGTCATGTGTTGGATCTTGGGCAGTGGGACTATGATGAAGAGAGGGGTACGCTGTCTTTGCATGGGCTGAATCACCTGTTCCCGCAGGGTGCGTGGGCAGAGCGGTGGGAGATTAACTGGGAGTGAGAGGGGGCTTTGGGTTAAGTTAGCTCTAGGTAGCGGTTTGGGTTTCCTGTTGGAGTTTGTTTGGTTAAGCGGTGGATGGTACTGATAGGCATAAAAAAGGTATCGGTTATGACATGGGCTTCTGGGTATTCTAATGAATGACGACAGCGTTTTTAGTCAGTGTTTAATGGCCTCGATTATTCATTCGTAATTGTGTTTGTTTGATATTAGCGCAGTTGTAGCGCCGTGTTTATAGTTATGTGCAGTTGTTTGTTACTGCCGTTTTTTACCCCTGAACGGCGCCGCTAATCCCACCGCCTGGTGTCCTGGGACACATTCTCTAGTCCGAACATCAGTCTACCATGCATATCTGACCTCCCACCCAGACATCCAGACATTACCTTACAGCTCCAACACAGCAGACCTCCTAATCCCGTTTCCGACCCGCCCCTTGCCAAACCCCCTCCTCATCCGAATCCACCCCTCCACTCCCACCACTCTCCATCAGCCTTATCCCCTGTTCCTTATCCCTATTCCTCGCCCGATCCCTCTTGCTCACCCCCGCCCGCCGCGACGAGGAACCCCCACCGCGCCGGCCCATAACATTCCCGACCCCAATCTTACGCAGCTGCCTATTCCAGCAAAAGGTCCCCGCAATCATCAACGCCGCAAACCCAAACACCAACGGCAGCGCCACATACAGCACATCATCATCGGCGCGCGTGGGCGTGTGGCCGGGCTTCTTCTTCTTGGGCGCCCTGGGTTTCCAGCGCAGGTTGACGGTGGGACCCGAGTGCCACTGCGCGGGCTGGCCGTTGGAGGGGAGGGCGACGAGGCGGAGCGTGATGTTGGCCTGGTCGACGGAAGGGCGGGAGAGGAGGTCGCCTTCGGGGTGCCATTGGTAGAAGCCCCAGAGGGCGGAGATGGTGTCGGAGCTGAAGGCCTCGGCGCCTTCGAAATCGGCGTGGGTGTTGTCGGCCGGGTCGTCGGAGGGGACGGTGATGTTGGTGTAGAAGCCGACGACTTTGACGAGGGTGTTGTTGGGGTCGGGGAAGTAGGTGGTGTCCCAGGTTACTAGATGGGGGTTTTGAGGTTAGTGGATGGAGGGGGCAAGGGGATGGATTCCGGGGCCGGGGGGGGGGGGGGGTAGGGCTTACCGTAGGGTGTTGACCCGGGGTAAAAGATGTCGTGTTGCTTGGGAAGACAGAACGGCTTGAACTCGCCGTCGGAGTTGCTACAGGGGGCGAATGCGCTGGCACCCAGCTCGTTGGTGGGCACTGGCTGTGCGGCGCCCGTGTCTGTGGCCGTGTCGGCGAGGGCGGCGGCGGCATCGGGGGCGGTGGTTTCGGTCTCGGTCGCTGGTGCTGCTGATGCTGTGCCCAGAAGCAACAGCCATGCAGGGGTGTGAGTTTGGAAGGGATCATGTTTGTTGATTTGATCGGGTGGTTCGGCACCGCCGTCCAAGTTGAAAAAGGATTGTTCTTCCAGTCTTTGGGTAGGTCGTTACGGGCAATGGATACGCCAATTGAGAAAGCAAAGGTGTATAATGATTTCCGGTCCTCAAAAGGGGTAACGATACAGGAGAGGGAAGGAGTGGACGGTCGAAAAGAATCGAGGCGGCGACGTCAAAGGCGGCTCTGGAGCGGTAATTTTTGGATGCCGAAGCTTCCATGTCGCGCGACCAGGAACCCCCCGCGGCATGTCCGAGCAGGGCGAAAACGCGCTAAAAGCGAGGCCGTGGGGTGCCAAGCCCGGCAGTGACATGGGTTATTTGGCGCAACTGTGCAGCAGTGGATGGATGCTGTCGGGCATTTCCATATTACATGTTTTTATAATGTAGATTCCAAGTTCACACCCTCAAAAAAAAGATGAGAGTTTATCCTCGTCTATGAGCTGGCTTAAGGTGAGATCTCAAAACAAGTGAC
This sequence comes from Chaetomium olivaceum, assembly GCA_039881045.1. Classification (NCBI taxonomy): domain Eukaryota; kingdom Fungi; phylum Ascomycota; class Sordariomycetes; order Sordariales; family Chaetomiaceae; genus Chaetomium; species Chaetomium olivaceum. Next base: position 217,825 of record JAYWVB010000016.1, read on the forward strand.
CTTAAGACCGGAGAAACAAGTTAAACGGCCAACATTTCCGCTCTTGCCAGATACACATCTTACTTTTTACATTTGTTGTTTCAATGCCGAGCTATCTCCATCGCGAATTACACACCTTGGGAAAGCTCCGTATACTTGAACGGTGACCGAGTGGTAAGTAAAACCCACTATCCAAACAGCATCGTCCAACAGTTACAACCCTCAAGACACGGTATTCTTCGCAACAATGCCCCTGGCAAACTCGCCAAAGGTTATGCCCTGCTCCATGTCCACCTTCTCACCGAGGTTCGGCTGGGTAAACACGGCGAGCGTGTTCCTAGCAATGCGGCCTTCGCTCAGCGCGGCCCTCGCGCCCCTCACAAAGTGTGGCACGGCCTTGAACTTGCCGCCGGTAATACGCTCCAGGGCCTCGCCCGTCTGGAACGCGATGCAGTCGCGCGGAATCTTGACCTGCACCGTCTGGCCCGTGCGCGACTTGATGTACAAGCCCGCGGCCGGGTCCGGCGACGTCTCCAGCTCGGGGAGCGGCGCGAGGTGCGGCAGGCCGGGTGAGGCCGGCTCGATCTCGGGCGTGGCCACCAGCGGGTTCGACTGAGACTCATCGACGAACATGGCCGAGGTCAGGCCGGTCAGGCAGCCGTGGTCGAGGTGGGTTGCGCACCAATCGTCCTCGTCCGGGTCGTTGCTGTTGGCGACCGCGTCTGGCATGGCCACCGGGGCTGGCTCGTTGGTCGGGTCCTCTGGAAAGTAGTGCAGCAGGCGGGCTTTAGTGGTGGTCGAAGTGCTCACAACGCGCTCTAGGTAGCCGCTGGGGTAGCCGGTGATTTCCTTCTCGGCGAACCTGTCACACGCTTTTGCGACGAGAACGGCTACGTCGATGATCAGGCGGCATAAGTCCTCGAAGGTCTCCTTAAACCCGGGAAGGCTGGCTTGGCCGGGCCAGATGTTGGGCGAGAGGTACTCTGGGAAGTTGTCCGCGTTGAACTGCTCCGTCGGGGCAGCACATGACAGCTCCGGATCGACGTAGAAAGCGCAGTTGGCGTAGAAGGAGCCCTTCAGCGTATCAACTTGGCCGTTCTTGAGTGTTTCCTTACCGAGAGACCAGCCGGTAAGATACTTGGCCTTTTCGTTCTCGAGCTTGTCTGGGGATCGTTAGTGTAGTAGCAGATAGGCCATCTGCTCTGACTGTAGAACACGCACCCAACTCCGATTTGGGTAGATTCCCCAGGTACGACGAATACGACAACAAGTGATGCCTCAGCCCGGCAAACTCAGGGGGCACATCCTTGACAACCAGAATGCCCAACGAGTCTGGACCGAAGGCTTCGTGGAGCGCCTCCAACGGCACAGTTCCTGGTTTTGGGTGAAGCTTGTTAGCGACGCCACTTACACAATACTCCCCGCATCCGTTATACTACTGGAAGATGATAGTTACCGTTCTTAAGATCCTGCAAAGACACCGTTACAGCTTGCGCAATGGGGGCCATGGTGTATAGAGTTCTGATTTGATTTACAGCAATTTCAGGTCAATGATGGAAGATGAAAGAATTACCCAAGCACTTCCCCAGTCTGGTGATTCTTGTTGCTGCCCCTCAAGATGGTGGGGCATCTGCCAAGCATTTCTCGCCTCCGACCTGCTGAACCTGGCAGGTGGATGACGATGGTGGACCAAGCGCCGAAACAACACGCGAGACAGCTCTTATCGATAAGGTCGAGTTGTCTCGATTGCCGAATTGAGACACCAACTCGCGACCTCGATAGTTCATCATGCACATCACCAAACAGTAGATCAACATGGTCAAACCATTGACTTTCAAAGGCGACAAGAAACAAAAGAAAAGGAAGCGCACTGATGCCGGCGAAGGAACGGGGCAAGCACAGGATGACAACCCAGAGCGACAGCTGAAGGCGCCCAAAGCGGACGATGCCGACGCCAACGCCGACGCCGGCGAGGATACCGGCGAGGACGACAGCTGGGTCTCGGCTGATGTCGTGAGCGATATCTCGGGTCCCGTCATGTTTGTACTCCCGAGCGAGCCGCCAACCGCATTGGCCTGCGATGCCACCGGCAAGGTCTTTGCCCTGCCCATCGAGAACATCGTCGACGGCAATCCGTCGAGTGCCGAGCCCCACGACGTACGCCAGGTCTGGGTTGCCAACCGAATCGTGGGTACTGAGCACTTCCGCATCAAGGGCCACCACGGGAAGTAAGCAGTCCATTCCCTGCCCACCACACGACATAGCCCGGTCATAGTTGCTGACCCAGCCTGATGAAGATATCTCTCCTGCGACAAGATCGGCCTCCTCACCGCCGCCTCGGACGCCGTCACCCCGCTCGAGTCCTTCACGCTCCTGCCGACCGCCGACACACCGGGCACCTTCCAGATCCAGACGCTGCGCGACACCTTCCTCTCCATCCGCGCGCCGCGCTCGGCCAAGCCCAACGCCCTGCCCGAGGTGCGCGGCGACGAGGCCGAAATCACCTTCAACTCGACGCTGCGTGTGCGCATGCAGGCGCGCTACAAGCCGCGGCTCAAGGCGTCGAAAGAGGAAAAGGCGCGCGAGAAGATCAGCCGGCGCGAGCTGGAGGAGGCGGCGGGGAGGCGGTTGGAGGAGGACGAGGTGAAGAAGTTGAAGAGGGCGAGGAGGGAAGGGACCTACCACGAGGCCTTGTTGGATATCAAGGTTAAGAGCAAGCATGACAAGTGGGGATGAATATGTACAGGCACAAGGGTGAGATGGAGAGCGATCGATTTTGAAAACAAATATGACGATACCCTTTCAGATGTTGACCCTGCTGTCGATGTCTATATCATCAATACCAAGCCACCATCACGACCAAACAGCCTGTCCTGGGCAGTGTAGCATCTGCCTCCGCCCTAACTCACCCACAGCCCTCAGGCATGACAGGCGAGCAGGGTACCACACCCACCCAGCCGCACAAGGCTCGGCCAGCCAGCCAGCCAGCCAGCCAAACAAGGCTGAACCGCCCTCAGCTCGGGCACAAAATACGAACGAAGCATGGACGTCCCGCAACCCGCAACAGGGAAATCCCACAAAACGAATCCCACGATCCGCCCCAACACCCCACGGACGAAATGGACGAATTGAACGAATTGAACGAATAACCCACCCAAACGGACAGCCCACCCGGCAGTTTGACCATGCGGTGGCGGCGGCGGGGGCGGCGGCAAAGCCCCCCCACCTGGGAAACTTCCAATCCTATCCGATGCAGTCCAGACTCCTCCAGAACTCCTCCTCCCTCATATCCCCCCACTCCACTCGTCCAAGCGTGCGTGCGTGCCGTGCGGCCGCGTTCTAAGAATAGCACACACACACACACACACACACACACGCAAGAGCCGCCTCCACCCAACCCACCACCGACGCCATCCATCCATGCAGCAGCAGCAGCAGCAGCAGCACCCACCCAAGGAAAGGACCGCATGGCACCCCAGGCGGGTCCAGCGGCGCTGCTGCTGCTGCTGCTGCTGCTGCTACCCCATACTCCCGACGAGCCGGGTAGGTGAATAACTAACTAGTGTGTGGATGGAGTATGTAAGCTTCGCGACTCAACCTTGCGCCCGGCCGGCCGCAACCCCAGCCAACCCTAGGTCGGCCTGCCGGGCCACTTGTCAGCAGCGGACCGGTCCCGTTCCCTTTTTCAGCCCTCAGCCCTATGGGCCGATGGGCCTATCCTGTACGCTAGCAAGCGAGCTAGTTAGTGTCCAGATTTTTGTTGTTTGTCGTTCTTGTTGTTTGTTGTTGATGTGATGTGAGGTTATTGCATGGGTTAATGGGACGCGCTCGGGTCGTGTTTGGGAGTGGTGGTTTTTTGTAGTGTTTATTGAGTGAGTCATCTACCATATTAAAGCACGAGGGAAACAGGCACCGCTGATGTTTTTTGGACTGTGATCTTATTCTCTTCGAACGCTACTCAACCATGTCTCATACTATTCTGCGTCCCACCATCTGTGCAAAGATCCATAATATGTCGCAATCGCAAACGCCAGTCCGAATCGGACCCAAATCGTTCCCGGCCTCGTCAATCGTCATGCCTGTGACATCGCCCTTTTTGGCCCCTCGCTCAACGCCGGTCCCAATGCCGTTGAAGGATATCCGTGGAAAAAGGACGAAACGCGCTGATGTAGAAACCCTATTCCAACAAAAGAAGAAGAATGTAGTAGAAACGAAAAGGGGGTAATCAAAAAAGAGAGCAAAAAAAAGGAAAAAGAAAAGAAAGATATGGTACAATGGTGTAGAATGATAAACGGGGCTCGCCATACTCGAACAAGTCTAAATGGGGATAATGCTTCTTCAGTGATCAACCTTCAACCTCTTCGCATCTGCAGCCGCCATCTCGGCTGGCGCATCATGGTGCCCTCCGTTCCCGCTGATATCCGGGCTCTTCCGCTTGAGCGGGGCCAGATCATCTCTCAAAAACGACGGTCCAGTCCCGACCACAGGCGTCGACCACGTCAGTGGGCTCAGCGTGTTGTGCTCGTTCCCCTTGATGCCCCAGTCCGCGTAGAAGCCGTTGGGACTCGGGAGCAGGCCCTCTCCGAGGAAACGGGATGGCAAGGCCGAGACAGGAGTGTCGATGTTCATGTTGTTGGTTTGGTGGGGCGGCGGGCGGGCGAAGGGATTAGGTGGGCCCGTGGCGCCCGCCGAGAGAAGGGTGGTGGAGGCGGACGGAGAGGGCGGTGGCAGAACAACGCCAGAGGAGTGCGAGTCCGGTCGCCGCGAGGGCTGTGACGTGACATCTGTCGCTGTCGTCATCGTGCCGTGCGGGGAGGCCGACCCGTTCGTAGCGCTGCCGCCGTCCGACTCGTCTGGAATCCGCACCTTCAACTGCGGCCGCGAGATGCTCCCGCCAACGCGCAGGCTGTTGGACCGTGATGGCGGGGTAAAGACGGTCTCAGGAATGGTCCCGAGCGATCCGTTCCGCTTGATTTGCGGCTGCAGTTGTGCGTTATTTGCGTTGACGCGAGGAAGCGTCGGCGGCGAGTTCGGGTTGCTACCTCGTGCGGCGCTGCCGGCGTCGATCGACTGCGATCGGCTAGACGACGGCTCTGTCTTGACTTCCGGGTGATGGAATGCCGCGAGATGCTGTGAAAGGATCGACCGGTTCTCATCAATAGGCGTGAAGATGCTGCCACCCTTGCGAGGCGCCTGCTTCTTGATGTTGGTGTCCAGGAGAAGGGGCTGCCGCGCCCTTTCTACCAGCTCGGGCCGCTGTCTCGGTTCCCCGGATGCAGGCGGTTGCGATTCCTGAGGCGGGACGAAGATATGAGGGATCTCTTGCGGTTGAGGCGGCGGCGGCGGCGGCGGTGGTGGTGGCAGATGTTGTTGAGGTTGAGATTGAGCCGTCAGGTGTTGTTGTTGAGGTTGAGGCGGGCTATGCATGGGATGAGCGGGATGAGCTTGCGGTTGCGGCGGCGGGGACATGTGCTGCGGAGGTAGTTGTGCGGGCGAAGGTTGCGGCGGGGACACGGAATGGCGCCCCCCTTGCGCGCCTTGTTGTGGTGGGTGGTGAGGGAAGGCAGCAGGTCCCGATGTCCTCCGCTGTTCGTCCGCGTACTGCTGCATCTGGTGCGGGTGCTGTTGTTGCTGTGGGTAGGGATACTGCGGGTGCGGCTGTGGTAGGCCATGGGCATGGGCATGGGCATGGTTTGGTTGCATGTTGTGCGAGTTCTGGGCGTTGTACATGGCTGCCTGTGGCATGTATGCAAAGCCGTTTACTGCGCCCGGCTGCGAACCCGCTGGCCCGACCGGCTGGCCCATGTTCGGCCCCATCCGGCGGATGTCGTTTCGTGACGACGGCCGGGAACCCATCTGGGGTTGCGGGGTGTGGCCTCGGGGCCCGAAGACGCCATTGGAGATCGGGGGTGATGCTGATGGTGTGTGGTGCCGGATGACGGGGAACGGGGGCTGCGACTGGAACTGAGGCGGGAACATCTGGGCCTCCATGCCTTCGCCTTGCGGGGGAGTGCCGTTGTCATCCTCCTCGTCGTCGTCCTCGATCCCACCGTTGAAATCGGAAGGAATCTTATATTCATTCGGCTCACCATGCTATCGTGGGCGGTTTATGTTAGTTGAGTGAGCGAGATTGGGTCAGGGGAGACGAGGGAGCATACCAAGGTCCACCGTTGCAGCATCTCCCGCATGTCGCGCGACGAGAACTGGTGCAGCTTCTTGTTGTTGCCAAAGATGACAACGGCCACATCGACGGAGCAGAGCACGGAGAGTTCATAAGCCTTCTTGAAGAGACCTCCCTTCCTCTTCAGAAATGTGCTGCAGACAAACAAAAGCACACGTTAGTGGCGGTGGTCGATAAGACCGAGCGGCTGGAGAGCATCTTACACAGAACGGTTCCTCTCATCTTTGATGGGTTTGATATCGATCTTCCTGCGACCCATTGTGACGGTGGTGCCACGGGCGAGAGGCCGGTGGTATGGAAGCGAGGTGGTCGAATTTGGCGGATGCTAACTCTGACAAACAGAGGGTGATGCGCTAGAGTTCGTCCCAACACTCAATGGCTGACGGTGGTGACGTGCGACGGCGACGTGCTACTACTAGAAGGGCAGAGTAGCGTCTTCGGATGAGACTTGTCGCCAAGTGGAGGCTGCTAGTGTTGTTGAAAGGTTCGGTTGATATACTTCCTTACACCTGACATTCATGGAACGCGACAAATTGGCGATGATGGGGCGACCGGCTTCTTTTTGTGCGCTGCGGTCAAAGAGCAAGCGTGTTTCAACGGGCGACGTTCAATTCCCTTGTTCGCGACAAGGGTAGCCAAAAGATACTTCCGGTACCTGCGGCGACGGTCGTGCAGCAGTTCGACGTTGAGGCTGGATCTGGTGATGCTAATAATAGATCGGAGAAGTTCAGAGGACAAGAGACATTGAAGGGTGCAGGTGGGCAGGTGGACAGAGGGGCGGGCGGTGGGTGGGAAAAGGCAAGACCCCAGGGGAACCTCAGCATGGGGATCCGCTGCAACAAGGGGGCAGAAAAGCCGGAAAGCCACGAGTCAGGCTTGGCTGGCCCGCCGACTGGGGGTGCCCCAAGGATGGCATGGCAAGGGAGCCGAAGCAGGGTTGCGATTGGTTCGCTGCGGGCCACCCAAGGGTCCGTTCGTGAGGAGAGTTTGGTACACAAAATGGGGTTGCAGGAGTTCGTGTTGAATTCCCCTTTGATGCGACAACTTCACTGTCGGCAAGCCTAAGGGTCTAAAATGTCAAAGAGCGACGACAAAGACAACTCGGCGGCGGTGCCGGCTCGACAATGAACGAGGGGCGACACTCGACGAAAGATGGAAAAACGAGGAATTGGGAAAGGCGCAACAAGCCAGTGACCGTCAACTTGAGAACAGTGCAGTGTGAGTCTGGTGTGCCTGTGCCTGTGCCTGTGACTGGGACCAAGACTCGAGCAAGAGTGAGTGCGATTTCTAGTTAGCTACCAGATTTACTGTAGACAACTTGCTCGATCGGGATGGTTTTCGAACTGGAAATCAGGTCAATATACCCGGGTAAGCCTTCCAGATCACCCACGGTCCGGTTGCAAATGCCGGACGGAACGAGAAGGAACGGAAGGGGGTTCTCGCGCCAAATCCCAATAGTTTGAGCAACGGTCACTCAGTTTGAACCCGTCGCCATACTGTGTAGGGCTCTGTTGACGAAGGCTGCAAACGTGCCTGACCATGCTGTCGCCATCGCCGTTTTTGTGGCCAAAGAAGTTACCGGCTCGTACACGTGGGGAGCTGACCAAGTTTCGATCTGCAGCGGCGCTGCAGCAAAGGGACTTTGCCGCTCCTTGCAGCTTGGGCCAAGAGGACCTCGCGTATACCCCTCCTTCCTATCAAGCCCCAACACACGCAGATCCGACCGGCAAGACCCATCGTTCCCGATTCCCGGCTATCAAGTGCCCATCCGGCTGCAGCGCCCGGGCACAGAGCCTCAGCGGCGCTGCCCCTCGGCTCTGAGACAAGCCGTTCTGGGGAGGAAGAGCCGCAGTCTGATTGACTAACTACCTAGCACTAGCAAAGCCCGACGGACCTTGGAGCTACTTCCGCCGCCGTGACGTTGATTTGCGCTTGTTTGCGTTTGCAGGTTTGGATCTTTGGTGGGGTTGGCATGACACGCAAGGCACTGAACGCTTCGGTTGCGCGTTGGGTAACTCCCCTAGGTACTTGGTACGAAGCAATGCTGTCCTGTTTCGGGGAATGCAACCCACGAACATGGAACAGATGCGGACGACATTTTGGGAAGCGCTCACTACTGTGTGTCTGGCAAGGTCGGAATGCACTGATGCGAGCTTCAAGCTTCGAAAGGCATCGGCTTGCCTCGAACAGTGAAACGAAACATTCCAAATGCAGAATGGCTCCCGCAGTGGTGGTTGCACAACGTCCTTGGCATTCGTGTCTTGATGGACCGAACCGAGAACTGTCAAGAGAGACAAAATGCAAACCATGTCAGGAGCTTCATTGATGCAGCCGATGCATTGTCACCAGCGCGCCCGACCCCGGTTTTCAGATGGCTTCTCGCGGTCGGAATCGCATCGTGTCACCCGAATCCCTGCCGCAGGAAGCCTCTTCCTGCGTGCTGTGGGCGCAGCCTCGGTGGAGTCATCCCAAAAGCTGTTCGGCCGGAGAGTGATTGGACCAGTGGTGTGGTGGGGTCATGGGTCAGGACACTCGCTGATTGGTAAACGCTTGCTCAAATATTAGCCCAGTTAGCGGCTGTAAGCGCCGACGGGGTTAAATGAGCGCGATTGGGTAAAATGAACAATTTGCCCGCTTGCGATCTCCGCGTTCTGCATAAGCGCGGATCTATTTTTAGCTATTTTTAGCACAATCACCTGCAGCTTCCGGGGAGGGGGACCCTCAACAACCACACAACAACCCTCGTCGTCTTTATCAACGTCTGGTGTTTGGGTTCATTATTCGTTTTCATTGCGGTGAGGGCCTTGATTCGGGCGCGCTCCAGTACCAATTCAGACTAAGATCCACATGATGCAGCTGCGAATGCATCCCGTCCCTTTTCTGTTACCAGTGCCAAGCATCTGATCTCTCGCTCTTTCTCCCTCGCAGTCTGGGAGTCTGGCAGTATGGCACGCAACGGTCCAGGCTGACCACCCATTCGCTGTTTCCAATCCGTGTTCGCATCCTCTTTAAGGTTACTAGGCCTCTTCAAGTCAAAAGATTCATCGGTGATGGCACCCTTCGACCCAACGGTCTGGATCCTACTTCACCGTCTTGTTTAGACGGGATCACGGCGGTTAGGCAAAGCACCTTATTTCCCATGCAGGGCATAGGTGATAAACATAGTAATACTTTAAACTCGAGATCTGCTTGATGTGATATTGTCTTGGTTAACGCTCATCAACATGGAACTCGTCAACGATGCATGCATGGAAACAGGGACGACTTAAGTTCCAACATACTCCAAGGCCAATCGATGGTTTAGTTTTGTTTCCCCTCTCCACAGATATTGAGAGTCCAGTCTATCACGTTCCTTCATCGTCGGTGAATAGAAATTATTTACAGATCTGTGCATGGCCCCATCCCCTAACCCCGGCCCAACTGCCGCCAGCTACCACCCACACCCGCTGCAATTGAAATTGCTTTCCCTCCCGTTCCCAACTTAGACCAAAAAGATGACGACGACTTCCCCAAAGTCCAACCAGGCCAACGCCAAAAGGAGACAGAAGCAAAGTCGATCGTCCGGTAGCGAGAGCCGAATCGAGAACTGCAAGCGCCGGTACTTAGGTTGCGTCTAGAATGCCATCCACACCGTGACACCCGACATCATCCCAGGTCAGTCATGCAGCCGCACGGCACACCGGCCGCCTACTTTCTTTCTTTCTTTCTTCTCAACCGCCAGAACACCGACCCGCCCCCCGGGTAAGCAAGCCATGCCATCGCCTCGCATCGCCCGCGCAGTAAGGCTAGCCCTCGCCGCACACGTGCCGACTGACAGAGACCTGACAAACGGGGTGAGATTTGATCTCGTCCATAGGTTAGGGCAGGGAGGTGGTAGCCAACGGCCTGCATTTGCAGTATGACGATTGTTCCCATTTGGGGGTGCGCACTCAATATCAAATGGGCGCGACGAGGAAAGAATAGAACAAACGGCCCGACGACGATCTCAACACAGTACACACCGAAGCGACGCATGTTCCTTCCTACTCACGGGCGGGTTGAACCCCCCGTAAATATTTACTTAGATACACTAGTCAAGGACAGTTACACTGCATATTGTGTACCTCGGCCTTCCGTCACCCTCCCTCCAACGCCTCTGGGCCGCTTGGCCGGGCCACATAATCCGAGGCCTACCTAGTGTACAATCCCCGGGTCTCTAGGCATGCGGCCGGAATCCGGCAACAGGCCACCAAAAAGGTCAGATGAACCGCGAGACCAACCACGACCGACGCAAGTGGTGGCGAGTAAACAGAGGCGTCACAAACCAGCACTACTCCTATAATTGCCAGATCGCATGCTGAAGATGTAAACCACGCTGTGAACCAACCGTCAATGTACATTACATACAACATACACACGTTGAACGGCACAATCTGTGATGATTCCATAATCCTATACCCGCGTTGTGCCTTAGAGTTACCTAGCCACAGGAGTAACCGTGGCGATCGGAAAAGAATCCGCCACATCACTGCATCCCAACGTCCATCCATATGCAGGAACAAACACCAGCAAACCCTATCAGATCCGTCCGGTAGCGCCATCCAAACCCCACATGCCCGGTTCGGCGCCCGTCGCCCTCCCTTTCGTGCAAGTATGTCCATCGCAGTGGGGAGCAGCGTAACACCCACACTTACACCACGACGGCGGGACAAAGTGCCCACCTCCCTACCATAACACCCAGCCGACCAACACATGCATAGAAGCAGCAGCAACACCCAAATTTGGCAACAGCCCGATAGTTGGTAGTTAAGATATATTATTGCAGGTCCCCGCCAAGAACAGGACTCACGGGACGTGCCGCAACGAATAAGGGCCGGCCAACCCCCAAACCCCCAAAGGTATTTTCCCTGTGCACCATCATCATGTCCATCCCCACCGGCTCAACCAACCCATCCGTGATCCGTAGGTAGTAGGGTGGGGAATAATATAAACGTCCCACCATCCCTATCCGTATGTGCCTCTTCCTTCCCAAACGCCCACGCAGAATGCCGCGAAAGACAAGTAAAAAGAAAAAAAAAAGAGGTAAGGGAGGAAACCCGTGAACCACCCCGGAGATGATGCACTCCTTTTCCCGCTTTCCCCCGTGCCCCCATGCTGCTCAATGACGAAAAGCATAAGCTGCCTCCTCGCCGTCGTTAGGTAGGTCGACGCTGCTACCCAGACGGAACGAGGTAGCATCCCGTCAACCAAATATCGTACCATGCAGTCCATCCAACGCTAGCTCCCTGACGATCACCGTCATCAATGTCAAACCCCCCCTTTTCTCTTGGTAGGAGAACCGAGTCGCCGGTATGCTCTCCCCTTTTCCGCAAAGTCAGATGAATACCCTATCGTAAAATTCCCACTGTAGTCGCAGACGCGACCCGGATGGCCGAATGAAGAGTCCCTCCACCCAAGCCCAAGCTTAGTTAGACCCAGCACACCAAATGACCACCACATCCCCATCAACAGCCAGCCAAAGCCGATATCGTTTAGCCGAGGTTGACAAAGCTGGCAGCAACCGGGGCGTTGGTCGACCCAAAGCTCGAGGTATCGTCCGGGTTTTGATCGCGCGGCCGTGAGCCATTGAGTAGCGGGCAGAGTCTTTTGCGAGGGTCGATGTCAGCAAGAAGATTCGGTGAGATGTGTATGATAGAAACAGTAGGAGAAAGAGTAGAGGAGAAAAAAAGAAAAGAATGAAACGGAAAAGAGATTAAAAATTAAAGGTGTGGTTGGGAGGTTAGCCGAGCTTCTTCGCCGGCACTTGTTGTCCATCCCACTGTGGCTGTGATATGCTTTCGCGAGCATAAATGCGAAACGACCTTGGCTGGGTTGTTGAATAACCCCCTTCGCCGGCTTGTTGTTTTCGCCATTGCGAGGCGTGGTTGACAGCCCGAGGTAAAAGAGCTAGGTTCAGAGGTGGATGGATGCTCTGACCCTAATCCCAATTCTCGGCATCTTCCCAAGCAACTTGCTTTTGTTTACCTTTCGGCGGCGGACACGCATCCACCGCGGCCTGGAAGGCGCTTGGGTCCCAGCAACGGGGATCCCAGAAGCTGTCACCCATACGAGGGTCCTGGGTGGCCCGCCAGCTGTTACGTCTGCCAGACTTCTGGAGACTGCGGTAGATGAACCCCTTCGGGCGCGGCCTTGTTGGTTCCTCTTGTAGACAGAAGGGGCATACGTACTTCTTGTTGGTTTTGATGTGGCCGACCTGCCCACAATTGGCGCACTTCCGGGTCGTGCCAGTCACCTTCTCCGTGGTCGGCTCAGGGGAGCCTTCGTCTCCGGCGGCGCCTCCGTCTCGCATCTTTTGCTGGAGCTTCTTCTGCTTTTCGCGCTTCTTACGTCGCTCTTTGTTCTTTTCGAGCCGCTCTTGCTCGATGCGGGCCCTGTTCGATATTAGCACTCGGTGCTTGGGTCAACGCTGAGGCGGGTTATGTTACTTACTTTTCGAGAATTAACTCGTCTTTCTCCGGATCCCCGGTCAACTTAACATTGTAAATACTGGCCGTATGTTAGTATGTGTTGCGTTCGGGATGTATCGGAGCACGTACTCAATGTTCTCAAACTCCATTTGTCTTCTCCTCTTACTATACTGGGCAATCACCACCGGATCGTGCACAATTTCGGTGACGGTCTGGATCTCACCATTCTCACCCCTCACCTCGCGGATGATCTTCAACTTGCGCCAGTTCAGGGCGCTAGCCTGGCTTTGGCTTACTTGGCTCACACCGTCCGGCAAGTTTGCGGGCTGGGCGGCTTGGCCCTGCACGTTGAATCGCTCGTCCTCGTCCTCCTGGGCAAGAACGTCATCATCGTCGTGCTCTTTTGCGTCCTCGAGACTCTCCTTCTGCCGGGTCCAGATATCCCGCAGGGACTCTGTGTAGAGACTGTCCTGATTCTTGACGTTGTACATGTGGCCGCCGTTTGCCTTGCGCTGCCGTTCTATTGCATCTGCAGAGGTCGCGAGCGGACCATGAAGCTGCTCGAGAAAACCACCCTTCATCGAGGTTCGCAGATAGCTGACACCGAGACCCTTCCCTGTTGGATCTCCGGGGCCATGGACGGCGATCATAGCTTTGCCATGACTCGCGTCGATGAAGGCCTTTGTGAGTCGCCATGGCGCCATTTTATTAGCAAGCGCGTCCGGGGGAAGCTCATCGCCCTCCATCAAGTCGTCGTCCTTGAAGACTGCGTCGTTGACCTCATAACCGCCGTTCTCAAGCTCGTGGGCGCCGATTTGCATCGCATCGAGGAGGCAAACCTCTTCCGGGCGGACAAGCCCTCGAATTTCAGACTCGGGCATGAGTTCCTCGCCTTCGGGGAGCACCCAGTTCCTCTGCTCCTTGCGGAACATGAGAAATTCTTTAAGTTTCTGACGGTTCTGCGACTCGTTGGAGTCGGCAACATGGCGGGTAATATCAGTCAAGGTGACGTTGTCGCTCCGGTGCAGAAGCCGGTATGACACCATCTTCAGGCGATTCTTGGCGATGTTCGTGACCCGCCGCGAATGTGGCCCGGGCACCTCCATCGAAGGCAGAATCTGGCCAACGACGTAGAGATGATCGATGTTGCGGAGATACCACGTCGAACCGGATTTGCCGGTGCTGCTCCGGCCCAGGATAAAGTCGGTGCTCCTGGGGGAGTGCTTGAAGATGGGAGCACGGAACATTTGGTTGTGCAGCGTGGGGACCGTCTCGCCAGGTTGGACTTGGCCGACCATGGCAAACGGCGAGCGGTCCTCGGGCATCAAGATATAGGGCTCGCCAAGTTCCCGCTTCTCGGGTCTGGCATCGGTCCCCTTGGAGCGACGGTAATAGTTGATGATCTTTTGACCCATGCCGAAGTTGGACAGGACGATGGGAATCTCCTCGCAGTACTCGAAGAGGATCGCGGTTGAGTTGTCGTTCATGGTAAGATCCGCCGAAGATTGGAATATTTCGGAAATCCGCTTGCCCTTGAGTTGCTTCTTCCTCTTCAGGGTCGGAGGCTTCAGCTTGATCGGGTGGAAGGCGTCCCTCCGTGGGTGGAACTGGGGCCGATGGTAGCTATGCGGATCGCTCGCCGACAGCTTGACCTTGTAGTAGGGCCACGAGAGCCTCTTTGCCGCCATGCTGTGCTCGACGGGAATCGAGGCCAGCGTGGCGCGAACCTTGCTTTGGCTGTTCTCCTTCAGAGCGTCATAGGCGGTATCCGACGAAAAGTTGAAGCGCTGCGACAACTCCCGACCGAGGCCGCCGTTGGCCATGCGCACCGTCTTGTGCTGAATCTTGCGCCTTTTAGCAACGCGCTCCGACTCGACATCGTCGATGAGCAGGTAGGGATCGTTCATGTCGAGAATAACGCGCTTCCCCAGCTTGGCAGTAGCCTCCTCGAAGTTGTCGAAGTTGGGCGCTGTGAACTGCGCAACGCGCGGCAGACCCTGGGGGATCTCCACGCGCCGTTTCCTTGCTGGTGGCGCGTCGAGAAACATCCTGTCCCAGTCTTCATCATCTCCATCAAGCTCAGTCTTAATGAGCGATTGTCGGGGATGTTGTTGGACTGGGTCGGAGTAGGGGGTTGAGCGGGGCCGAGATCACCCAGGCCGATCATGGCATCCCAGTCGTCAGTTACTAAGGCAATGTCGCGAAGAGTGTAGCCTCCCACGAGCTCGGAGTCGGAATCATCGTCTAGGTTAAAGACCTCGAGGTCGGCCTGCTCCAGGGGCTCGGGCTCCTCGAGGCAGACGAGGCCGCGGGCTTCGGCATCTCGGATTTTCTGATAGACAGACGACGATGCCGGGCCGGAGAGGCGGAATAGCTTCTCTTGGTCGGCTTCCAGGTCCAAGCTGAGCTTTGTCGGCACCAGCGGTTTCGGGGGTTTGGCGGGTTTCTTTGAGATCCAGTGGGCCTGCTTTGGGCGGAGGATCTCGTTCCAGCGAAGAACGGTTTTCTCTTTGTATCCGGGGAACGCTTGCTTCACGGCCTCGGCAAGACTTTCGGCCGGAGGGGGGATGTTGGGGTCCTGGTTCGAATCGCTTGGTTTCGAGCCGTGGTCGAAGTTCAGGGCGATGAGTTCCAGCAGTTCTGCTTGCTTGTCGACTTGCATGCGCTCTTCGTCGGCAATATCCACAGGATGAGGCGAGGTAGCGAGGCCACCGTTGGCATTTAGAGGGGACGAGGGGAGGCTTCCGTCGCCGAAGAGCTCATCGTAGTCGTTGTCATTGTCTCTGACCAAGCCCGGGCCGTCGCTGCTCGCGCGGCTCCCGCGGCTCGCACGGCTCCCGCGACTCGTAGGTTGTTCATCACCGGGTAAGTCGTCCTCGTCACTGAGGTCAATATCCTCGTAGTCAACAGCATCGTCGGCCTTGCCGGCCTGGTCGAATGAGGCGCCTTGTTCGATCTTGGAAAGGAATTCGCCGACACCGCTAGCAAGGCCCTCTTGGATTTGTTGGATTGCGGCGTCATCGCGGGCTTCCTGGACGCGCCAGTCATCATCGTTGGAGGCGCCAGGCGCGGGGTTCGTATCGGCGGCCATGGTGATTAATCGGTGCCGAGTTGTCGGGTTTCGCGATTGCCTTTCGAGATGGTCCCGGCAGTTGCGCGATGCGCGGGGAGGACTAGATCATGATATTTGGAATATGGCGCTGGCGAGAAGATGTAAAAGTCGCGGTGTGGTTTTCGTTGAGAGAGCGGGGTCGGTGCAGGCGATTTGCCGGAAATTTTCAGGAAGTTGCGGTGGTCGGTCGGTGCGAATAAATAGTCGAAGGGTTGCGCAGTGTTGAAGGCGGAAGTTGCTGGCTGCAAGTTGCCAAGAAGTGGAATCGGCTTCGGCGCGGTCACAAGTGGGTCTCGGAGCTTCTGCCCACGCATGGGTTTCACGTTACACCCAATGAGAGGCGGGGGTGTTGAATGTCTGTGCACTCGCCGTTTTTGCTGCGTCGCCTTGTTTGTGGAACCAAATCCCTGCCTGATCGAGGTTCGAGTTTCGAGATTCCCAGAATTCTCAATTTGAATAGAATTTGAATACAAGTACATAATAGCTCGACCAAAGTGCACAATAGGTCAATAGAGCGTCGCAGCTTCAACAATGCACGCATCGCTGCTGCGCCTCTGAGAACCCAAAAAAGTGCAGTTTATGTGCATGTGAAGATCAGGAAGATCAGGTTCGATGGAGAGTGCAAGAGGATGCCCGAGTGGCTTCATATTCAAATATTTAAATACTGTGTAACTCTTGAATGTTCGCTTAAATTGCGGTTCCTGGGGCCGAAGAATAGCCAGAGCACGGGTTATTGTGACGAGGATGGGTTCGGTGAAGGATGAGATGGCTAGAGTTACCGAATTCCATTACAAACATTAACTTCCTAACTTCCAGGTTGTTCCCACCCCGAGGTAACCGCGCCGAAGCCTCGGGATCGATGTTGATGCAACCCGGTGGATCACGACCTGCAGTGCGGCTTATCCCCGCAGTAGTCAGTCATCTTGCTGATTACTCCAACGTCTTGGTGTGTTTTTCACTCTCTATACAATAAGACCATCTGATCTAGTAGCTCGCTCTCTATTGACAATCAAACCAACCTTGTGAATATGGCGGCGGATAAACAGAGTTCCGAGCTCAAGGAGCAGCTCCGGGCAAAGTTCGTGGGAAAGACGCTCAACGAGGTGCCGACTCCCTCGGTCATTCTGGACCTGGGCAAGGTGGAAGTGAACTGCGGGCGTATGCTCGAGGCAACTGAAAGACTGGGATTGCTATGGCGAGCTCACATCAAGTCTCATAAGGTGACTCTCAAACTACATCCCCTCCGTGTCTTGCTCGGCCATGGCCTTCGACTGTTCACTAACACCCAAGTAAGACCACCGAACTCACCCGCCTCCAAGTCGGCGACACCCTCACCACTCCCGTCTCCCTCATCGTCTCCACCATCATCGAAGCAGAGAACATTCTCCCCCTCCTCCAAGAATACCAATCCCGCGGCCGAGCCGTCAACGTAACCACTCCCCCCATCCCAATCCCACCCCTCACCCCTTAACCCCCCCTACCACCTCACCCACTCACTCAATAACCCCCATTTCTAACCCGCCCCCCGCCTAAAAAACAAAACAGGTCCTCTTCTCCTTCCCCCTCTTCCCCACCGCCCTCCCCCGCCTGTCCACCCTCACCCGCCACCTCGGCCCAGGCGCCCTCTCCCTCATGATCGACCACCCCTCGCAACTCGCCCACCTCACCACCCACCCGCTCCCTCACCCGCCCCAGATCCTCCTCAAGATCGACACCTCTTACGGCCGCGCCGGCGTGCCGCCCTCCACACCGGCCTGTTCGGCTCTGATCGCTGCCGCGTTGGAGGCGGAAAAAAGGGGGGTTTGTGAGTTGTGGGGCATCTATTCGCATGCGGGGCATAGCTATGCGGCGAGGGAAGGGGTGCGGGATGTGTTGGGGTATTTGGCGGATGAGTTTCGGGGGTTGGCCGGGGTGGCGAGGGAGATTGTGGCTGCGCGGGGACGGGAGGATGATGATGATGGAAAGAAGGGATTGGTGCTGTCGGTGGGGGCGACGCCGACGGCGACGGTGGTGCAGCAGGAGGGGGTTTTCTCTTCTGATTCTGATTTTGGGGGAGGGGAGGTGGGGAGGTTGGTTGAGGAGTTGAAGGGGAGGGGTTTGCGCTGGAGGTGCATGCTGGGGTTTAGTAAGTTTTGTTGCTGTCGTTGGGGAGGGGGAGAGTTACTGCGAAGTGCTGGCTGCTAACAGGGTGGCAGTCCGACGCTGGACATGCAGCAGTTGGCGACGCATGCCAGGGATGCGTCGCTGATGACCGCGAACGATATCGCCATCAGTGTGCTTGCCGAAGTGGCTTCTCGTAAGTGCAACACCCCACATCCATCCCTAGTTAAATAGTTCCTCATCAATCAACAGTCTACCCCGGCCGCGGTGCCAATGGCACCACCGAAGCCCTCATCAACGCCGGCTCGCTCGCCCTCGGCCGCGAGCCTGTTGCAGACAAGGGCAAAGTTCCTGGCCAGGACTACGCCGGCTGGGGGTTCATAATGCCCTGGGGTTTAGACAACCCTGTACCGGGCCCGGATTTCCCCCGGGTTCATGACGGCTGGCGGGTCGGACGCATCAGTCAAGAGCACGGCATTTTGACCTGGCAGGGGAAGGGGGACGAGGTCCCGCTCCAGTACGGGCAGAAAGTCCGCGTGTGGCCTAATCATAGCTGCATCGCTGGCTCCGGCTTTGACTGGTACTTGATCGTCGACAGCAGGAACAAGGGCCGCGAAGACGAGGTGGTGGATGTCTGGCCGAGATGGCACGGATGGTAAGCGACGAACTCTCGAGCAACTCCAGCAAATACGGCGGTCATCAGTCGGCAGTCACATGTAGCAGAAACGCCAGATTTTAACAATGGGTCATGGATAACTGTATGATGCTGCGTAACCAGCCCTTTTGCCCAAGACCGGTTTTTACCTGTCCATTAACCTGAACTCCCCCAGACGCCTCTTCGAAACCTTGAGCGTAATAAGCAACAACCTCCGACCGCCCTTACTGCCCCTATTCCTACCTCCCACAGCCCGCTTGCAAGTCATGTATCGTGGTCGTCCCAAACAGGTGTTACATTCTCGACGAGCCACCTACTTGCAACGCTTCTCCACGATGCCCGGTCCATTCTCGTCATATTCCTTCTTCGAGATCCACATCTGATGGAATGTGCCCAGGCTGGCCAGGATACTGCCTCCTATCCAGGCACCGAATCTCCTCTCGCTCGTCAAACCAGCGGCGTGGATTTTAATCTTGAGGCCAGGGTACATGGCCGTGAGTTCGTGGTTCAGGCGGTCGTTGAACCCGTTGAGCAGGCTCGTGCTTCCGGTCACGACAACGTGGCCCAGCAGGTTAGGCCGCAGATCGACGTCAACTCCATCCAGCGCCGCCTTAATCAACGCGGGGATAGTCTGCGCCTTGGACAAACCTGGTTCTTCGCCGACCGCCGGGAACGCGGCGGTCTCGTCCCACATACCCTCAGCAACGCGGTAGCGCTGCTCGCGCCACATCTGGTTGAACCCGTCGGGCATCTCGAACACGCGGCCCGGTTGGCTTCTAGCGTAGTCTTCGTTCCCAGGTGCCGTGTAGCGGCCGGGCCCACGCCATACCTCGACGACCGACTCCTTGAACTCGGTGAGGACGCGCTCTTCTTCGAAGGCGCGGAATGAGTCGGAGATGGGGAAGTCAAACGTCTTCAGCCTGGCATCTGGGGGCGCGCCGGCCTCGACGGGCTTCTTGTTCTCGATCATGAAGCTCGGAACGACGTCCACCTTAGGGTCACCGCTCTTCCACATGGAACGGATCTGGCCGCTCAGCCAGACACCAGCAGCCGGCGACCGCTGGACTGACCTCTTGAGGACCATGCCGTCGTGGATTGCCGTGACGCTCGTGTTGGCGCCACCAACATCGATGACGAGAGCGGTGGCCTTCCCGGCGGCAAAGGCGGCCAGCACGGGGGTCCGGCTGAGCCAGAAGGCGGGGCAGCCCCAGTTCTCCATGCTTATCTCAATTGCCTTCTCGCGGGCCTTAGCCGAGTTCCAAGGCGCCTCGGTCATGAGTAGGGGGCTCTCGGCGAGCGGCTTCTCGAACGCGTCGGCAGCATCCTCGTCCTCTCCCATCTCCACATCGCCATCGTTGTCGCCCACGTTGAGGCCGTTCTTGCTCGGAGGGGTCGGTCGCGGGGACTGCAGGCGCTGGACGAGCACGTGTTCCCAGACGCGGGTGGCGGCGTCCCAATCCTCGACGACGCTGTCGCGGTTCATGTAGTTGCGCACTTCAATGCCGGCACGCGGGGGATGCTCGGGTCGCCAAACAGATCGCGGCCGTCGACGTGGATGTACGAGGAGGGGATGACCTGTTTCGGAATCTCCTCGCCCGCAAACCCGGCGCGGGTGTTGCAGTATCCGGGATCGAGCACAAGCGCCGAGACCTCATCTAGCGATGGTTAGTTAGCAATTGGGGCGACGGCTAGCAAGCTCTAATTGAAACTCACCTCCGCCATAGATGTCGGTCGGCTGCTGCTGACGAGGACAGCGGTTGCTGGGCCATGGTGACGGGAATCTGATCAATATATTAGACCTAGACCCTAGCCCTAAAATAGATTGATGAAGCTGGTGGGAGGAGAGTTGAAGCGGGCAGTTTTAGGACCGCGTTCTTCCCTTTGAATGTTGGAAGTCGGTTCCTTCTCCAAATTCAAGCATGAAGCATGGACAGCGACAGCTGATGAGTGGGGCAGGAACTTGGGGCTTGGCAATGGAAGGTGACCTTCACCTGCAGGAGAGAAACAGCTTGCACCTTACACAGGTTCCACTTTCACTCAGCTCCCCTGCGCCACTTAAAGACCAACTCCAAAAGAAAACAAGGTGTGCAAAAGAAGAAGGGAAAAAAGAAAGAAAAAAAAAAAAGGGAAGAATGCATAAAAAGAAAACCGAAGGGACTGGAGGGGAAAAGAAAAGAACTCGACTGGGAAGCAATTGATAAAAGAGAAAGAAGGAAACCAAGCAAAAGGGGACCAAGAAAAGAGAAATTGGGCAAGAAAGGTTAACTCATGGACTAAATATAGTTTCCTTCTGGGTGTGATGGACGTGAAAGGTCCAAGGGCAGAAAGTAGTAACATTGCCGGTGGTGGTTTTGGTGTTGGTGCTGGTGCTGCTGTTACTGCTATTGCTACTGCTACTGCTGCTACTGTTGTTGTTGCTGCTGCTGCTGCTGCTGCTGCTGCTGATGCTGGGGATAATGGCATAAGAAAGGAAGAGGGAGAGAACAAGGACGGGAAGGGATCAGATCATGTACATCAGGATGGCCAGAAGGTCGCGCTTCCATACTCTTGTCATCATCTCTTTGGGAAAGCACGCTGCACTATCTAGGTAAGCTAGGTACCTAGGTAGATGTTATCTTCCTTCCCTTCGAATTTGCCACAACGATTCGGGGTCAACCACTGGGCACGGCAAGGCAAAACGATGGATGGCATCGTCATGAGACCCAATGGCGCCCTGAACCAGCTGCTTTGTCACCCGCAGCCGGCATGAACGACTCTCCAAGGCCACACGTTCCCAAACTTCCACCACTCGAGGGCTGAGGTGCATCTCCCACGTACTGCGCCAGGTGATATGGGCGGAGGTTTGGTCCGTGTGGTAGATGAACGCACAGGCGTTCCCGTCTCGGCCGTTCCAGATTGCCAGAGCCCGCAGTTTGGGCATCCGCAGCGCCGTGATGCCAGCCTTGTAGAGCAAATTGTCGATGAGAACCCGGCGCCCCCAGTCGTAGCAAAGAAGTTGCGACGTGAGGGCGAGGGATTCGAGGTGCGGCCAAGTCCAGGACGGCAGGCAGGCGCCAAAGAAGTCCTCAGCGTTCACCATATACGACACCGAGAGCTGTTCGAGGTCTTGGCTCCCGGAGGCAAAAGCCGCGCCGATGTCCGGGTCCGCTACGCGGACAGCCTGTATCCGCCCGGGTGGTATGTTCAGAGGCCCGGTCGCTAGTATCGTAGCAAGGCTGTCGCTAAAATCTTCAAAGACGGAGACCTTCTTGAGTGTTTTGGGAAGATATTCGATGGAAAGTTTGAAAACTACAACTAGAGATTAGGAATCCAACGAGTGATGGGAGGAAAGGGACACAAGTTGTCCACTTACAACGGTCATGGCTCTCTGTGGACCTATTTTCCCACTGCCGCCACGGCTCGTAAACCAGGTGCTCCACGGCGTTCAGTTGCCTCAACAAGAAATCAAGGGAACCAGGGAAAAGCGAGCGCCGCAGACGTCGGCGTATGATGAGGCGCGTGATGCTACTAACGGGAGGAATCTTTTCCGGGAACTAAAACATATGTTGGAGAAGAGCCTCGGGATGGCGTCCGCAGGAGGCGGGAACACTTGTTGGCCGTTGATCCAGCCGTGCCCTGGATCGTCCGTCTTGCAGTTGTCTTCAATGTTGGCATCGGAAGTAGAGGTAAAATAGAAGTTCTTGAACCAGTGTTCTCTATCGCTGGGAGAATAGGCGTTGATCTCCAACGTAACACCGTTTGGAAGGCTGGTATTTGCTGTATGTTGCTGCCGTGCTGTCTCCCAAGTGCCGAGGATTCGTAATAGCTTCCAGATCCCGTGGTTAACAGACGCGTTTTCTTGTTTTGTACACTGCATTGACGCGTATCTTATGCAACACCGGCACGAGTATCTCGGTAGCTCAATTTCAAGCTGGATATACCGGATGAGGTGCCGCTGCCGAACGATCAAGTGTTCGAAGTCATCGAGGCAAGATGACGCTAACTTGAGCAGACGGAAGTTTTCCTTCGCGAGTACCAATTGCCACTCCTTGGAGACGGAGGCCAACGAAGCCCACCGCGCGTGCTTCTGCTGTGCAATCGCCTCTAAAATCATGAGGCGAATTTCGGCCGGCAGGGATGCCCAGGGGCGGGATTTAGCCATCGTTGAGCCTCGAAGTATCATTCCATGACGCCGTCTGGGAGCGCGGTATCTGTCCGCCATAGTGGAAGAGAAGGGACTGAGAGGAGGTCCTGGTGGGAAAGTGTCTGGTAGGTACCTGGTAATATTCAGTCAACGAGCGGTCGGTTGTGGTCGTGGCCACGAGTAATGAGTGGAATCGTGCGGACCGAAAAGAAGTGGGTGAGGGAGGGAGCGAGGAGAGCCGACCGAACGAGGTCGTGTGATATATATAGACGCCAGACACTTGACCATTGCATCATCGCCTCGGATGACTTTCAGATTTTGCACCGTTGAGTGTATTGCCTAGATGTGACACCGGACTCAAGATCCGTATCCCAGCGTGAACTCATAAAGGGGTATCATCATTAATGTATCCTAACGTACCTATCCTCCTTTTGCGTCGGAACGGTGATCCCCTCCCAAGGCCGTGCATGCAATACCCAGATTATATCCTCGTGATCCCCACGTCCTCATCCTCCAGCTCACTATCCCAGTCCCTCCCTTCCCCATACAGCACCTCGCACACCCCCGCCAGCGGCACATCCATGACCGCGTCCGTCCCCTCATTCCACACCTCCCTCCAGTTCAACTTGACGCCCTCTCCAGGACCTGCCGCTGCCGCTGCCGCTGCCGCTGCCCCTGTCACAGGTCCCTCTTTCGTAACCGTCCCCCTCCTCCTCCGCCCGCCGCCGCCGCCCTCCCTCCTCTTCTTCTCCCCCCTCACAATCCTCCCCTTCGAATCCACCACCGCCACCATCGCCGCCTCATCCACCACCGTCTCCACGCTCTCCAGCGGCAACGTCAAGATCTCCAAATTATACCCTGCGAGCGCCACGTAGATATACACCAGCAGCATGACCAAAAAGCTCGGAATCGCCAGCGACCACCACCGGTTCGGGTAGTAGTAGATCCCAGCGCGTGCAGGAAGGGCGACGGCAGGTAGCTCCACAGCAGGTACACCAGGAAGAACAGCGAGCTGAACAGGTACAGCACGAAGCCGTAGTACTCGTACGTCGGCACCTTGGGCCGCGCGCGCGGGACCGGCTCGCCCGGGTGTCCCCCTCCGTTGCCACCGCCAGCGGCAGCACCACCGCCGGCACCGCCGGCACCGCCTGCTGTAGTGGAGGTGCCCGCAGGATGGCCGTGGCCGGGCCCGTGGCCGTCGTCGTCTGACGCGTCGGGGGTAGTGGGGCGGGACGGGCGGAGGAGGGAGGTCAGGGAGGGCGATGGTGGGAGGGGCGTGGGTGGGCGGCCGTAGAAAGGCGGTGCGAAGGTGTGCTGGGTGAAGGGTGGTTGGGGGTGCCGCCGGCGCGGGTTGGGGTTGCCGTTGGAGTTGTCGTCATCGTCGTCTTCGTAGTCGTCGGAGTCGTAGTCTTCGGATTCGGAGGAGTAGGATTGTCCGTCGTCGTCGTCGTCTTCATCTTCGTCTTCGTCCTCGTTGGGGGGGTGCTCGTCGATGGAATTGGGGTCGTGGTCGGGGTTGAGGTTGAGGTTGCTTGACCCGGACGAGTCTTGTCGGGAAAACGGGCCCCGATTGCCGTTTAAGCCGGGCATGCGGACGCCATCTTCGTCAACTTCTTCCTCCGAGATCACCGGCATGGTGTTGCCATTGACATGTGTGGTGTTGTGTGAGGTTGGGAATTGGAAGTTCGCGGTTGCATGGAAGAGGAACATTGAAATGCCAAGCAGGGCCAGCCAAAGGGGTGCCAGGCAAGCCAGGGTGCTCAGTGGCTGACCCCACTGATCGGCAACCAAGCAACGCCAGCCCAGGGGTAGCAACAGCCGGCCGGCACTGGAAATCCTCGAGGCGAGAGCCCCTTTTCTCAACAACAACAACAACAACAACAACGGGACATGGAAATCATACTACAGTAATCTTACAATATCTGACGAACACAATTGAGTTCTGCCATCCCAAAACTCGTCAAGCGTTTACACCGTATAATTAGCATATTCCTCCCGTTCGGGCTACATACAACCAACCCACCTGCCCTGTCCGTCTACCCTACCCATCAATAGGACACCGGTACTCCGTCTCCTTTCCGAGCCCATCCTTCGCCAGCAGCGTTTCCAGACAGCTCTGATGATAAATATGCCTGCACGCGAGTAGAACCAACGGCCCCAAAGCCGGTGGCTGGTCCTTCTTAGTGGCACTCACGGCGCCCTCAGCAGCCCCCCCTCCCTCTCTTGGATCTCGTTTCCCCTCCACATCCCCTTGACTCCCACCCTCCCCTTCCCCATCGCCCTGCCTCAACCGCGGACTCAAGTCCCTCCCCTTCCCTTTGCCCTTCCCCTTCCCAACATACACTTCCCCCTCCTCCTCCTCCACCATCTCCCCACCACCCCTCACAGCCCCCCCGCCAGCAGCAGCAACCCCCTTCCCAGCAACAACAGCCCCCTTCCCCCCACCCGCACCGCCCCCCACCTTCAACATCTTCTCCACCCGCCTCCTCTCCTCCGCCCTCTCCCACGCCTCATACACCCCCCTCCCGCCCTGCACCCCCGGCCCCCACACCCTCCTCGCGCACGCCTCACAAGTCGACCCCCTCGGCCGCCACCCCCGCTGGCGCAGCTCGACAGCACGCGCGACGCTAACAAACAGCGAGCGATCCAGGAGCCGGTTGGAGAGGCGCAGGATGGATTCCTCGTAGGCGTACGCCGAGAACACGGATGCCAGCACGGCGCGCAGGTCGGCTAGGCTGGGGGAGGCGGCGGCGGCGCGGGTGAGGAAGGCGCGCAGGATGCGGAGGAAGGCGAGGTTCGTGCCGAGGTTGGTTGTGGCGGTGGTGGTTGGGGGTGTTGCTGTTCGGGTTGTGGTGATTGCTGTGGTGGAGGTGGAGGTAGATTTGAGCAGGGCGGTGAAGGTGGTTTGGACGAGAGCGCGGAGGAGGGTGAGAAGTTTATTGGTGTCGAGCGGGGGTGGGTGGTGGCCGTCACCGTTGGTAGGAGAGACAGGATCCTGTGGCGGGGTGGTCTGCAATGTTGACGACAGTCGCCTCGTGATTTGGACTGCCGCGTCGATCAGGTCGAGCCAGAGGTTCTCATCGGCCGAGAGTGCCCCGTCGGGTGGCGGCTTCTGCCCTGGCCAACCGGAATTCGCTGCTCGCGCAGTCTTGCTCTGCCCCTGACACAGCCAGATGCCCACCAACACGAACTTCCGCAAGCCCTGCACCAGATCCTCGGCGGATGCCTGTACGTCATGGGTATCGTCTACGGGCCCACCTAGTAAACCCTGCAGCGCCGACTCGAGTGTCTCAAGGTGTTTAACCAAGCGGCCCATGGCGTCTTGAATCTGACCGTCTTTTGCCATTAAGATAACCGCCGCGTCAATCACGCCCGTCTCCTCCATTGTTGGGAGTAACTGTTCCAACCTTAGGTTTGAAGACTGGACTAAACCGACGTAGTCCGAAACGTGCTCTGGGTTAAACTGGCACATTAAACGCAGGTATTGTTCCACTAAGTCCCTGTCTGTTGAGCGGCTAACGGTGGTTTCCTTTTCTGGCTCCAGTATTGTCCTTAGGTACGCGTACTGTAGACCCGGCTGTTGGGCCGCCGAGTCCAACACGTGTTGGTGCAGCTCAGGGGCGTGCTTAGCGATGGTTGTGGCTGTCATCCCGGGATCGATATCCACCAATTCTGCAGAATGCTCCTTGATGACTTGGTGGATGTCCTGAACCTGGCGTTGCGTAAGACCTGCTTGCGGCCGCAGATAGAGATCGATGCAGTTGAAGACGTCTTCCTGGTCTTCTGGGTCTTCAAAGTAGGTGTGAATGAGCTTTCCATATTGCTTGTCCCCTCTGTAGATGCGCTTCAAGATGCGGTAGAAACTAGCTTCCTTGAAAAGTGGTATGAGTTCAGCAACATCCGGTGGCTGGTACACTGACAGCAAATACTCGGCGCTGAGTTGTGCATCCTCAGCTAGGTCCTGTCCCGGATATTTGCAAAGCCCAACCAGGACCTTGGTAAGCGTTGAGCCAGGAAACAAAAGGTATTGTGGGTATTTCGGAAGGTTCCTGGCGATGAACATATCCAGGTAGATTGTTTCGTTGGGCGTAAACTCGGTCGAATTCATGATCTCCATCAAGATCGAGACGATGTACTGCCGATTTACCGTCAGACCAAAGATTTGCTCTTCGGGTAGATCACGGTCGGCGCTGCCGCTCGATTTCTCGGGGGAGTCGTTGAGAAAGGAATCCTCAAATGCTTCGTTGAGGGCGCTTAGGAAACTTGCAGCGTCAAAATTCAAAATGAGCCGAAGGTAGGGAAATGAAGGCTCTTCAGACCGATTCGGCCTTGTTAGAAGCCGTTTGTTGCTGCCCTTTGGCCATATGATGCTCTTGCCTGAGAAAAGCAACCAGTAGAGCTCGGCTTTTGCCTGTTGCGCGACGTCCTCCGGAAGGGCTTCCCCTGTTGGGTAAACCCGTCCGGTGAGAATGTAGGAGAGATAAGGAAAGATCTTCAAGGCGTTGACGGCGTATATCTCGGCGTCCATCTGGTTGCCCGACAGCTGCCCGTTCTGCATCAATGGTACTAGCAGCGAGAGTAGGTCAAATAGTGGCGTGATAAAGTCGCTCAATGCCTGGTTCCAAACGTACAGCAACGCATCGTACAGACCATGCTGCTTGCATAGTAGCGTGATCTGGTCCAGGTCGAGGGTGGCGGTGTTCATGTGGCAGATCATTTCCTCTAGCCGGCTCTCCCAGCCCTTGGTGACAAAATGTGTGATCAATGCCTTCACGACCACCGGTGGGACTGCGGTGATGGACCCGTCGAGGATGTAAGGCTCCAGAGCTTCGAGGAAGATTCCCTCCACGCCAGCCTCTTCGTACCATTCGTACATCTCGTCGAATAGGAAATCAATGTCCCCCACGCTCAGACAGGCTACAAAACACGTCTCAGAGAGTTCTTGGAAATGGTGGTCATCAGTCGATCCCCTGTTCTGTTGCCTTTGGCCAAAGGCGTACTTCAGCGAGGCTCTCATGATCTCCATCAGCCTGTCCTGAACCATGGAGTGCCTCAACTTGGTGTCCTCTGGTAACCCGACCGTGAGCTTGTTGGCGTCTCCCGTGTAGTATGAGGTCGCGAGTGTGATGGCACCAACATAGTCACCATTCTCCATGAGTGCGATGAGCCGGTCAGCCCAGTTGGACAAGGCTCCTATTGATATGTCGTTCAGCCCAAGGAGGAAGAGCCGCCCTTTGTAAGTCCTGAAGCTCATATAAAATGCATCAGCAACAACGCCGTGCATCGAGGGATCTTCCTCGTCGAGCTGCTCCACCAAGGTGTTGAGTTGCTTCGAGAATAGGTCGACGTGATAGATATGTTTGTGGATGAGGTCAAAGGCCTCAGTCATGCGCATGCTCCGGTCTTCGAGGACAATGAGCCGCTGAGAAATGGTCAACACGGTCAAAACTGACCGGCTTAGCCATTGCACTGCGACGATAGCTTCCTCGCACTTCCAACGGCTCCGTGCCCGGAATCTCAAGCTCGGTGGCTTATCCTTATCCTCAGAGGGGATCTCGTCCACATCAAGAACGGTCAGGACATTCGACCAGCAGTACACCAGCTTGACTTTAGAGATATGACTTCCTGTGACGGGATCTGCCACTTTTAATTTGACGCCAGGAAACCAGGCAAGACACCCCGTCATGGCGCTGTGAGCAGCAACTTCCTTTGGCCGCGCAGATTTGTGTTGAGTCTGAGCAATAGGAGTAGTAGATACGATGACGAGCAAGTAGGGAGTAAGCATTGCGGTCAACCCCAAGCCATCGGTAGCCATCTCAACGTTGCCGAGAGGTAATGAGGCAAACGCTAGGACGGTGCTTGGCTTCAACGTCTTCCCAGGTGGAGGTTTTGAGTCCGGGTATCGACCCAGTATTCGAGTTGTTTTCACGGTTCTGCCAAGTGCTCCGGTGCCCCTGGTCGCGAGATGTGAGAATGCCATTCCTCGGTCATCGGCAGAGACCAGAGCCGTGTGTCGGGTACCGAGGAAGCCCAAGTGGGTGACTTTGACATTCGGGATATGGCCGTCGGCTGCCTTGCTGGTCTGTTGCACTGGGTCCAAGTGCGGGATGCTAAGGAACGGCTTCACAGCAGCTCGCGTGGTGTCCCATGTGAATATGTTACCGTTCGCGTGCCCACCGGCGATGGTGGTATGGTCTGCGGATACTGCGATCGCGGTAATGGACCCGGATTCAACGGCTAGGGAAGGTCAATACCAAGGTGCGCAAGCACGGGAGGACAGCCTAACCTTTAGTTCCCGGCCCTATTATCATCTTGATATTCTGATTGTAGTCAAACATCAAGATGATGCCTTTCGAAGTGCCCAATACTATGGTGGCCGAGACTGCAAGGCACGTTGGAGTCCCAAAATTCCTTCGGCCTGCCTCGGAAAACACCTGCCCATTAAGCTTCTTCAGCTTCGTCCAGCGCACAACCTCCCATGGTGGTGACGGCGTTTCGGTGTCCCCTGGGTCCAGCAGCAACTGGCTGCTCATCGACACGTTCCGGCTGTGGGTGGATAGGAACGCGGGGGACGAGGGTCTTGGCGAGGAGAGATATGGTGAAGCAATACGGGACTGGAATCTTTGGTCGAAGGGCCGGAACGATGGCGTGGGACTGGCTATGCCGGGCCGGGAAGCGAGAGAGGGGAGCATGCTGCTGCCGGGGGAGGAGATCACGGAGCCCTGCATTGGGCGTGAGCCATTAGTAGCCACTCTGCCACAAGCAACTTCTTCCAATGTACCTGTATAGAGGGCGAGTCATCCGGAACGGAGAGCAGGGAACCCATGGGACTCGCCGCACGCCGTGATATGGCATCGGTTGAACCATCTTCTGACGGCGTCTCGTGCTCTACTACGAGCAGTTCTCTGTAGCGATGTGCGATGGAGCTAGGGCCGGCAGGGGGTGCAGCGGAGTCATTGCTAGTATCCTCCTCCTCTTCCAGAATGTCGGCGATATGATCCTCATCTCGGTCGCCCTTCACTGTCTCCTGGTCGCTCGAGCTCGAATCTTGGTCGTCTGCTCGGGGCAGCTCTGGTTCGTCGGCCATGGCGTCCATGGAGCCACCCTCCTCCCGGGGTTGACTCAAACTCATCGGGTGTCAGGGGCGAGAGGCATTGCTCCGAGGAGGCCGGTTGGGTGGCGTGAGAAGCTGAGAAGGTGAGAAGGCTATCTTTATCCAGTTCGCGATTCGGCGAGGGACATGGGATGGCGCGGCTTTTGGCGTGGGCGGGTTTCGGCGCTCGCTGAACAACGAGTGGCGGAGCTGCCACTAGTAGCAGTTCGGGAGAAACGATAGATTTGGTGAATAAACTTGACAAAAAAGAGTCAAGCTTGTTTGGTGTTTTGGCGCATCGGGGATACTGCAAGTCCAAACATTCATCAATGGATACCTCCAAGCAACTGCGCAGCTCCCCTGCAGCCCGCCCCAATCATAGGTCCACTGAGGGCGCTGAACCCAGTGGGGAAGCAGTTGATCGGCCGCTGGCAAGGCTGGGTGGGTCTTATCGATAAGGCTAAGAGCAACACGACCTTAGCCAGGCACTTCTCTTTCTCAACTCTTGGGGATCAGACCTTCACGCTCAAACAAACATCACAATTAAATCTTGCTAGTTTCATAACGGACACTATACCGCAGTCTGGCCACATCACAAGCATTATGGCCTCTATAAACCCACAACTACCACCTCACCTCCAGAAGCGCAAACGGACTCCCGAGGACGAGGCAGAGCTTGGTTCGCCTCCACCCAAAACTTCCCGTCGAGACAACAACGACGAGATCGCCTTAGACGACGACTCCGACGACGATTTTGGGCCAGCTGCGCCGGCTTCCGCACGCAACACGAAAGAGACGATGCCACCAAGAGCAGGGTCATCAATCGGCCCCTCACTACCCCCAGCAATCGCAAACAGCGCGGCCGCGCCGGCAGACAAGAAACGATCAATTGGTCCCTCTCTCCCACCGACCGCAGCGTCAGGAAACGGTGACGAGATATCTCTCGACTCCGACGACGACACGACCGGCCCAGCCCTGCCCCCAACAAAAGCCGGCCCCAGCGCACCTCCCAAGCGTGTGCTCGGCCCAGCACCACCGCCAGCCCTTTCCGAGCGACCCCCGACCGGCCCCGATTCCTCTGACGACTCCGACTCCGACGACGACGGCTGGGGCCCCGCGCTCCCAGGCGCATCCACTAGCACCCGAACCACCTCCACCCTCGGCCCCAACCACCCATCACTCGCCAACAACCACCCCGAACCCGCCGCACCCAAACGCGACGACTGGATGCTCGCACCACCCACCAGCA
The DNA here is from genome assembly GCA_039881045.1 of Chaetomium olivaceum. Classification (NCBI taxonomy): domain Eukaryota; kingdom Fungi; phylum Ascomycota; class Sordariomycetes; order Sordariales; family Chaetomiaceae; genus Chaetomium; species Chaetomium olivaceum. The sequence goes on from JAYWVB010000016.1 coordinate 248,763, forward strand.
GCGGCCCCCGCGCTCCGGACCCGACCAAGCTCAAGTCGCGCAAGTTTGCGAGCGGGCCGCGGGCTGCAACAGACGGCAAGCCGGCGGGAGTCAGCTCCATCTGGACGGAAACGCCCGAGGAAAAGTCCCGTCGGCTGGCCAACGCCGTGCTGGGGCGTGAAGATGCGCACAATACGCCAGCAGATGTTCGGAGGCCGGCGGCCAGCAGTGGCGGGGGTGGGGGTGGTGGTAAACGGGATAGTAGCAGCAAGGCGGACGAGGCGCGCATCAAGTCCTACATCGAGCAGACGCGGGGCAAGAGCCTGGTGGCGGAGCACCAGGCGGCGCGGGCGGCGGGGAAGTCGGCGACGCTGGTGAAATCAGGGGATCATGGGAAGTGGGGAGCTAAGGGCGGCGGCGGTGATGAAGGGCAGGTGGAGGAAGACGATGACCCGAGTAAGCGGGCGTTTGACTGGGAGAAGGATATGAAAGTGGGTGGGCAGATCAGTGGTTCGCAGAAGAAGGAGTTGTTGAATAGGGCGGCGAATTTTGGGGGGAGGTTCCAGAGTGGGAAGTATTTGTGAGCTTGTAAAGGGGGGTTTGGATACAGTGAACCATCTGCGTAGGAGTTCAGGGGTATTATTAAATAGATAGGAGGGATGTCATAATATACACTCAAGCGATATACACCCTGGAACATAGATATTGCATAGCAAGGTCAAGCGTAATACTCATGTACGCATGGTGCAACGAGTATATTCATTCGATTTCAAACACCCATCCAAAATACACACAACACCTTTCCCATCCCAAACCAGGCATCTACCTTTCACCAGCCTAGCCTGCCCACCGGCCTAACTTTCTTTCGATCCCGTTTGCTGACCCGCGTCCCTCCACCCGAATAAATCAAGCATCCTGCCCACCCGGCCCATTCAACCCCGATAACTCCATGCTTGTAAAGGGCAAGTGTGCCTGCCCTCCATAACCCTATAAAGCCAATGTGCTATGCAAATTCCAATACTGAGGAGATGCGAGAGGAAACAGTACAAAAAAAAACAGAGGAACAGTGAGGGTTGTTCGCCCGCCGGGCGATGCAAACCTCCGCTGCTGATGATATATGGGAGTCCCAACTCGCTGAAATGACAGCCGTCATCCCGGGCGGTACTCCTTGGCTATAGTTCGAGAATATATGTATGCGAACGCCGGATGTGTGATGGCGTATATGTGCATGTTCACCAACGACATAGCACTGCGTAAGTGGTCGTGGAGGTGACGTTGGGGTTCGAGAAATGGCCTCCGATTGGAGTGCAAATAAACCCAAGCAGATCGATGCGTGAGGCACCCGCCGTAGTTATGATCAAGTAAAAAATACGAGTACATTTCGAGAAATGGGGTATCGAGAATTGCGTATGTCATGAGCATCGCGGCGGTATATCGACGTCGTTTAGTCGTTAATTCTGTGCAGTCCGAACCCCAGCTTCGAGCTGCGATGGGGTGACCGCAGGGTCAGCATTTGAGGGTGCTGGGTCTGGCTGGGTCTGGCGGTTTTGGCCGCTCTGGCCTCTACCAAATCGGAATGTTGGGATCATATTCCCGAGACTGGAAAGCAGACCGCCGGCCCCAGATTGAGCGGGTGTGGCATCCGATGCTGGCGGGGCGGGGCTCGGCCTTGATCTTTGACGACCGGGAATGGCAGAACCTCCTGTGTTTCTTGGCCGAGACCTGTTTGTTGTAGATCGTCTGTTTTGGTCCGACCGGCCAAAGCTAAAGAAGGCCGGTCGCGGCCTACCGGGAAGATTCATCCGGTTGTTGCGTGAGTTGCCAGGGAGGGTGACGTGGACCACGGGGGTTTGGCCGTCAGTACCATCGGCGGCCTGAGGGCGGGGCTTGGGAGTGAAGTAATCGGCCTTGCACAATGGGCAGCACGCCCTCCTTGTCGTAAGCCAGGGGTCAATGCAGGCAGCATGGAACGCATGGCCGCAAGTCAAGCCGCGCACATCGTCATCGTCTTCTAAAGTGTCAATGCAAATGGCGCACGTGTCACCCCACCTGACGTTCCTAGGCATTCTGGCGGCAGAGCAGCGTCGATGTGTTCGTCTTCGTCATCTTCGTCATGAGAAATTTGGCTAAGGTGCTTGTCCGCGACGGCCGTGTCCGGGTCAGCGTCACGGGTAGAATCCGTTGATGCTCGACGAAGTCCGGCAACTGTACTCGATGTACTTTCCTTGGGGACGTGGCGAGGGGTTTGAACTGGGGGCTTCTCGGTATTTTCCGCCGCAGTTTCGGGTGGGGGCTCTGTCACCGTCCCAGTTGCCGTCGCGCTGGTCGTTGGCCGGCCGTCGGTTGACGGTCGATCCTTCGGCGAAGCTTCCTGGATTGTGCCCTCGGCATCACGGATGCTGTTCGGCCGGCTTTGGGGGACCGATACACCACCTCGAGTGGGCAATCCTTCCTGCGCCCGGCTCGCAACCCATGTCTTGTATTTGAGCATCGGGAATTTCTCGTTCACTTCGTCAATCGGCATCAACTTCTTCTCTCTCCGGCGACGGTGCGGGCGGGGCATGTTCTCCATGCCAATCGGCTCTCCTTCCTCGTTCCGCAGCTGGCGGGCTCGGGCATTATACCTAAAGCAATACTTGACGCCAACGATGATCCTGTCCATTGTTAGACGGTAGTTCGCGATACTTCCACTTCCCTGACAAGTAAAGACTCACCAGAGGTTGGTGAAGACGACGCCAAATCCGAGGGCGACGAAGAAAAGCAGTGACGACGAGTTCCCTCCCCCTCCTCCACCGCCGCCTCCTCCGGTGTCTCCTCCCGAATCCCCTCCTCCACTGCTGGGCCCGCCATTGGCAAGGGTGCTACTATCGGTTGGTGACGGACCTGGCGAGGTCAAGGTAACCGAAGTGACCGGCGGTGCGGTCGCGAGGCTCGGAGTCGCGATAGCCTGGGTGGCCGTCGTTACGGCGACCTCGGTTGCCTGCCTCACCACCACCCGTACCGCCTCCACTACCGCGGGATTTAGGATTGCCATCTTGCCGGAGACAATGTTGAGACTCGGTGGCGACTTGAACGATTCACGGGCGCAGAGTGTCCATCAGGCGATTGTCGTCGAGAACGCGGGCATGGGTAACTGAAATGGCGGCCCAAAGGAACACGATGGCTCATTTGCCAGCATACGAAAAAAAGAAACCGGGCCTGATGCGCGATGGTTGGCTCGAGTCGAGAGTGAATCCGTCGGAAGGCTGGGAAACACTCGTTGATGGGGTCGACAGAAGTGGGAAGAAGGAACGCAGGCGTGCAGCAAGCCTAGAAAGTGGAGAAAATGATGGGGGACAAAGGATCTTGAAATGGGGTGGGTGGGCGATGGAAAATTGTTAGGGGCGCTGGGGCGGCACACTGTCGCTTGGTGTCTGAGACCGGACGGGGGGCAAGCAACCTCACACACCCTTCTGTGGGGGAGGCGGGCTGTGTCGAGTCGACGGAAGGCGAGGAAAGGAATGGTTTTGTGGGGCAGGTCCTTTTCCACGCACGGGCTGGCAGGCTGGGGTGGTTGCAGGGGGTTGGAGAGTTGGAGGGGTCCGGAACAGGCGGGATTGACAAGGGCATTGCCAAGCTGGGAGATCGGGAAAGCTGGCAGCCATGGTTAACGACCTCCGACCACCACAAAAGCAACCAACCAACCCCCAAGAGATACAACTAACTCTATTCGAGCGACCTTCCTCGTTGATGCAATGCAAGAGTCCGGACGAAATGATGGGCTGACGAGGCTCGGGCGCAGCACGTCCAGACGCAGTGCATGGATGCAATGGGTACACAAAACAGAATACGTCAACCTGGTTCCATTCCAACATCACTTTGCTCGTGCTCACTCATCAATTTGAGTTACGTCGCTTTGCGGGATCCCAGATGAAACCTCTCAAGCGGCTTCAGCTCATCCCTTCCCCAATGACGCGCTTCTCGGAGCGCTACCCGCGGCGTATTCCGGGATTGGACGTTTACGCCGCCGGGAACTTCCTGTGCCTTTACCTTTTATCTTAAAATATACGATTTTAGACATGCTTCTCAACGGCTTTTCAGTCTTCAGCGGCCCAGCAAGACAAAACTTCGCGCGCGTGTGTTTTGGGATGCGACAAAACCAAAATGGACGGGCTGGAAGCGAGAGCGGGATGCCCGCATCTAACCAGATCCGGAAGCTTCACGGAGCATGCCAGAGCCAGTCCTGAAACCTCAAAGACGAAAGCAAATAAATCCGTTTGCAAAAACCCTCGATACAAGGGAACCAGATCGGTGATATCCGGCCAAGGATGTCCCTATGCGCTCAGACATCGACGCATTCGGTCCCTTGGCTTGTCGTGCGTGCGTTAGTTAATTGATAAACCGCAGGCAATTCATTCATCCCCACGAGAAGTATGCTCCAGGCGAGATGGTGTGGTGAAATACCCAGCCGCCCAACTGCATCAGCTTCCAAATTAACTCGCTGTGCTGTGCCTGAATTTACCTCCCGATGGTCACACCAAAACAGAAGACGGAGGCGGCCTCCCTCGTAGATTCGGGATTGCTGAGATTGGTTTGAAACTTGCACATAAACAGTTAAAGCTCGGATCTAGTGAAGCCCAACCTCATGCGATGATCCACTTCAGCAAGCCGATCCATAGCAGAAACTTCCTATCACCAGTGGCGATGCAGCGCGCATGTGCAAACAGAAAAGCCAATTGCTTTCTGCGGTCAAAAAGAGCCAGGAATGTCGCCTGACGCTCGCTGCACGAGGCGTTGGTACGGGCGTATCACCGATACCCGATCGGCACTGCAGGGCGAGGAGATATCACGGTTGTCGTACCGAGGAGATATGTGTTGAATCCATGGTCGGCGTTAGGTCCCCAATATTACGAGCCACGAAATATCCATTTCAGCGAGCTAGGTACGAAGTCGTAACACGACCTTTTCGAACACGGCCTGACCAGACTCAAGGATCCAAGACGGCACGATAATTGCCGCCTCTTCGCTTGCGAAAGGATAGACTGCTAATTGCAAGCGGACCGCGGCACATTGACCCGCAGCGTGTCCGTTCGAGAGATGGCGTCGTTGTTGGCGCGGGGAATACAGAGGGTCACACTGCAGCGAGCGTCTGCAGGTCGTCAACACAACGATTTGTCGAGGCAGAGCTGTCTTGAGATCGACCTGATCCTTGCACAGCTTGCATGCTGTGGTAGCCAAGGTTGGGACAAGTTACTGTCGTGACTGTAAAAGCATGTATGTGTATGTACGTATGGCCAAGCATGCCGGAATTTACCATAACACAAATAATAAAATCTCCCCGTGTTTCTCCCAGGTGCCTTGGTTACGAGGGGCACAGAGAAGGTCGCCGGGTCGCCTGGCCGCCGACCACAACACCGCCCGCCCGCACGGGCTGAACGTCTCAGGTACTCCTGGCGTTTGTTGAATACGCATTGCTTATTCGAGCTCAGCTTTGCGGACAAACATGCCCTGCATGACGATCCTTCCAAATGGTTCCTTTTGGGGAGGTGGGCGTTCCTGGGAGGAGGGAGGGGCCGAGTTCGAATATTTGTCACGATATCCCCAAGACAATATTTCTTCTTGCACAAGTCGCGGGTTGGGATGGAACCTGGAAAGGCAAAAAACATCAGCACCAGCTGACTGGACGAGCGTGGCTCCGCATGCGAAGCACCACGGTGTGCACCCGGTAGCGAACCAGCTCAGCGAGATCAGACGGGATCAAGCAGTAGCGGGGGCGGGGCTAACCTGCAGTGCCAGAGTGCCTGCTAACCTGCTAAATCGTCACTCCCTCGGGGCCACAGATGGGCCATCACTGGCCACAAACGGCCCGCCGAGGCCCGGCTTCCTCCAACCCCGACAGAGCCGAGTTTCCTCCACTCGACCCGGGCACACTTCCGTCCTATACTGGATGCGCCTAGGCTTGACGCCAAGGGTCAAGAACGAGGCGATGCCCACCAAGACGCGCAAGTCAAAAAGGTTTCGGGAACAGAAGATTCCCGCCAGAGCAAGGACGGGAGGGTAACCTAAGGGAAGAGCGAGGCCGGGGCTTCCGGCGAAGAACAACTAGGGAATTGGGAGAGCCACTTAGGTGCAAGTGTATCCGTGAGTCTAACCTTTCTGCGTCAATAATCTGAATCCCGCACACACCGTCAACGGCGGGCAACGGGCGACACAGCACTAAACGGTTCGATGGCTGCGCCATACCCTCCGAAACCAACCTCGATGCCGAGTCAAAACCGTGCAGCTCGCCGAAGAGGGTAACATCCAGAGCCCACGCGAGCAAACCCCAGAGTTCAGAGTTTACATAACAGTCCCCGATGACCGGAGCACCCGGAAGGCGGCTTTATCACGGACTTGTCCAATTCGCGCTGCCGACGGTCAAAGTAGAGGTCGATCATGGCACCACCGCCTTTGCTCACTCACTCACCACTCACTATTAACCAATACACCTCACCCACTGCCTGCTCCCGCCCTGCAGCTGTGGTGTTACCCCAGTCCAAGTGCCGCAGTTTAAATGGACTCTGCCCTCATGACCGTTTCTTGCCAGACCGCTCACATCATCCCTGATTAGCCCGGGTGAGATCATAAGCCGATCACCACATTGCGTCAGTTTATCACTGATGTGACGTCCCTGCATGTGCTTTCCCTTTGGCCCATACAAGAGGTCCTGGTGATGTTGAAAGGCATGTCTAGACCGCGGGGATCTACACAGTAACTTGCATAATCATGGTCAACTCATGCTGTAGTATATGTAGGGAAACTAACTGAGGTTATTCCGAAAGGTCAGGGCTTGCGAGAGGATGTGACCTTGGGTTACCGATCCACTGTGCTGTGAATCATACCGAACAATCTATCTCGGGTATGACCTCGGTCGTGGCCCTCGGCATGCCGAGATCACGACATGTAAACAACGCTTCAGTCCTGTTTTCCTAGCATATGAGTAACGCACAGCCTAAGAGTGACTGTGACAAAAGATAAGTCTTATCGTCCAACTGATATGAGCCCTTCATATCCATGCCATCACAAGTACCATCACGAGTGCCATCCCGATTTATGCTTGTCTCACATGTTGCCTCGTGCTGCTTTTGAGGCACGGCACACCATCCTTCCCTTCGATGGCACATTTTAGCAGAGAGCTAAATCAGAATCCAGACCAAAGAGAGGCAGATGTTGGGCCCAAGTGTTAACGAGTTCTATCTGGCATCAAGGAAACTTTCATCCCGTAACCTTCGGAAACCAAGCCACAACGGGCATATGCATGGCCCATCATCGGGTTGACTCCGACCACGGAATCCCTTCGGATATGGTACCATGAATAGCCCCCACGTCTCTCTCCAACAAAGTATGCCCCGGGGCAGGCGAAATATCTGGAATTACCAAGATGACATGCTCACCACAACCCCGTTTTACATACGAATAATAACCATGCCCAACCTCCTACCTCTTTTCTTGACCTTGCCTTTCGCCACACTCCAGTTCACAAGGGACCATAAGGGGCTGTCCAGTAACTATGGGAAAGGTGGAGGGTAACAAACCGGTCAAGTATGTGGGAGTGTCATCGTTCTGCAGGTGATGGTTTTGATGTTTGGCAATGCCCGTGACCCGTGGAAATGTTCGCCAGGGTAGAAAGTAGAACGAGCTTCCGCTGATGCAGTCCGCCAACCAGGCTAAACAAAAGAAGCAGGATCGTTTGATCTATGTCTACCCGCCCGCCCCCTACAGTACATTTCACGTGTTGGGCTCGGATGTAAGACCGATTATAATACATTGACCCATGCGCCTCTTCTCCGCTCCACAAGGAAAAGCCTCCCTTTCACCAACCACACCACCTTTTCCCCGTCTACCAAACCCCCTTTAAAAGTTCCTGCTCATGTCAGCCCGCACTCTCGCGTAGTCGAACAGGCCCTCGATGCTGCCGACAGCGCTGATGGCGATGTCCTGGTCCCAGAGCCTCCTGTTGGCAAACTCCATAACGTCCTTCTCGGTGATGTTGTCGATGACGCGCTCGATCTCGCCGGGGCTCATGCGGCGGCCCGTGTTGACGATCTGGCGGCCGATGTCCTCGGCGACGGCGGTGGTGCCGTCCAGGGACAGAAGGATGGACGCCTTGAGCTGGGCCTTGGCGCGCTCGACCTCGGCCTCGCTCACGTTGCTCGACAGGCGCGACCACTCACGGAGGGCGAAGTGCACCAGGTCGTCGACGGACCCGAGCTTGTCGGTGACCAGGTAGATACCCCAGAGACTGCACGAATAAATTAGTATGGGATCGATTTACATACTGTAACGACTCATAAAGTAGGCTTACCCAGTGTCGCTGTAGCTGGTGGAGAAGCTCATGTAGCTGTTGGCCAGGTCGTTCTTGTGGACGATGCCGCTGAGCTTGCTGCCCTGGTGGGGAGCGTTGCCAAGGGCCTTGTCGTAGTTGCCGACGATGGCCTGGGCGACCAGCGCGGTGAAGTAGTCGGGGTCACTCCAGCTGGCACCCTCAACGGCAATCGCAATGTTGGCGGTGGGAATGGTGTCGTCGCGGATCCTGACGTCAGAGCCGATGAAGTCGGGCTTCTTCTTGGACAGGGCGTAGGCGCTGGTCTCGGCGCTCTTGGACGGGAGCTTGGAGAAGTACCGGTCGGCCATCTCGACGAGTTGCTGGTGGGGGATACCGCCGGCGCCGGCGAGGACCATGCGGTCAGCCGTGTAGTTGTTCTTGACGTAGTTGGAGAGCTCGGTGCGGGTGATATCGCGGATGTTCTCGCGGGGGCCGAGGATGGTGCGGCCCAGGGACTGGCCCTGGTAGGCGGTGGCGTGGAGGTGGTCAAACACGACCTCCTCAACCTGCTTCTCAACCTCCTCAGACTCCCGTAGGATGACATCACGCTCCCGTTCGATGGCGGCCTCCTCGAGCTTCGAGTTCTGGAGAATATCTTGCAGGATGTCGACGCACTGGGGGACGTCCTCGTTAAGGGCCTTGGCAAAGTAGACGGTGTTCTCGCGCTGTTACCGGGGTTAGAGATCGACAAAGGGTCCGCCAAATACGCGGGGCATGACGAACCGAGGTGTAGGCGTTCAGGTGGCCGCCCATGTTCTCGATCTCAAGCTCCAACTGGTGTTGTGTCCTCTTCGAGGTACCCTATTCCGCGAGTCAGAACGATCGGTCGGGTGCTTAGACAATATAATCCGAGCTGTAGTAGGTGCCGGCGCAGCTGATCCGTACCTTGAAGGCGAGATGCTCGAGGAAGTGGGCGGTGCCGTTGGTCTCGGCGGTCTCGGCGCGGGAGCCGGCATCGATCCACACGCCGACGGTCGAGGTCTGGGCATAGGGCGAGTACTGAGTCGCGACCTAGAGGGAGGGATAGAAGTCAGTATCGGCCTGCCTAGGGCCCAATTGGTCAATTGGTGTCAGGGGGGGTAGCTCACGGTTAGGCCATTTTTGAGTGTGGTGGTTTCGGTCTTGATCGCAGGCGACGAGTGCGGCGTTGCGAGGCCTCGCCTGGTGGGGAGAGAAAGACCTCCAGCGCGGCCGCGAAGGCCCTGCGCGAGGTTCAGAGCGAGTCTCCGGGACGCCATGGACGCGGATGTGTAGGGGGGGGGTTGGAAAATGAGCGGTTTGAAGGAAAGTCCTGGCTCCTCCGCTTGCTTCAAAAAACTACTGGTATGCGGCGTAATTTTGCCTCACTTCCAAGGCCCAGCTCGGGAACGCCCGGGCCAAACCTGGCTTGGAGCTCTCGTCACGTGGTCCAGCAGCTCTTTTGCCCGGCAACTTCTCTTGGCATTTAGAAATTCCGTTTCTGCGATTGGCTGTCAAGCCGCACACTTGTTCAGGCTCCCTGCACCTTTTCGACCTCGTCTCAACGCTCCCTGCACTCGAGCCCAAGCTCCTCTTCATGACGGCACTGAAAGTGTATTTTTCTGTCGTGCAACACCCACCACAGCGAGGAGGGAATATCGGGCATGTTACAGGGAAGGGACACCGTTTTGAATGATACTGGATGATGCGATGCTATGCTTCGCATGGCTGTTCCCAAGCGTTACAAGAGCTGGGGTCGCCTAAACTTAACAGTCCTCTCACGACTGCAAGTGTGCATCCAATGCCGTGTCATACGCTCACACCATCACGCTCTTTCACTCAAAATTCCCAAGTTTGTGGGTTGAACACAGTTTCAAGCCCAAGGATTCCTGCGGCCACAGTCGCCGGAAGATCCCGCCAATGAGCTCATAGGCTGCGACCTGCCATCCTTCTTGGGGCTCTCTGGCGAGTGCTTTGCGGCTCTGACCCACACTGCTAGGATGCACTGATACGTCGTTCGAGGTCGTCTGGTACATGTACCTACACCGTATGCTGTAGTTAGCATCAAGCTTCCACGGCTTTCTTGATCTCTTGGCCATTTGGATGAGCTATATCCGGCCAAACCCCTATTTCTATAGACATGGTCGCCTTGATTGCGACATATCCGCCCCTTGGGCAGGTTACGCAACTTCAGGACGGCGATGTGACATTCCATGTGGTTCTTGAGGTTCCCTTTGAACTCAAGAATGAACCATGGCAGCTCGCTCTCTGGTGCTAAGAACGGTGATGGGCCAGAATGGGTTGAGACGGAGTGTATTCCTAGTCAGCCGGATGCTCAGCCCACAGACCTACACCAGCCGGAGCGGATGACCGAGAGGCTCTATTTCACAGCCAAGCTAGTTGTCCACTCCTCGCTGACCTTTACGATTAAGCTCCGGCAACGGGCCGATAACGGGGATTGGTGTTGGGTTCGCGACGAGCAGCACTCAGACGACGGGGTGGTCGTGATCAACCAGAAGCCGACACAGGAGGGCGACCCGAGGAGTTGCCGGATCTGATTCGGAACCTTAACCCAGACCTCAAGTGGAAGAGCCATATGAGCCAGGCGCCTAGGACCCGACTATGGTCCATCGAGGCGAGCGTGGAAGGGGCAGAGGAGCACAAGTCGACATTTCACGAAACCCCGATTGGTATTCCATGGGGTCGGTTTCTCAGGTAAGGGACTAGAAAACATAAAAGGGGATCCTTGAGCTTCCCTTCGCCTGCTTGTCGGTAGCTTTACAACGAAAGCTAACTACCGACAGGTGGTTTTCCTTGGTCAGGACCTCAACCCCTTGGCTTGCCCCGAGGCAGGGCAAGTCAGAGTTCAACCCTGACAAAGATGCCCTGCTCTGTTCGTTCCTTTCTATTCAAGGCAAACACATGGTTTTCCTCGGGATGAGTGGAATTAATGACGTTACCACCTGTTCCGAGGCGGTGATTCCGGTGGCTTAATACTTCATGTATGTGAATGCCGATATAATGACTACGATAGGGAGCTGATGTTCGTCTAGATTCGGAGTGACAACGCGGCATCAGCGACGGGAACTGCCTTGATAGCAGTCGGTGACGATTTTGAGAGCACGATTGCTGCCGTCATGTACCACGCTCGTTCTTTGGTTATGGGAACGAAATGTATCTGCCACACAAAGTGTGACCGAGGTCACGCCGAAAGGTGATGTCGGGATCCAGTGGTATGAAAACTGGTACGATGGTTTAGGATATTGTGAGTGGATATCCTTCATACTTTACTCGTATTATTCATTCTGACATTGACATTATTACCTAGGCACCTGGAACTCGCTGGGTCAGAAGTTAACAGAAGTAAAGGTCCTGAAGGCATTGGACACCCTAGCAGAGAAAACATCAAGATATCCAACCTGATCCTTGACGACAACTGGCAAGACGTCGACTACCGCGGTGATGGGCAGTGGCAACACGGCTGGAACGACTTCGAAGCCGAACCAAAAGCCTTCCCCAGGGGTCTCAAAGTCTCATCGCCGACATCCGCTCAAAGCAAAAAACATCATACATCGCCGTCTGGCACGCTCTGCTCGGCTACTGGGGCGGCTCTCTCCCCCTCCGGTCCCCTCACCAAGCGCTACAAAACCATCCAAGTCACCCGCGAGGATCCCGAGAAATCCCAACTCCCCCTCAACAACGCCATGACCGTCGTCGCCCCTTCCGACATCCAAGCCTTCTACAACGACTTCTACACCTTCCTCACCTCCTGCAACATCGACGGCGTCAAGACCGACGCCCAATACATGCTCGACACCCTTTTCTGCCCCCCCCCGCCGCGCCCTCACCACCCCTTACCTCGACGCCTGGACCCTGGCCTCCCTCCGCCACTTCTCCGGCCACGTCACCTCCTGCATGTCCCTCACCCCGCCCACCGTCTTCCACTCCCTCCTCCCGCACACCCGCCCCACCATCGCCTGCCGCATCTCCGACGACTTTTTCCCCGGCGTGCCCACCGCCCACCCCTGGCACGTCTTCGCTAACGCCCACAACGCCCTGCTCGCGCAGCACCTCAATGTTGTCCCGGACTGGGACATGTTCCAGACCCGCCAGGAGGAAGACGACGACGACGACGACGATGACGAGGCCTCGAATAAGTGGGCGACCTTCCACGCGGCCGCGCGCTGCGTGGGGGGCGGGCCCGTGTGCCTGACCGATGTCCCCGGCCGCCATGACCTGGCGCTGGTGCGGGCTGTTTCTGGCCCGACGCCGCGGGGAAGACGGTGGTGTTTCGGCCGAGCGTGCCGGGGAGGGCGATGGATGTGTATAACGCGTACCGTGGTGGTGGTGATGGTGGTGGTGGTGATGGTGGTGCGGCGGTGGCGCTGTTGAAGGTCGGTGCGTATCATGGGAGGGCGGGGACGGGGACGGGGATTGTGGGGGTGTTTAATCTCCAGGTTGAGAAGGGTGTCGTGACGGAGGTGTTGCCGTTGGGGCGGTTTCCTGGTGTTACGGAGCCGGAGAGGTATGTGGTGCGCTCGCATGCCACGGGCCGGGTGACGCAACCCCTGGAGGTCGGGTCGCCGGCGGCGATGTTGACGATATCTCTGGGGCCGAGGGGGTGTGATGTGCTCTCTGCGTATCCGTTGCATGCGGTGCAGTCGAAGACGAGGGGGGAGGTGTTGCTTGCGAATCTGGGGTTGGTGGGCAAGATGACTGGGTGTGCGGCCGTATTGAGGACTACGTTTGAGGTTCGTGAGAACGGAAGAATGGTTGTTGATGCGACGGTGAAAGCGTTGGGCGTGTTGGGTAAGTGGTGCATTGTGTGCTGGAGAAACGATGATACTGACATTTCGTAGGTATCTACATCTCGGCGCTTCCCGAGCTGTCGCTCAACGACGACTTTATGGTGACCATCCAAGGCCAGCCGATCCCTCCTCACACTGCGTTTGTCAGCAAGCAGGATGAATGTGTTCTCGATGTGGATGTCGAGACAGCGTGGAACGAAATGGGACTCGAGAGTGGGTGGGCGAACGAAGTGCAGGTGAAGGTTTATTTCACTCTGGAGAAGAGACAGTGATGGGAGGATGACTTGGTCGGTAACTTAACGGTATCACGACCATATATTGGGCGATGTGGAAGGGGGAGTGTAGTCTCGTCGATTTAACACTAGAATCTCAGATCAGCCGGATCTAGGAAATTATGTTTTGCAGGTCAGGGACCCAGGGGCATAATAAAATGCCGTCTGAAGTAGTACCTGCCTACCTTCCTATGAATCCGAGGTAAGGTGGATGTAGGCTTATTGACTTTTGGTCACTGCCGCACCACTCGACTGCTGCCCACACTTTGGCCTGTTATACCGAACGTAACCAACAACTCCGACATATCGGGCTACAGATTTTTATTTTCCTGTGTTGTCACAGGTTATGAGCGCTCAGCAGCTCAAAGTGCAAACATCCTCCGTTTTCATTAAACTGCGGCGTAAGATCGCATCGCGTTATCGCCAAAGACGGACAATCAAAGTAAATTTTGAGGCCGACAAACATCCAAGCTCATAGACACCATGGCGAACTACCTATCCAAGATGAATAACGCGGAGTTCCAGGCCATTATACTTCAACTGGACCGGACCCAACAAGAGTACATCGACTCCGTCAACAACTTCATCAAGATGCAAGCCGAGAAACACAACAGGGAGAGGCTGGCGAGCATCCAGCCGACGAGCTTTCTCGAGAAAGCGGAGGACTATTTTACGTGGCGCGACGAACTGGTCTACGCCCTCTGGAAAGCCAATCTTCACGGTTATATTCGCAGGGATGACCCTGAACCAGCGGACGAAGCCGCGAAGGAGAAGTGGAAGAAAGATAGGGCGGCTATCGATGAATACATCCGGAAGACTGTCCCTGACCGCGCAGTATGGGCCACCTTGGAGGCCATGGGCTGGGATATCACTGAACAGAACCCCAAGTCGACATTCGACCAACTGACGCAATACTTCAACGAGGACACCCATGAGGTCAATTACTTGTTGTGCCGGGAACTGTTCACGATCAAGGCGGACTATGACAAGTTCTCTACCTTTCTAGGTCGACTGAACTATCTCCGCCGGAGACTCGATCACACCGAGTTCAAGGTGACCGAGAGGGCGGCGATCATGTGCGCCATCAAGGCTGTCGCCACGGTCCACCCGAACTTATACCGTCAGTTGATCATGAGAGTGGACAACAACCAACTCTCCTGGGTTGACTTGATGGATGAGTTCCTCGCATTCTCAACGGACTAGCCGAACTTAGAAACCAATCATGGATCTCACGACGAAAGGTGATTCCTGTCGGGGAACTGGTGTTAGAGCAGATAGTAGATATACCATCTTCTGCAACAATGCCCGAGTCAGCTTAATGGCTCCCCTTTGCGTTACCACTCCATGTTGTGACAACGCTGAATAAATAGGTGCCCTTCCATGTAGCTTTTCTATCACAAGTCGCTTTTCATACGAACAGCCAGTGAGCGCGTCGTCCCACCGCATTCCGCAGAAGCATGCATGATGTCATGCAGGGGCGGACGTCTTGGGCGTCTGAAGGGAGCTGATCCGGCACCGGCCCATGCCTTCGTATTTTATTTACTGAGGTGTTAAACGACGGAAGCAAGGGAATAACAGATCAACAAGGATATTTAACAGAAAAGGATACAAGTAGTCGACTCTCAGTTTTAGGTTTGACTACTTGTAGAAACACGCGTTGATCACCACATGGACGTGGTACAAGCGTGTTATTCGTTCACTGGTTACGAAGTCACAAGGTTCGGGACCCCGGCGCATTCTGCGGGGAGTGGTGGGGGCGGCGTCTGGCCAGGCGGGCGAACGACCAGGTATCATCTCGGAAACGCTGCCGGCGAGGTACGTAGTTACTCGAGTTTGTTCTTTGTCCCGGATCGTTGCGTTTCAACATTGAGATTTGAACCACATGGATGGTGGAGATGGATTATCCGCCATATAACAGCAGTTCGAGCTCATTCATCCATTCGGATGCCATGTCATCCCTCTCACTCCCTCCGCGAGCCTGTGACATGGGGACGCCGAGAGGGGCGGAGCGCAATGGCACGTCACCCCGCGGGTGGTTCGAGGTTGGCGCTCTTGGCAATGGCACGCCTCAAACTAGTGGAAGTCGGTGTGTCCGCCACGTGACGTGGTCATTTCAGGCGTACGAGGGACACGGCCAGAGCAAAGTGGGGGGCATTTGACGGTTGTGAGTTGTTTATCATCGGGATCTACAAGTTACAAGTTGAAGTTGGAAGATGAAGTAGAAGCTGCCCCCATGCGAGATCTGTGATTGTTTATCGGTTATCTTCCCTTTCCGTGCAGACCCCTCACCAAGCGCCGGCCGACGCACAGACCAGTCACCAGTACGTACCGCTGCCAAGACTCGAGCGACCCATTTTAGTGCGGCGAAAACGGCCAACAAGGACTTCACCGAGTTTGGCGAGGCCTTGAATCTCGAACGAGGAGTGACTGGCGACCTTCAACCATCAATATCGCGACGTCAATTTCGACCCGCACGCCGCCCCCACTACTTCGATTCGTGCCTCGAGTCTACTAAAGGAGAGTCGCGCATAGACAAACTTGTGCTGCTCCGCCTGAGGCGGCATCCTTCATCATGCTGCCCTCATCCGTCCGCCGTGTCGTCGCTGCGACCCCCCAGTCGCCCACCGTTTCCTCCCTGGCCTCGTCCGTCCCGCGAGCTGCTGCCTCGTACAGCTTGCCGTACAGGCCGACCGGCCTTCAGCAACGCCGATACTCGTCATCAAAACCGTCTAGCCCGGACGATGGCTCTAAAGATTTCGCCGCTCGCCCGGTCCCCGCGTCACGAGGGTCCAAGTCAGAAAAGACCAAGGGGCAAGCAAAGGCGGCGACCCCACAACCGCCCAGCGTCCCTAGTACTAGGCATATCGGGGATGAAGGTTCGTATTGTTATGCCTTGGTGCTGTCTGTTGCGTTAATCAGCTTCCTAACACGACGGCAGGCCTCGCCCTCTCCACGTTTTTCGCCCTGCACCGGCCCATCTCGGTAACGCAGCTCATGCCCAAGTCCGTGTCCGACGATACCTTTGCCCGGATATTCGCCGCGCGGTCCCGAAACAACAGAGTCGCCGACGTGCTCTCGACCCTTTCACAAACGGTATCTGACCTGGAGGAGCCCCTGTCGAAACTGAACATTGCCAACGGAGACAAGCAGCGGTCGCAGGAGGCCCAAGATGCCGAGGAGGGGGCCGCCAAGCTCAGCCTGAAGCACACCGACGGCTCCGAGACCAACCTCCACATCCAACTCAACCCCATGGCCGGCCAGTACCTACCCTACGCTCCGCCCCCGGCCCCCGAGCCGCTCGCCGAGACCGAGATGGACGCCGAGTCGGCCAACAGTGCCATCGCCGAGGAGCTCGCCGAGCAGCAGGACACCCAGACGCGCGTGTACAAGGCCATGGTGACCATTGAGGAGACGGTCGACGCCGACGGGCAGGTCAAGGTGGTGGCGCACAGCCCGGAGCTGGTCGAGGAGGGCGCCGAGCGGCCGCAGTCCTTCCTGGAGCGCATGGCGTGGCGCCAGCTGCGGTACGACGAGGCCCGCCGCCACCAGGACCGCACTATGCAGGCCATCAGCGTGCGCCGGCAGCGCAAACTGCGCATGAAGAAGAAGAAGTACAAGAAGCTCATGAAGAAGACGCGGAACTTGCGGCGGAAGCTGGATCGCTTGTAAGGGGCTCAACCCCTGTGTGTAAATATCCCCACTACCCCCTGCCCCCAATTTTTTTTACTTGCTCCTGTCTAGAGACCTGGTGTCAAGGTGTACGGTTTTCCATCCAAACGCATATTTCTTTTGGCTCTGGCTGTCTGAGTTCATTTTACATCTGCATCATAATTGCACATAGAGTGGGGGGGCGATGGAGAGGAGAGAAGAGAGAGCGCGCACGCGTTAGGCTACGTAGGTAGGTAGGCAGCTAGTCCCGACCAGAAATGAGAACGTTCTGTCTGCCTGCCCCGACAAACAAGCCCAAACACCAACCACCACCCCATCCTCCTCCCAACCCCCTTTTCCCCGACGACACAACATCACGGCAGATTTGTATCCAACCACTGCTCCCAATCCTCCCCGGTCCACGAACTCCCAATCTCATTCACCACCACCCCATTAAACAGCACCGTCGGCGTGACATGCACGCCCGTCAGCCGCGCCATCTTCACCACGGTCTTAACGTCCGCCGTCACCTGATTCCCCGCATTCTTGCCCTCATCCAGCTGCTTCACCTCCAGCAACTTGTACATCTCATCCTCATCCACCCCGACGCTGTTCCGCGCCAGCTTGGCCAGCCGCAGGTAGGTGGCGTTGCGCGTCTCGCCCGCCACGGCCTCGTCGAAGTAGGCCGACTGGTGGGTGAAGAGCTCCGAGATGAAGACCCAGAAGCGGTCGGACACGCCGCGCAGGGTGAGCTGCTGCACGGCCAGGGCGGCTTCGTGGACCAAGGTCGAGGAGGGGTGCCAGGGCTGGATTTGCGGGCGGATGATGAGCTGCAGGCGGTTGGCGATGTTGGGGTTGTTGCGGATGTGGGGGATGACGGAGGTTAGGAGGGTGTTGAACATTTCTGGATGGGAGGGAAGAGGGGGGGGGGTTAGTTAGTCTTGGGGTTTTGGAGGGATATGAGGGGAAGGAAGGGGGGGAAGGGTGGACGGACTGGCTGAAAAGGGGCAGACGTAGTCGAGGTAGAACTCGAGGGTGTGAGGGGGCGGGTCGGAGGGAGAGGTGGTGGCATCGTCGGTGAAGACGAGGCGGTGGCCTTTGAACTTGGGTGGGAGGGCCATTGTGTAGTGGATTGTCTTCGAGAGTTTATCTAGCTGTCTAAGTGTAGAGAAGCGAGTAAACGTAGGTATTGAGGGGATATTATAAAGACGGAATGAAGTAAAGCCAGAGATGGTGAATACGACAATGCTCGACAGAGATGCTTGTAATGATGCAATTAACAGCAGCTTACACAACGACAGCAAGAGGTCGCTGGGTTACATGGTAGGCACGAATGCTAAAGTGGGGGAGGAGGGGCAGTCCTGCGAGTCTCCAACCATGGATGGAACCTTCCCCATATACATACAATGAGAGGTTAATTGATCAAGTATAACGGCGTTCTGTTTTTTAAAGATGGCAATCTGAACTTAAATACAATAAGAACGAAGAGTCTCGAAACTGGTCCTGTGGAGCAGACTCCGACTAGAAGCTGTGTGTAAAAGAGTGCTTGACAAAAACGGCAAGAGCAAGGTTACAGGAACTGGAAATGGCATGGAAGCTACATTTTTGGGTTCTTGCTCACTTCCTCTCCCGAAAAACATCATCCCCAGAAATACCGCGTACAACCATCACGTTATCGGGCAATGGCCACTCTGGACATGACCGAATGACAGGATCGAGTGTCTTGACAGTCCGGGAAGCTGTTGCTGGTCGCGGTCCCGGGGTCGTGTCGGCGGCTTCTTCGGCTGTTGCGTTGGTTCTGAACAGCCACGACTCGCCCAACTCCAAATAATGCTCTCGACTTTTCTTAACCTTGGGTGCGTTATACTGACTGCTGTCCTCGGACGACGTGTTGCATGCTCTCGGTCTTTTTCTGACGCAATACACCCTCACAAACTTGGAGAATCCGGGCATCGAGCTGACGATGATGGTGATGTGCAGTTCAACCACACTACACCAGAACACTAATCAGCTGATCAAGTTGACTCGCTGCTTGACGGCCATATCAAGACTCACCTGCACAAGAGCACAATACCAGATTTCCAAGACTTGTCCGGTGAGTCCGCCCACAGCCTGATTCTATACACCAGAGATACCGCTGTAGCGATGACGGCCCTGGATCAAAAATCATCAGCAACTCCTCTCGTCCGGCAACAGGTGGTTGGTTTGTCCTCACAGAAACCCCGTCGAAAATACCGCCAGCGCCTTCAGCCGTTTCCTTGTCGGCCAGTTGAGCCTTGTAACAACAGGGACCGGCAGCAAGAACATGTACAAATCCAGCAACATATACAATATTGAAGTCGCCGGGGACCAAACCACCATGTGGTCGAACTTCAACGCCACGTCATCCCAGGTCTTCCCTTGCCTCGGAATGTCGTCCAAACACTGTGACACAAAGCTGACTATCGCAACAATATAGGTCGCCGCCAGCCCGATCCAAATTGCGATTCTCATGCCGCGCTCAAGAGTGAAGATTTCGTGTAGCAACAAGAAGATTGATGTCTTGGCCATTACCGTCGCCATTACCGTAATCAGCGACCGTCCGAAACGTAACTACAATCAGGGCTTTTGGTGAGTTTCAACCCTCCAGTAGTTTGTTCAGCTAGGGGGTGACCTACTTTGACAGTATCACCGAGGAGCCAGCACACCGGGATATTCCACTGGTGGCGCGTAAGACGAAGTTCTGACCACACCGCACCGTTAACAGCCAGAAACCAGGGGCGGATATGCCAGGCCGCTCACGGAAGAACATCAAGCTCGTCTCCGTGATAGCAAACACAAGTGCTGCCGTGCAAAAGTCTGGAAGACGTATCAGCCGCCGTGCCATCACGTGAAGGAAGCTGTTGCCCTGTGGGAACTTACAGTCGCTCCACGCCAGCTGTCTTCTGTGTGCGTACAGCCTTCCGCCGGTAAAGATGAGAGCTAACGTCATCATACAGGTGCCGACGCCGATGGCAGCCGGGACGAGAGTCCCAGCGTCGGAGAAATCCGACACTTCGCCCTCAGGGGGGCTAGCCGCTGGGATTGTACATCGGTCCACGGTAGATGTGTCGTTTACCATGTTGTTTTAGGAATAATTGTCGACTTGGTTGGAGAGCTCGCTAGGAGGAGAACTCGGCGGCAGTGGAAGCGTGCCTGAGCTTGGTGAGCTAAGTGATTAGGAACGAAGGTGTGATAAATGCACACACTCCTCCTTAACACGCCATGGAAAGCCCTAGCGCAGCCATCCTACGCCGTTTCGAAGACTTCCAGAGCATCGAAGATCGGTCTTGGTTCCAGGATAACCTCGCTGATTGTTTGTCTTGCCAATTCTAGCCTTCTGGAGGTGTGGTCCACGAGAAACCATGACGACTCGGGGAGTCTTGCACTTTGAAGAGAGGTGGCGGTTATCAACCACTTACGGCGCTGTCCTGTCCGCCACATGCCGGTATTGTTTGCCCTCCTAGCCTTGTTTAGAAGCCAGGGCTGAGACAAGGGATAGGCCTCGTCACCTTTCGGTTCCGGCGGCAGTATAAGGTGCTTTTCTTCTGCCAACGCCGATCAACGGCCAGAAGCCTTCCGGCTGGGGTGCTTCCGTAAGGGGGCGAAAACAGTGGCGATAGGTACTTCGTACTTGTTGATGCTTGCAACATCCACTTGGTATTTCTGGCGTTGCTCAGGGCAATGCATCGTGGACAGTGCGACAAGAGTTGCCGAGACTCAACGTGAGAATCGTTTCCCTGGCATTTCTCTAGACTCACATGACTTGTCTCCCTTTTGAGCTTGGTGGTAATTTGCCCCATGGGGGAGATTCATCGAATATCGGGTCATTTGGGGGTTGTGTCCAGAGATGGTGTAACGGAGTTTGATGAGGAGTTTCGCATGGCTGAGTGCAACACACAAATGCACCCGAAGTCTGACACTTGAGAAATTATGTTGAAAGACTAATACATCGTAGGAAGAACTTATGCTACCGGGTGCCGTTCATGCGATTACCCTGAAACAATCACATTGTATACTCAAACGACATTGTGGTAGAAAATGCCAGTACATTTTCCTTCGAACTTCTCAGCTCCAGTAAACCCACCAGCCTCACCTCATCTTATTCAACAAAATATGAGTCTTTCCAGCCCCCTACCACCCAAACGTGTTTTCCCAAAACCCCGGCCGGCGGTTCTCAAGCGCACACTTCGACTCATCATAGACCCTGTTACGGATATCTCGTCCCACTCCCCGCCCCCAAGCCAAATATCCATCCGCCTCATCTTCCTCCTCGTCAAGATACAGACTAGAACTCCAGCTGTCGTCCGAATCGAACTCATCACGCGTAGGGGCCATGTTCAGATTAAAGAACCCCTGAGCAATCAGACGCCTGAACTCGGCGGCCCGCCGTTGTTTCGACCGGGACCTCGAGAGCCAGCCGCCCATTTTTGGATGGAGTTGGGGAAGCTTGGCCCACTGAGCTCGTTGCCATGCCCTGATATTAGCGACACTATGCATGTTGGATTTGTGGGAACTCACGGTTTAGCTTTAGAGAACGGGGACGAGGTCACTAATAATAAGAAAGCGTGCCGGGCTGAGAGAGTCAAGATGACCAGGCTGTTTGCTTATTATATTTGCAGTAGAGAACCACACGAATCTGTAAACTAGGAGTGCCAGCAGACAAAGCATTGTGGTAGAACAGGCATGTTGAGTGTTGTCACCTTCTTTGTGGTTGCGACCTAGACAACTGTTGACCTGTTTAACACAGAAGTTTGTATAGGCCACAGTACGTAAATAATGTATGGCGTCTGAGCGGCGACAACTCAAACTTTTCGGTTGGACAATTAGTATTGTGACGGTAGACCAACCCCTATACCACCGCCACGTCCCGTCTCACAAAGGTGGTTGGCAAAACGAACCAAGTTCAGCATCTAATGCATTAGCCAGGGGAAGAGAGAACATAGGCTAATATTAACAAACCTCTCTCACTGCAGACCCAACGAGTTGGCAGCCCAAATCGATACCATCAGATGTCCAGACTCATGAACCCTCAAACAACAACCGTAGTACTACCAACCGCCACCACGCGTAACCGTCACCATCTCAAACGTGCCGGGTACAGTCAGGGTAACGGTTTGGGTAGCGGTTTCCAAATCAACCACCGTATCCCAGCTCGTCGTCACCGCCCCAGTCCCCGTAGCACCCTCCCCTGAGAATGAGGAAGTCCCATCAACACCAGTACCGGTACCAGTACCCAGTAGCAGGGGCTTCAGCACCCGAACCCTCCGCCCCGTAGAAGAAGAAAGCGCACTCCCCTCCTCATCATCGCCACAAATAGCCCCCTCCACCACCCCACAGCCATCCTCACTCTTCTACAACCAAAGCCCCCACCATCCGGACCACCCTCCCACTGCATATCCCGTGGCAGGTCCAGGCAGTAGTAGTTCCAACTACGGCGGAGCCCGCCCAGAAGATCAGCTGCTAGGCGTTGTCGACCAGGTCGCCGTGGGTGATGTCGAGGGCGGAGAGCGGGGGTGGGGAGAGCAGGAGAGGGGGGGTTTTGGAGAGAGGCTTTATCAATCTCCCTTTCCCCTTGGAACTATCACATACGACCATATGTGGTAGAGAATTCGGGATCCCGTCCGCTCTCCCCTCGACAAGCTACCAACAGCCGGACTAGTAGTTGGGTCGGTGACGACCAGCGAATCCCCGGTGTTGTATGTTTTTGGTGTTTTAGCTTTTGTCTCCTCCTAGCCTCCTCCTGGCCGGGGTGTTTTGGGAGAGATGTTGGGATGGGCGCCAACTACCTCCTTTTGCAATCATGCTCAAGAACTGAAATACGGGGGTTGCCAAAGTCCAGATGTGTCTTGTCTTTGTTACTAAAGACCCCTTTGGTCGAGTCCATCAGGCCGTGTAACTAGCCGGTCGTTAACGATGAGCAGCCAGGCTTCATGGCCATCAGTAGCGGAGCAACGCCTTACCTCCAAGCTTTGCAGAAACGGAACGATAGAGTCTGGCCCTCCTTGTTGGAACGCAAGGCAGCAGTTTGGCGCGCACGGCATATCGGAAGCGGCAACGGGCTTTAGAGATTGTGTACAGTTCTTCGTGATTTCATTTCATCGCCATCGGCGGCTGGAGGACTACCTCGCCTTTCTCCTCTTCTTCTGGACTGGTGGATCTGCCTCATCTTCCGATGGGAGGACATCACTTGCGCCCTCAATGTCAATATCGGACGCGGCAGCCTCCTCTGCACTGCCCGCTTCCGAGCCATCCTCCTCCTCGGAGCCTTCCTCCTCTTCGTCACTTGAGTCGTCCAGGGGTATCATATCTTCCGCACCTTCCGTCTGAGGCGCTGTCTCAGGCGCATCTTCTTGCTCCGAGTCGCTGTCACTTGAGAAGCCAGAGAAGTTCTCATCCTCGTCCTCCTCATCGTCTTCCTCGGCGGCCACGGTCGAGCCGGCTAATGAGGTCGCGGCAACGGTTTCGTCCCCGTCGCGTTTCCGCTTGAGGGGCATCTCGCCGAGCCGTCCCTGCCTGCCCTCAATGACAGCGTCATCCTCAGTTCCCTCCATCGCCGGAGCGGGCGTAAACCAGGGGATCTTGCCGCGCATGAAGTCATTGAGGACCATCTTTGCCACGCCGTCGACATCTGGCTCGCCGCCCTTGAGCAGCCTGCCGGATTTCCTGGCCATGAGTTCGAGGAACTCAATGTGGTCTTTCCAACCCTTGAGCTCGTAAGTCCTCTCCATGTGGTGTGTCTTGACCTTCTTCAAGACAGCAGGAATGTACTGCTCTGGGTGCTCCACATTTTCGACACGGACAACACCGCGGAGGAGGAGATCCTGCGGCGTATCGTTGTGGTTTGGTGGCACGATGCCCGGGCAGTCGATGAGATAGATCCTCTTCATTAGTGTGACATACTGCCAGACCTTGGTTTCACCCGGAATGGGTGCGACCTTGGTGACCGCCTTGCCACGGAGGGCGTTGATGATGCTCGACTTGCCGACATTCGGGTAGCCGATCAGGCCGACACTGATCTGCTTCCGGTCTTTATGGAGAATGCTGAACTGCCGCAGAAGATCGATCAAGGAACCACGCCCAAAGGGATTCTTGAGACTCGATCTCATGGCGCAGGTGGGGTGATCCTTCTGGAGCACTCGGATCCAAGCGGCCTACATCAATTAGCATTTGTTTATACAAATTGTCTGATGCGCGGTATTGGAATGTGTGAATCATCACTAAGAAGACAGCCATGTGCCATCCGAATGGACGGTGGCGGCCTTCAACTCGTATGGAACACGTCCGGTATCCGGCGATAGAACCCCAAAACGGCGCCTATCAATCCCCAATCTGATGACCAGACCAGGGAAGTTGGAAGTGGAGATCGCTCTCCCAGGGACGTAACGGATTCTCCCATTGAGCATACATAAAGAATGCGAAAGGATCCTGACTAAAGCCCTGGGGCCAGGAAAAGCCTGGCGTGGGTGGGGGATGGGAGATGATAGAAAGGCGCTTACCGCTGTGCTCGAGGGGACGAGATCAATCTTGTTCAAAACGAAAACAAGATGTTTGTGAGGGGCTTCGGTTTTGAGATATTTCTCGACATGGCGGCTAGGGTGACGAGTTAGCAATATGATCAGGTAGGATCATCCAAGGGGCGTTCGCATACCATCTTGTTCCCAAGGGATCCCGCGCATCTATTACATGGAGAATAACATCTGACGAATCCATCACCTTGTCTGAAAGAGGGTTAGTAAAAGTCTCAGAAAAAGGGTACCCATAGAAACTTACAGAGTTCGTTCCAGATACGTTTTGACTGGCCTTGCTGAAGATGGCTTCCTTGGCCGTCGCGACACTGAAGTCTTCCTCCACCAGCTCATCGTCATCCAGAACTATCGACCCCACAGTACCGTTAAGCAGCCTGATCTGCTCCCGGCGTGCTTGGTAGGTGTCGAAGCTTTCCTCTGTGTAGCCCGCAAGCTCGTCGACGGTGTTGAAGCTAAGTTTCGGTCGTTTCCTCTGTGCCTTGGGCCCAAAGGTCTCCGAGAAAGGCTCGCTCTCGATGGTCATCTTCGCCTGGTGCTTCTTCAACCCATCCTGGAGAGTGGGCCCATCCCGGATCAAGCTCATGGGAAGTTTGTTGCTCTTTAGCAGGACCGAGTAGGGATCCTTTTCCTTCTCGGCAATGGCCTCCCGGAACGACTTGAGCGTGTCCTGGGAGATGACTCGGGTGTTGGTGAACCACCTCCTGTTCGGCTCGACAACGGCCTTGGGGACCTCCCGGCTCTGGTAGGAGGCGGCCTGAATGATCTTGCCCTCTTTGTTCCGAGTGGCCTTCCATCTTTGTACATGTTCAGGGTCTTGACCTTTTTGGCGGTGCGATAGAAGTTCTCGCCCTTGACCTTGGGGTCGCCCGTCACCTTCCCCTGGCGCTCCATGCGGGACCGTTCCTTCTTGCCTATCCATGTCTCAGCCGCGATTGAACTTGATTGAATGGGATGTCAAGGTCGAGGGAGAGAGCTTACCGGTACCCATTTTAGCAATTGGGTCTGCGCCAACGGCTGCAGGAACAATTACTTGAGTAGAGAAGAAGAGAATTCCCCGCCTGCAAAGATGAACTTGCAGCGATCTTCCACGGGGAGAGGTGTGGTGGAAGACAAGGAGAAAAAAGGATGAGAAGAACAGAGACGGAGCGCGAAGCAAGCCAAATGAAGGTTTTTGGCGGGGTGGAGCTCCGAAGTCTCTTCGCGATAAAATTTGGCGGTGAATTGCGGCGCAATCATACAGGGCCAGCCGCGCTATTCCCGAATTAGATTAGCGTCTTCTTTCCCCATGCCCAGCTTCGACAAATTCCAACTCGGAATTCACGACTCCCGCTTTGCTGCGAGTCTCGAATCTCGAATCTCAGCCTCGACTCCCACCACCCCCGCCCGGAAGCTCCAATCCTGCTCGCGGGCGGAATCGCACATTCCTCAACACACCAAAATGGCGTCTCCACTCTCCCGGCCGTCAATATGCGGTCTCCATGCGGCCCTCTCCTCCTGCCGCATCTCGACGACGACGGCCACGACCACCACGAGCAAAACCATAACGAGCACTCCCAAACCACGCACAGCAGCAGCAGCGGCAGCGGCAGCCGCACCATGGCGCCGCCCCTTCAGCACTACCCCACGCCCTCTCCAACCCGCCACCATCCCGCCCGAATCCCCGCGCTTCATCACCATCCCCGACCCCCCGCAATCCTCGGAACCCCGCCTGCCGCCCATCAAGGGCCACCTGCCCATCCCGCGGGACATGTTCCCCCGGCGCGAGGGCAACCGCAAGGTGAAGCCGGGCTACATCGAGGCCGCCACGCAGGTGTCCAAGTCGGAGCAGGCCGGCGAGCAGCCCAAGTCGGCCGAGGAGGCGCGGCACCGGGTGTTCGCGGCGGCGCGGCGCAGCGCGCTGGCGTCGGGCGTGCACGGGCTGTACGTGCGCAAGAAACAGCGCGAGAAGCGCGCCCGGGAGCGGTCTGACCGTCGGCGGGCGGCCAACCTGGCCGCGGCGACGGCGCCCGAGCGGTTGGATGATGTGTTGACCCGCCCGACGGTGCGGGCGGCGACGGCGCTGGTGACCAAGGTGGTGCCGGACCCGGAGCGGTTCGAGAAGGCGGAGGCGGCGCGCGCGCAGCACGAGCAGCGGCTGGCGGTCAAGGCCGAGGCAAGGCGGGACGCGCTGGCGCAGTTGTATGTGGCGGCGCAGCGGTTTATTATTGATGAGGCCGAACTGGAGGCCCGGATCGAGGCTATCTTCACGGCCGACCACCACCGCATCGGCGGCAGGGACCGCGGGCAGAGCATCTGGGACCTGGACGCGGCGCCTGTGAGTGTCGCGGACCTGCAGGCCGCCATGTCGGGCACGTCGAGCAAGGCCATCGAGGGAAACACCTCGGCTGCGGTCAAGACCACCAAGAGGCAGAAGTCCGTGGCGGAGGAGCTGACGGGTGGCAAGCTGTAGGGGGAGAACGATGGTATGGTTTAGGGCTATTGGTAGTTTTGGCTTCGCCGCCAATGTATCAGACCGTGTAACGGCATGTACAAATAGAAATGGGCCAGGCAAGGCTTTTTTTAAAAAAAAATATGCATTTCAAAACGTTATTCTACAAGGAGACTATGTACGGTGTATGTTGGTTGTTGATATATAAGTGCATGGTGCAAGATGTAGGCTCCTAACGCCGAATTCCCACGTTGTCCCGACTCCCCGAATTCGATCACAAGAACAAGACACAAAAGACGCAAGGAAATACCCCCCGTTACTCTCCCAAGACACCCGATGTAACCAGCCCGTTTGAAAACAAAACCATCTCTCCTTGCAACATGCCCCAAAATCACTATCATACCCCACTCTCTTAAATCAGCGCCTCTCGACAAGCAAGATATGCATCGCGCCATAGGCCAGCACAATGAACACGGCACCAAAAACGCCGAGGCCGATAATATCCGGCCACATGGCCTGGTTATCAAAGCCAAACGAGCTTAGGATGGCCGCCCCGGGCACGGTGATATCAATGCCAATCTTGTGATCGATCAGGATCAACTGGGCGACCTCATTGACAATCAGCGCCTCAAAGCCGTAATGGAAGATAGACAACCACTGCAGCCATAGGGCGGCGGGCGGGATGGCATTGTGGTTGAGCAACAAGCCCGCAAAGAGCAAACTAAACAGCATGACCAGGCTGCCGATGAGGTTGGCCACGCCGCCATCCTTGCAGACGATGCCGATGAAGAGGCAGATGGCCGCGGCGGCGAGGTTGAACAGCACGAGCACGAGCATGAAGACCAAGAACTTGTCCGTCTCCGCCACGAGGCCTGTCATGGGGTAGACGATGGCGCCGAGTAGGATAGGCGGGATGATGCGCAGCGGCACAATGTCGAACAGCACCTTGGCCGCGAAGTATGTGACGGGTGAGTAGTAGCCGTTGGCGCGCTCGCGGACGAAGAGCAGGCGCTCCTGGGAGAAAACGGAGAGCGTGGTCAGTGTGCTAAAGCCGAAGAGGGCGAGGACGAAGAAGAAGAGGCCGAGACGGTTTTGGAAGCCGGCAATGTCCATGGACAAGCCGTAGAACAGGTAGCCCGCAAAGACGGCCAACAGGATGGCGATGGCGTAGTGCGTCAGCATCAGCATCGGGTTGCGGTACAGGTTGCGCCAGGTTCGCTGGGGAGCAGGGCGAACTGCCGCCAGTAGCCGATGCGCGCGTAGCCTCTGCCCATGGCGCCGAGGTTGATGTTGGGGCCGTCGACGGTGTATCCGTTAGCATTCTGACCGTTGCTGTTGACTGCTGTTGTGATGGCTTGTTGGATCTCGTCGTGCGTGTTACCGGCGATGTCGGACTGAATGTAAGACTGCACCAAGATATCGAGGTCGGTGCCCGTAGGAGCAGCAGGAGGCAGGTCGTCGTGCTCGTCTTGGTTGTGCGGTGGTACGCGATGAGGGGTCTGTTGTAGTTTGTAAGCCCCATACTCGTCACCGGCATCTGAGGATGCGGCAGTATCTACCGGTTGCTTGCGGCGGGTGTAGAGCTCTCTCTCCTGCCTGACTCGCACAGAATCCCGGCGCCTGCTCTTCGGGCGAGAGGCGGATGGCGCTTCGATAGTACTGTCGTCTCCGACACTACCGGAAATGCTCGCAATCGATTTGACCGCCCTGGTGCTGCTCGGACCAACGCTCGCCACGTCTGTCGCAAGGGTGCCGTCGTCGAAGGAAGTGATGGAGCTAGCGTGCATGGTCAGGTCAACAAGGTAGTCCGCAATGTTGAAACCGGGAGGGCAGCTGTATCCGATCTGGTCGAAGTAGTCCTGGCATTGATGCAGCGGGCCGGAGTAGACGGTCTTTCCCTGGGCCAGGAGGACAAGGCGGTCGAAGAGGGCGACAATATTGGACCTAGGCTGATGGATCGTGAAGATGACGGTGCGTTTGTAGGTTTTGGCCAGCGTGACGAGACATTCGATAACGTTGTAGGCGTTGTATGCATCGAGGCCGCTTGTGGGTTCGTCGAGGAAGAGGATGGAGGGACTGGTAACGAGTTCGCAGGCGATGCTGACACGGCGCTTCTCACCCCCAGAAATGCCACGTCCCTTGCCCTCTTCGGATCCGATCAAGGAGTCGCGAATGTGATGAATACCCAACTGCTTCTCAACCTCAAAGACTCTTTGCTCCTTTGAGGTCCGCGTCATGTCTCGCGGGAGGCGAAGGAGGGCGCTGGTGAGGATAGTCTCGTGAACCGTCAAGGTTGGGAGCATCGTATCCTCCTGGTCGACGAAGCCGGTGGCATTTTTGTAGTCCGTATCGCTGACTTTCTCGCCATTGACGTAAAACTCTCCAGAGACCTGGCCGCGCTTGTTCTTGCGAGCAAGAATATCCAGGAAGGTCGTCTTGCCAGCACCAGACGCGCCCATGATGGCGGTAAGTTCGCCGGGGTGAGCCATACCCTGGATACCCGTCAGGATATCCTTGCCGTTGAGGTTGTAGCAGACGTTTTGGAAGTATAGGGATGCCGGCTTGTGGTCCGCCATGAGCTTGATCGCCTCGTCGTCCGAATCGTCCAGCTGAATAGGGCCATACTTGAACTGCCTCCGGGACAAGTACCAAGTCCCGAGAATGACGGCCACCAAGAACAGTGAACACCCAGCAATGACTCCTGCGATCAGCGGCGTGTTGATCTTGGGGACGTCGGGCGCGAATCCGGGTACCTCTGTGTGGTATAGACACTCCCCGGCGCCACAGGTCAGGAGAATGCTGCTGTCGCCGAAAATGTCGCTGATCATTTTGTTCATCTCCGGCTCTTGGAAAGCGCACTGCTTCGGTTCTCCAGGTCGCTGTACGCACTCGAACTGGGCGGGGCCGCGGATCACCTTGACAAGGAACTCGCTGAGATCGATCGAGCCGTTTGCGCCGCACAGCATGCGGTTGGGGATGCACTCGCAGCGGACCTCCTCGCACTTGTAGGATGTCGAGTTCTTGCCCCCGGAGGCATCGAAATCGGCGGTCGATTCGCATTGGTTCAGATGGCACATGAAGGACTCGCGCTCATCAACCCAGACTATAGCAGCGTGTGAGACGGGAAATGCACGTACGGTTTGCAGTTTTGGACTCACATTGGAAATCGCATTCCCCCGACGCCTTTTCGCAAGTGAAGGTGACCTGAGGCACCTGGGCGCCTAGCATCTTCCGAATCGCACTATTCGTAACATCACACATTTGGTAGTTTTGCTTCACCACCTCGCCGCCGGTGTAGCAGACGCCGCCGTCGCCTGTCCCGGTCATAGCGTCGCATGCTCGGTCGCTCGTGCACAGGTTGCAGTTGATGCCCGTCCATCCATCGTCACATTTGCAGGAATCGCCCTGCCGCGCTGGGCGATTCTTGCCTCGAGAGAGGGATCCGCATACTGTGTCATGTTGTGAGCTTGGCTCCTCGGTCAACACCGGTTTGGAGAAGGGGATCGCGTACGAGGTTCGAGACAGTTGTCGCCGCCAAACCCCGCAGGGCACTCGCATTTGCCGTCGTACCCGTTGCACGGCGCGAATTGGCCGCAAGAGTTGATGGGAAGGTTGCAGTTGAAGCTGGCAGAAGACAACCATCGTCAGCCAAGCGAGAGCCACGTGGTGGGAAGACACTGGGGCATACCATGGAGGACAGTCCTTTGGCCGATCTGCCATTAGGGCAAGTTGCGCCTCCATCATATCGCTAGATGAGTAGCCGTGGGAAGCCGAAGCGAGGCATGATAGCGATAGCGATAGACCCGCTACAGCGAGTACACGCGATAGCCGGAACGCCATGATGGCGGTGGTCGTCGATTATCGACGGTGCGAAGACCTCAACGTCAGAGCTGGTTGATGCAAGAGGGGAGAGTGGACTTGATGGTGGACAGCCGAGAAGCTGGGCGGGATCGGTGAGGGCTGTGCCGGAAGGCTGCGTCCATGCAACCAACCCCACGACTCAACGGACTGCAAACAGGCCAACGGCCCAGACCAAAGACGAGCCCCCAACCTCTTGGTCGCACTCTCACCGAGTAACTTACGCCACACTTGGCCGCAAGTTTGGTAATTTATTGAGTGGAACTGAAATATTCGGTAAAGAATGTGTTTGGTAAATACCAAAGGAGTAAATAAACGAGACGAGAAAGAGGAAAGTCACAGACCGCGAGTGGTCTTGAATGGCGATGACCAGCGAACAGGCCCGAGGTGCCTGTTCCCCCGATGATGTCGCTGTGGAGCTGCGGAGCACTCACTCCACGCTTGGGTCAGGGGTGCATTTGGACATTGGCACATTGGCTGGCACACTGAACGCGTGGCTGGAGTGTGGACGAAAGTGGATGCATCTGATCAAATGGGCAGGTTTGGTTGGATGGAAAATGATGGGAAGGAACTCGGTCGCACAGCCACGGATTGGAGCGAAACCTGGGGTGAGACAACGCTTAAATTGTTCAGGCACGTGCCAGGTGGTTGAGTGTCTCGAGTGTCACAGGTATCGGGAAACTCAAGCCGGGTGGCATTTACCATACAAATAAAATAGCAAGGTAATGTAGAACGAGAAATCGTGGTCCGAGTTGTCGATAATTTTTTTATCTATCGTCAGGAAAGATTTATCCAAATGTGTGGATCTGATGGATGGGTGGATGTTGTCTGGAGGGCGTACGTCTGACCGACTGGCAGTACAACCCCACCCCCTCTTCTGAGAAAGTGTTATAAAATGAGAGAAAATGGAAGACGACCTACGGGTACCTTGGGTATTTGATGTTGGCCTGAAAATAAAAGGTACAGGGTAGAAACTCATTCCACCCGCCCGACTTCATCAGAATGGTCAAAATCGAACCCTTCGAGGTGGAACAATGGATGGACCGCCTTGAGACGACTCCGGGGGTTCTGAACATCGCCGAGACATGCGCTGCATCAGTATCTGTGGACGACCTGATGCGAATGGGCGAGGATAAGGACGCGCCGGGCCCTCTGTCACTTTCTAACAAGCTCACCTACGGCGCCATCCGTGGCTCCGAGACCCTTCGTCAACGCGTTGCCGCCCTTTACGACCGGGCATCCGATGCGGAGCCCCTTCCGGCTGAGAACGTCATCATCACTCAGGGGGCTATCGCCGCCAACTTCCTAACCCTCTATACGCTCGTCGGCCCCGGCGACCATGTCATCTGCGTGTACCCCACTTACCAACAGCTGTACTCGGTGCCTGAGAGCCTCGGTGCTGAGGTGTCCTTGTGGAAGCTGAAGAAAGAGAACGGATACATCCCAGATGTGGCGGAGCTGGAAGGGTTAGTCAAGGAAAATACCAAGGTATGTGTTCTCCCTCTCCCTCCCCTCACGACGGACCCGTCACGTTAACCACACCACCCACCAGATGATCATCATCAACAATCCCAACAACCCCACAGGCAGCACCATCCCCACCGCCACCCTCGCCCAAATCGTCGCCTTCGCCAAACAGCACGGCATCACCATCCTCTCCGACGAAGTCTACAGCCCCCCTACCACTCCCTCCCCGCCCACCAGCAGCCCGCACCCCCCTCCATCCTCACCTTCGGCTACCCCAAAACCATTGCCACGGGCTCCATGTCCAAAGCCTTCGCACTCGCGGGTATCCGCACGGGGTGGATCGCGACGCGCGACGCCGGCATCATCGAGTGCCTGGCCACCGCGCGCGACTACACGACCATCAGCGTGTCGCAACTCGACGACCAGGTCGCCAGCTACGCGCTCTCGCCCGCCGTAGTGGCGCCGCTGCTGGCGCGCAACACGGCGCTGGCGCGGGCCAACCTGGAGCTGCTGAGCGCGTGGGTGGAGAAATATGCTGCGGTGTGCAAGTGGACGCGGCCGACGGCGGGGACGACGGCGCTGGTGCAGTTTTGGAGTTTGAGGGAAGGGGGAGGGCCGGTGGATGATGAGCGGTTGGTGATGGATGTGTTGGAGAAGACGAAGGTGCTGTTTATGCCGGCGAGTCCGTGCTTTGGTTTGGGGAGGGACTTTAAGGGGTTTGTGAGGATTGGGTATGTGTGTGAGACGGAGGTGCTGGTGGAGGGGTTGGAGAGGTTGGGAAGGTATGTTGAGGAGTATTTGATGGTGGAAGGGAAGAACTGAGGATGGAACTGAGGATGGAAACGACGGGAGGAATGGAGGAACTGACTGAGGACGGAACTGTAGGTCGCGAGTCCTGAGAAGGTCGTGCTTCTCAAACATTCTGTCTGCTCGGAAGGGGCCATAACTGGTAGCGTCAAGGACCAAAACTCCATCTTTTGGATATCCGCAACCTAACCGGTGTTAGTCGAGTTCTAGTAGTGAACGTTGTACTCGCTTGTCTTCGGTTGTGTCGTGTAAAGGTAATCGCGGCCAGTTCGCTGCCCGTGGGCGAGTAAGCGGCGTAATTCATGGTGGAGGCAGCTACGCGAATCCCCACCAACCATCGGCGGCTCGCCCGCTGAAGATCCACCCAGCTGTGGCGGGGTCCCCGCAGACGAGGCGCGATTCAGGCGATCAACCGAACGATCAGTGTCAGCTGTCGGGCACAAACACTGGTTCAAGACTGGTGAATACCACTTCCAAGTCAACGCAGGACTTGGTCGTTCTTGATTTTCCTTGGCTTTCAGCCGCAGACCTTTTCTACCCACGCTATTGGTTCATAGCAAACACTTCTTTTTGCTATTTTTGTTTCGTCGCAATGCTATTCGTCGCATCTCCAAGTAAGAAAGGCGGACGAATCGAACGACATGTTGCTATTTGTAGATGTAAGGGGCTACAGTAGTGTAGAGCAGCTGTCAGAGAAATGTACCGAGGTATGTACATACCTAAGAAATGTTTAAGTTTGTATGCAAATCGTAGGAGAGCACTAACATCGAGAGTTCTCCCTGGCCAGAGGCCAAGAGTGTACATTCCGGAGAGCGACAGTAAGATGAAATCATGAACGAAGATCCAGGGCCGCGAGAAGCAGAGCTCGAAATATAAAACGGCTCGGTCTGAGGCAGTTTGAGCAAGTTGTTCAAGCCTCACAAGCCAGCCACTTACACCATCATTCCTCATTTCATTGAGAGCTCCAACTAGCGACTTAACCACCATGAAACTCTTCGCCCCCCTCGCCCTTCTTATCTCCCTCGCCTCCGCCAATCCTGGGCCCAACATTGCCACCTTTGAGGAGCACTTTATCAACTCCCTCCCCATCGCTGCACGTTCCGAGTCCACCAACTCGTCTGCTATCACCCTCGTCGGGTACAAGTCCATCCCTATCGAGGCGGACCACGTCGCCGACTTTGAAAAGGATTACTACGCCAACGTCTCCCTGTGGGGCAACAACCGCGTCTATGACAAGCACGCCCGCGCCGTGAGGGTCTACTTCCCCGTTGCGGGGGCCCTGCTCCCCCTCGGCAAGCGCGGCGAGCACGTCGAGGCCGACCTCCTCGGCCGGGTCCCCTCGGACCACTCCGACGACAACCTCCCTCTGCTCGGGCGGGGCTTGCACGTGCTGGGTCGCAAGCGGACCGACCAGGTCACGGGTGTGGAGGGCAACATCGTCCGGGACGGCGTCATCTACCTCTCGGAGCCGGCCAAGCCCGTGCGGCACGTCGGGCGCGCCGTCGTCTACGACTTTGGCGGCAAGGAGCTGCACTCGCACGGCGAGCATGGCGGGCACCCGCACAAGCGCGCCGAGGCCAAGAAGAGCTGTCTGCAGAACCACAACGGCAAGAACTGCTCCAAGGCCTACGGCATCAACAAGGGCCGCTGCAAGATGAACACCAAGGCCTGCATGGACTACAACGGCCTCGTCACCGACTGCAAGAACTACTCTTCGGGCTGGAAGAAGTACAGGAACTTTGTGGATAGCGACTGTGATGTGTCGTTGGGGAAGGGCCATTGCTGGAACGAGATCATGTAAGACTGGGTACCTGGTAGCTAGGGGGGTTA
The DNA here is from genome assembly GCA_039881045.1 of Chaetomium olivaceum. Classification (NCBI taxonomy): domain Eukaryota; kingdom Fungi; phylum Ascomycota; class Sordariomycetes; order Sordariales; family Chaetomiaceae; genus Chaetomium; species Chaetomium olivaceum. The sequence continues at coordinate 283,709 of JAYWVB010000016.1, forward strand.
TGGATAACGAATGATATGTATGTAAATGTCAATGGAAACGATAGTACATTTGGGCCTCAGATATTTTGAATAACATCCCGTTCAATATTTCGGAGACATGACCCACCTTTGCCAGTCACTCGGCGGAATCTAGGCAAAGCCTACACCCAAACACCAGCGAATCGAGTGGACTCGGCCCAAATTCAAAATTTGACACTTCTGTGGAGTTAGACTAGGTAAGCTTTTCTGCATAGCTAGGGTGTTTCTCTCTTGCTTTCAACCTACTTTCTTCTCTCCTTTCCTCCTTCCTTTCCTCTTTTGTTCTGTTCTTCTCCCCTTTCTCTTTTCCTTGCTTTCCGCTTTCACTCCCCCTTCCTTTCCTCCCGAGGCTGCACACCGCCGCCAGTTTTGTGCGATGAAGTCAGTGGCTCGAAGACGGTCGTTGGGTTACTTGGAACTGTTTGCGGGTTTTATGACTTGACAAGAAAAAAAGAGAGAAAAAAAAAAAAAAGGAAAGTCAATGGTTAATATTCACAAGCTCTGAAACAAGGCAGCAAAGCCTTGGGTGACGCGCTGCATGGCTGCGGGTACCGTGTCTTCATTTATGTAAGTGAAGACGGAATATACAAGCGGAGGAGAGAGAGAGCCTTCTGGAACCGGATTAGGCCGGTTTGTTGCGAAGTGTCCGAGTCGTCGCAATCATTATTGTTCCAGAGAGTGGTATCGAGAGTCATCATACCCAGAACCATACGTATATTGTGCATATTGATAGCCGCGCGTTGACCATGTTTTCGGGATGTACAAAACTTCCGATCAAATCCCACATTTCGCGCTCAAGACTGATATTGAAATTAGCTGTTGTCCGTTTTAGTTCCACTTCGTTCTTTGTTGGTGACGTCTAGGACAGGGCTACTCACGATGCGTGTCTAGAGGTGCGCTTGAGTCCCATTGGGATCGTGGCTGTGTGAAGACGCTACCCTGACCCATGACGCCGACTGGAATGAGTGCCAGCTGCTGCTCGTTGTACTCGAGCATCATGGTAGTGCGTTGGACTTGGCCGGTCATCATGAAGCTCCACTGCTCTGAGACCGTGTTCTCCTCGATGATATGCTCGGCTGCAACACGGGGTGGCCCGAAGATTAGCAACCTGAAAATACACCAGGATGGGAAAGAATAGAGGGAAGAGAGTTCGCATACCGTGATAGCCCGCGGCGTTCTGGTCACCCGTCGACACTACGCCGGGATTTTCGCAGTCGGTGGCATCCGCCAAGTTGTAGAAGCCTGCGTTTTGATTGAAGTTGGCCAGGGGATGGTGTCGGCAAGGGTGATGATGTCCATTCGGAACATATTCATCACGCCCGAGGCGTGCACCGAAAGAAACCCATTTTGGGAACAGCCGGATGAGGTTTGTTGGTAGACAAGACGGTCGAACTTGGTAGACATACCGATCAGCTGGTTTTCGTTTTCAGTCCGAGTGCTGCGGATTTCATCAAATCCTAATGGACAGTCAGATACCTAGGTAATACACGGCATCATGTACGGCTTGCCATTCAAGAACTGCTTGTCCGACGCATCAACATATGTATTCATGTCTTGGTCGCCCCACGGCCATGCTCCCCAGCTAAACAGGCCGTTGGACACGCCGTTGCTCAGCTCGATGGCCGCCCTTGCGCCCTTGGACGACTAGTCCGGCATGAAGAGACCGCCGGTGGCTGCCTTGATATTGTGTCAGTCGTCGACCTGCTTGGGGTCCTCAAACGTGGTGAGCAGGGGCTTTCCGTCCGTTCGGTAGTAGGCCCCATTGTTGCAGTAGTCGTTACAGAGGTCGATGACCATCTGCTTCTCAAACGGCCCGAGGCCGACATAGTCGTATGGGAAATTGAGCTTGAATCCCAGCTTGTTGGCCACCCAGAACGCCTTGTCCAGGAGCGGTCGAACCACACCGGCTTCGTTGGCGAAGTTGAGCGCAAGCCCGTCAATGTGGGCCTCTTGGGCAAGCTGCATGTCATTTGCCAGTCCGCCTCTGAGTATTCCTTGGTGTTGCCAACCTGCGTGTCGTGTTAGGCAGGACACCTTTTGTCCGTCGTCAAGGTTAACAGCACCATGAAGTGGGCAAACACGGCCTTTGCCTCAACCTGGGCGGCTACCAGCCCAAAGGAGGTACCGCCGCATCTCTAGGTAAAATAAAGACAAACGAGTGAGAGGAGGTAGTCTAACTCCCGGGCAGATACGAGTGACTTTGGTCGGGCGTGGACTTCAATTGCACGGAAAACGAGTCTTCATGTCGATATCCCCGGCACCTGTCTATTTTATAACTTGCAAGGTAGCCTCTCAACATGGTGCTACGCACCAATGGCCTCTAGCACAGCTTGTCCATGCTCCTCACACGTGTAATTCCCTCGGTCATCGCCCATGTCACGGAGTCGGCATTCAAACACGCTGCCGTCCATATACGAATCCAAATCCCTACCCTTTTGCATCCAATACTACATTGCCTCGGGCTTATTACTTTACATAGCTGCGCGTCTAGCCGATCTTGTGACCGTGCCCATCACACAACTAGACGACAGGGAATGTGCAACTAGAAAACTCTTCAAATAGGCCCCAACATGATAGATACGGATCTCGAACCGAACTATTGGACTTAGCCCAATATTGACACCCTAGAAGTGGAGAGGCCTTCCACGGGTGAGTCAAATGGAACCACAAAAGAGCCGAGTGGATTTGGAATGTTGGGGCCAGGACGGAACCGCCGCCGGGTCCATTTTCCCGTTGACCCGTCTGTTGCATGTAGTTATTTTGGTTCCAGCCTAGGACGACTAGATCCTCGGCTTCGTTCATCTCATGACATGAAATGTCTCACAGATGTCCATGACAAATGCCCCTAGCCCATGACTTGTATGGATAGGTGCCAAGGGTGATGTGGACAAATACATATCGTGATTGCGAGCAAAATATTCCACCCTGCTCGGGTACTCCCCACTTCGAATGCCACATTCCAGTCAGAACCCTTGTCGGTATCCATACACGGGCGAAATCCGCCCATACCACTCACTACAGTACGAAGTACTTGTAAGCCACTCAAGGCAGGTACCTCGGCCAGATGCTTGCGTTGAAGTCCACATAACTTAGGTATCAATCGACGGCCTATTCAGATCCGAGGTCCAAACCTCGCCCGGTTTCACTGTGACAACATCGGGGCAGCACATCACCCTCACCAGTGTCATTCGGTCTGGTCTCGTCCCTCATCAACATGATCACCTCAACGCTCTTCCGAGGGTCAGCTTGCCACCTTCTTTCTCGAATCGTATGTTTGAGCCGATTACATCAAAACCCGCTTCCATGCCGTTCAATCTCTAATGCCTTCTCATAGCTCATCTTCTCCCTCTTCTCCGCGCGCTCTCCCAGGTCCTGGTAACACCCGAAGGCGCCTATATTGCCCGGATCCAACCACCCAGTGGCCTATCCACCTCTTGCGTGTGAGCCACTGCCCGGTGTGCAGCATTTTGGTGTAGCAGGTGGTGGGAGTTGACCATGGGGTAAACCGTAGGAACACCTTTTACCGCAACATCACATGCGCGCCCACTCTGCTTGCTATTGCTCGTGGGGCCTTGCTGCCGAACGAGACCGACATTGAGATTTCCTGCGACCCTGACTGCCGACTGTCTCTTTCTGGCATCCAGGCTGTTCAGCAAGCAGCCTGCTCTTCCAATGACACAATCGTAGTGTCGGGGACTATCTACCCTCCCACCTACTACACGGACCTGCTTCTCCACGCCTTCGATTATGCGTGTCTGCAAAATGAGTAGGTACCTTCGCTCCGTGTGCTGTGTGTTGAACAATCTGACGCATAGGTAGCGCTGAAACCGAGTATTGCTTTCCCCGGTTCATTGAATGGAACCAAAAGGAGGAAGAGGAAGAGTACTGCAACGAGTGCAACCTGGGCGTTTGGAAGAGTTTTCTCTCCTCCCCTTTTGGCTGGTCTGAAGGGCTTTTTGACCAATACACATCACTGACAGCGTCGTAAGTGCTCCGGACTCTGCATATATGTACGTTGCGTTGTACACCAAGAATGCTGAATCCCGCAAAATAGATGCAGCGCAGGCCCCTCATGGGCTGTTACATCACCCACCAGCCAATATGCGCTCGGTTATGTAGGTGCTACGCCGACAATGCCTTCGGCAACCACCTCATCGACACCAAGACCCATCTTATCCTGCCAAAGCAACTACACCATCCAAGCTTCCGACTGGTGCCAGTCCATCAGCCGTATCAAGCAAGTATCAACCTACAACCTCATGCGCGTCAACAACCTGCCCTCCTTCTGCGGGTCGTTTCCCGGGCCTGGAAAGAGCATTTGCATCCCAGAAACCTGCCGAGTGCACACCGTTTCCCCTTTGGATACCTGCGAAAAGATTGCCAACGCAACGGGCGTCACCACGCAGCAGCTCATCTCGTGGAACCCCAACATCAACCCGGGGTGCTCAAACTTGTACAACATGCTCGATTATGTGATTTGTGTCGGCCCACTTGGTAGTGTTGCGACGACCACAGCGTCAACAACATTAGACCCGTACCGACAACAATGTAGGGCTCCTTTTCTGAAGTAGCTTTGACTCGCTTCCAGCACTAGTACTAATTCATGGCCATGATAGGTTTACGGATCCATGCTTGAACGTGGGAGCTGAAACGATATCCAGCTGCTACGTCACAACCCTTCCATCTGAATCGACGGTAGCTTGGCCAACAATGACATGGGGCGGCATCTCCAACGAAACCGACACCAGCACAAACGTGTCCTCCTCGCCAAGTGCCGTACCGACGGTGCCTCTGGCAGCGGGCACATGGACCAACTGCACCTACTATGTCACATACATGGATGTGCCAGCCGACGCTTCGTACCTCGAGTTTTCCAACCCAAATTACTGCCTGATCAGGGCCTCCATCTGGAATATCGAGCTGGAGAAACTCCTCCTCTGGAACCCATCGCTTCCCGAGATGTTGGACGAGACCATACTCGATTCCTGCATGCTCGAAGAAGGGTTCCAGTACTGCGTCGAAGGCGGCGGCGGCAGTATCCCCTCGGAACCAAGCACAACGTTGCCGCCAAGTTCGTCATCGGCGGTACCCTCTTCCAGTGCTTCCAGCATTCCATCGTCGTCGACAAGTCTTGCGCCTGTTCCCACACCCAACAGCAACTGCCTCCTCGGCACTGGCCCGGGTGGCTACCAGGGTCTCTGCAATTTCAGCTGTCACTTTGGGTGGTGTCCGTCGCCATGCACTTGCACAACGACCGGAACACCCGCTGCGGCCCCCGTCCTCTTGGCATCGGGTCAGCGTGGTTACGCCGCACCAGGCGAAGCAGCAGACTTCGGACCCCTCTGTGACTTTGCTTGCTCCCGAGTGGGGGACTATTGTCCCGGTCCGCCGTGCACCACCAGCGAACCCCCTGCTAGAGTTTGCGTCGAGGGAACCGGTACCGGCAACTACGAGAATTTGTGTTCCTATACATGCGGCTTTGGTTACTGTCCTCCTGACTCTTGCACCTGCCTTGCGTACGGCACACAGATTCCGCCGCCCCCTGTCACACATCCGGCGGGTGTCCCGGCGACGGGATTGGATGAGAGTGATTCAGGGCTATGCAGCTTTGCGTGTGCCCGGAATTACTGTCCTCCTGGGGCTTGTATGTGGCCGTAGAGACATTCGTCTTCATATAGTAGGCCTCAGAGCTTTTTTGTTCAGGGGTTACTGTTTTGAGTCGGGATGGTGTTGTTGTTGTTCTCGATTGGTTGGTTAGGTACTAGAGCCGTCTTTGTTTTAGCTTTCTCTTCAAGTATCTCCTTCAAGCCGTAGCAACCAATCTTTTGTATTGGCTTGATTTTGCGTCGTTAGAGTTGTCGAGCTTCGAGAAGATCTACCAGCAGATGGCGGAAACATCCACATGCTGAAAGAGTTGAAAGCTTGCGCATACCAATTCTAGCGGAAGTTGTGCGCTCTTTTCAGCTCAAAGTGTTGGCACTTTCTTTATCCTTTGTGTTACTAGGGCAACAAGAAAGGGGTTCCCAGCACAGTGAGACAAGCCCCCCTGTTCCTCGGGGTGTTGTACAATAATCCGAGAGTTTTGTAGTGAAGCTTGGGTGCTACTGGTAACATTTTGAAGGGGCTTGAGCGATAAACCGCTAGTATATTGGAAAGAGTTTGGGGCGCTCTCTTAGTTGCCCTTAGCACCACTTAACCACTACCAACCACATGGCTACGTTGCTCAAAGGCATGTAACTAATGTAAAGGAAATTCGCTTAAAAACGTGCGGTCAAGAAGGCTAGGAAGGAAGTTGTAGACGGTTAGTGCGCGTTGGGAGGCGCAGGAGCGGTGTTTTGACTAGCCTACATGTTTGGGTGGCAATAACACCGAGTGACTGAGCCGGACGCTTCCAAGGTTGTTCCATCTGGTAGTTGATAACCCCGATGCCAAGCACTAGCCTTTTCCGAGACGGGGCGATTTACATTTCACTGTGTAGCGAGCTTTTCCTCCTCGACTCCACACCTTGAACCCCTATCCCCCATCGTTCACCACACGTCGCCGCCGTTCGGTTGAACCATCACCGATTTTACCCACAATGACCTCCACCACCAACAACAACGATGCCGCCGACATGGAAGCTCTCTATCGCCGCGCCATCGCCGACGCCTCCTCACTCACCCAAAGCCGAAACCAACCTGATTTTCGACTGGCTCTCGCCCGAGGAAGACGAACATATCTGCCGTACCAAAGCGAATGGAAAGACGCGCGCCGAGCTTATAGCCATCGCCGCGACAAATCCAGAGCAGCTGACAAGAGTCGAAAGCGAACTTGTCCAGCGGAGCAGGGAGTTTGTCACCGATCTTCGGAGGGAGGAACAAAACCCAAACCAGCCGCCACCTGACATGATGGAGGTGATTGACCGCGCACTAATTGCCGTAAGAGCAATGATTAGCCGGAGGTCGAGTCCTTTGTACCCTTTGTACGAGGAGGCCTATGACGCTGTTTGGAATGCGCTTGACGACCAGGAAAGGCTTGCGATTATTGCGGCACGGGATCGGCTCCTCCAAATCATGGACGAGGAATACGCTGAGGCGGATCGTAAAAATCCGCGCAGGACGCAGCCAGCCGAGCAGGAGGGATTTTCGAGAGATTAAAAGGGCTTGTAGGGGAGGTTCTGGGGCCAGGGGGGGGGGGGGGGGGGGGGTGGGGGTTGCAAATAACGGGTGACAGACGGCGAGAGTTTGTTGCACTATACAGACTAGTTAATGTATCTTCTACATTACCATCGTTGATGCGTCGATTTAATAAGAGGACGTTGATGCGTCGATTTAATAAGAGAATACCTTTTCGACGAGTCTTTTATTTCGCATTCACCCTTATTGTTTTTCGCCCCTTGTTAACTAGATTTGGAGGCATCGGCAGTCACTTCTCTCTTTAACAAGTAAACTACGAGCTAAAGTCACCTTCCTATAACCCCAAATCCACACACACTCAAACATTGCCTATGCGATATTGTATTATACACCATTAGTATGCTTTAAGAGTTGAAAGGAAAAGTCAAGAAGGTATAGACTTATATTGAGTCCCTAGGTACGGTAGGTAACCAATGTGGGTTTGACAGTTGTCACCCGGACTGCCCTTATGTCTGTGACCACTCCTCTTAGTCCGGCAATTTTGCTTTCAGGGATCGAGAAACGAATTATGTTTCGGCAATCTTGTTGAATGTGGCCTTGGCCGTGACGTGTCTTGGCTGACCAAATGCTGAATCTCGCTGTATACAACTGCATTTGCCGACTCGGTGGACCCGTCTCATGGCTCCCCTGGCAGGTGGTCTTGCCGGACGAGATCTCGCTCATGCTCAGTTTCGGGGACTGAAGCCCTCCTTATCTATCGTACCTCACCAGGCACTGTAGCTTTGTATCGAGGTAGGTAGGTAGCTGTAAAAGTCATTTTCTAACTAAGATTATGTGATTCCCAAAAGCAGTCAATGTTGTCCCACACTAGCCACTTGTTTGAACGGCTCGTGCGGACCTCACAAATGCGGCGAGGTTTATGTGAAGTGGTTGGAATTTCATCCGGCTTACCCGGTGTGACGAACCTCTCCTGGACCTCGTCCTGTTAGGGTTCAGTCTGATTGAAGGTGTCTTGCAAAGGTACTAGGTTCGGTGCAGCCAAAAGGTGCACAACAAAGACTTGTCTCAACAGTAGGCTCTCGAGCTTGTAGCGAACTGTAGTTGTGATTGCTAACTGGAGAACTCCCAGAGCTCTCCAGAACGAGTGACTATATACTATCTAATTCCTGGGTGCTCAGTGTGCTCAGTAGTTCCCTCCAACTGAGCTCACTGATCTCCTTCGTACGGACCAGGCTCCCTAATTGGTGGCTTCGCTAGAGGTGCTCAGTGTGCTCAGTAGTTTCCTCCAACTGAGCTCACTGATCACCTCTGCGGCTCCTCTGATTGGTTCATCTATCGATTGGTCCGGAGCATCCCGCGCCGCTCCCGGAGACCCTACCTGTTGGCATATTCGTGACACGATGCCCCCTCTCCAGGGCTGACGTCCCGTCGGCCATCTTTCCCAGCCAACTTCTTGAAATAGCGCCAACAGTCCCCCAATTCCAATTTGGTCAGTAGTCCGTCATTCTTCCCCACCCTTGTCTATCATGACTGACGGTATAAAGAAACGAAAGCGAAAGCAAAATCCAGCACTGAACGTCGCCACACCCGCGTGCTCGTTTCCAACCTTATTGGCACCGAAATGGTAAAGTGTACTCGCTGCAAGCAGCAGGAACTTCCCGTCTGCAAGGCTACCAATAATTCGGACGTCTGCGGCAACTGTCTCGCCGTGGGCAATTACTCGTGCGACGCCTTTGGGTATAACGACTCCCCGCCGTGCGTGTCTTGGTTGACCAGAAACGTGACCTGAATGAACAGGAGCGTGCCGCGACGGAAGCCCTCCGGCTTGCGCAGCGCGACCTGGTGAACGCCAATCGCGATCTTGCGGCGGCCTTGTCGAAAGTGGAGCGCCTTCGCGTCCAGCGCCTCGCTTTGGATCAAAAGGCCTTGGCGATGTTCGAGCAGGAGGGGGAGGTGTTGGCGGAACAGGAGCGTCGTGAGGCTGCCGCCGTGCAGCCATCCTCGAGCGCCGCCGCCGCCTCCTCCTTTAGTCCTTCCTGGGGTTTAGAGTGCGCCCCTTTTTTTTTTCCATCCCTGCTTGGGTTCTGATGCTGATTGTCCTAGTTTTTCTTCGGGCGACCCCTTCCTCGCTGGGTCGACTTGTCCGCGGGGCTTCCCTTGGTCGATCCGGGTTCCTCCGGTGGAAGTCCTCCAGTTCCTCGGGGCAGTTGAAGTTTGTAGCGGGTTGCCATGAATTGTCTTCGGGGCCGAACCCCAGCCATTTGACCAAGTACTCGATCCGTCCCTTTGTGATGCGTGAATCCAGAATTTCTTCGACATCCCAGAGTTCCTCTTCGTCTTCTGCTTCGACACCCTTGTCGAGTCTCGCGTTCTTGGGCGCTGGTTCCAGAAGCGAGATGTGGAAAACGTTGGTCCGTAGTCGCATTGTTGAGGGTAACGCGAGTGCGTAATTGTTCTCCGAAATCTTTTTGTCGATCTTAACGGTCCGATTTTGCGAAAGTCGAGCTTCCTGCTTGGTCGTTTCGTGCGAAGATTCCGAGAAATGAGATAAACTTTACTTTGCCCCCTCTTCTAGGCGAGGTCCCTCGAGCCTGTTTCTGTCGTAGAACTTCTTCATCCGTGTTCGTACGAACTCGAGTTCTTCCTTGAGCATCGCATGCAGCGAGCTCATTTTGTTGGCTTTGACTGCCGCCTGGGCACCGAAACATCGGGTCCCTGTCGCAAATCTGCTTCGTAGCCGTAATTCGCGAAGAATGGCGTGACCTTCGTGGTCTCCGTGACGGTGGTGTTGTAGGCGAGTTGTGCCGTTGGCAGCAGCTCGACCCAATTGTCCTGCTGGAAATTGACATACAACCGCAGGTATTGTTCGACAACCTGGTTGAGTCGTTCCGTCTGTCCGTCCGTTTGTGGGTGGTAAGCGGTCGAAAGCTTACTCTTCGTACCCAGCTTCGTCATCAGAGCTTGCCAAAACTTTGATGCGAACTTCGTGTCTCTGTCCGTGATCCATTCCTCCGGCCATCCGTGGACCGAGGTAACGTTGCGATAGATCACGTCTGCGAGTTCCGCTGACCATGTCCTTGTAGGGAGGAAGTAGCTCCATTGGTGAGTCTGTCCACCATTGTGAGGATGCTGTCGTATTCCACTCCCGTTACTGAATCCTTGGAGGCTGGTAGTTTGGTGATGAAGTCCATTGTCACCGAACTCCATGGTCGTTCTGCGACTGGCAATGGCTGCAACAGTCCGTATGGTTTGTGTCGTGGTGGTTTGCTTCGTCCGCAGAGGTCGCACTCTGCTAAGACAGCTTCTGTCGCCTGCTTGATTCTGGGAAGTCGTAATTCTGTTTGACTTTCGCAATTGTTTTGCTGATTCCCATGTGTCCTCCGAGTCTTGACTCGTGATTTTCCGAATGAGCTCCTTTTGGTCGCTGAGCCTGACGTAGGCTTGTCGTGGTACCAGAGTCTCGTCCTTCAAGTCGCAATCCCGCGATCTTGGATTCTGGCTCTTCTTGCCATGCATCGCGCTCGTTGTCCGCGATGGTTCCTTGGAAGTCCCGTTCCAAACGTTGTTCCCTGAAGGCCGCACAGCATTCTACAAACTGTTGCAGAGGCCTGGCTTCGGGATCTTCCGACTGTTGCTGAAGTGCTGCGATCTCGTAGTCTTCAGTCGGTTGGGAAGCATGCCGTAGCGATCCGTCTGTCTGTTGATGTAGCAATGGTGGTGAGGCTTCAGATGTGTTGTCGTGGTGATCCGCTCGTCTACTCAAGGCGTCCGCTCGTGCGTTCTCTGAGCCTTTCTTGTAGTGGATCGTGAAGTTGAATTCGGACAGAAACTCTGCCCATCGAGTTTGTCGTCCGTTCAGCACCTTCGTGGTGGTGAAGTATCGTAAGTTTTTGTGGTCCGTGTACACCTGAACTTCGTGTGTTGTGCCGCTGAGGTACGGTCTCCATTCCTGAACGCTTCTATGATTGCGAGAAGTCCTTGTCGTGGATCGGGTAGTTGAGTCTTGGTCCTTCGAGCTTTTTGGAGAAGAACGCAACTGGGTGAAGCTTGCCGTCCTTATCTCTCTGGCCAAGTTGCCTCCGATTGCGAAGTCCGAAGCGTCAGCTTCGACTTCGAAAGGTGTGTTCGGGTCAGGCAGCATGAGCACAGGATCGGCGATGATTGCTTCGCGGATCCGTTGGAAAGCCTGCTCGTGCTCCTGCTTCCATTGGAATGTGGCATCCTTCTTCGTAAGTTCGTGTAGAGGTCTCGCGATGTCGCCAAAGTTCTTGATGAACATTCTGACAAAGTTGGCGAACCGATAAATCCCTGACTTCTGTGGCGTTCGTCGGTGTTGGCCACGTCCTGACAGCTTCTAGTTTCTCGGGTTCGATCTTGACCCATCCCGGGGAGATCTCATAACCCAAGAACACTGTCTTCTTGACGTGAAACTCGCTTTTGTCCTTGTTGACTGACAACTTGTGTTTGTGCAGTGCATCCAGCACCTGCTGCACGTGTCTCTTGTGTTCTTCGAGTGTCTTGGAGTAGATGAGGATGTCATCCAAGTAACAGACCGCAAACTTGTCGAGGCAATGCCGAATTGCATGGTCGATAGCGGCTTGAAACGTCGCTGGTGCGTTGGTCAACCCAAACGGCATGACGAGGTACTCGTAGTGCCCGTAGGGTGTCCGAAAAGCCGTCTTCCATTCGTCTCCTTCCTTGATGCGGATGTGGGCGTACGCTGTTGGAAGGTCGAGTCGCGTGAAGTATTGTGCCCCTGACAGCTGGTCTCGAAGCCTCGAGATCAGTGGCAGTGGGTAGCGGTTCTTCACCGTCTCGTTGTTCAACTGTCGGTAGTCCACGCACATCCTGAGCTTCCCATCTTTCTTTGGAACGAAAAGGACTGGGTAGCCCGCCGGCGATGTCGATGGTCTGATGTGCCCTATCTCGAGGTTCTTTTCGAGATAGCTCCTCAACTCTGCATCTTGCTTCTCGTTGGTGTGGTACACCTTGAAGAATTTCAACTGGGCTCCTTCCTTGAGTTTGATCTCGTGATCCCAAGGTCCGTGGTCTGGTAGCCCTGCGAGATGTTTTGCTGTGAACGCCGGGTGCCCCTTGTAGTCGTCTGGGATCTGTCCCGTCTTCGCGTTCTTCGCCGTACCTTCGTAGTACGCGAACTTGTGTCCTGACTCGATGAATGATGCTTCGAGTTCCTTGACTTCTTTTGATGCCAGCTCGATGTTTGCTGCCTCGAGCTGAGTGACCCATTGTTCGTGTTTGAGCATTCCGTGCTCGTCGACTGAGACGACGGCGATGGTTCGTTCCTCCCGTGTCTGCTTCTTTCGTCGTGTGCCGCTTCTTCCGGATTTCAGAGTACGTCCTTCTGTACTGGCTGCTTCCTGCGGTGGGCCCGTAGAGGGGGTTTGTTCTGACCCGCTGCTCGTTCGTGGCTCCTGTTCTGCGCGTTCTCCCATCGAGTTGGTTGGATGCTCCCGCCGTTCCCGCGGTTGCAGATGGCCATCTCCCTTCCAACTGATGTCCGGGTCATAGTCCCTGTGCCATGGGCGTCCGAGAATCATGTCTTTCTCCGGCCCCATGTCCACAATATCGAATACCACTTGGGTGGTCTTTCCTGCCACCTCAATGTCGAGTGGTTCTGTTTCTCGTCGTACCCATTGTGTGTCGAATGGTCCTTTGACGACGTGTGGTTGTTTCTTGATCCTCCATGGGATTCTGAGTTGATTCACAAATGTGGGTGAGATGAGATCCATCTGCGCTCCTCCATCCACTAACGCGAGGGCCTCGAATTTCCCCCATCGCGCTGTGATCCAGAGCCTGTTGTCTGGCTTGGTGCTTCTTACAGCAGCTACTTCGTGTTCGCCTGCTGGGAGGTCGTTATAAGGCTTCTGTTTGCGCCAGTTCTTCCTGTACTGCGCGGCCTGTCTCCGTTGTGGGGAGTTAGAGACTTCCGGGCCCCTCGGAGGGCCCTGAGCCGTTTCCCAAGCTCTCGTGGTGTTTCAAGGCGTCCCTGTCCGCACCTTGGCTTGCGGCGTCGATCGTTCGGTGTTCCTGGAGCCATTGGCTCATCCAGGGTTCGATTCGTCTCCTGGTGCTGGGTCTTCGCTGATAGACCTTCTTCCGTTGTTCTGCGTGTTCCCGCAACTTTTCATCTGCGTGGATGACACAGTCTGCCTCAATGCAGTTTTGCATTCCTCCGATCATTCTGCACGCTTGTGGCCAGGCGTTCTTGGGTTTGGCCCTAAGTCGCTTGTCGTTTGCCATTCCTATGTCCCATGACAGGGCTGGTGGTGCGCATCCGTGATCGTATACCCATGTCGTGGGTAGTGGTTGGCCGGCTTGATTCTGGTTCCTGATGGGCCAGTGGTCGTAGTGGAGTTTGCTCTGAAAGTGGTAGCGACACTCATGTGCTACGCACTGGAACCAGGGGAGGTAGATGTGATCCCATCTCCTTGGGTTCAGTCGGTGGTGGTCCCCTTCCATCAGTCGAAACGCGTCCGACACTCCTCGGAGTCCTTGAGTCTCGAGGTCTTCCGTGCTTCTTCCTGGGGCGAGGTACTGGTTCCGCGCCCAGTACTCGTCCCAGTCTTGAGTCATCTGCCCCTTGCTGCGTCGTTCTTCCTGAGCAAAGAGGTAGATTTTCTCCGGGTGCTGGACCCCGTTCTCACAATCTTCTGCCGGTTCCGTGGGTCCGTCCCAGGGGGTATAGTCGAACGTCGTCCCGATCTGCTCTTCGTGTAGGATCCTGGCTTCCTCTGTGATCCTGTCGAGGTGTTGGCCGATCGCCCCGTGGGTGTTGGTGAGTTCTTGTACCCCTTCCTGGATTGAGTCGAGTTCAGCGCGGAGTCGTCCATACTGCTCGTTTCTTTCCTCAAGTGTCTTTTCGAGTTCCGCTTTCTCGTCTTCGAGCCGATAGACCCGCTCTCTGAGTTCCAGGACTCGCTTCTGCAGGAAAGCTAGGTTGGGTCCCGTGTTTTCCTCGGCGTTCTGCCGGGCTCGCCAGTGTCCGTCGTCTTGCTGGACCAACCCGAGCCCCCAGTCTCCTGCCATTGCTAGGGCGAAACGTGGAGGTGCAACCTCTCCTTCATCGTCGGTCTCGATAAGGGTGTTGCTGGGTCCTTCAGTCGGTCCTTCCTGATCTGGGTCCGTCAGGGCTGATTCTTGGTCGTTGGCCCTGTCAATGTCGTATTCGAGATCGTCCTGCGTGTAGCTGGCTGCGGCGACCTCCTGAATCCGGACTCTCTTCCCGACCGTGGCCTGGTCGATGGTGGCGGCCTCCTTTCCTGGAACCGGTCGCCATTCTTTCTTGCTGCGACAGTCACGTTTGAAGTGACCCTTCTTGCCGCAGTTGTAACAGGTGATGCCTGTCTTGTCCTTGGCACCGTCCCTTCTTCCCGCCCAATGCGCCTGGCGGCGTCGACGTCCATGGGTCCTGCGTGGGTGCCGTAGGAAGTGCTCTTCTGTTGTCGTTTCTTCCCTGTGTTGGCCGTGCTCCCACTTCCTTGGGTTCCTGGCACGAATCGTCCCTGTCCCTTCCGCTGCTGCTTCCTTGCGTACTGGCGGTCATCGATCCTGATGGCTTTGGCGATGTACTCGTCAAGGGTGGCAGGGCGGTCCTCCTTGTACAGCTCGTCCTTGACGTCATCCTTGAGCCCGTCGTAGAACAGTTGCATCAGGCCTTCTTCATTGATTCCGGCCCTGATGGAGTCTTGTCTGAACAGTGTGGCGTAAGCCGACGTGGACTTGGTCTGCCGTAGTCTCGCGAGTCGGTCCTGGGCGTGGACTCTTTCGTCCTGGTCCCCGAACACCTTCCGAAGTTCCTTTTCGAATTGGTCGTAGTCCTCGAACACCATCTTGGTGAAAGCTTGCTGCTTGACGCTGGCGTGGTCGACATAGTCCTTGAGCGTGGGCTCGAACCAGCGTGCCGCCTGGCCCGTGAGTCTCGACGCGACGTATCGAGTCTTGGTCTCCTCATCGGGGAACCTGGCGTCGTAGTGTTCCATGTAGGACGACATCTCGGTGAGGAAGCGCGAGAGGTCTTCCTTCTTCCGTCGAACTTCTCGGGCGCTTCGATCTTGAGCTTGTTCTTCCCCACATCGTCGACCTTGGTGTGGACTTCGTTGATGAGGTCCTGGTGTTCCGCTGCTTCTTTCTCGAGCGCGGTTATCTTGTCCTGCAGGGACTTGATGATGACGTTGAGGTCGGTGGGTGAAGCTGGAGTTGCCATATCGATATCGGAGCCAGTGGTGCTCATGGACGTATTGCCTTCAATCCTGAACTGTAACAGAGTTAAAGGGAGTTAGCAACGTGTGACGAACCTCTCCTGGACCTCGTCCTGTTAGGGTTCAGTCTGATTGAAGGTGTCTTGCAAAGGTACTAGGTTCGGTGCAGCCAAAAGGTGCACAACAAAGACTTGTCTCAACAGTAGGCTCTCGAGCTTGTAGCGAACTGTAGTTGTGATTGCTAACTGGAGAACTCCCAGAGCTCTCCAGAACGAGTGACTATATACTATCTAATTCCTGGGTGCTCAGTGTGCTCAGTAGTTCCCTCCAACTGAGCTCACTGATCTCCTTCGCACGGACCAGGCTCCCTAATTGGTGGCTTCGCTAGAGGTGCTCAGTGTGCTCAGTAGTTTCCTCCAACTGAGCTCACTGATCACCTCTGCGGCTCCTCTGATTGGTTCATCTATCGATTGGTCCGGAGCATCCCGCGCCGCTCCCGGAGACCCTACCTGTTGGCATATTCGTGACACCCGGTACCTAAAGGGTTGGCTATATCACGGCCACCACTGCAGTGCCATTGCCGAAACATTACCGCCACGTTCAAAAGCGCTACAGACCGTTTTACCCTTGCAAGCATTCTGGATATGCAATGCCGGTCGTTGAGTCGTCAACGGATAGACTACCTAGGTAAATACACTCCTGAGACGATTACATCAATACCCATGGGGTCAACTCTGCTTCCTATCTTATCCGGTGCTCCAACCTCACACCAGCTCAATGGTAGCCTTCCCATTTTGGTCTAACTCCAAATACTCGTCCGCGGCCAAAGTTTCAACCGGCCGCTGAGCGCGTCGTCCAACTCGGAGCCGCCATATTCGGTGTTGGATGGGATAAGGAAAGCTCCAACCCGAGCATATCTCCCATGCTCGGTTGTTCTTCGGAGTATGAGCCCTCGCTCCATGGGCATATCCACGCTATTTTCATGGGCGATGTGAAGCAGGAAGGAGGCCGCTGGGCTTGGTCCATTGCCAAATGTCTCCAACCACCCCGCCACTTCTCTGCGAACCACATCCCATTCGAGGATGATGGCTCGACCTTTTTGGAAGTTGTAGCTGCTAAACTCGTGGAACTCTGCATGTTGTCCAGCGACGGAAATTCGAAACGCGCCGTTCTGGATACGCCGTTCGAACTTGCATATAAAACCGCTCAGGCGAAGTCGACACGACCCAAGCTCTGCGCCATCGAAAGGATTGGGCGATATCAGTGCTATCCGAACATCCAGAACCTCGGCCGTAGCTTCAAGGTTACCCCGCAAAACACAGGATATTGGTGCCATGATGGATGCCCAGGACCACGAAGGTGCCAGGCCTATCTCGGCTGCGATACGGCTCGGGTCTGGCGTAGCCGGGTCTTGATGCTGGTCTTGAAACCAAAGCAATGACAGCGGCAATTGACTTTTCCACAGACCCGCAAGATAGTCGGATGGGGACAGTTGTAAGGCGGTACAGACCCGCTTAGCGACGGCGGAGATAGCACGTAGACGGTCATCGGCATAGGTGAGAGAAGTTCGAGAGTATTTCTCCACCACGTCGTGCCATTGGTCCTCCGCCTCCTGCACAGACATATCCGAGGAGACCATAAGGCCCCGACCATAGCGGACAAGATCTCGACCAGGAACCCCCAACGGCAGGACCTCGGACCCTGCGAGACACCGACACTCCCAGAACAACTGTTCTTTGGTAAAATGCACTATACGCGGCGAGAGTATTCGTTCCTGAAATACCCAGCCACGATCGGCCAAAGGGCACTCTCGCGGCCTCAAAAACCACTGGTCTTCAAATACTTGTAAGTGCATATCCTCAGACCGGTTTGGAACTCCAACTGTCGCTTGGTGTGGGTTGAGGAGAAGGGTGTCTCGGTTAAAAACCAGGCCGTCGCGAATCTGTCCCTCTGCGGCCGAGATATTAAGCGTGGCTTTGGCATATATATCGTCCATCTGCATGATGTCTTCTGTTTTCTCGGTCCCGTCATCCTGCATAATACACAGAGCATCGATCCATACATAGCGGAACCCCAATGTCCTGGCAATGTGAATGGCGTGTCGAAACACACTTGCTTCTTCGCAGTCCAGAAGATAGGGCGTAATATCTTCGCTAAGGAGGAAGGATGTCTTATTGCTGAGGATAAGACCGGGTGGATTTCCCCATCGATGACTTAGGGTGATATATTGAGAGTTTTCCGGCAGAGACGCCGAGGAAACGATACGGACGTGACCGAGGTTCTCGAGGCTTAGGCGTTCGAAGTCGTGATGTCTTGGCCCCTTTATCTGCTCAATATGATTGGGGGATTGGAATGCCGAGACGTCTATTAGCCTCCTCGGAAGCCTGTCTTTTGTTGTTTGAGGTTGAGAACAGCTGGCATGAGATCCCAGGCATATCTCCAACCAGGCTCGTATACGGTTTGATGACTCTTGCGACCATGTCGTGGAAGACTTGAGAACGGATACGTGACCGTGTTTGACTGTTCCATCAGCTTACTGGTACGCGGCCATCCACCATGCGCACTTGGAATTGCGTTGTTATCGTGCTCACCATCTTGGATTCGCAGCCCGCCTGAATAGTGCTTTTGCATTCCCAAAGCGCCTCCGCTGAACCCAACCAGCCCAACAGCCGCGGCATCCAGGTCGTGTCGGGCCCTAGAAACCCACAATGCGAGCAGCTCCTCATCATCAACCGGTTGCAGAAGCCGTGGGATGGAGGCGCTAAGGAGCAAACACATGCGGCATTTCGACGCGGATAGGTTGGCAATTAGTCGATTACGATGCGACTTGTGGAAGAGGTTCAACAAAGAATCCCTAGGCTTCTTTGTGTCAGACGACAGCAGCGATGCCGCGTCTTGGAGGACCTTGATGCAGTCGGCGCATGTCGCGTAGAATTGCGGTGGCGTCATCTCGCCTCTGTGCCAAACACGTCACAATTGTTGTTCACGCGATGCAGACTGCAGTCAGTTGATGCAACCTGTAGTCGAGCGCAGCCCGGAGTGAAAGGAGGCCCGGGGTGCCAGCGTAGTCGTATGAAAAGATAAGCTTGAATCCCAGCTTGAATCCCAGCTTGTTGGCCACCCAGAACCGCTTGTCCAGACTAGACCAGGCTACTGGATGGGCCATCAAATGATCCAAATAAATGTGTGCAAAAGGCAAACGTGTGCTTTTCGCGATGGCTGTCTCGACTCTATGTGCCAATACCTCATGGTTGAGCAGAGTACAACTGCGTTATACAGTTATATGAGTCACGGAAACGAGGGTTTGGTCTGCTGTAAGGCTCCCGTTCCGTAAAGCGGTCCATCGCTGCTGTAAGTGGTTGTCTCAAGCGCCGATTTGGGAGTTGAGGGGTTTCACATTGCGCATTGTTTCAGCGCTGGAGCCTGGAGCAGCATGAACTTCACGCCAGCCAGAACCGCCAAGCCCCTGTTTCCACTTTCTCCGCACTAGCCAACCAAATAAAGCTTGGCATTGACATGACATCGGGCAGGGTCACTCTCCCTGATCCGGCAACTGCGGCAGTCGCACACACTTCGGATTTGTTCCTCTTTCCGCCTTCCGGCTTGTCAGTGGCGAGTCAGCGGGCCATAACTTCCAATACTGAGTCGGACGCGCAACTCAGCCCCATCGGCTCCCTCATGCTTCGCTCGTTTCAACCGATTACCCTGCTTTTAAGGTTCTTTTACAGATAGATGGACTGACTTGCTCCCATTACACTCTCTTTAAGCATCCCTCTCTTTTTTTTTCGAAGCCCCAAGAACACTGCGGGACTGTGACGACTTCACGTAGTATTCTGTCCAAATTGGTCATTCTCATCTCCTCGTCTCTCCTTGCTAAGAGCCGACACACAATACTTTTCACACGAGCCTTGCTTCTCGCCCCAGGCCCGCCTTTGTCCCTCTTTCGCGTTCATTACCCCTTCCGGGCCTTGGCGGTTGAGCCAGCTCTCGTTGATTAGTGTAGCCATTTATTTACCTGCCATTGCCGATCCCACCACCCACTCCAGTTCCTTTCACGACAGTCAACCATCGCAACTATGAAAGGGCCCGATGTTGTGGCCTTGGGCGTTCTGCTCGCCGGAGCTGTCCACGCATCTGCTAGAAATGGCGTTGTTCAATTGGACATCCAGAGAACGCAACGACAGGAGGAGTTCAAGAGGTTGAGGAAACGCGCCGACACCTTCGAGGAGGTGGTCACAAATGAGCGAGCAAGAGGAGGGTATTTTGCCACATGCCGGATGGGGACGCCTGGGCAGAACTTGACGCTGCAGCTGGATACTGGGAGCAGCGACACCTGGGTGCCCGACTCCGCGGCTACAGTGTGCAGGCAGACTAGCACCCAAGAAGGGTGTAGACTGGGAAGCTGTATGTCGCCGTGTTGAGCAGTTCGGAGGAACTGGAGTTTGCTAACATGGTAATTAGTCAACACCGGCGAGTCAAGCACCTTCGAGGTCGTCGGAGAGGACCAGTTCGATATCGAGTACGTGGATGGGAGCTCTTCGAAGGGCGACTACTTCACTGATGCCTTCGAGATTGGCGGCGCCACTTTGTCAAACCTGACCATGGGGCTCGGCCGTCGCACTGATATTGCGTACGGGCTGGTCGGTGTGGGTTATGCCGTCAATGAGGCCATCGTGGGGACCACCCAGTCGCTTTCGTCTGTATACCCCAACCTTCCGGTCGATATGGTCAATGAGGGCTTGATCAACACTGTCGCTTACAGCTTGTGGTTGAACGATTTGGGTACGTTATGGCCGACGTGCTGCATGTTATTCTCTTTGCTAATGATCCCTAGACGCCAGCTCGGGCAGCATCCTCTTCGGTGGAATTGACACCGAGAAGTACAAAGGAGACCTGACGAGGATCAATGTCTACCCTACCCAATCCGACCCGGATATCTTTTCGGCGTTCCTGGTCGCTTTCACGACTCTGGAGGCCGTCAGCTCTAGTGGCCAGGACACCCTGACGTCGGAGGCTTTCCCCATCCCCGTGGTTTTGGATTCCGGCACCACCCTATCGTATCTACCGACCGATCTAGCGAGGCAAGTCTGGCAGGAAGTCGGCGCCATCTATTCCCCCGAGGTCGGAGTGGCCGTGCTCCCCTGCAGCATGCAAAACAGCAAGGGGCACTTTTCCTTTGGCTTTGCTGGCCCGAGCGGGCCCCGGATCAACGTCGGTATGGACGAGCTGGTCCTCGATCTGACCTCGGGAACCCCGCCGACCTTCCTCAGCGGCCCGTACAGGGGACAAGACGTGTGCCAGTTTGGCATCCAAAACTTCACCTCGGCCCCCTACCTGCTGGGTGACACCTTCCTCCGCTCAGCATACGTGGTATACGACCTGGTCAACAACCAGATCGGCATTGCCGAAACCGACTTCAACTCGACCGACAGCAACATCGTGGCATTCCCCAGCATGAGCGCGCCGATCCCGTCTGCGACGGCGGCGCCTGACCAGAGCCAGGTCGCTAATGCCCCGACTGTGACGTCCCCGGCGTATGCGGCAAGCCCGGGATTCATGGAGAATGTGGATGGAGAGGAAAACGCGGCCCCGGGCATGTCTGCGGTTTGGGGTGCAGGGCAGATCATGGTTGTGGGCGCCACTATGATGATGATGGCACTTGGGTCGGGTTTATTCGTTACATTTTGAGCTACGTTATTTATATAGGCGGATTTGGGCAGCCAGGCAATCTATACATATCATAGGTAATAGACATGGGAGTGAGGGCATCGCTTGGGCTTGATGGGAAGTGGTTTCCTTCTCTGTTTTGTAAATTTGGGCAAGCAAGATCTTAGCGCAGGGAAGATAGCGTACTGAAAATGTATCGCAATTAAAAAAACCCGGTATGGACTGAATGGGTGAATGTATAGTTAATCTTTTTGAGGCTCAAAGACTCTGGCGTGCCTGTCAAAGTTCTGGATGACTGACCCCCATCTGTTGGCGTGCAGCGGGAGATGGCATGGGTCGAGCTAGTGTAACAGTGCTGGGGTGCCATGCTAAGATCGGACCCACAATAAAAAATCGCGAGCTGGGATGCCGAGAAGCATCAGTCCATCGCGAATTCCGTATTTCGGATGGCTCTTCAACCTTTGGAACCACCCTCGTTTCCCCCCTCATTTCTTTAGCCGGCCTCCGTCTTTTTGTCAAGATGAGGGTGATACGGGCCGCGGCTGCGCTTAACAGCAGCTGTGCTGCTGGTTCCAGGCAGGGAGCCCGCTATGCGAGTTTGGCATGCCGCACTGCTCTCACTTCTTCCCCTCTGGCGCCATGCTACAGTGCCCGGTTGAGTGGGCTTCGGTACTTTACCAAGACTCATGCTCCCAGGGCTGCCAGTGCCGCTGAGCTTGCGTACGTCTTCCCATAAGCTTGGCTCATGCAATTGGACCATGGCAAGCTAATTGATCGTTCGCTCTCCAGGTTGAAGCAGGCCAAGGAACTGGCTGCCGCCAACATGACCCCCGAAGCCGCTGCTGCCCGCATGACCCCCGAGGAGGCCAAGAGGTTATCCATGGTCCGGAACATTGGTATTGCAGTACGTTTGGATGCGGAGGACAGGCCGTAGGGCTGGGACAGGAACTGAGCAGCTACGAAACAGGCACACATCGACAGCGGCAAGACCACCGTGAGTGAACGCATTCTCTTCTACACCGGCCGGACAAAGGCGATCCACGAAGTCAGGGGGCGCGATGGTGTTGGCGCCAAGATGGACTCTATGGAACTCGAGAGGGAGCGAGGTATCACCATTCAGTCCGCTGCCACCTTCGCCGACTGGAAGAAGGTTGAGAACGGCGTCGAGGAGGTATACCACTTCAACTTGATCGACACACCCGGCCATATCGACTTTACCATCGAAGTCGAGCGTGCCATGAGAGTGCTGGACGGTGCCGTCATGGTTCTGTGCGCCGTCAGTGGTGTGCAGAGTCAGACCATCACGGTCGACAGGCAGATGAAGCGGTACAACGTCCCCCGCATCAGCTTCGTCAACAAGATGGACCGCATGGGATCCAACCCGTTCAAGGCCGTCGAGATGATCAACTCGAAGCTCAAGATCCCCGCCGCTGCCGTGCAGATCCCGATCGGTTCCGAGAAGGAGTTCGAAGGTGTCGTCGACCTGATCCACATGAGGGCGATCCGGAATGACGGTCAGCGTGGTATTAACGTCAAGGTTTCGAACACGATACCCGAGGATCTCAGGGAACTGGCCGAGCAGAAGAGGCAGGAGCTGATTGAGAAATTGGCCGATGTCGATGATGAGATGGCTGAGATGTTCCTCGAAGAGAAGACCCCTACCCCTGAGCAGATTAAGGCCGCCATCCGCCGGGCGACCATCGGCCTCAAGTTCACACCCGTCTTGATGGGTTCTGCTCTTGCCGACAAGTCTGTTCAGCCCATGCTGGATGCTGTTTGCGACTACCTCCCGAACCCCGGCAACGTCGACAACCTGGCCCTCGACCGGTCCAAGGGGGAAGAGCCCGTGAAGCTTTTGCCGTACGACTCGCTTCCGTTTGTGGGCCTGGCGTTCAAGCTTGAAGAGAACCCTTACGGTCAGCTTACCTACATCCGCGTCTACCAGGGTACGTTGAGGAAGGGCCAGTACCTCTTCAATGCGCGCAACGACAAGAAGGTGCGCATCCCCCGTATTGTGCGCATGCACTCAAACGAGATGGAGGACGTCAACGAGATTGGTGCTGGTGAAATCTGTGCCGTCTTCGGTGTTGAGTGCGCCTCCGGCGACACCTTCACCGACGGCCGCCTGCCCTATGGCATGAGCTCCATGTTCGTGCCGGACTCTGTCATGTCCCTCAGCATCAAGCCCAAGCGCAGCAGCGACGCCGACGCCTTCAGTAAGGCCATGAACCGTTTCATGCGTGAGGACCCCACCTTCCGGCTGCACGTCGACGAGGAGTCGGAGGAGACCATCATCAGCGGCATGGGCGAGCTCCACCTCGACATCTACGTCGAACGTCTGCGCCGGGAGTATAAGGTCGACTGTGAGACGGGCAAACCCCGCGTCGCCTACCGCGAGACCATCAGCAAGCGCGCCGACTACGACTTCCTCCTCAAGCGCCAGTCGGGCGGGCCCGGCGATTACGCTCGCGTGGTCGGCTGGATCGAGCCCAACGCGGACGACGCCGAGGGCAACAAGTTCGAGACGCGCGTCGTCGGCGGCAACATCCCCGACAAGTACCTCGCCGCCTGCGGCAAGGGCTTCGAAGAGGCCTGCATAAAGGGCCCGCTACTCGGCCACAAAGTCATTGGCGCGCACATGGTGGTCACCGACGGCGCTACGCACGTCACCGACTCCAGCGACTACGCCTTCAACCTGGCCACGCAAATGGCCTTCCGCAAGGCCTTCCCCGACGCCGGCGGCGCCGTGCTCGAGCCGCTCATGAAGACCACTATCACGGCCCCCGCCGAGTTCCAGGGCAACATCCTGATGCTGATGAACAAGCGCGGGTCCATTGTCGACACCGAGGTCGGCGCCGACGAGTTCACCATGGTTGCCGAGTGCAGTTTGAATGCCATGTTCGGTTTCAGTACCCACCTGCGCGCTGCGACTCAGGGCAAGGGCGAGTTCAGCATGGAGTTCAGCCACTATGCTGCGGCGCCGCCGCATTTGCAGTAAGTGATTCCGGGAGAGGCGGAGAGAGAGAGTGTTTTGGGATGAGTTACTGACGTGTGCCTTTTTCACAATTTTTAGGAAGGAGCTTGTTGCTCAGTACGAAAAGGAGCTCGAGGCCAAGCGGAGCAAGTAAACCTGATATCGGTGATGCCGATGGTTTCTCCTACTTGAACGCCAGCTGAATGCCCTGATACCCGGCCACGGCGAAGTCATGCCTCGGTGCAGAGGCTCGGTAGCCCACCGTCATGCCGTCGACGGGAGAGCTTCTGTGGAGTGTGGAGTGATTGTATGTACTCCTGCCTCTGGGCAGTCTTGAAACGACCGTTCACGATAGGGTAAGGTACAGTGTAGGTTATATCTGGGATAGATCACGGGTAGATGGCCGATCACTGGGACAGGCGCCACAAGATAGAGGCGGCTTGTATCAAAGGCTGGGTTGGTTGGCTGGTTGTCTGTATATGGGACATGTATGATATGATACACGATGAAACCTGTGTTGTTTAGCTTGGTTAGTGTAATTAACCAATGAGATACCATCCCTTCTCTGTTACGAAGAGACGGGCTTCCATACTGCATTGATCAACTTGAATCATGCTGACGCAACGTTGGTTCAAACCTCACATGCGTGTTTTATTTATCCCCTCAGCGGACCCTTTTTTATACACAAACCGTGGGGTATAAGCACAACACCTAACCTCCAAGCACCCAGTGCCCTCCGTTTTTCTTTCATCTGCCCAGATACCAGACGAGACGCAGCTTACAACCGGCGGAGAATGTCCTGGACAACCTCCTCCGTCTTGGCGGTACCGCCCAGATCCGGGCTGAGCAGCTTGCCGTCCTCCAGGTTGCCATCAACAGCCGCATAAATCTTGGCCGCAGCCGCCTCCTCATTCAAAAACTCCAGCATCAGCGCGGCGCTGCGGAGCGTAGCGATCGGGTTGGCAATGCCCTGACCCTGGATATCGGGGGCGCTGCCGTGGCACGGCTCACCAATGGCGAAGCCTTCGCCGACGTTGGCGCTGGGGACGAGACCCAACGAGCCGACCAGCGCGGCCGCACCGTCCGACAGGATGTCGCCGTACAGGTTGGGCGCCACGATAACGTCGTAGGCCTCGGGCTGCCGGAACAGCTTGTACACCATCGAGTCGACGATCTGCTCCTCGACGGCGACGCGACCGGCAAAGGCGGGCGCGGCGAGCGCCTCGCGCGCGGTGGACCGGAACAGGCCGTCCGTCTGGGACAGCACGTTGGACTTGTGCGTGATGGTGACGAGCGGGCCCTTGTGGATGCTCGGGGAGCCCGCGGCGCGGATCTTTTGGCGCCGCAGGGCGATCTCGCCCGCGATGGTGGCGATGCGGCTGCTGGCGCGCTGCGAGATGCGCTTGATGGCCTCGGCGACCTTGCCCTCGGGCGTTTCGTAGGTCTTCTCCTCCTTGACGTACAGGTCCTCGGTGTTCTCGCGCACGATGACCATGTCGATGGGCTTGGGCGCCGACACGACCGTCTTGACGGGCCGCACGTTGGCGTATAGGTCCAGCTTCTTGCGCAGCGCCACAATGGGCGACGAGTAGCCCTTGACGGCCGTGGTGGGGGAGCTGACGGCGCCGAAGAGCGCGCCGTCACAGTCCGACTTGAGGATTGAGACCGTCTCTTCTGGCAGAGCCACGCCCTGCTGCTCGAACGTCTCCCAGCCGGCCTTGAGGTCGACAAACTCGAACTTCAGGCCGAGTGAGGCGGGGAGAGCCTCCAGGAGGCGCCGACCGGCGGGGATGACCTCCTTGCCGATGCCATCACCGGGGATGAGGCCTGTGGTGGGGGAAGTCAGTGTTGGAATTGAAGGGGAAGATTATCTTGGTGTGGAAAGTGGGAGGAGGCCTTGGGTCCTACGGGTTGCTTACCAATTCTGAGAGTCCGAGTTGCCATGGTTGCGCTTCAATTGCCTTTCCAACGTGTGGTTGACGGACCTGTGTTGAAACTTTTTGGGCAAGCCGAAAGCTGCTGTCACACCTTGAATCGGCCGGGATCGGAGCTTGTTCCCGACTGGCAAGCCGAGGAGGTCATGCGATACCTTACCCAGTTTTGTAATTCCCGTCATGCACAGGGCCCTTTCAACGGCAAGTTCGAGCTCCATACCTACATTGAATACCTTACGGTAGGTATCCTACCTCGCCTTGGATGATATATCGCATTCGACGCTAACATTAACTGCAAAACAATCACCTCATCTCTTCTCTCTCGTAATTATCCTATAGTAGATTGCGAGCGAGTTTCCTGCCCCGTTATCTAGTTAAAATCGCGGGTAAATTACGTACCAAATACGGTACTGCTGCTCGTGGAGTACCGATTCGTTATTCGTATTCCCTCGAGTACAGATTACCAAGTATCAACCTCAGGACTCGGACTCACCTGGTTGAAGTCTTCCGCCTGTAAGGTATGTACAGATACTATTATCTCACTTTTGCTTGCCACTCTTCTCTTGCTTCTTTTTTTGGTATCCCCCGAGTTCCCCGAACGAAGCTGAGTTCGTGTAAGAAATAATCCATTACGAATAGAATCGACCATCTCCCATGCACAGCAAAGGTCAGTCACGAATGCTCGGCCCGCTTCTTACTTACCGCCTGACTTAGCTCCTCCAAGCCCCGAGAGCTTGCGCCGCCGAAAAAAGTCAGCCAGCATTGGAGTCAGCCAAAGATTGACACAAGGATATCAATGTAACGTTGATGTACTTTCTAGACAGACCCGATTTGATGCAAAGGATAACTAAGAGTCAGTCGAATGAGCCGTGGTGATCAACAACACGACATGGTCATAGTACCTGGGCAAAGAACAAGTGCGTGTCGCAAACAATCTCGTTAACTAGATGATACCCCTACATATTTCACAAAAGGGAAAGTTATCCTTCACATGTGCATCATTGTAGATTAACTCATGTCTTGTGCCATTGTGTTGACATTGTGTCATTGACCAGGATTGCGGGACTGGGCCACTTGACCACGTGTGGGCCGACGGACTCCCATTCCTTTCCGTCCCAAGTCGTCCCCTCGCGCCTGCGGGACTGCGGGCTTTCCTTGCCAAGCTTTGGACACCTCTGCTTGCCGAGCTCTGAAACGCGCAGCTCTCTCTTCAGCTTGGAGCTTCTCCTGCCGGGCCAACACATTGTTCGTGAGCCACCTTAGCCACCCTTTGACTTTCAAGACGGACATTTTCATTCCGTCGGATCTGCCTTTGCTGCGTGCTGATGCATAACGGCGCATCCTGATTTATCATTCCGGGTCGCATACGCGATCGGATGCGCATGGGAGGGCTCCGCAGCAGCCCCCTGAGCCTGGCCCATGCCCGAATTGTCTCTTCTAATTTGAGACACCTCTCATTTTATAGGGTGGCACCACGAGCGCCCGCCGAGCAACCGCGTCTTGTCGCCCTCTCATTCCCACCCCTCCTCCCGAGGTCCCCCCCAGCCCGTCGCAAATCTGTCCTTTGCTGCCCACTTGACTCGTTATTTCCAAAACCCAAGCATACCGAAGCGCGACTCACACGAGTCCCCTCCCCATTGGTTCTTGCTAGTTGACAAACTTTGGAGCTTTCCAACGCGCGCGGCCTCTTGCGCGAACCCCAAAAAGGGGGCCTTTGGTTTCAGCACCGACCTGAACACCGCTGCCCTAACGCGACACAGACCACCACTAATTCAACCCGACGATTCAGAGCATATCTCGTCGCGACCTCCGCCGCAAACCACCCGTTTCCAGTCCTGTTACCTGCCTGTGCAGTCTAGGAGTTCTGAAGCGCTTGCTTCAGAATCGCAACCATGAGCGCGGTCAAGAACCTTCGGGCCATGTTCGAGCAGAAGGGGGAAGCCAGTCCTCCGGACAGAGGCAGGTCGCCTGTTTCACACGGTAAGGCGCTTGCCTTTCCGGTCTGACATTCGATGTTCTGCTTGGTGCTGCATACTCTGCACATCATGCGCATCGTCTCCAAGTTGTCACCTTGAAGCTAACATCACCCCCAGGCCCGAGCGACTCCCCCAGACCCCTTTCGAAGATCCGAACGAGCTTCGTGGCAATTGAGAAGGAGGGCAGGTGGGCATCCAGCGCGAGGGCAGCCAAGACTCCGTCTCTGCGCTTCGGAAGAACAGTGGCGACAGTAACGTGACAACACCAACGACCGGAACCGAGAGATCAAATCCCTTTGACGCCTTGGCCAAATCCCCTAGCAAGCTGGGTCCCCAGACTCAGTCGATTTTCGGATCTCCACGAGCGAATACCGGTGCCCAAGATCCCGCGCGGCAGGTTGAAACAACGGTTGCTAAGCCTGAGCTTTCGCCCGCTGCGGTGGTAGAACCGAAGACGGAGCCAAAGGTTGAGCCAAAGACGGAGGAAAAGACAGAGCCAAAGGCGGAATTGAAGACGGAGGCAAAGGAAGTAGCGAAGAAGGAGCCAAAGGCAGAGCCAAAGACAGAGCCAAAGAAGGAGCCAAAGAAGGAGCCCAAGGCAGAGTCAAAGATGGAGGCAAATACAGAGCCAAAGGCGCAGCTGAAGGCAGTTTTGAAGCCAGAGCCGAAGTCAGAGCCTAAGACGGAGCCTAAGGCAGAGCTGAAGCCAGAACCAAAGACGGAACCTGAGGCGGAACCTAAAGCAGAGTTGAAGGCAGAGCCAAAGACCGAACCTAAGGCAGAGCCTAAGGCGGAGTTAAAGGCAGAGCCAACAACACCAGAGGCGAGTTCGTCCGAAGCGGCGGCTTCACCCACCAGTGCTGCAACACCACAAGTGGAAACCCTTAATGGGGTAGCAAGCGGGAAAGAGCCGCAAAAGAAGGCAGCGAAGGAAACCACCAAGCCCACCACACGCACTACTAAGCCAACGCCGAAGCCCCTTGCCGTTGGGTCAGCAAGCAAGCCGGTTGCGAAACCAGAAAAGTCCCCCAGAGGCCCAAGGACCCCTGCGGCAACATCGACCCATCATCCCGTTGTCAAGAGGACGCCGGAGAAGAAGCTTCACCCGGCCTCTACGCCGGTCACACCTCGGGCGACTCCAACTTCGAAACCCGCCGGCCCTTCATCAGTGAAGAGACCACCGCCGCTCCAGTCTTCCCCGGCGAGTACCGGCTTCGTCAAGCCGAAGGTTAAGTCCCCGACTCGCCCCGTCAAGCTCCCACCAGGATTGACTACGCATACCGCGGCGTCTGTCTCCAAACTCAATGGTCCGCCCCAGTCCCTATCCCGAGCGAGCGGCACTGTTCACGATCCCCATACACGCCCGGCCAGCCGAACGAGCGCCTCCACGACCGGCAGCGGCTCCAACAAAGGAGTGCCGGGAAGGGGGCAGAGCTCTCGGCCAAGCTTGGGCCCGCCCCCGAAGCAGCCCACGACGGATTACCCGCCGAAAAAGGAGAAGGAGGTCGACCAAGGGTTCCTCGCGCGCATGATGCGCCCTACGGCGGCTTCTGCGTCCAAGACTACTGCTAAGGCGCACATCAGTCCGCCGCGGAGGACTACCGCGGCGCCGAAGAGAGCAAGGTCGGTGCAGCCAACAAGGAGGGCCGCTTCCAGGCCCCCGGCCAGTGCCTCATCGACTAGCGTGAAGGCGATCCACAGGGCCAACAGTGCCGAGGCCGAAGTCACTCCTGGCGCGGAGCCGGTTGTTGCTGCCACGGCAGAAGCCGGAGACGAAGCTGCTCCATCTCAGACTTCTGAGACAGCTGTCGCTGACGGCGGAAAGCCTGAAGCGACCGAGGAAAACACTGAGACGGCGGCTGCCTAAGCATCATACCCAAGAATTCTTGTGAGCCGCCAGTGGCAGGCTATTTATTTTCACTTTTCTTTACAGCGGTTCTGTATATCTTTTAATCTCTCCTCTTCCTCTCCGCTTCAGTTGGGGGCGCATAGCGTTTGTTGAGCAAGAGATACGTGTTTTATGATACCTGGTGGGAAAACAACGGGGCTTGTAAGAGGGAGTTGGCGATGGAGCATGTAAGGTAGAATAGCAGGCCACCAGGCAGGCGTTTGAGCGTTAAAGGAATGCAATCTTTGTTTAGTAGCAATGACCGGGACGATGATGATGGAATATGATACATTTGGCTACAATTCCGGGCCCTGCATGCTGTCGGCGCGGCCGGACCAGGTTGCAAGCTCGACGCAGTGTAGATGTCTGCATTTTCCCCCTGCAAACCGTCACTCAGCCACCGACAGGCTCCTCGCCCACATGTATCGTACAGATTTTCCCATCCGGCTTCCCCTGTGTCTCTCCTTCCATCTACCCACGTTCTAGATTGCGGCTCCGGCCAATGCACCCAAAAACAGACGGACACACCGCCCACACAGCTCATCCTCCCTCCCCCTCCTCCTCCTCCTCCGCATTTTCCCCTCATGAAACCCGGCACAGCACCAACCCACCCACCTTCCGATCCAGCGCCTCCCGCACCTCCAACACCCCGCGATCCGTGCTCACAAACAGCGTCTCCCCCAGATTCAACCCCTTGATCGGCCCCACGGGGAACCCCCGCGCCACGCGCGCCAGCTCCGGCAGCGTGGCGGTAACCAGCCGGCTCGGCTTCGAGACCGCCGCCACGTTGAGCACCACGGGCTTGTTGTCCCAGTACTTCAGCCCCAGCCACAGGCGGCGCGTGGCCACGTTGGCCGTGGTGACGGGCTCGGTTTCGGTGGCGAGCAGGGCTTCGGGGGGGGGCGGGCGGGGCCCGCCGCGGGTGACCGAGGCGATCAGGCCGGACCGGTGCAGGGCGAGCGCGAGCCGCAGGTTGTATTTGGTGTTGGGGATGGAGGTCAGGCCGAGGCGCGCGCGCATCGAGTTTTGCAGGTGCACGCAGGCGTTGACGACGCTGGAGATGCCCATTTTGGAGGGTCTTTGTGTGTATTTTTATTTTTATTTTTTTTTGGACCCGGAGTGGGTGTGGGATTTGGGTGTGGAAGAAATTCGGAGGCGACGGCCTCGGGACGGTGGAGGTCGGTGTCCCCTTCGTCGGGGGGATGGGTGAATATCGGGGTTGGTGTTTTGCTGAAAGTTGAGGTCAGAATCTGAGGCGTCGGGATGGGTTTGTGCTGCAATGCGGACAGGCGACTTACTCAGTAAAGTGAGGGATCCTCGTCGACTAGGCGAGCCTATGCGGGTGTCGTCGTCGTCGAGTCTTGATCACGGTCGTGATAAATTTCAGTGGACCAGATACTGTACACGGCTTTGCACTCAATCCGGCTGGTTCCGTCAGTTCGATGGCCTTAAAATTTTGGCCAGGTACGCTCGAGGCACAGGTTGCAGGGGTGCATCGATAGGGAAAAGGCCCGTGCTCCAGTATCAAATACCCCGCCACGACCGTCCAGACACCATTGGCTCGCTGGCATCCCACCTTTAAGCGCCCAGCGGACCACTCTCCATGCTACCACCACCTCTCAAAGCTCCCGAAAGTCGGCTCAATGGCCAGACACAGGCGGGATGATCAGGATTAGCGAAAGCTGATTTGATGGTGGAGTTCCATTGGCGGCGCGGGGCACGCCAGAAGCCCAAGTGATGGCTCCTGCAGCAGGGCCCAGGAGCTTCCAGGTTGCTGCTCGTCACACATGCTATGCACCTGTGTGACCCCGTCGCGATTTGTGCTTTTTCCCTTCTTTTTTCTTCTCATCATCTTGCGCGTCCCATCTCTGCCCTATTTGCTGTTCTCCTGTTGAGCAAGAAAAGGTGAAAAATCGCATAACCGGCTGCGACGATCCCGTCCTACGAACCCCAACACCGCTCCTTATCGCTCCCCCCTCATTTCTCCTGTCCGTAGAGCTCCGCAAGGATGGCCGCCCGGCCGGGAGAGGAGCATGTCGCTACTCTGTAAGTTCCGGCTGCGATTCTTGAACCTGTAGGCGACATCGATTGGTCTGACACGTCGGAAGCTACGGAGACATCCACTACTTTTACGGCCCGCCGACACATAACCCGCGCCATCACCGGTTCGACAAGGGCTCTTATGTGTACCTGTTCGAGGATGCGAACCAAGGGCGCGCCCGGTTGGAGATTGCAAACAACCCCGGGCGCGACGACCAGGATGCCTTTGACGGCTGTAGGCCTATCTTGCTTGCCCTCTACAGCTTACAGTGACATGTGCTGATGGGCGTCCACGTTCCAGATCTCGACAGAGTCCACCTTCGTTACTCGTACAAACACACCTGCCTTGTAACACTCACCGTCGGCGAGGTCCAGGGGAACGAGGAATGGCATCTGCCAACCTATGACCCTCACAACCAGAACAAATACCACTACAAGCTCCACTCGCTCGACATCTACTTCTGGATGCCCCAGGATGCCGTGCAGTTCCTCAACGGGATTAGACGTGTGCTTCCGCCGCCGCAATGCGAGATCTTGGACGAGCCCGGACCGCCTCCTCGCCACGAAGCCGAAGTGAGTTCCGTGGTGCAGAAACTCGAGCAGGTGGCCATATCGGGCTCCAACTCCATGCAAGCCACACCCGCCAACTTGCAGCCCAGCGCTACCGGGGCACCGTCCTTCCCCGGTCCGCCTATGTCGGCCGTCGCTCGCTCCGGAGACGGACCGTCACCCCCGCCTCAACAGTTCACGCCCATCGCGTACA
Source organism: Chaetomium olivaceum (assembly GCA_039881045.1). NCBI lineage: Eukaryota > Fungi > Ascomycota > Sordariomycetes > Sordariales > Chaetomiaceae > Chaetomium > Chaetomium olivaceum. Next base: position 316,303 of record JAYWVB010000016.1, read on the forward strand.
ACCCCGCCGCGCCGCCCGCCCCCGAGGAGGTCCGCCACCGCGAGAAGACGCCGCCCCCCGATGATGGTGTGGCAAACCCCCTGCACCAAACGCTCGCCTATGATGCGGCCACGCCTTTCTCGCCCGGTCTTGTGCCGAGCGGTCTGGGCCCGCTCAGCCCCGGGATCCCTCCGCCAAATCTCCAGCACCCGCCGGGCGCCCCGATGTTCCCCGGCCCGCCCCAACCGCAGCCCAGTCTCGCCTCGCCCGGGTTTGCGCCCCAGGGTTTCGGCTCCCTCGGCGGGCAAGCGGCCGGCATGTCCCACCAACCACCGGTGCATCCGGGTATTTCCCGCGCCGCCACGATGCCAGTCCACGGCGGAGGCACCCCTCTCGCAAGCCCAGGGCTGGCCAGCCCCTATGGCGTGGGGACGTTCCCCAGCCATGTGCAACAACCGTACACGCCTGGACTCACGCATACGCCCACGCCACCTGGGGCTGGGGTGGGAATGCCTCCGGCAGCGGCGGCCGGGAGGGGGCAGGTGCCGCAGAACTATGCGGTGCACCAGCAGTTTTATATTCCTGATGGGGAGTATCAGCCGAAACAGGAGACCAAGGGCAGGTTTGAGGAGAATGCGGGGAAGTTGGAGAGGGGCGTTACTGGGATGTTCAAGAAGATTGAGAAGAGGTTTGGGTGAGCATCTGTATTTTGGGTATCGTGGGTGGCGGAGTCATATTTTGGATGGGAGGAATGAATGACTTGCCGACCAGGGGGTTTTATAACGCCGTTTGCGAGCCCCAGCTTTTCGTGAATCGAAAAGTTAAAAGCTTTGCAGTCTCATTTTCTATCGAGATGTTTCTGCCCCTTTCTTGAACACATAACTCCAGATAAGCAATTCATCCACCCCTTACCGATAATGCAATAGTGACTAGTCGGGATGTTAAGTCCCGACCACGCGGCGTTGGTCCGGTAGTTTACCACGGCGTAGTCCTTAGCCAGCACGTTCCGTCTGGGAACTCTCAGGTTCTCATGCTCGTCCCTCTGCTCCTTGCCGTCTATCGTAGGCGACCGGCGCCTAATCATTGACCCAGCAATGTTTCCCAGCTTACCACGCGAGCGCCTCCCTCGTCCTCGTAGCCGGCTGCGCTCCGCGCTCCCTCCTCATCCGCCCTTCCCTTTCCCGCTCCTCCTCGTCCGCCCCCTCCCTCCTCACATCCCCCACCTCGTCCTTGAACACCTCCCAATCTACCCCATACCTCGCCGCCTCCGCCCTCACAATCCCACCCACTTCCTCAGCAACGGATGTGCCTCGGCCACATCCGTAAAGACCACCCCATCCACTTCCCCCATCCCCATCCCCATCCCCATCCCCTGATTCCCTTGATTCCCCGCCACCTCATACCGCCAATTCCCATCCTGCGCCCAATACTCCCCATCAAACACCCCCGTAACACTCAACTCCCTCCTCGCCTCATTCAACAACCCCTCAATCCTTCTCGCCTCCACCTCCCCCCAACCCTCACCCTCACCATCCCCATCCCCATAACCACCGCCACCGCCATACCCCCCCTTCCCCTCCGCCTTGAAAAACCCCTGCCCCTGCTCCTGCAAAGAATGCGAAGAATGCTGCTGCTGCGAAGAAGGCGAAAGCGAAGAAGACGAAAGCGCCGCCAACCCCACCGCCGCCACCAGGCCCTCCAGCACGCCCAGCAGCTGGCCCGCCCGCGCGCCAATGGTCGCGCCCAGGCCATAGCCTTCGTCAAAGCCGCCCTGGGCGGTGCGGGCCTTGGCCAGCGTGATGCCGTCGCGGTAGCCGGCGGTGCTGTGGGAGGCGGACAGGCGCGGGATGTCGCTTACTGTTTGGTCGGCGGGTTCATAGTGGTAATGCTGGGGGTAGGGGTTGGGGTTCTGGTGGGAGTGGAAATGGGGATGGTGGTGGGAAGGGTGAGGGGGGAGGTAGGTGGGTGTGGCCCAGATGTCGTCGAGGTCGTTGTTGTAGTTGCTGTTGTTTTGGGTGGTGGTGGTGTGGTTGGTGCCGTTGCCGTAGTAGTTGGCGGCGATGGCGTTGCCGTTCTCGGTCATCATCTCATCGTGACCTCCGTCGTGGTGGTGACCGGGAGTGGCGGGATTGTGCGAGGTCATGGTGTGGAAAATGTCCGGGTCTCTGTCCTGGGAAGAGGCGTTGCGGAGGAGCATAGTTTGGGGTTGGCACCAAGTGAGTGGGTATAAATGGGGGTGAGTTCTGCTTGTTGGCGGCGGGTGTGTTTTGGTGTGTTGGTGTGTTGGTGAGTTGTTTGGTATGTTGTTTGAGGGGTGTGAAACTCGAGGTTGCAAGGCGTGAAAAGCTCGATCGGGGTGACAAAGCAGTAACCCTAACCCTTAGTAGCTTGACTCATTCGGATGGGGTCTGGACCTGTGTCAATGACAGGAAAGAGCCATCCACTTCGGAGGACGGGTCCAGGCCAGTTTGGAAGGGACCTAAGGTAAGTATCGTTGTTTTCAATACCGAGCTAATGGTGAATGAATCAACTACATACATGCCTTTAGTGAATGGATTTCGGATAGTCGGAATCACGTAAGTACATACATACTTAGGCTGGGCTTTTTTTTTGTCTTCTTAATTCTGGACCCTTGTTCTCTTCTTGATCGCTCTCCTCCTCCATTTTGATTTATTTTCTCAACATATACATTGCAGCCTATACGTTTCCAGGTTGTTTGAAATTCGAACATTGGCACTAATCCATTGAAGACGACTCGGGATAGTGAGGTTGGTTTTGCTAAGGCTCTGGTGAAGTCTTAAGAAAAAGGCCGGAGATATTGTCCAAAACAGCAATGATAGTAACTGGTCATAGGGGTGGGTCTAGAAAAGAACCATCTCACAACAGGCATGAAATAGCGCTGTCAAAAGACGTTCACTTCATTATCTCTGTTAGTGTCGGTCGCGGCTAACCACCAAATATCAGCTAAACATGAGCCTTCTGCTAGGCCCGCTAATTAAGGTTTCTAGAGGAGCTCAACCTCCTGGGTCTTGTTCTGTGCAAGTCAACATAATACAACGTAATACAACAAAATACCGAGATTTGGGGTTTTCCTCGGATCTAAATGCTTAGCAATGGTGACTTTAATCATATGTTCTCGACCTTAAATTCCTCCTTAAATTTCTCGAACAGCTCAAGTCCTTCAAGAGCTTCAGGCTCGTCGAAAACCTCAGGCACCTCGAATGTCTAAGATACCTTATGTATCCCAGGACAAAAGATGGACCATGTAATTCACACCGGCAAAGACATAACCACCGCCTTTGCAAGACGACGGCCGGCTTAGCCTCTGTGGCTTTGGAGACCGTTCAGAAACCAGTAGTCTCCATTTTCTACTCAAACGCGTGATACTGGCCGTTAACGAAGGTTATGTAAGATGGCAAGTCCTCGCTTCCCTTGGCCAGGTTGAGGAACATTTCGGCGTGCGACTCAGCCCCCGGCGTAGAACCCATAGGTGTCCCTTCGGTCGTACGCTCCTCGGCGAAGAAAAACCTGAGTCACACAGTTTCAGCGGCTGGACCAGAGAGAGAATCCGTGGTGAATCGTACCTCCAACCCTTACTCTTGTAAAACAAATCAGCAGCACCGACCCAGTACGCCGCGCCAGCCTTGGCCACTCCGATCGTGGTGAGATCGGGGAGAGGCACAACGACCTTTGGCTGAATATTGCCCGTCATGATGAAGGCTTTGCGTTTCCCTGCAGTGCCCTCCTCGGCACCCCAAGCCTTGAAGGACTCGCTAGCCGCGACGAACGGGCTGGTGACCATAAGCGCGAGGTCCTTGTCGAAGGCGGGGAGCGACACGCTGAAGATGTTGTCCGGGTCCGGGGCAGCCGTCACGTTGGCCACGTTCCAGATGACCACGCTGGGGGACGCGCCCCATAGCTGGCGGACGGCGTTGAAAGCGCGCGGGACCTGGGTGGGTTCCGAGAGGTCGGCGCGGACGGCAAGCGTGGCACCATCAGCGGAGGGGACGGGCGGGTCCGCCGCGTTGCGAGACACGGTCGCCACCCTGTAGCCGGCCTGGGAGAACCTGCGGACGAGGGCAGCGCCGATATTGGCGCCGGCACCAAAGATGAGCGCGACGGGTTTCTGTGAAGCCATGACGCGTACCAAAATTTAGATGGAGGGAGAAGTAATTTGCTGGTCCTGTTGGCTTTTTCTGCAGCTGGGTACCTGTTTACCACCTCACTCTTCGGACATCCTCCGTCCGCCTCGTTCTTTTATATTGAAGCGCAGCTCTGCTCTTGGCCAGTGTCGCTAGATTCAAGCTATTTTTGTTAATGGATTACTAAGTGACTCACATCCAACTACTGCCGAGTGGCTCCAGATGCCGGCATGTGGGTGAATAGCGCGCATGAAAATACAACCTAATGGCGGAAGCTTGCTAGCGGAGTTCCGCGCAGTCACCAGAAGTTAGCGTCCGCTGTTAGAATTCATCGACATACATAATGGTCCACTGGCAAAGAATGCTTCACTCATGCCCGCTACTAAACGCTACATGAAAAGGGGGGGCTGAACTGGAGCCGGTGTCCATTCAAGCATACCTAATGGAACGACGGAGAGCAAATAAAAGCAGGCCTATATCTATGGAAGTCAGACAGGCCCGTCAATTTTGGTTCGTTTCTTTTGAGACCGCGGAGCTAGAGGGTGAGCGTGAGGTGGTAGCTCTATTCCAGCCTATAGCTCCCGGGCCATCCAGTCTTCAATAACATCTTTACCCTTGTAGGTGACAGCCATCATGATGCCAAGCGAGTCTACGTTTGCCGGATCCGCGCGGCCTAGCATGTCTGAGAAATTCATGTGGCTGATCCACCCCGGATTTGCCTCGCCAATAGCCCGTCGCCATCTCCCAGGCGTCTTCGCTGCCCATGGCCGCATCCCGCTGGTGAAGGACATGTCAGTCACCACCGCACCAAGGCGGCAGTACCCCTGCTTTGCCATGGCGTAGATTCCCCGGATCATGAACGATGTGATGATAGTGCGCCGTACCGACTCGTTGAACAACCATCTCCGCCACGCCGAGGCAGGATCGTCGCTGGGCGTTAAATCGGCATTCTGAAAGATCTCGGCGCCCACGCGGGCTTGTAACGCCGCGGTCCACGCCGCCTGCACGGGCTCGGTCGCCTCACCGAGCGCCCGCTGGCGGATATCGCCATCGAAGAGGCGCATTATTTGGTAGACGAGCAGTGCCTGCAGCGAGGCCAGCTGCTCCATGATAGTCCAGTTACCCTGGCCCGGGCTGTACACCAACGCGGCCGCCTTGGTCTCGACGAGCTGCATAACCAAGTCGCTGTTGGCGTCGTTCTTGGCTGCATATGCCGCCGAGACGGCGAATGCGTCCTGGAGAGCCGGCGGCAGGCCAGACAGACTGGTGCTGCTGAGTCCGAGGGCGCCAGGAACCCCACCGCCGCCGGCCATAACCCCCGTCCCCGCTAGCGCGCCCGAGACAGTATACAGTGACTGGTGGATGAAGGGCGTGGCCGTCTCGGCAACCCAGCTGCGGGGCCAGGTCCGGTATTCCTTCACGCAGTAGGCCATGCTCGCGCGCGAGATGCTGGTGTTGGCAGGGCCGCTGGCGTTGAAGAAGATTGGCCAGGGGTTGTCGCCGTAGTCTGAGACGACGGGGATCTCAGTGCTACTGCTCGCATTACTGTTACCGACCGCGCGCATATTCAGGCCGTTCACAAACTCCTGAAACGCGGACGCCCCATGGCCTGCGATGCCGACGGGCTCGGCAGCGGGCAAGACGTCTGCGAAATAGTGTATAGACAGAGCAACGTCGTGGTAAGCAGGCACGTCGGCTCCCCCTATCGCATCCCCCGTGTCTCGTTGCGCCTCAGGGTGGGGGATTTCGTAGCTGCATGCGGCTAGACCCCTTTGCTGGCATCGTCCACAGCGTGGCAGTTGTTGGTCGCACCATCGCTTGGCCTGATTACATGCAGTACAAGCACGGCGTCGAGAGTGGGTGGGCGGCATGGCGGGCGAAGGCGGGCGGGCGAAGGCGGAGACGGACGCGGGGGACCACACTGCCGTATGAGAGATAGGTAGCCTTTTCTTTTCCTCAAATGTGCTGCGCAACCGCCACGCCGCATCCCCTAGCGGAACTCCGCTTGTCTCCCTACTCATCATGCTTGGTGTCATGCCGCCTTGTCTGTCCCCGCACGGTCATCTCCACTTTGAGCGGCTCGACTGCAGTCTGCATGCAACGCTTTGATATCTGACAGTCGCTTACTCAGGTCTGATGAGTAATGAGCAGTATGTTGTGCCCATCCTGCTACGGTCTTGACATGTCCCGCTCCAGGTTGCATAGGCTAGGCAGCGATAGACGTACGGAATATGTAGCTGAGGGACAATGCTCATAAAAAGCCCCGGGCCCGTTGTCAGGACTCAGGAGTCAGGAGATCCAGCAATTCTTTTCCGTTGATCCATACATGGAACGGACCCGTCAGTAGTGGACTGACACCAAGCGACAGCAAAAGAGAATGAGTGCAGAGCAGGAATTACGGAATGACGCCGCGGAGGGTGTGCCTTTCTACACACCGGTTCAGGATCCCCCTGCCGGAACGGCTGTGACACCTCAACCAAACGGAAAGCCATTGCCTAAGCTGTTTGCTCCCCTTCAAATCCGCGGCATGAAAATGCAGAACCGTATCATGGTCAGCCCCATGTGCCAATACAGCGCCCATGAGGGATTCCACACGCCGTGGCATACCACTCATCTCGGCGGCATCGTCCAGCGTGGTGTATGCATACCTGATTCCTTCAAATCCCCTCTCAACGCTACCTATCTACAATATTATCCACCTTCACTGAACAACCCAGACTAACGCTGCCAACCAGCCGGGCCTGACCATGATCGAAGCAACTTCCGTGCAAGCCAACGGCCGCATCACGCCCGAGGACTCGGGTCTCTGGCTCGACGCGCACATGGATCGTCTGCGCGAGCACACCGACTTCGCGCACAGCCAAGGCCAGAAGATGGCCATCCAGCTCTCCCACGCGGGCCGCAAGGCGTCCACCGTGGCCCCGTGGATCAACCGGGGCGCGCTGGCCCCCGCGAGCGCCGGCGGCTGGGCCGACGACGTGGTCGGCCCCAGCGCGCTGCCCTACGACGCGCAGCACGCGCAGCCGCGCGCCATGTCCGAGGCCGAGATCGAGCGGTTCAAGAGCGACTTCGTGGCGGCCGCGCTGCGCGCCGTGCGCGCGGGCTTCGACGCCGTCGAGATCCACGGCGGCCACGGCTACCTGCTGCACCAGTTCGTCAGCCCCGCGACGAACCAGCGCACCGATCGCTACGGGGGCTCGTTTGAGAACCGCGTGCGGTTGCCGCTCGAGATCTGCGAGCTGGTTCGTGCGGCGATCCCCGCGGACATGCCGCTGCTGTACAGGCTCAGCGCGACCGATTGGCTCGAGGAGGCGGAGGGTTACCAGGGCCCGAGCTGGACGGTCGAGGAGAGTATTCGGATTGCCCCGCTGCTGGCGGAGAAGGGCGTCGATATCCTCGATGTGACGACCGGCGGAAACCACCCGCAGCAGAGGATCAAAGGGGGCCCCGGTTACCAGGCTCCGTTTGCCAAGAAGATCAAGAAGGCGGTTGGGGACAAGATGCTGGTGGGCACGGTCGGCGCCATCGCCACTGGAACTTTGGCCGAGCAGTTGATCAGTGGTGGTACGGATGCCGATGATGTGCCGCTGGATATTGTGGCTGTCGGGAGAGGGTTCCAGAAAAACCCCGGCTTGGTTTGGGCCTGGGCCGAGGAGTTGCAGACTTCCATCTATCTTCCGAAGCAAATAGGCTGGGGCTTCGGTGGACGAGCTACTAGACTTGCCTAAATGTTCATGGTCATCACTCTGGCCTGTGTGTTTTAGACGGCAAGAAGTGCTGCGATACAAAGGTCTTGGATAGAGGTCGGTCTTGATCGCCTGGCACTCTTCCTCAACCGCTCGGAACCATTTTCTCATCCGGCCCAGTTCGGCTTACATCGCCTCGTTGTGCAGCTAAATCTTTCTAATCTGTTCAAAGGGATCCAGAAGTGGTCCCTCTGAGGGTACTATCGGTTATGCTCCGCAATTGGGTCTGATTTAGACACTGAGAAATGAGAAAATAGGCGTTTATGTGATGATGGGGTACACCGAACATATACTCACAGGAAAGAACATGATTACACGCCAACCCAAAGCAGCAGTGGCGCATGCCGGCCGTAACACCGGGGAAGAAGACACCAAGCGCACCGTCGCCTAGGTAAGCGTCCGCAAAGCCGACATTTGAGCCGGGCAAGGGATACGAGCCAAACCTGGACATCGGCTTGGCCTCTTTGGCCGACCTCTTTCCGTGAGAGGCCTTAAACACAACTTGACCGCGGCCAGCTAGGAGAATTGTCTGTTCTGCAACCTCGATAGCGAGGTTGGCGAATCGCTTGTCGTAGCTATGGCTAAGGTACAATTTAGAACAGACTCAGAGAAGAATATTAGTAGTTCTCCGGAAAGCTTACCTCTCCAAGACAGAAGCCAGTGCCAGAAGAATCTCAACCGATTCAGGCTGCGTCAACGAGCCCGGACGAACGGTGACCAGCAAGCTCGGCTCTGTGGGATTAAGCTCAAATCCGATGCGGTACGCGCAAAGGGAAGTTAGCACATCCGGCTTAACCTGTTCCACGGCTTGCCGGAGTCGGCCACGAAAAGTAGCCTCGGTATCGTCGCAATCAAAAGCCTCGCGGACCAGGTTGTCGTGTTCTTCGTCGATCAGAGGTTCGACAACCCGTGAGTGATAGGCCATGGCAAGGTACGGCAAAACCTCTGTTGGAGCGTGGATGGCCCCGCGACGCACAGGAAATCATCATCTGGGCTGCCGAGGTAGATTTCCATGGTAGATGCAGAGTAACAAAAGAGATGCGGTTATTTGCGAACTCGAAGTAGATTGGCGCAAGTACTAAGTTGTGTCGTGGTAGGTCAGCCACCTTAAATAACTGGTAGCGATCATCGATTTTCAGAAGTGTCACTTGGGATGAAAATGGAGGGTCGAGTATCCGAAACCCCCTATCTTGAAAAGTCCCATCGTGAAAGTGAGCATATCTGGGTCCTGCAGTTAGCCGTTCAAGTAAGGTACCTTATGTTGGTGTATACATGCAAACCGTGTAATGGACGTTTATTACACCAGCTAAACAAGTCGACATCACTTGACTTCAACCTACTAGTACAATCGTTTCCCCTTCATTATCTCTGCAATGAACCATGCCGCCGTATGAGTTGCCATCCCAATATACGTTCTGTGGTCACATGTTACGAATATGCCAGCAGGTTGGTCTTCGCGGCGTGCTCCCCCCCCCCTAGCCGTCAAGGACGGACCATCAAGGAAGGCTGGGAAGCTGATTAGTGAGCTTATGTAGTTACATGTACCAAACGGGTACTGAGCACACTGAGGACCCCAAGGTGAGCCACCAATCAGGATGCTCGGTGAGCTAGAAGAGGTCAGTGTGATCAGTTCCACGGGGATACTGAACACACTGAACACTCAAGAATTAGATAGTATATAGTCACTCTTTCCGGACAGCTATAGGAGTTCTCTAGTTAACAATCACAATAAGAGTTCACTACAAGCTCAGGAGCCTACTCTTGAGCCAAGTCCTTGTTGTGTACCCTTTGGCTGTACCGAACCCCTTGAGAGAACACCTTTGACCGATCCAGAACCCTAACAGTACGGGTCCAGAGACAGGTTGGTCACATCACATCGACCTCGTCACGAAACAATCCACCCCGTCTTGGTAGTTGACAGTTGTATATTTGTTGCTAATCACAATATCACGCATTTGGCTGGCAAGCCGCAAGGGCCTCCCTTGACATCGTCATCCTCCGCCGGGCTGGGGTCCTTCTTTGGTTCCTCCTTCTTTTGTGAGGTGGCTGCCTCGGCAACCGTGCTCCCCTTCAGCCCGCCTTCCGACCGCCCATTAGCCACGCCGCCAATACCGTTTCCGTCGTCACCGTTCAGTTACGCACCAAAGGCCTTGGCGACCGTCTTGTAGAACTCCTCGCCCTGGATGGTGGCCAGCGTCCTCTCGTTCTCGGAAGGCTGGCGGCTGCCGTCGGAGGCGGCGAAGGTACCCGCGCCCCAGGGGCTGCCGCCGCGGGCCTCGCTCAGGTCCGTGAGGATGCCGAACGCCTTGGCGTACCCGAGGGGCACGTAGATGATGCCGTGGTGGGCGAGGGTGCTCAGGGCGTTGATGGCGGTCGACTCCTGTCCGCCGCCCAGGCCGGCGGTGGAAATGAAGAGGCCGGCGTACTTGCCGTGGAAACCGCCCGTCGCCCACTGCTTGCCAGTCTGGTCGAAGAAGGCCTTCCACTGGGCGGGGAAGTTGCCGAACCGTGTCGGGATGCCGAAGAGGAAGGCGTCGTACTGCTCGAGCACGCTGGGATCGCTGAGCACAGGGATCTCAGACTTGGGAGGGGCGTGCATCTTGGTTAGCACCTCCTGGGGGAGGGTCTCGGGGATCCTATGTCGTTGGTTAATTCGGTCATCTATCATCTGTGTACGATACAGATGTTGTTGACGATGATGAAAGACATACTGGAAAATATCGGCAGTTCCACCGGCCTTCTCAATACCAGCCTTCTCGGCCTCAGCAAGCTGCTGAATATGGCCATACATGGAGTACTATTGGGCAAGTTCTGTTAGCCACTGGACGGCGCTTTTCACACTTCCCGTCACCACCCGCAGTGCTGCCAAGCCCCGCGCGGGGCAGGGGAGCCGAAAACGGAACTTACAAAGACGATTGCGATCTTGGGAGCCATCTTGGGTAACGTTGAAACTGGATTTTTGGGAGTTCCTGGAATGGGTTTGATTTGGGAGCGGACGATGAGATGTCAATTGTTCAGATTGGTTTGTGGTGGAAGATGAGAGAGTAAACAGGTCGCCATCACAAGTGGGAAGAGCGTTCCCCGCCTACTTTATACGAAAGGCCCTGTTTTGAGAAGGGGCAACCCGCCCAGCTCGCAGGTGCCGATCCCCCCTTTGGCAGGTCAAAGGCCGCCTGTCTCGCCTGTCACCTGTGTAGGTTACCTTAGCTTCCGTTACGGCCCAGCCTGCATTCGTCATGATCGGATAATCCACCTCAAATCACGACAGACCCCGGGCTTTCAATCCATCTCGGGGACGAAAGGAGGGGCAACCTAGGTACCTGAGTACACAAAACAATCCGAACAGCGTCCAGGGGGGCTTGATCGACACGATTAACTCCTCTGTTTGTAACAAATTCCAATACTGTGTACACGGGCATGACAGGCTCAGTTTACAGGCCAATATGCATCCACGTTGGTTGTCTGTACAGTATGCATTTCGATTTGGTGGGATGGATGGGGGTTTCCTTGTCGACGCCTGTGTTCCTGGCCACTCCCATTACCCACTTTGGGCGTTCTGGACCCAGCAACCCCTCGCAATGGCGACATGCCCCGCTGCCATCTGGCTCCAGTTTATCTAATCGCTGAGTAAGGGCTTACAGCAAGCCTCGCAGAAGCCCACAACACAACAGAGCGAGACGGCGCACCAAGCTCGTCATTTTTGTTTGCTTGGGCGGTTCTTTGTCACACTGACAAATTTTCGATTGATTCGCTCGGGAGTCCGTATGCTTGGCTGCAGCTGAGACAAGCTCGAAGCACGGCCTCGGAGTGGAAGCCGACACGCTGCGGGAGAATTAGAACCAATGGCAAGTCGTTCTCGTCGTTCAATGTTTCGAAGCACGGGTATTTTCTCTTCGAGACTTGCAACAACGCCGCGAGGGGGGCGGTCTCCTTTCCCGCCATGGCCTCATGGTTACATCGGGATACTGCCAGCGCGCGAGTCTCGCTTGATCGCTGTGTGGTGTTCTGTTTGAATGCGAAACCCCCGCTCGACACCGCCGCGCTCTCTCCGCCCACGGCGCACCTTGCTGGCGGGCACGGCGGGCACGGCGGCTAGACCGCAACCTCACGAAACACCATCACGCACCATGTTACTAAGCAGCATATCATCGCTTCCTTGGCGTGCAGTGGTTATCCGGCGAGAGCTTGATGGTATCCACAGCCTTCATGTAGCATGCCGGGCCATTATTCCGTAGGAGTTATCGTGTTGACAAGCTGGGGCTGACAGGAGATAGGAACACTCCTCTCATGGGGTAAAAAATAAACGCCACCGTCGTATTATCTCTCTTCTATTATGTTTAGTCAAAACCATCCCAGAACACCGGAACGCCTCCCTATGAGCGAAACAAAAGCGTCAATGGGACGGTAAACCATCCAACGTGACCGAGATCTTAGGCCTTCCACTCCCCTTTCCGTCTGTACAAAAAAACCTTGACCCCGAGTAGAACGCCGTGGCCACGATGAGACCAAACGCAGAATACAGAATCGTTCCCAACCACTGCGGATCGTCGTTACTGCCCAGGATAGCGCCGGCGATTGGGGTACCCACGAGGATCGCAATGCCTGACACGACAAAGCACAGGCCCATCCTGGCTCCTAGTAGTCCCATATCCGGCGCGAGTCCGACAATGACGCTGGGCGTGAGGCTGACCACAGCACCAGAAAAGGCGCCGTATAGTAGCGCATATACCACGGACCCGCCGATATCGTGGAGTCCCAGCCAGCCAAACGCCAGAACCGCGCTGGCAACGATGCACACGATGAGCATGTTCAGCGACCCGTAGCGGTCAGCGAGCGCGTTGGGGATGAGACGCCCGAAGATGGAGCCCGTGTTGAGCAGCGTGACGAGGTACGGCGCGAAGTCGTCGCTCGCCACGTTGTGCGACTTGGCAAACAGCGTGAGGTAGAAGAAGGTCACGTACAGCGTCAGGAACGCGAACAGCCCGCCCACGACGAACAAGATGTACGGCACGTCGCGAAACGCGCTGCGGTCGATTAGGGTGCGCTTCCCGGCCGGCGGCACGCGCGTGCGCATAAACACGATCGGGATGGCCGACATGGCCAGCAGAATGAAGGCGATGGTGCGCGTGGCCCAGCCGAACCCGACCCGGGGCTGCAGGCGGGTGAAGACGATGGGGAAGACGACGCCGGCCAGCGGGGAGCCGGCGCTCGATATCCCCAGCGCCAGCGCGCGGTGCCGCGAGAAGTACTGGCCCATGATGGCGGCCGACGGCAGGAAGGTCAGCCCCATCCCGATGCCCATGGCGATCCCCTGCGCCAGCATCACCTGCCAGTACGCCGTGCACAGCGACGTCATGAACTGGCCCAGCACGATCAGGAACAGGCCCACCACCAGCAGGTGCCGGAAGTAGCCCGCGTCGTAGAGCGGGCCCGCCACCACGCCCACCAGGAAGAGCAGCGCCGCCTGCGTCGACCCGATCCATGAGATGTCGGATGACGAGTGGTCCCGCAGCAGGTCGGTCTCGTAGTAGTCTTGGAACACCCCGAACGTGTTGATGATGCCCCATGTGTTGACCAGGATGGCCGCCGACCCGACTACTTGCAGCCAGGCTGTCAGGCCGCCGTCGGGGACTTGGTCTGGGGTGGGAGGCTCGGGGCTGGCGGCACCCGCCGCGGTAGCGGTTGGGGGGGATGTGGAGGGGGTCTTTTCGTCCGGCATGTCGTCCGGCATTTGGATGGATAGGTCCACTTCGGTCCGGTCGGACTCGGAGGTGTAGGCGGTCTTTTCCGTGTCTTTCTCCATTGCTGCTGTTTTTATTCGGCTTGGCTGTTCGGGATGGACACGAACCGGCCGGGTGGGTATGGTCTTCGGCGCCGAAAAGCTTGTGGTATGGGGTATTGCCGAGCAGATATTAGGGGGATCCGCTGGCGCTCCGTACCTGGCCGCAGTTTGTGTGTCTTGTTCGCAAACTGAAATTTGTTTCAGCACAGCCAAGTGGTTCTTGCTCTGGTTCATGGGCCTTCCTTTCGTTTCACCGGGGACGTGGTCTTTCTTTATTTCACTCCCTGACTGAGTGCAACTCAGTTCATATAATCCGACTTTGTTCGGTTCGGGGATAATCAGGGCGTAGTGGCCCCCCAAGATGCAGTTTTCCCCCCCTCTTAGGCTGGAGAGCGGCTCGGATTCCTATCCGGGTTAGCAGGCTCGATCCGTTGGAGCCCCGGATGCTTGGTTCGGGGTTCGGCGCTTCGGCTTTGAACTTTCTGGAAGTCTTTCCTACCCCGGACGTAGGCCTTCTGGCCTTATTTTTGTTTCCTTATTTGTCAGGCGTGGTCTGAATAAGAGCCAATTCTCCTAGCACTTTATTTCGCCGATTACAGAGTAAGAAATGGCGTCGAAGGATATATCAGCCGATTTGAGGTTTCCGGGAGATACATCTACCGGGACGGCCTTGCATCTTCCACCCCACCTATACCTCGGATCCGAAATATTGGCTTTTTGTTTAGTGATACAGAGTATTGATCGCATTAGTCAACATCCCGGCCAGGCCATGACGCGATGAAGACAAGGGCGGAATCCCAAGCTTCCGTAACATGCCTCGACCGGAGCGGTAAGTGCGTATAATATGCGTATGCCCCTCTGTCGTCGGTCCGGGCCGTCGCCGGTTGACTACCGGCCCGGAAGCCGATAGCCAGGATGCGGGGCCGCTGATGCCCGTTGGAGGGTGCAGGTTCTCGGCTTTGTGGGGCTTCCGTGGGCTTGGTATGTACCTGGACATCACATGGTGACGGCTAGGTGCGGTGTTGGAGAGCGGCTATGGAAGAAGATAACCGTTATGGACAAACATGCTTTGATGATCCGCTTGCTGACTGGTGCTCATGGTTTTGGAGTTGACCTCCCCTTCCACACCGGTGTGGATTCAGTTTGCCTGCGCTCACTCATCGAGAACCAGATATGAGACTCGAACATCTAGGTTTAAAATAAAAGGCTATCCCAGGAAAATGCAGCTAGCAAATGTATCTTTCGAGATCGAAAATGCCAAAGGGGCGATGACATGCAGATGCACCCCGAACACATTACGTTTCTAACTCCCCCAACCAACCAACCCGAAAATCCAACCAGGTCCAACGCTCCGGGACTCCGCCACAAGCACAACATAATAAGGGAGCTATGTATATACAGATTCCGAGCCTGCCTCGGGGCCCAGGGTATTCAACCGTCCATCCCAATGCCCGGCCCCTTTCGAACCCATCGTTTCGTTTCCCCATCACACGTCTAATCTTGGCACTTCGACCCATTAAAAGATATAGTAGACTCTTTTCCTAACACCCTCAACCCCCCCTCACCCCCCAACACCTCATGGCCTCGCACTCGACGGCTCAATCACAATCTGGGGCACCTGATCCAGCCTCAGACTCGGCAGCCTCAGCGACCCGTTCCGCCCATCCCCTTCTTCACCACCACCACCACCACCACCACCACCGCCACCGCCCTGCGGGCTCGACTGCGCCGCCAGATCCTCCATGTGCGTCGACAGCCGGTGGCTATGGCCATTATTCCGCCGCTCGACCGACGTCCGGCCGGGGTAGTCCGGCGGGGGATCCGGGTAGGGGCTGACGGGCCGCGAGGCGACGTCCGAGTTCCGCCGCGAGTGCAGCGGCGTGAAGTCGTCCAGGCTGACCTCGTCGTACCCGGGCGGCGGCGGCATCGCCATCTCCCCCATATCCGCGTCCTCCGGCTCGATGATCTCCGGCGGGGGAGCCCGCGTGCGGCGTGGAGGTCCCCAGGCTCGGGGTCGGGATGCGGGGTGTGGTGGCCACCGAGCTCGCGCGCGACCGCGACCGCGTGCGGCCCGCGCTGGTTAGACTATAGCCGCCGGCGCCGCTCCCGCCCGTGGTGAGCACGCCGGGGGAGTCCGGGCGGCCGTGGGCGGTGAGAGAGGTGTCGATGCTGAGGGTGGCGCTGGCGCTGCGGTCGCGGCGGCGGAAGAGGCTGTGGCTGTCGGCGGCGATGCTGGCCGTGTCGGAGAGCAGCCCCACGCGTTCGGTGGATTCGGTGCTGTTGGCGCGCACGCGCGTGCCGTCGGCCCGCGCGATGCCCACGTCGGCGTACGACACGCTGCTGACGGCCCGCTGGCGCGTGCCGCGGATCCGGTCGTGCTCCTCGCGCAGGCCTTCGATCTCGGACGTGTTGCGGCTGGCGGACCCGCGGGTTTGGTCGCGCAGCTCGCGGAGTGCGACCGCGTCGTGCGCCTCGCGCGCCTGTTGGCGTTGACGCCGCCGTTCCTCCCGTTCGGCGATTTGTCGTCGCCGAGCCGCGCGGATTTGGTATAGCGCCTCCATCTCCTCGTCCCGCAGCGCTTCCTCCTCTTCTGCCGTCCGCATCTCTACCACCACGTCGATCCCGTCCCGCTCCCCTTCCCGCCCGAGCACCTGCTCATTGTCGGTCGCTTTGGGTCGGTACACGGGTAGCGTCATGACACTGCGCACCGAGGTGTTGCGGTCGACGCCAGCGGTGCTGGTGGTGTCGTTTGTGGTCTGCGAGCGGGTTTCGGTGGTGGTAGATGGGGAGTTGCCTTGGCTGTTGCGGTTTATTTGAAGGGTGCTTGGGTGGTCCTCCTCGTTCCCTGCCTGTTGGTAGGCATGTTTGCGGGCGTATCTGTAGTAGAAGTGACGGAGAAAAAAGAAGATGATGACAGCAAGGACGATGCCGCCTAGTACGATTACTACAATCTTGAAGGCGGTTGGTCAGCGTGGGTTTTAAATAGGAAGGCAGCATTCATACTTGGATCTGCTTCGAGTTGCCATTTCCATCACGGCGGCGTTGTAGTGTTGTTGAGGCCGGGTTCCTGAACGACCCATCGACAACTTTCCGAGACAGCAAAACCGCCGGAAACTGCGGGGCCATGACCGCGGGAGAGCAGCGTTGAAGCCGGAAGTGAAGATTCCAGGTTCAATCGAAGACGGTGTCTGCCCGGCTACGAAGGACAAAACCTCATGCACATCGTGTGTTTCCCCGCAAGGGGGACGAAGAAATGTTTGCCGACCGGCGATGCTCGGTTGTACGAACGAAGTACAACGCTATTGTATGGGACAAGGGTCAGAGTCCGAGGCGTGAATTTGGGGGCGGCTGGGCCTCAGGAGGGGTTCTCTCAGTGGCGTTCTGTCGCGTGAATCGGGAGGTCAGGGTTCGAGACGATGGGATTGCTGAACAAGTCGATGTCGGGCACGAAGTGAAAAGTCAGGAAATCACCAAATACTGTCGACAATGCAGACGAAGAACATCAAACAATGGGGAATTGGGCTGTGGGTAAAGAGGAGGCCAGACCGGCGGCAATGGGGTTGTTCTTTTGGCTCACGGTCCCTGTGAGATGGAGGCACTGCTGCCCGCCAAGTCTGGCCGCTTCATCCGGTAAGGCTGGCCGTCCTTACAGGGGCCAGCTGGCCGGGGGCGGCGCCGGGCATGGTGAGAATCGCTTAACAGAGTTAATTGGTAAACCCACAGAAGCTCCGTGGGGTGGAGTCGGCAAGGCTCCTTGACATTTCTTCTGCCCCCAAGTCGTCATCTCGACCGTAAGCTGGGCCACCGCGTTGCGTCAATCTATACTAGCTCGGAAAAATACCGACCAAAGCGCTTAACTCTCACGGAGGCCAACCCTCTTTACGCGATGGAACCTCGACAGACAAACTGTGCCGCTGGTGTTAGGAGGAACTCTTGTGATTTGTGATGGGATCGGCGCTCGTAGGGCAGTACCTAGTTATGGGGCCTCGCTTCCGTTCCAACTTGCAACAACACCAAGCTGATGATACGCACTGCGTATTTTCGTCTCCAGATATCCTTGCCGGCAAGGGAAAAATACTTGGTCCAGAATATATCAAGGGTTGGGCGAGATGGGCATGGTCCCACCGACCAAACGAACTAAGACAAATGCCGCCAGTTTGATCTCAGATCCCTGTGAGAAATCTCAACGGTCGGTCGACTTCACCCGAGGAGATGCAGTCCTGAAAACTGCGGCGCAGGTCGGTCTGTGGTCTGTGGTCTGTGAGGCGTCGAAGGGAATTCTGGTGTCTGCCTTTCCCGTGCTTCCTCTGCCGATCAAGGCGCCTGAATCGCCCAGCTGGTTTGACAAGCGGCGTTCCGCGTGGCTGGGACGTCAGAAGAGACTGCAGCGCCCCCCAGCTGAGTGCATGCAGGAAGGACCACGGGCAGAGCCCCTTCTGGAACTGGGCACCGAAACTTCCAGGTTATCCGACCCTTTCACTCCATGTCCAATTGGAATGCCCCTTACCATCGATCGCTTTTCCCATCACCCATTTTTTCTCCCCGCTGAATTACCCCGCGAAACCCGGGGAGCGTCGATTGTTGTACCTGACAGAAGCAGGTCTCAGATCTGGCAACCTTTCCAAGATTATGCAACCACCTCATACCACCCTGAGCCACCCTCCCTGAACGCGTCAGCTGCAAGTTTGCAGTCGCCCGTCCCCTCGCGGCAAGCAATCATCAAGCAGCGGGCCAATCCGCGACCAAGACCCGAAGCTTTCGCCAGAGCGTTGCATCAGCCATTCCTTGCAGCGTGGGCATCGGCTGCTGTCCAATCGCTGGCCTTGTCAAGTCATGCTGACCGGCTGGTCGGGGTTGCCGTTAAGAACTCTTGGGACGGACTGCTCTTTGGCACCGTCTTGCTCGCCGGTTCGCATGCTGACTTGCAGAGAGCGATGGTGGTTTGGGTTTCAGAGTCCTGGGGAGCTCGTCTGGGAAGTTTCCTGGCAAACCAAACACTGCCGACACAAACAATGCAACAACGCAGATCGTATACAAACCCAGTAATTACGCCGCACACAAGGCAGAGATGCGATACTTGACTCGGGGATTCCTGGACTGGGTGTCGTTTCATGAGACCCCACAAACAGTATTACGGACGAAATACTCGTGCATTTTGAGTCGCGCCTGTTTCTCATGATCAAAATAAACGGTGTGCCGGAGGCCACATACAGAAAGGGCAAACCCACGCAAACTCTACGATACCGGGAGATTCAGAGTCCAATCCCAGGTCAGAAGACGTACGACATGGGACGACTGGGAGGAGCGTATCGTAAATGGCCCTGTTCATTCTATTCTCCAACGAAATTAGAGTATCAAAATGATGCGGATCATGAGATGGATATACCCTCAGAACCGCCAGATCACAAAGCGAAGAGGCCCTTTCATTCGCCGGCACGTTGGTTGGTGACGGTTACCAAGCCAGGGACTCATTGCAGATTCGGGAGATACAAACCGATTGACTCGATCCCAGGATCCGTCCGGGGCATACCTAAGGAGTTCCTGCCGAATGCCGGATGTGGTCGGTGAGGCCGGCCAAAGCCGGACCCCGGATATCGGAGCCACCGGGCCAACGGCCCCACTTACTTGCACATGCTCACATGCAAACATACATACATTCGGCGCAATCCGCAATCCGGGCAATTTTCATTTCATCACCATATTTGGGCAATCTCATCCGATTCTGTTCTTTGACGTTTTTAGTCAATCAACAATTCAGAAGTTCAACAAAGGGTGACCAAGGGCATTCCCAAATTCTCAGCACTTAACAGGGACGGATCAATACAAGTCACACTCGTCATCGAAGCTTGAACCTCGGCTCTCCCCCCTCATCGGTACGATTGTTCCTAAAGCATCATGGCCACAAACGTATCGGCTGTCGAAGACCATATCGTGAAGCAGCTACAGAAGTACACTACGTGCGTGACCTAGGTAACCGTCACGGAGAATACATAATAACTTATTGACCACCCTTATACAGATGCGATGTCTCAGACGCCCTCGTCAAGCTCAAGATTCACAATGGCGGCTTTCTACCCGGTATCACCATGTGGTCGCCCCAACGCCAGGACGGGGCTACCAAAATAGTTGGACCGGCGTATACCGTGCAGTATGCCCCGCTGGACGACAAGAGGCCCAAGTGGCCCACTCATTACGTTGGGCTTATCCTGCTTTGAATTTGAACTGAATCAAGGACTAAGACACGAGCTAGATCGATTCTGTTCCTGCCGGCGCCGTTGTCTTCGTGACATCCACTCCCAGCACGTCGAATGCTCTCTACGGAGGGTTGATGAGCACTCGGGCTAAGGCAAGCGGTGCCGTGGGTTCCGTTATCGATGGCCGCTTCCGGGATTTGCAGGAACAGAAAGACCTACAGTACCCGGTGCGTTGAGACCTCCCGCCGTTACGGTTTGAAGCATAACTAAAACAACTCAGGTATTTGCTCGCGACGTGGGCACGGCCCCACCTGGTCCCGTGTTGAAGGTTGTCGCGGTCAACGAACCAGTCAAGGCTTGTAATGATGGCAGTGATATTGTCATCAATCCTGGGGACTACCTGATCGGGGACGTCAATGGGGTCGTTGTTTTGCCCAAAGAGCTTGCTGAGCAGGCTTTGTCACTCATGGAGAAGCAGGTTGAGGCGGATTGGAAAATGGCCATTGCGATCCAAAACGGAATGACCTTTGCCGAGGCCAGCAAGAAGTTCAGGTCGTGAAGCAGGGAGAGCATGTCGAGAACAAATCAATAGGATAGTTGTGGATAAATACACTCGCTGCCACTAGTCCTGATACTTCTCTCCTCATTTTTTCACGGCCTTTACGACAGCAAAGAACGGGTTCGCCACCAATTCCTTCCAAAACTCGGGATCCTTCTGCACCGCCTCGGCCGCTTCCAACGGCACCAGCTCGACGTTGGTCAGCCCGGCCTGCTCATACACCTCGGCCGAGCTAGCGCGGAGAATATCGAGCGTCGCCGCGTCAAACTCGATGGGCGGAGTGCAATGCATTACCACAGTGTACTTGACCCCGCCGGGGATGGGCTTGTATGCCTTAAACGTCACGCCGTACTTGCCCGTCCTGAGATTGTCGGTATGCGGGTCGGCCATCCGGATACCCACAAACCGGCCGCCCGTCTTCAGGTTGCCGACCACGTTTTCAAACATGGCATCCAGCACCTCGCGCGTTTCGCTATGGTCGAACACCCAGTTGGCCATGACCACGTCGTAGCCCTCCGGGCGGAGGGGCAGGTGCGACAGCGGCTTGGCGGCGTCGGCCTCGAAGAAGCGCATGACGTTGCGCCCGAGCGACTTCTCGATGTCCTCGGCCACCTTCATCATGCCGGGCGAGATGTCGACGATGTCGACGGCGACGGCGCCGAGATCGATGGCCTCGCGCGCATGGATGCCGCTGCCGCCGCCGACGTCGAGCACGGTGAGCCCTGTGAGGTCCCCTAGGGCGAGGCCGATGAGTTGGCCCTCGAGGGTGGCGGCGGGGGTGGTGTTGTATTGGTTGTTGTACTCAGCGGCAACGCTGTCGTACTCCTGCTTGATTTGTGCTGGGTCGGACATGGTGGGCGGTGAGAGTGTCTGCCGGGTGTTGGAACCAGGGATATATACGTAAGTCGAGTTGGGTGCAGGGGTTGAGCTGCCGGGTACCTTTTCCTATCTCAGTACTCTAGGTAGTCGTACTATGAAAATGAAGGAAAAGCTATGGAATGACCATAGTCAGGCTGCCCCTGATCTCGACCCCTCATCATCGATGACGCTAGACAGCCGGATCAACGACTCCTCCGGCATCTTGCATGCACAAGGTAGCAATGGAGGCTCCAAGACGAACTGTCACTCATGCCACTTACCGAAGCATGCTGCAGAACAGCCTCCGATTCCTAACAGAGCCATTGTGATTGGCAAATGGAAAGGGAGAAATGCCGCGCATGGTGATGAGATTTTAATATTAAGCCACCATCCCGGCCTCGAGTTTATTCTGGAAACGTGCTCACCTGGGATTCAACCGACCAGTCTTTATGCAGGTTGCGGCACAGATCCCGGACGCCCCCTACCGCATTGGGTGCGTCAATGACACCTAACTTGCTCATTCCCACTCACAAATGGCTGAAATGGGCAATAGACACAGACAGGCTCCGCGGCCAGTGCCATATTACAAGAGCGGATAAGGTTCAGGTTACTTATCCCGAATATGTCCTCTTCGCGTTTGCTTCACACTCGGAGACGTTTGGGTGAACATCGAAAGCAACCGCCATCGCGGAGCTCACATCCACCATGAGGACTCATCTGCTTCTCGGGCTGCTGCTCGGCGTCCTACCATGGACCGCCGTCGCCCTGATCGGCGCCGGCGGCCAAAGAATGTTCTATCCAGCATGTGCGTATGCATGTCTTAGAGCTCTCGACCCCTACATGCTCGATTGTTCTAGCCACGATAGCATGGGAGGCGGACACTCTCACGGTAGCATGGGTATGACATCGCCAGAATGCCGATCCGATAACAAGCCCTACTTGTCAACACTGGCGTGGTGTATGCACACTCGGTGCATCAACGATGGCGTGCCGACCTGGGAGCTGGAGAAGTTCTGGGTCGAGCAGGCAACGCAAGATCCAAACGTAGCCCCGAAGTACGACTACGGCACCACCGTTGCCAACATCTCCGAGCCGCCAAAGGAGGTGGCCGACCCGGAAGACATGCTCGAGACCACCGCCCTGGCGCCCGAGATTCCCTGGAGGACGCAATACAACACCATGACCACCATGGAGTACGAAGAAACGATGCACACACGATACGGGTACGCAGCCATCTCCCTTCACTTCCCCCCTCTCAAATCCCACCCCCCAGCACTAACAGCCCCCCACCACAGCCTCATAATCCTCGTCGTCGGCTTCGGCATCCCCATCTTCTTCACCATCCTCCGCCACGTCCCCTACATGTCCTCCCTCCTCGACCGCCTCACCCCCCACCTCGTCTACCCCGCAACCTGGCCAGGCGGGCGGCAAGTCCGACCGCTCCCCTACCTCGTCGGCAACGCGCCCACGCTCGGCCAGGCGCTGTACGTGGCCGTCCTGCTCGTGCTCAGCATCGTGCTCTCGGCCGTCTCGTACCGCTCCATGCAGCCCAACGCCTGGTACGAGACCCAGTACCAGGAGATTCTGGCGTGGGTCATGTACCGCACGGGGGTTTTGGCGTTCGCGCTGTTTCCGTTGGTGTTGTTGTTGGGGGGGAGGAATAATGTGCTGTTGTGGTTGAGTGATTGGTCGCATGCGACTTTTGTCTTGTTGCATCGATGGGTGGCCAGGTTGTTTGCCCTGCAGGTGCTGCTGCATTCGATTGTGGCGCTGGTGCTGTACAAAGATACGGGGGCGTATCCGGCGGAGGAGTCGCAGCTGTATTGGATTTGGGGTGCCGTGGCGACGGTTGCGGTTAGTGTTATGGTGGTGGTGAGTGGGTTGCCGGTGCGGCGGTGGTCGTATGAGATCTTCTTAATTCTGCATATCCTGTTGGCGGTGTTTGTGGTGGTTGGGTGTTGGTATCACGTCGAGCTGCGATTTGAGCGGAAGTTTGGGTATGAGATGTGGTATGTTCTTTTTCTTTTGTCTTTCGTTCCCCCCTTACCTACCCCTGAACGGATCAATACTCACAAGACGAATGACAGGATCTACACAGCATGCGCAGTTTGGTTTTTCGACCGGCTCATCCGAGTCTTCCGCGTTCTTAAAGCCGGCGTTCGCCGCGCCAGGGTGACCGAGATCGGCGACGACTTTGTCCGCGTCGACATCGAGGGCATCCGCTGGGGCACCACGCCCGGCCAGCACGCCTACGTGTACTTCCCCACGCTCAACCCGCTCCGGCCGTGGGAGAACCACCCGTTCTCCCTTCTCCCCTCCTCCATTCTCTCCCCGCCAACAGCACCCCCCACGACAGCCACCACCACTCACGCAGGTCCCGGCGCCTCCTCAGACGACGACCCCGAAAAGTCCTCCCCCAAACCCGCCCCCACCGCCACCACAACCACCACCTCCCACTCCCACTCACAATCCAACCCCCCATCCGCCGCAGGAATAACATTCATAATCCGCAAATCCCTCGGCCTCACCCAGCTCCTCAAAACCCACACCTCCCTGCCCGCCCTCCTCGACGGGCCCTACCCCAACAACCCAACCTTCGCCATCCAGCGATGCGACCGCGTGCTGCTCATCGCCGGCGGAATCGGCATCACAGGCCTACTCCCCTGGGCACGCTTCCACCCCAACGCGCGGCTGTGCTGGAGCGTGCGGGCTAGCGCGGCGGGGCTGGTTGAGGCGTTGGGGCCGGCGCTGGAGGGGCTGCCTGAAGGGGAAGGGAAGAGGGAGGTGAGGGTAGGGAGACGGTTTGAGGTGAGGGGGTTGGTGGAGGAGGAGGTGGCGGCGGGGTGGAAGAGGATTGGGGTGGTGGTTTGTGGGCCGGGAGGGTTGTGTGATGAGGTGAGGGCGGTGGTGGCGGAGGTGGGGAAGAGAGAGAAGGGGGTTGTGTTGGAGTTGGAGGTGGATGCTTATTCTTGGTGATTATAGAAGGGGGGAAGGGGGGGGGCGCTCAGTTTGTTGAGCTGGCTGAGCTTTTCCGGGTTTCTTTTCAGTTGCGATAGTTTTGGATTATTGGGCTTAGGAATCTGATTCGGTCGACTTTACGCCGAATGGTCTGTTATTCATGCTAGATACCACGGGAGATTAATACCTGTTTTACGAACTGGCCACGATGCCTCGTTCAATGTTACTGCTTAGAATGAAGGCCAGGCTTTACCTTTCGGCCAAATCTTACTTTTACTTTAGAGAATTACTGATACAACATATTTACTTGTAAAGCTGCCCCATGGAGTGTCTGGTCAGCGGCGAGGGGAGAGACAAGATTTTTCACTTGGAGAATGGAGGGTATCTCATTTTGCTTTGCCGCTTGATGTAGCAGCATTATTAATATTACATGAACTAACTAAACTAATACGAGCATATCCAAGTACATCCAATTCCGCTATTTCCCCATTTTGGACGCCAACCCAAATGACAATTCTTCACACGTCACTGCTCTCAGTGCTCTGCCTCAGCAGCCTTCCTCTTCTTCTCCTTAGCACTGACAAGGGCAGCGCAGGCGACCAGAACCGTCCCAACCAGCATGACCGCGCCGCAGAAGATGATCAGCCCAACGATGTTATCACCACCATCGGCAATGGCTCCCTGGGCTGGCAGGCCCGTCAGACTGGCGACAGCGACGATGGCAAAGAATGTTCCCAGCATGACGCCCAGGTCGTGCGTGTGGCCGCCGGCGACCTCGATCAGCGCGGGCGACATGAGCGACACGAAGGCGCCGGACACGAAGCCGAACAGGACGACGAAGACAACGAGGCCGCCGAGCGAGTTGTGGTAGTTGATGGGCAGCCAGATCGCCAGCACCATGACGGCTGAGAGGAACGCGCACAGGGTGATGACTCGCAGAGAGGATCCGACCTTGTCAGAGTACATGTTGGGGAGAATGCGGCCGGGGATGGAGGCGGCGCTGAGAGGTGGAAGTTAGCAAGACTATTTCCAGTGGTGCAACACGGCGGAAAGTTAAACTTACTTGAGAATGGCGACGGTGTAAAGCGCGATGTGCTCGGTCTTCGGGTTCATGGACGCAAAGATGGGCAGGTAGTCAAACGGGCCAAAGAGACCCCAGAAGAAGAGGAAGCTACCGGAGACGAAGAGGAGGTAAGCTGGCTTCTTGAAAGTTGCGAAGCTGATCAGGGTTTTACGCCCGGCCAGGCCTTTGGGCGGGAGTGGGCTGGTGACGAGCAGATTGGCGATGGCGAGCATGATACCGATCATGAGGGCCGTGTACCGCAAGGTCTGGCGGAAGCCAATCTGGTCGAAGAGACGGGCGAGCATGATGGGGAAGACGACGCCACCACACGAACTGCCGCTGGCAACGATACCCATGACGAGAGCCCTTTTTTTCTTGAAATACTGGCCAGCAGCAACCAGACCCGGGATAAAAGTCCCCGCCGCACCCAGACCGAAGCACAAGGACTGAGCCAGGAAGATGTGCCAGTATTCGGTGGCAAAGGACAGGGCGATAAGTCCACCCACGGAGAAGATGGCGGCCGGGATGAGAATGGCCCGTACACCAAACATGTCAACACCCATACCAACTGGCTGGGAGAGGAAGAACATCAAAAACAACTGCATGGTCAAGATCCACGTGATATTGGATGATGTCTCTTTGGGCAGGATCTCCTTCTCGTAGACAAACTGGAATGAACCCAGACTGTGTGGGTGACAAGGGTTAGCTGATGTCAGTGTTAGTCGGGAATCCAGTCAACTCTTACGCATTGATGAAGCCAAAGGAGCAGAACTGGCAGAGCCAACCGCCGGCCACGGTCATCCACGCACGGGTACCACCATCGGGAGGAACAAACGGCGCCGGCTGTGGAGTTTCGACGGCCTCGACGGGTGCCGCTGGGGTGAGGACGGTATCGTCGGGTGACATTGAGGTCGATGACCGGGGCTTTTCTGTTGACATTGTGTTTTGTCTTCCACTTCGAGACCGAGTTTAAGTTTATGAATAACGGAAGGTGCAGATGGTGCTTTTATACATCAAACTTTGCTGTGATGGAAGCTGCAGTGTTGCACAACCTGAGTTGGTGATAGCATTTTCGAGCAGCCTGATGAAGGGGCCATTGTCTGTTTTTCTAATAGTCTCCCTGCTTTCTCCCTTCACCCCCACCCCCCCTCCATGTCTCTCCTACGATCTTTTCTTCCCACCCGTGTCGACGATCGCCCAGCTGTTGAGCAGATCTGTTCCAGGGGATGCTCCGGGGGTTCTCCGGGAATGCTCCGGGGGAGAGTCCGCGGAGCATTCAATGACCCATTGTATCCGCGGATCTTCCGTCGAAGGTCCGTCAGGGTCCGCGGATTGCCGACTCATCAACCTCGTCGAGCAATTGTCTCATCCGAATTGGGAGCTGGCGTGAGTTAACAGTGAGGCCAAGCCACTGCAGTTGTTGTTACAGCCGCTGTGCAACCAACAGAATTGCATGGCATTGAAACTGAGTGCATGTTGGTTGTTTGTTGCAACGCCACCCGACAGCCACTTCTCGTCTGTTCCACTGTGTGCGGCAAACGCCAGGACCGTCTTGGCGCGTTTTTTTTGGCTGGCACATCACTTGTAAATTTTTTGAAGAGCTGGATAGGGGCAAACAACTGGCGAAATGGTAAATCCCTATAACAATCGCCCTACCGTATGCGCGCACCGCGCAGTCCTATAATCTAGTAGATCTAGCCCTGTAAAATCCAATTCTATTATACGATTAATGGCGCGGATAAGGTGTGTAGAGATATTGATGATTGAACGTTGATTTTGCCAAGGAATCCGAGCAAAATGATCGAAAAGTTCTAAAAAATAGATAAATCTACTAATATCTTAACGTATACTATCCGCATTGTAAATCGGATAGTATAGTCAGATTCAGCGTAGTTAGGACTACAAAATGATATACGTATATAGTACGCGCATATCGTGATACGATTGATATGGCTTGGTTAGTCTTCTCATTGTTGATTTCCCTTTTCCAGCTCTTCAAAATTTAGAAGTGACGTGCCAGCCAAAAAAGACGCGCCAAGACGGTCCTGGCGTTTGCCGCACACAGCAGAATATCGGAAATGGCTAAACACCGTCTCAACTTAATTCCAACCGCGACCGACGACAGTTTGATCATTTTCGATGTCAAGTACATGTACCACGGTTTCTTAGGTACTTTCGAATTTTGGTTCCCGGACATGATGTGAAATCAGAAGAAGTCTTTATTAACAGAGTCAGGTTGAACTCTCGATTCAAATAAAAACATTGACGCCCTGCGCTTTTATCCCCTCCTCTAACCAAAGTACCAACGAAGAAAAGAAAAAGGTTAACGATAGTAACTAAGAGTCCACACCCTCCCCCGGCATCACCGCCTTCAACGGCATCAACTCCGCCGCATTCAAAGACCTCTGCAACAACCACCCCAGTCGACCCTTGCTCTCAGCAAACGCATGCTGCCAGCGAAACAAATGCATACTCCCCGTCCCAGTCCCCAAAATATCCGCCTCGTCACGGCTAGCCTTCCACATCGCCGCCGGCGACGCCACACCCCCGCGGACTGCTCCTTCTCCTCGGCCCAGGAATCCATGGCTTTATCCACAAAGGCCACCTCGTCCTTTTCCTCGCCCGTGAGGGGGAACGAGTAGGCGCAGTGCACAGCAAAGAAAGACAGCGCGATACGGTCGTGGTCTGCCCGCAGAAACTCGTTCACGTGCCCCTCGTTCTCGGCGCAGCGGCATGGCGATGGTGATGATGATGAGGGGGAGGAGGACCACGACGACGACGGCGCCGCCGTAGGTTTCTCGTCGTTGGTACTGCTGCTACTGCTGCTGTTGTTGCTGTTGTGGGGGAAGGAGTTGGCCGGCCGATTCCCCGGCTCCGCGGTCAGAGACGCTCGCACAAGGTCCGTGTACTGCTGGTGCGACCCGCGCAGGCTGTTGCCGGTTACCACCATGTGCGGTGTCGTGGGGTCGCCCTCGGCCATCAGCGCGTCGATAGAGGTCTGCTTAATGCGCCACCGCAGCGCCAGGCCCAGCGGGCTTTCGAGGTTGTTGCTGTTGCTGCTGTTGTTTACGGCGGATGGTTGGGCGGTTTTTCTTGCTCTTGCGGCTGCTTGGGAGCATGCACTTGAAGAGGGACTTGACCCGTCCCAGGAAGCCGCTCGGACGCGGTTTGGGGTGGGGGCCACAGTGGCCTCGAAGACATTGAGGTGATACCCTGTCACAGCGTTAGTCTCACTGTCTCCTGACTTTGGATTGACGAATAAAACGTACCCTCGGTGCAGAAATGCTTGTCCACAAGAATTATAGGGGTGGACTGTCGTAGGAGGAATTCACGCTGGAGAAGATAGCCCGGGAAACAGGCGGCAGCTGTGAGTCCCAGTTTTGACTTTTGTGTTGTGCTGGAAATCAATCTATGTGCAAATGTGAGCAGCCTGCCCTGGACTAGGAGTTGGAAACGTGGGATTGTTACTGACCTGGACATGTCGCACCCAAGATCGGAACGCTTTGCGAGGGACTGCAGCCAGGCACAGCTGAGCTCCGAGAGCCAGACCTGCAGGTCGCGGAACTCGTTTTCAAGACGCCTCATGCCCGACCGCTTGACGCTCGCAACCCCGCTGTCCCAGCTGTTCTCCATAAGCTCCCGGGTGAAGCTGTCAGCCACCTGCGGCTGGAGGCTGCCGTTCGGGGACCCGTTGTAGAAGCTGAACGCCTTGTACTTGGAAAGTACGTAGGCGTAGACGACAAAGCGGGAGAGAATAACAGAGTTGAGAATTTGCCAACTTGTTCGGTCTTGGTCTGTGCTGTTGTCGATTTGGAGGGTTGTGCTTGACGATGTTGAGGTCAATGGGTCGAAGGTCTCTGTTTTGGTCGCGAAACTGAAGATCTGTTCTGGCTCGGACCATCCAAGCCCAACAAGGACTTTCCGAGGCGTCTCCTGCTTCTGGTTGAATCCCAGAACACTGGGCTTGACCTTGTCCTTGGTGAGCTTGACGCAGGCAGCACGAGATTGGGTAATGACCGCCTCGAGTCGTGCGATGGTCTCGTCGAGCCAGGTTTCTACCGCCTGCCATGCGCCGGGGCTGCTTTGAAAGAGGCAGCGGTAAGTTGTGAAAAGGTCGTTGACCATGCCTGCCCTCAGGTGGCAACCGGTCTCGCCGACATGGGCATCGAAGGCCATGAAACCGAGGGTGTCAGGTCCATTGCTGTGACCCGTCACCAGACTACGGAAGAGAATCAAGGCATCGATAGAGTCTGTGGCACTGCGGACAATGTCGGCTAGCAAAGCGGGATAGTCGTCTTTCCTCTTCGCCTTGTCAGCGCTCGCGCTCGCGGGAAACAAGAAATGAGCCATGGAAACCAAAGTCAGGGGCGGATGTTTGCCTGGAAATAGGGGATAGGAACTGGCGTTTGCCGGTGAAGATGGGAGGCTGTGAAACTACAAAGCAAACAACTGGCTTGGGAACACTTCACTGGGGACTCTAAGCAAACACGCAGTTAAGGAGCGCAACTGGGGCAGATATCTCAAATTCCTCAACTCCCTTCAACCACAAACCCGAACATGGTTTGTCTGACTTCAGCTAGCCCTGAAGTTAACCCAACGCTGAATAGGCGGCCAGATCGACGACGTGGGAACAGGACCGGCCTGGAGCGTCCACGGTACGTTACCCAAGCATGGACATGCTCGACCATTACCTTCTCAACCTGGTTAGACAAGGCACATGCAAAGTGCTGCTCATGATTATGCCTTCCTGTTGCTACGTACAAGACCACATCACTAGATGAAAAATAGCCGTACCCCTTGTTTTCGGCGGTGGGGTGCGGTGAGATGACTGTGGGACTTCGGGAGAATCGCCGGGACCAGAAACCTCATGACTTTGCGCCGGTGATGACGATGATTACGGCGAACGACTCAAGGTCAGGCGTCGCTAGTGGGGGTAAGGAGGCTTGCATCCAACCATCTGAGTCAAACGGCCATCAATGGGGGACGACATTCGAGTATCTAAGACATGGTCCCGGCCGGTAGGGCGGTGACATGGCAACCTAACCCGAGGCCTGGTCGTGTGCTTTGGCACCACTACGCGGTTAGGGGAAAGAGAGCTGCTTGGACACGGGCCGCGCCGGTGGATCATCCTTTTAGCGGTTAGGGCGCCTTTTCCGACGAACCTCAGCCGTGGGCGATCTCAACTGCAACATCCCATCCGCCGGTGGGTATCTCAATGTCGTACCCGCCTTACCGAGAAACGCAAGGTGTAAGTGGACGGACCCCTATGACGAAAACTCCAAGAACGGCCACGCCGTCAGGATCCCGAGAGCACCATTGGCCTGAGCTAGGCTGGGATGATGGCGACGGCGAGACCGATTAGCTTCAAGTGATGAGAGAACCATCGTACCATGTCTTGAAAACCTAATCCTTCCCTTGTTGATCGTCGTTGCCAGTGGAAGCTCCATCTCTCCAGGTATCCAATTTAACGCCTTCAGCTGAACATGGGGAAACTGATGAGCACATATTTTACTCGATGTTAACAGCTACGTGTTCGTCAAGACAGCAAAGTAATTCCGCGAAAGCCTACCGATGTAAGGTTTGGGATCAAGTCCGCAACACCGTGCCGACATCTAGTGTAAGCGGCCATGCCCCCACCGAAGCTCAGGATTCTGACCGCCGGGGTGGTGGCCGACTAGATACACCCCCATATAGTTAGCTCGCAGAGTGATGTCGTTAGGGCTAACTAACCACGTTGTTACCAACCCACGCAGGCCGTAATCGACGTGATCCACTCCTCAGCTACGGGCTATCCAATGGACAAGACCGGAATGGCAAAGTGATGTCCCTTTTGGGGTTGCCCAGATTCCCACCCTGGCCGAGAAAACCCGTCCTAGCCATTTGAGAGGCTGAAAGACGGGTCTGCCGATCTTGATGGGCGATCATCCTAGGGCTAGCACCAGTGAGGAACTCAACACCATGGTGATGTGTCAATCAGTGCACCAGCAGTAAGTATTACGGAATAAGGATGGCCAGGGCATCGGATGCAGAGATTTCTTGCCGCGTCTCTTATCTCTGATCTCGTCTCTCGAGGGAATGGCGGTCGATAGTCAGTCATCACTAGGGGCGGGGTGTGTGCAGCGGCCTGTCTGTGTGTGCGTGACGTGATGGGAAAAGTCGGGGTCCAGAGATCGTTCGTCTTGTTCGTCGGCTTGCTAGGGTAGGGAAAAGACTGTTGATTAGGGTGTTCGGGTACGTTCGTCATTGTTTTTCTTTTGTGGAGTGCCCAGAACGGCCTGGCACACATGGGTTGGAACCCTTAGCCCCGGCCTTGGGGGCGGGAGATGTCCCAGCGTCAGCCAGCCAAAAGCAAGGGCTGCATACAGGGCATCCATCCAGTCAACATCCAAGCAATTACTTCAGTTGACTCCCTATCTAAGCAGACCTAAAGGAGTGGGACCTGCAGTGTGAACAATCAACATTCCATCCCGGTTTTGGTCACTGGTTGCTCTCTGCTGCCGGTCACTCACATGCAGCAGCACTTATTATATCTGGTCGACACCTCTGGATCAAGGACATCTTCTTGACCCCACCACTTCATTGATCTTTAGGGCCATTGATCTCAGTTCATACCTACCTAGATCCCCCTGAAAGATTTGAGATTCAAACCATGCCAGTGGTTCAGAACGACCCTTCGGGGCTTATACCCCTTATTCAGGCTCTACCAGCGCAGTATTTCGTCGTCCTTGGACTATTCACGTCTCTCGTGGTGGTTTTCAATTGGGTACGATATTTACTTACATCCTTTCTGCCACGGTCGGGGGAAATCAGTGACTGACAACGTCTCAAACAGACCGCAATCGAGCGCAGATTAAAAAAGTTTTGGTTAAGGCGCCAAGGATATTTCCAAGACAATGAGGGGAGACCAATTCCCGAAATGAAGGGCGAGACACGGTTCTCCCGCTTCAGCCACGGGTGAGTTTTGCTTTTTTGCATCTTGCGACTAAGACCCCGAAGACTGACCATCTCGAACAGTTATGAGTTATCGTTACAAGGTGCAAAGACGGCCGAACGCAGGCCTTACATGATCTGGAATGGGACTCGCCCGGAGGTCGTCTTGACCCAAGCCGAACACGTCAGGGAGTTCTACAGCAAACGGTCACAAGGTACGCAGCTCCCAAGTCAAATCCCCCGAGAAAACACGCCGAGTGTCAAACTGACCACTTCGCAGAGCATTTCAAGCCCGAGAATGCCAGTATGGGCCACTACTTTGGTCGAGTCATGGGCGCTTGCGCCGGTGTTCAGAACGGTGCCGTCTGGAAGAACATCCGCAAAGTGTTCGACCCATACTTCAGCTATAAGTCCGCCCAGGGCTTCTCCGACATCTATGCTGCCGAGTTCAAGAAATGGATGGACGACCTGTCGGCAGGCCACACCTCTGAGTTTGTGGCCGAGGCGACAACCATCTGCACCGTTCTCCCTTTCAAGCTGATCGCCTTGGCGTGTTATGGACCGGCCTTGACGGACAAGGTGCGCATGATATCTTCACTGGTCTTTGGTTAGTGGGTTCAGCTGACACTGTTTAAAAATAGATTTTTGCGGATCTGCTTGCCCTCAACTCCGTCCACGAGAGGGTGTTGTTGACAACCTGGTTCGGACGCAAGGAGCGCAACGGGCTGTACAACGCGCTGCCCACCGCTTCCAAGAAGGACATGGATACCTTTGAGGCCGACTGGAAGAAATTCAACTTCTTCATGATGCGTGAATCCGAAGAGGTCAGTTCCATTCCGCGAGCACAATACCATCTAGAGAACCAAACAGTAAGCTAACGCCAACACAGAGACAACTCCCATGCCCCATCCGTGAGATGTACAAGGACGTCCTCGCCGACACCATCACCGAAGTGAACTGGCTCCAAACCATCGACGAGATTCTCTTCACCAACCTCGACGTGACCTCCGCCATCCTCGCCTTCCTCCTCATCAACCTCGGCATCAACCAGCCCGTGCAAACCGAGCTCCGCGAGGAAATTACCAAAAGCCTCGCCATCCCCATGGCCGCCACAGGGATCGACTCGAGCCCCATTGAAGAATACATCCGCAAGACCGACACCCTCCTCGAATACACCTGCATCGAGTCCGGCCGTCTCTGTCCGGCCGTATGGTTCACCCTGCCCGAGTATGTCTCGGCCGACCTCGACATCGGCGGCTACCGCGTCAAGGCGGGAACCAGCTGCATCATCGACTGGGCGCGTTTGAACACAGAGAGCCCGCTGTGGAACCCAGACAACTCCAAGCGGGCGGAGGCAGGCGAGCCTGAGGTCAACGGCCAGATGTTTTATCCGCAGCGCTTTCAGTCCATGTCGCCGACTACCTACCGATGGAGCATGTTGCGGTTTGGGCTGGGCGGGCGCCAGTGTATTGGGAAGAACTTCGCCTCGCGCATTATGAAGCAGTTTCTGGTAGAGGTCTTGACCCGGTATAAGGTTGAGTTGGACGGGGAGAGGCGCTCAAGGCGTGGGGGACTATTAATGTTGAGCTGAGAGATGATCGGTTTACCGTCATGCCGAAGCAGAATGTGCGGTTTGTGAAGATCTGAGTAGGGGGTGGTGGTGTGGGAGTGTACGGGGTATTTGGGGTTTTGTAGCGGAGGGTTTCCTTTGCCATTCTTATTTCAGTGTAGTCATGCCTCAAAATTATCTCGGCGGCGGCATTTTCCTACTCTGTGTTCCTGTTGGTTTTGTGTCGGTGGGAAGGAGTGGGAGGGTTCACGGGAGTTGGTCAACTCCAAACAATACATGGGCAAGATGGGACCCGGAAAATAACGTTGAGATAGAAGAACCGTGAACGTCTGCGCACGTCGTTAATTGAGCCTGTCTTCCGACCTGTTGTTATAAGGACCTCATTGAAAATGACACTCAGTTTCCATGGAATTTGACCATTTTTCGGTGATGATGACCTGTGTGTGACTTTGTGTGATTGTTAGGACGTTTAGCTTTCGTTGGATGCCGTTGGATGGGATGGCAGTCCGCGGGTTATCCTTCGCTTGTTGTGAGTGGTTGTCTGACTTGGAGTGACGTGCAGGGACGATCTGTGTGTTTCTGAAGAAGCAACAATCAAGCCACCACGAGGCATGTCCAACAGTCATTCCAAGCCCTGGACACCAGCTGGGCTGAGTCAAGAGGAATGGGAGCCCAACTTGGAAGTGATTGGCCGGATGGTCCGTGGATTATCCACGCCAAATGGCGCCACACGACGCGGTGTGTTCAACCAACGCGTTGCGTTAAAACAGAGTTACAGACAACCAGACATCCCCCCAGCCTCCATGGATGCTCCGCGGTTTGGCCCTAGTCAGTCAGCACAACCACAGGATTACCCACAATGAAACGGAGAGCAGTTGATCCGGCCGAGGAATCCGTGTCGCCTGTGTCACGGCATGCCCCGTATGGGCGCCGGCAGCCACAGACGTCGTGTGACTCGTGCCGTAAGCGGAAGCTCAAGTGCGATCGCGGGCAGCCATGCTCGAGCTGTGTGACACGGGGGTTGCCCTGCCATGGGCAGCCGAGTGCCAAAAGGTTGGCAATGGACCAGAGGTTGGTGAACTTTCATTCACATATGCATATGCCATATGTGTTGTGGTGTTTGCGTACAAGGGCTAATTATGTTAAGTCCGGACCTATCGTCAAATGACAGCATTCTCCGGAGGCTTCGCGCCCTCGAGGAAGCGGTCTTTGAGAATCACAAGGATAGGCAAACACACCAGGAGCACAGCTCGCAATCCGGTAGTGTCCCCAATACGCCACCACCATCCGGAACGGAGACGGATGATCACCAGCCAATCCACCAGCCAGTCCACCAGCCAGCCCGGGCAGTAACAGCAATGCCGCTTCGTTGTTTGGGCAGTCTCAAGTTTGGAATCTTATCTCCTCCGTCCAACAACCCGATGGCCTTTGCCGGGTGCCCACCCGTGGAACCGGGCTCGGTGTGGATGATGCCCCAGGAGGAGGCAATGGCACTGTTGCAAGACTACCTCGATCACATGTACCCCCTTCTCCCATTGATTCACGGCCCGACAAGCCGGGACCTCATTAGGAAGTTCTACGATGGGCTCTCGCGTGGAGAGCCAGTCGGACCGCAGGTCGCGGCTCTCATACTAGCAATGAGTGCCATTAGCGCCTATTTTTGGCAGCCCGACACTGAGCACCACGCCTGTTTCCCATCTTCTAAAGAAGCCTCCGAGTCATCACGTGTCTGGCGGGACTGGGCGGCCGATATCTTGGCCAACACCCCCAAGGGGCCAGGGAGCTGCACGCTGGAAGGGGTACAGGCTTGGACGCTTCTCTCCTTTATGGTCCTGAACGTCGAGGGTTGTTCCTACCGCTTCAGATACCTGCATCACTGCACAATCGCCGCCGCCCGCGAGCTGCTGATCCATGTTGTCGACAGCCCGCGGGCGGATCCCAACCAAGACCGTGTCACTCGCGAACTCAAACGAAGGATATGGTGGTATATTGCTGCAACAGATTGGTACGCACCTCGCTCAAACTCAACCCCTAAAACACACTGACTGACCAGTCCAGGTTTCTCGGTTTCATGGGTGGGCCTAACGAAGGCACATACTCCATTCAGGCAAGCCACATGATGGTCAAGTACCCGAGAAACATAAACGACAACGACATGGCGACCTTCGACGACTCGACCAACGCGCCTGTCAACATGTCAACTCAGATGTCGTACTTCCTCCAGAGGATCCGCGTCGGGGAGATCGTCCGAGAAGTGCTAGACACCAGCCACCCAGGAGGGCCCGACGTCGACATCACCGATTACAACAAGGTCTGCCAACTCGACCACCTATTCGAACAAGCCTTTTTGGACCTGCCACCCTTCTTCCAAAGCCAACACCCGCTCCCGCCCATAAAGATCGACACGGTCCAGCTGCAGTGCGTCATGCTCCAGCTCGGCCTCCTAGCGCGCCGTGCCCGCCTGCACCGGCCCTTCCTCCTGCAGCAGTGCCCCTATGAGCCGCGCCACCAGCGGTCCCGTGAGCTCTGCCTCAAGTCCACGCGTGCTGTAGTCAGCCTCTCCATCAGTATCCTGCAGTACTCCCTCACCATGGAACAGGCCGGGGCCGACGCCGCTCCCGCCGCCGAGCAGATCCGTCCCAACAGCAAGAAGGGCTTCTCCACCCACCGCCTCGGCATCGTCATCAACCACCTCTCGACCGCCTGCACTGTGCTCGCCCTGCACGCCGGCGCCAACCCCGGCCCCTCCGGCACCGGCAACACCAACACCAACAACAGCGGTAATAACGCCACGGCCAACGACACCAACCCCACAACAGGCACCGCACCAACCACCCGCGGGCAAAACCCCACCGCAAACCCATCAACATCCTCCTCGACCACCAACGGAAACGGCGAGCCGTTCGACGAACGCGCAGCCATATCAGACGAGCTATCCCAAGCTTGCCGCGTGCTAGGCGCGCTCGGCGCCGAATCTCCCGTCGCAGCCGACCTTCTGCGGAACCTGATTGGGTTGCTGAAACGGTATCGCGTTCAGGGGGCGGGCGCTGATGGGGAGGAGGGACAGGGTGGTGGACAGGGTGGTGGACAGGGACAGCAGGCGCAGCAGCAACACCAACAGCAGCAGCAGCAGCAGCAGCAGAGACATCAGGGGCAATTAGGGGGACAAGGACAAGATTTTGGGATGGAAAGGCAGCTGGGGGGGTTAGTAGGCCAGCCGCCACCAGCGCAGCAGCATCAGCAGCAGCAGCAGGGGGTTGGTGGTGATATGGGTGGCGGGGCTGAGGAGCTGCACTGGCGGGCGACACCGGGCCAGATGGGCGAGGTGCCGACGGCGAGGTTCGTTGCGGATGCGGATTTGGTGCCGTCCATGGTTGTCGCGGATGATGCGGAGGGGGTAATGGTTGGGGATGCGGGACCGTTGAGCCTGGATGGGCTATGGGACGGGTTTGTGATGGGGTCGAGCGAGGATTATAATCAGCTGTTTACGGATTTGGACTATTATTGCGGGATTGCATAACTGGGTATCTGGCTTTGGGTGGGTGGCGCAAGGGAATCCGAATCTGGCGGGGGAAATGGAACAACTCAACTCTAGGTGTTGATGGGAGGTGGGAGGGCAGGCTACACGATACCAGTTGGCTTTTGGGCGACGTAATGGCTCCCTGGTTGGGGGCGCAACTTCTCGGGCTGGAGTTTGGGGCTCTGGTTGGACACAGTCTCTTCTCTTTTACCTTGCACATGGGTTGGAACAAACCCAGATCCCTACGTGATCCGTGTCTTCACGGACTCTATCAAACGAACTTCGCGAATGCTAGGCTTAGGCAAGAGCAGCGTTACGAGGATAATACTCAGTGTGTTTTATACCTACGCCCCATGTGTGTACATGTGCATCTCGATGTCATTAATTCCTCCCATATCTATGTGATCAGTAGTGATACTGGTCCTCGCCCACTCGCTTTTGAACCCGGTTCAACACCCAATATTGCACATTCGCCGCAATGGACATCACCACACCAAGCGAGGTCAGCACCAAGATGACAGTCCAACCCGTTTTGTACAGCGGAGCATCCGGCGCCTGGAAGAGCTGACTCCCGATGATCCCCGACATATTCGCGCTCATGATGAAGAGGGCCATGGTGATGGATCGTTCACCGGCCGTCTTGGCGTTGAGGGCCAGCCAGGACCCGTGCACGGCATCTAGGGTCGTGTTAGCCTTGAGCCGAGTGCAAATGGGGAGGAGGGGCTTACGGAAGGTTGCTTGGAAGGCGATGCCAGCGGTAAGCACACCGAATCTGAGGTTGCCGTTGGTGGACTCAACAAGAAGGCGGTTCCCGAGCTGTGCATGCTGTCAGCACCATTGCCAACTGTTATCGGGGTTAATTGGGGAGGACGGACTGTCAGCCCCCAGAGAATAAAGATACCCAAGAATACCATAGGCCCCCTGAGTCTCGTCTTGTCCGCAATGAAGCCCCACAAGAGGTTGCCAACGATCAGACACCAGGCGCCGATGGACACCATGGCGTTCGACTTGAGCCGGTCGAACCCGAAAGAGACAACAAGTGACGGGGCGTAGGACCCCATGGTGGTTGCGGGCGCCAAACATGTGAGCGTCAGCAGGATGTGAGGAATGAGTCGCCAGTTGGTAAACTATTAGAGTCTGGTGTTAACTCGGTTGTCGGTCAGAGTTAGAAAGGGAGAACCTACGGTAGACTTTGCCTCGGCCCAGCTGACACTCCGGCGAGGCTGGAACTTGGTTGGGTCATCACGAAGGACTCGCTGTTGGAGTATCTGCGCCTCGCGCTCGCTGAAGTATCGAAATCCGAGGAGGGAAACAGGGTTGCCGAGAGACTTTGGGAAGAGCGTGATGAACAAAAAGCCTACGAGGATTGTGAAGAGACCCTCGATCTTTATGTTGGGTCAGTATACGCCACTTTTGTAAAATGAGTTGGGCAGTGTCGAGACAGACTTACCAGAAACAACCACTGCCATCCAGCGAGACCGCCTACTCCTCTCATGTGTAGGCTAAAATAGGAGTTAACAAGTTGGTTCTTTCTGGTGTATTGATGGGTACCAAAATTACTCACATCCCGTAGGCAATGAGGCCGGAGCATGCACCAGCCAACATGTTGCCGATGAAGTAGGCCGAGAACCGCGTCGATGTCTCATCGCGTTTATACCAGCGCGTAATCGTAAACAGTCCAGCGGGAATAAAGCCAGCTTCGCAAAGCCTTTGTCAGGGTTAGTAGTCTGCTTCGCCCGAAGGATACGTGGAAGACATACCCAAGCAGTAGCCGTGTTGCAAGATAGGGACCCAACCCCTTTTGGAAGGCTTGAAACGCAGCCACAAGACCCCTATTTTGTGTAAGCTCTAAGGCTTGAGTAGCGGTAAATTCTAGTGGAACTCACCAAGCAACAATTTGCCCACCGATCCAAGCGGCCGGTCCCACCCTGTAAAGAATAAGATTGCTTGGAATCTGACGGTATGCAGTTAGCAGCCATTCCCGAGTTTCCGAGCACATCCGAAAGGCCCACTTCAAGCAGAACGATGCCGGCAGACAGCAGCTGCTGGCCGACGTTGAACTGGAATTGTGTGATGCCAACGTCTCGGAGAAAGTAATCCGTCAAAGCATTTCCACTAAAAGATTATTCTCGTTAGATAGGTATGATCAGGGGATGGAGGATTGAGAGGACGTACATGTTTCCTCTGTCAAGTTGCAAGGCAAAGAAACCGAGAATGAGCAGCGGCATGACAAGAAAATCAATTCTGACAGATATGTTAACAAGTCTCTTTTACAGCTCAGGCCTTGAAGGTTGTAAGTTCAGCAGAGCATACCTCCGAATCAATGCCTTCTCCTCCGCCTCTGTCCACGTTATTTCTTGGCCCTCATCATCACTCCGGCTTAGTTGGCTCTCGGAGAACTCGGAGATTTTCTTTTCGTCTGCCATGTCTGATGATCCAGTGATCTCCGGAAGGACTTAGTGTTTTGCAATCCTACATGAAGCGTAATGAAAGAGGAAGGAACGTGACAGACAATGGCGTAAATATAAAGGCCCCCATCTCTCCTCGTGTCAGCAGCCCTATCCATCTTTGTCCCTTATCCCTAGATCCAACACCACCGCAGTACTTGGTAGGAATGGATCCAACGGTTCCATGCGAGGTCGTGGGGGCCACTAACTAGCTCCTAAACATGTTGCATCATGGTATCTCGAACCAATGACGGCAGGAGAGCCGCGTGCGTTTATGCCGGGTTCAAAGAGCTACTCCGTTCTCGGGACCATGAACGGAGTTAACACCGGGGCGGCACTTCGCTAGTGCGTATTGATGCCATCGGCGTGGGCCGGCACGCCATCGGACCCGCGGGGCCGGGTATGAGAGTATAAAATCCGGCCAACCACGGCCGCTCTCCCCCTTTGATGCAATTCGTGCAATAATTGCGACATGCTCGGGGCATGCTTGGTTTCGATAAGTGAACATGTTGAGTACTGCACATGCGTGAGGAGTAACTGCTCCGGTTGGTCAACGTATCCGATTCCGAACTCCAGGTTCTAGAACCGGCGCAACGGATACCGTCAGGAACACCGGGATGTGGGGGTTTTCGTGCCGTGAGGTGTGAAGAGCTGACAACTGAGCACGCCTTCTCTTTTGTGTTGGAACAAGCCCGGGGCGCGTTATCTAGTGTCCCCATGTCCCATACCCCAGAAAGATGGCGTGCTCGGCTTGAGTGCTAAGATTTGAAAGACCCTGACACAACGCCTGCTTCTCATAATGCTTCCCATTTTTGAAACCTTAAACCGCTTTGCGCTCTGGTTCGAGTTTATATACAATGGAGGATACCTGGTATTTTGCCATGATAGCCGATGCCTACTCCGAGGTTACTACAGGCTTGACGTTGGTAGACGCTTGCAGCAACGGTACTAATGCTGTCTGTCATAGGCAAATTGTTGTGGGTTTCAATTACTTGGGAGTACAGAAACGTTGCCTACGGGCTCGTCGGGTTCATCATTGAGCGCCTCAGTGGACAACGATATGCCGACTTCGTAACCGAGGAGATCCTGAATTGAAGCAGCTCGGAATGAATGATACCGTTGTGCACAAGTCTCAACTCGCCCTCAACAATGTTGCCCCTACCTTCGTCCGGGTGAGCATCTCACCGTTGCCGTCTGCATCTTCACCTCGCAGCCAATTCAGGATAGAGGTCTGGCTCGATCCTGCCACTGCCTCTGGCTGCCATCTCTTCCCTCGCTCACCAACCGGTTTGCATAGTTCATCGAATGCCTTGCAAACCAGGCGTGTCTGCTGATAGTCGACAAGCGCCTGGTGATTAAGGCCGATCAAATAATGCCGGGGGTACATAAGTGGGAAGAGAAATTCCAAGGCTAAGGAAAACCGCTGTTCCTTAGGCACGTCCTTGAATATATTTGGCCTCAGTATGTTGATTAGGGCGACGCAGTTTCTGTCAGGCGGTAAAATATTGCCATATCCCCCTGAGACTAACAGCTTTCTCAGTATTTGTAAGTCCGCTCTGGTCGTATGATATACGATGAAAATCGTGTCCTGGGATATCCCTAGCCGTTGGAGAGCTGATGCAATTTCTCGTACAGTCATATGGTCAATACGTGAACGTCGGGAGGGTGCATAAACCGACCCGGCTTTCGCTTGACTCATGCGCCGCAAGAAGGGATCATCGCCGGGGGTATGATGATCAATTCCGTCCTGATGTTTCACGGTGGTATTGATGAGTTGATTCCCAGAGACGTATTCAATGAGTGTGAATTCACACAGCTGCCCTGAGGCAGGTGAGAATTCATCATCCAGTACGACCAAATCCGAAGCAGGCCGGCTGCCCTGTAGAATTTCCTCTGTCCGGCAACGAACCACATTGTAGTCAGGAGGATAGGTCCATCTGCTCCGGCTCGCAGATTCCAAAGTAACCCGGGCTGCGCTCAGGCTTGTTGCAGTGTTCTTTCGCCGCGCCTCCGTCAACAGACTACCCAGATGTCGAGGGCATCGTCCTGACATGTGAGTAGCCCTCAGAACGCAGCCCGGTTGTCCACAGACGGTGTCGGCAGGTTGAATTTCCACACCGATCTTGGTCAAGGACCTTTCCATATCGATGGCGACTTGACATGCAACGCAACGAGCAGGTAGAATTAGTGTACCTCCAGCTGTATGTAACTCAAGGCGTGCGGTATCTAAGTCGATAGTCACTTCTTTTAGACATCGCTTGGTGATGAGATTGTCGCGAATGAGCCCTGGACCTACGCATGTGAGACCTAGATTGGCAAGCTTGACTGACGAGGCCATTGGCGATAGGAATAGATAACATTCCGAAAAGGTTGTCATACTGTTCGATAATGATTTCTGTTGTCTTAATCCAAGTCCCTATAATGCTGTCGTTGAAATCGTCGTCAGGCGGCAGAAAGAATTCCCGAGCTACGCCGGCACCCTTGGTGATTGGGTGCAGCATGGGTCCTGGCGGATGGAAATGGTTCGATAGCGTAGATGACCAGATTGG
The DNA here is from genome assembly GCA_039881045.1 of Chaetomium olivaceum. NCBI lineage: Eukaryota > Fungi > Ascomycota > Sordariomycetes > Sordariales > Chaetomiaceae > Chaetomium > Chaetomium olivaceum. The sequence goes on from JAYWVB010000016.1 coordinate 358,600, forward strand.
GAAAACACAGTAGCATCAGATTCGGGTGGTGAAACAGGAATGCCCATGGTTATAGGGGAGAGTGTGGCTGAGATGGAATACATCTCTAAGCAGCGGCTACGCCCCACAGGAACAGATCAACAGTGCCATCCTTAGACGAGATTCGCCCGAGCAGACCATGTACAAGATTACCGGAACAGGGTTCTGTGGGTTGAGGTCTGTCAACGTATTCCCCGAAACAATGAGCGCCATCGTGGTGTTGAGCAGCGGGTTGAACACTGGCGATCCGAGCGACTTTACTGCGGCCATGTTCATGCAGGAACTTTTTAATCTGAAGAGTCGGGTAGAGATTCTACCGCTCATCGATCACGAAGTCGGCATTCGCTTGGCAGAGTGGGAGAGCATGATGGCGGATTGGAGGAAGAATCGCAATGTTTCACAGCCAGCGTCCGTTAGAAGAATACATTAGCAGGTACAGAGGACTTGGGATTGCCCTGGAGATTCGGAAGCGGGAGACCGGGACCTTAAAACTTGTGTTCAACGGGAGGCAGGATATTGCGCAGGCTCTGGGGCACTACAACGAGGATAGGTACAGCTACCTACCGTTGGATCGGGATCAGTGACTCTGGGGTGGTTGGCTGGACTGAGATTGTTATATGATGGGGATCTTAGATTTTTCTCGAGATGAATCAAACAGCAGAGTCACTGGTGTTGCCTGGACATGGAAGGTTGGGTGTGACCTTACCGTCTTCAGGAAGGAGGTTTAACACGATCCACATCTATGCCACTGCTTGATCTTACAGCCTTCACTTTCCATGAATCAAGGCAAGCCGAACCAGTTTTTCAAATTCATTGGCGCCCCCGTACCCATGCTTCTCACCATTATAACCGCCACATGCAAGGACTTTAAGATTTCGTTTATGCGAGGCCAAGATGGGAGAAGGTCCAGAACTGATATATATACCTTGATCGGTTCGCCCCCTGGCTGGTATGGTCCCCCCCCCTGGTATTCCCAGGATGACTTCAAAGACGGGAAGTGGAAAGGATGTTCGGCCGGGACTTTCTTTTGCTTAACCTAACACCACGTGAGTAAGACAGTGGGAGTGAGTTACAACATATGACTCAACCTGGCGAGTACACAAAACTGATAGTCAGCTTGGTCTAAAAGGTCGATCGTGTTTGACACGAATACCTGCCAGCCCAATGAGCAAGTGATTTTTTCTCATGAAACGCGATCGACCAAGCGGCCAGTCAGGGAAAAACATATCTACCGTTGAATATTACCGTCTCGAGATCGGATGAAGAGCGGAGTTTTCAGTCCGGCCGTCGAGGCTTCGACTCCAAACTCTCAGTACGCCAGAACCCCCATCGCCCACCGCCACCGCCACTCCGACCCGGGCAACTTTCCGACGCCGCGTTCTCACTTTGGACTCGTCCCATGTTCGAAGAGAGGACATCTCCGGTACCGGTCCAAGTGTTGTAATTCTTTCTGATCTTCTTTTTACGAAGGCGACCCTGAGATTTACTGGTGGAGTCTTGCTAGCCATGTGTACAGCCGGCAACATCAGACTTCAGCTGTCAGTGCCCGAGTAGATCGCCCCTTAGCAGTGTATCAATCCCGGCTTTTCCCGCCTTGACGTTGTGGCGGGAATGGGGAGCCCCCGGTGGCAGCAGGACCTCCCCAGAATCCCTGTTCCGATTTCTTGCAGCGTTGCTTCCCCCTATCATCGCCGGCTGGAAAACCATCATCTCCGATACGACCACAATAATGGAGAAACGATGATGGTTGACAGTTCATAATGAGTTCAGCTGTGCAGCTCTCATTGGCGCTGGTGGGCAAACGTGTTGCCTGAGCGTGGACGTCCCAAGTTAGCTCCCGGCGATGACGAGAAATCAACCTATCCTAAAATCCCGGTTGCAAAACTTGGGATGATTTCAAGCTTTGTGATCCACAATGTCGTATATTGCCCGCGGGATCGGGCTATGATGCAGTGGCAAACCAAAGCAACTAACCGAATAAAGTCATTTCCGTGTAAGGACCGTCGGAAGACGCCCCGGGCCTCTTGTTTATCAGGCATCCGAGCTTGGAGAACTGGCCGGCCTACAAATTCAACGGGGGTCGCAAAGGCTACGAAGAGCTAGACTTCTCGATTTCGTTCTTAACTGTTCCCGGCACCGGGATCATCGTCGGGGCTGGCCCCTTATAGCGGTCGACTTTCTCCGCCGCCTCACGTTTTGCCAATCCCTCAACCGTAACATTCCCTATCCGCTCCCTCACTGCCGTCCTGACGGAACAAAGGGCCTGGCAGGCCTCGTGACGGCTACCTAAATTCTCGACTTCGGCTATACTCGAAAACAACCCGTATATCATGGTGCCGTCTTCCTATATCTAGCTCCCGTCGTGGGCACACCGCTCCCTTCGCTCCAGTTCAACCACGCCTCGTCTCCAGACGAACCTCTCGGCCTCCAAAATGTCGGCATCACCATCACCGCCGCTGCATCCCTCGTATTATGCGGACCGGTCTGGGGTCCCCGTCGCAGTCGTTACAGCAACTCTCGCCATTGCTACGACCTGCGTATGTCTGCGCATCTATACCCGCGCTTTCATCATCCGGCGGTTTGGTCCAGATGACTGGGCCGCCGTCATTGCCATAATCCTCGTCATCGGTAGCGGGGTCATGGTAGCTTTAAGTGCGTATCGCTTTGTTCACTTCGGTTTAGACAGTTTTTAACTAACACGGTTCTAGATACTCTCCATGGCCAGGGTCGGCATATCGCCGTAGTTCCTCCCGATCGGATATGGAGATACTTTCGGGTGAGACCCAAACTTCATGCGCGGTTAAGAGCTCCCGGACTAACCGTGAAATAGGCATTCTACGTATCCATCGTACTCTACAACGCCTCCTTAGCAGCAACGAAGCTCACCTTCCTACTCCAGTACCACCGCATCTTTGGGGCCGGCACGGTGCGTACGAGCGTCGCCATTATACTAGCCATCGTCGTCATTGCCATGTGGTCGATATCCCAGCTGCTAGTCGTCATTTTCACTTGCACACCCATACCCAAGTTCTGGCACCCCGAGATACCAGGAACATGCATCCCCAGCCTGCCCTTTTGGTACATCAACGCGGCCGGGAACATCACTACCGACGTCATCATCTTCGTCCTGCCGCTGCCAGCACTGTGCCGGCTAAATCTCCGCAGAGGCCAGAAACTCGGCCTACTGGCCGTCTTTTCCCTCGGTTTCTTTGTAAGTCCCCAACACAACTGCTACCACACCCCTCAACCCCCCTGGGCCCCTGAACCTGTTCCTAACCAACCCCCCCTTTTCTCACAGACATGCGCCATCTCCGTAATCCGCATCCAATACCTTAGACTCAGTCACGACGTGACCTGGGACAACGTGGGCGCCTCGTGCTGGTCCATCGGCGAGGTCTGCTCCGGGATAACCTGCGTCTGTTTGCCAACTCTCCGCCCCTGCATCACCTGCTGTCTGCCCGCGCTGCGCACCCAGCGCGGCGACACCGACGAGCGCGATTTGCACGGCAGTCAGAAAAAGAAGTACTATTATCGGCATCCCTCGTCGGCGGGTGGGCCGGGTGGTGGTGTGGTGGTGGTGGGAGTGGGATTGGTGATCGCCCGCGTGGGCTGAGCGATGCGGATGCAAGTACGAGAGGGATTCTGATGGGGTTAGATGATTTGGAGTTGCAGGCGGCGAGTAATGGGGGGCCGGATGACCGTTCCGGCAACGGGAGGCGCGCGACCGTAGATCATGTTGAGAATCCTGAGGCGGGGTATCATGGGCAATGGCCGTGGGAGAGGGCGGGCGGGTCCGGCCTGTCTGGGCTGTCCAGGTTGGGACTCGAGCCGTCGGTGCAAACTGAGATTGGCGCCGGGGTGTCGAGGCCGGACGAGGCGTGGCCACTGACGGATAAGGGGATAAAGGTTAGGAGAGATATCACTTTGAGTCCGGGTTGATTGGGACTGGCTTGTTATATAGATCATCATTCATAGCTTTTGATACCATTTTGCGTCCAATTATAAAGTTGGATTGGTGGGCAGGGATGGATGTTTCCCCGTTACCATTTCATTTCTCTCCACCACATTAAACACCGACCGCGCGACTCTTTTCACCTCGTAGCGACCATCAGCGAAAATGGTGCTACTAAGCCTTTTGAGTTCTAGCGCAAGCCGCCTGAGGTCGATCCTTGGCCGCGCTCCCAAACAATTACAAACTTTTCGCCCAATCTCCGAGGAGAGCATCGGACGATACTGTGATGGGGGTTACCACCCTGTCCGGATCGGAGATGTATTCAGCGATGGCAAGTACAGAATTGTGAGCAAGCTAGGTTATGGCGTTTATTCTACCGTCTGGCTTGCTTGCAACACGGAGTAAGGCCATGCCATCTGTCGTATTTAATGATGTGACCAGCACGTCTAACGCCAAGCATGACCAAAGGACATGTTGCAGTGAAAGTGCTCACCGCCGACTCTTACGGGCGCCAACACGACACGTTTGAGCTAGATATCCTCGGGCATATCAGGTCCCAGACACCTTCAGCCCACCTGGGCTCAAACTACATTCTTAGCCTCTCAGACGAATTCGTGCATCACGGTCCCCATGGAAACCATCTCTGCCTTGTCTTCAAGGCGATGGGCCCCGATATGTCGAAATACCGATGGTCTTTTTCCAAGCAGAGGATTCCAGTGCCGCTAATGAAGCAGATATCAAGGCAGCTACTTCTTGCGCTCCGCTACCTCCACGACACATGCCATGTCATACACACGGGTAAAACATACGCAAAGCCCTTGGTTTTATAAAGACACTGACTCTCTAAATGTTAGATATCAAGCCGCAGAATATCCTGGTGGAAACCTCGGCGATCAACACTATGTTCGAGCAAGCGCCATTCGAGGTCTTTCTGCCCGATGACACGCCCCAAGGCCCATCGGGTGACTTTTACATGGAACCAACCCAAGTATCCTCAGCTGAGGAAGATCTTACGCGGCCAACGGATCTGTCCGTCAGGCTCGCAGACTTCGGGATCTGTGAGTGCCTCAGCTGACCCTAAAAGCACACTCGACAACACTGACTGACAACTATCCTCGCATAGCAAGCTGGTTTGACCGGCACTTGACCGAGTGGGTTTAACCGCAAATGCTCCGGGCGCCAGAAGTGATTCTCGGCGCGGACTAGGACCACAAAATTGACATTTGGAACCTGGGCGTGGTTGTGAGTCTCAGTCCACTCTGTTGGCAACTAATCATGGTCTAGCGCCTCTCTCTTTTACAGCTCTGGGAGCTTACTGAAGGCCAACTTCTCTTTGACGGGAGCTGGACCCCGGCGGCGCCCTATAGCGGCGAAGCTCACTTAGCCCAAATGACGGCGATTCTAGGCGCGATGCCCAGCTCACTTCTTGCGCGGTCCAAAAGACGAGACCAGTATTTTGACTCGGAAAGTATGGTTAGATTCAGTTGGGCTCCCCGGGATGGTGACCATTGTCTGACAAGGGACGAAACACAGACAACCTTCTGAAGCCCTCTTTTCCGCCATGCTCTTTGGAGCAGTTCAGCAAGGTACCCGATCCTTCGGGGGTTGAAAGGAAGGCGTACTTGGACTTCATCAAGTCCATGATCAGGATGGATCCGGAGCAGCGGCCTGGTGTGAGGGAGTTGTTGGGATTCGCATGGTTGAGGTAAAATGGTGGGTACCTTAGTGTACGAATACTGATAATATTTGGTTTCGAGTCGTCCCTGGAACCTCGCCAAGTCTTAAAGGAGTAACGAAACCCGGACACCGGGTGCCAAGGCGGACTCGCCAACCACCGAGGCTCTTTCCGATATCTTTTTCCTCCTTTGCCCCGTGGCTGCGAGCACTCGGAAGGAGACAAGGAAAGCTGTCCCAAAGCGTGCCCCATTCCGTCGATTATTCCAGCCAAGCCGTTGCGATTGGAGTAAGGGAAAATTCTCCACGAATGCACCATTGTGTTGTGTAGACATTTGCGGTAGCATGGCCCAGACAGGAGACGCGGAGCTCCATGCTCCGATATTAGACCAACGGCCCCACCTCCCAAGAGCACGAAGGGGTCTGCTTCTCTCATCAACCTTCGACGTTGTTGACGTATGTCAAGGGTAGTTACGGGAACTACGGGGAGATGGGACATTGATGTAACGGTCAACTTAGTGTAGAAAGTGTCTGTACTAGTACTAATACTGCCCTGGCTCCCGTTTCTGTGAACTCAATTCGGTACCGGCAACACTGGATTGATCACCATCCACAATGGCCAGGGCTCTCAAATACTTGCTGTACGGAGTCGTTGCTTTTGCCGCGGGCACAAGCTCGGCTCCTGTGTGCTCTGCTCCCGGTGGCGGTGGTGCGAGTCCTCGGGTATTCGAGGCCGAAGATGCCAACCTGAGCGGGACAACCGTTGACACGGCCCAAGCTGGGTTTACTGGTAAGAATTGAATGTCTAAGCATCCCAGGATAGTGATTCTAATCCACGTTCAGGCACGGGCTATGTGACTGGCTTCGAGGATGCCACCGACAAGTTGACCTTCACCATCGACAGCGAGGCGACCCAGCTGTACGACCTCAGCATCCGCGTCGCCGCCATCTACGGCGAGAAGCGGACCTCGGTGATTCTCAACGGCGGAGCCAGCAGTGAGGTGCTGTTTCCGGCGGCCGACGACTGGGCCGATATCGCCGGCGGCCAGCTCCTCCTCAACGCGGGCGACAACACGGTCGACATTGTCACCAACTGGGGATGGTACGTCCCACAGCCCTTTCACGCTAGTGCATTTCCCCATTAACACACGCACCAGGTACCTAATCGACTCCATCACCCTCACCCCCTCCGCCCCGCGCCCGGCCCACGAGATCAACCCCTCCCTCGTCAACAGCGCCGCCAACGCCGACGCCGTCGCCCTCTACACCTACCTGCGCTCCATCTACGGCAAGAAGATCCTCTCCGGCCAACAGGAGCTCTCCTACGCCAACTGGATCGGCGAGCAGACCGGCAAGACCCCCGCGCTCGTCTCGGTCGACCTGATGGACTACTCGCCCTCGCGCGTCGAGCGCGGCACCGTGGGCACGGCCGTCGAGGAGGCCATTACTCACCACGAGCGGGGCGGGATCGTGTCCGTGCTGTGGCACTGGAATGCGCCGACCGGGTTGTATGACACCGAGGAGCAGCGGTGGTGGAGTGGCTTCTACACGGCCGCGACAGACTTTGATGTTGAGGCGGCGCTGTCGTCGACGACGAACGCGAACTATACGCTGCTGATTCGCGATATTGATGCCATTGCGGTCGAGCTGAAGAGGCTGCAGACGGCGGGCGTGCCGGTGCTGTTTAGGCCTCTGCATGAGGCCGAGGGCGGTTGGTTCTGGTGGGGAGCTAAGGGCCCGGAGCCGGCGAAGAAGTTGTGGGGGATTCTGTATGAGCGGTTGACGGTCCACCATAAGATCAACAACTTGATCTGGGTGTGGAACTCGCTGGCAGAGTCGTGGTACCCGGGTGATGATACCGTGGATATCCTGTCTGCGGATGTGTATGCCCAGGGCAATGGGGTGAGTGGCCTAACGAGGCGGTTTATGAGTTTGAGGGGAAGTTGAAAGCTAACCGCATTTGCAGCCCATGTCGACGCAGTACAACGAACTTATCGAGTTGGGGAAGGACAAGAAGATGATTGCCGCGTCAGAGGTCGGCGCAGCACCCCTTCCGGACCAGCTGCAGGCTTACGAGGCACACTGGCTGTGGTTCGCTGTGTGGGGTGACACCTTCATCAACAACCCCGACTGGAACTCACCGGAGAACTTGAAGACGGTAAGATTTATTCCGCCCAGAGTATCATTCGCGTAGTAGGTTTGGAAACTGACAATTGGCAGATCTACACTAGCGACTACGTCCTCACCCTAGACGAGATCCAGGGCTGGAGAGGCTAAAGTGGCGGATATGCTCGGTTAGAGATTCGTCATGTCGTCAATGGACCTCGGCGTCTTGGCCGCTTAGTTATCAGACCCTTTTGTTTCCGGATCGAGATAGCTGTGTGGTTGTACAGATTACGCACATCGAAACTCAAATCAAGATGATGCCCTTGGCGGGAACAAGTTCACCCCATTCGTCCCAACACAACTGTTTACCCCTGCTTGGCACTCAATCTTCGGGCAACTTACCGATACAGCCGGGAAGGGGGCTAGACTTACGGGCGGGGAGGACGGTGGACGTCGGTAAACTCCTCTCGGACCCCCAATTCGATATTGTCTAGCGCCCACTAGGATGGTGCCGGGATTGCTCGCCGTGATGAATTGCCGGGAGCAGTGGGTGTTGTGAGTTGCTCTATAAAAGCTGTCGGCAACGACCGGTTCTATCTTCTTTCTTTCACTTATCACTTATACCTCTGTTGTGGGTGTACAAATCCCAGGAACCTGGTTGTCCTACTTGAATCTGGATCAAATTAAACGTCGTCAGCCGTACCAAATATGCAACTCATCGCTCTTTTCGCCCTATTGGGTACCGCAGCCGTGGCTGTCGGCCAGGTCACCGGGCCTAACGTCACAACTGGAGCACTTGGAGATGCAAAGGAGGTTAGGAATAATCCAGTCATTGGAGAGACCTGGGTTTCTACCTTCGACTCGGCTGCGGTCAAGGGCACGGTCAAGGCTGTCGCCCACACCGTCGGCATCAACTACACCCTCGATGTGACAGGGTTGGCGGCAGATAAGGGGCCATACAGTATGTATCATTGAACCAAGCTGGCGGAAATCTGTACTGATCTTGTCTTAGAGTACCATATCCACGTACGCGCTGTCCCGGAAAGCGGCAACTGCACTGAGACCGGCGGTCATCTCGACCCGTACGTGCGCGGGGACACGCCCCCTTGTGTGAACACCTTGCCCCAAACATGCGAAGTGGGCGACTTGTCGGGGAAATACGGCACGGTGGCCGGGCCGGTTGCTAGAAAACAGTAAGTGATACACGTGGTCATGATCAGATTGAGGGAGGGGTTGCTCACCGGTCAATTTTCAAGCTTCAACGATAAATACACGGCCTTGAACCCCATCCAATTGGGCTACATCGGCAACCGGTCCATTGTGTTTCACGACAACACTGGTGCTCGCATTGCATGTGCGACGCTGAAGAAAGTGGAAACCCATGACGACACATGTCAGTAAAGGTTCCGGTGGACAAGCATGTGGCGTGGTCTTAAACCAATCCACGAAATCTTTCTTACCCCCTAGCGTTTTTAGCTTTTCGCTTTAGAGCTCGTGAATTTCTGTGGGCTACGCATACTACAAGCCGCAAGCCGATGCTAAATAGAAAACACGACCCCTCTTTTTATCTATACAAGTTCCGTGTTTGGCCAAAAGGGTTCAGAGCCGGTGGTTACCACTGGGGATAAGAAACCGCAGCCCATGTAAACTAGGTACCTTACCCATCACAGCCCCCCGGGGCTACCTATTCCCCAACCCCACGAATAGCTCGCCGCCCGTACGGAGCACAAGCAGTGACTTTGAATGAATCCACCACGTCGTACTTTCCTCCATCTAGCTCAAATTGTGAACTTGCCACTAGCGAGAGGACCCAGCACTTTATCTCTGCTTTCATTAGACGTACTTTTTTAATGATCGATGTCCTCAAAACAACAAGGGGGGTTTTTATGGGCTGCGTGCCAAAGTAGCGGAAACTTGCGTGCCAGGAATGACCAATCCGGGTAAAGACTTGTGAGATGAGATTGGCAATATCTATGGCGACCTTGATCATTCGTTCCTTAAAGCTGCTCTATTGTACTTCTACTCCAGTCCCGAGGGTTAGTATACAAAATGACATGCTTACAAGTTTGGAAGATTTTAAGATGCCCAACCCCTGTAAGAAAGCTTTTGATGGTTGCCTCCGCCATGGCGTATTGCAAATGTGGTTGGAAATCGACGGGAACCTCGGCTGTATTATCGACCAGTAATTTATCAGTGGCCTTTTCAAAGAGCGGCCAAACTTCACATTGTTGAAGTGTCAGCATGATGAACCCACCGTCCTATAACAACGGTCGCATCGGATGCTTACTTGTGCCGTGCTTGACCAGTGGTCCGAACCAATAATGGGTTCGTTCGCCGTGGCGGTAAACGTAACCATATGTACCTTATTCAACAACATGAGATCGACAATGTCTCAGAATAGTTGATCATAAGGCATCTTGGCTCCTTGGGAAGAATTTGGGCGGCGTGACACAAGCAGTTAGCAAACCAATACAGGATGACCTCGGACTGACTTACGGGAATCTACCTAGGTACTTAGGTACCTTGGGTTACGGTAAGGCCCTTATGCTATTGCTATTCATGGACCCCCCGACTCTACGCTAGGTATACTATTCGTGTCCGCATGGAAGTGGTTTGCGATCGTCCTCCGGGGGAATGTCAGCGCATGGCCAGGCCGAGCCTTACCCCTCAATACCTAGGTACACACGCGTATCGACAGAAATGATAGGTACCTACCTACCTCGCTTCCTCCCGTCCCCAACCAACATGAAGAACCAAGCATGTGGTGCGGCACAGCACAGCAAGCCGGGTATCGCCTGGCTTGTGGGCGTTGGCATTGCCTGCCGGTTTTGCTGATTCCGCTGGCTCTGTTCGTTTTACTGGCTCTGGTGGCACTGCTAGTGGCTTATTGCATCTGTGAAGCTTATTTGACTGGTAAGCCCAACGAGCCTTGCGGAGAGTTTGTAAGGCTAGCCCCACTCCTCATTTTCCTACTTTATGATGTTCGGCCCGCCCGCGGCGGGTTGGATCCGTCTGACACTCATTGTCCGCCACTCATCTACAGTTATCCCTCCATCCGTCCATTAATTTCCTTTTTGGAAGGAACATTACCACACTTATTTAGCATTTCTCATCGAAAGAAAACCGAACATGAAGGGAGTTCTGTGCAGCCGTTGTAGTAGAATCTTGACTGGTTTCAAACACGAGAATAACCATAAGCGAAGGCGAATTGGGCCGCCACCCCCCCTTATCGAGTCATTTGAGGCCCTCTGCGGCGGGACTGATGCTGGATGCTTCATTTGTACACAAGTCAACCAAAGACTGGTCTCCAACACTGAGTGGAACGATCTCAAGTTTCGATCAACCAGGTATCTGTTCGAAGATTTTGGCGTCCCTGGACTGCTTAATATCTATGTAGAATGGGAGCACAACCGTGGTGTCATGAACGATTGTCTGACTCTCCGTATGATGCCTGTTCGTCCAGGTTTGTATCTAATCCTCGCTTTCAATTGGGCGGTACATACCTCGTTTCTAACCATGTCAATAGGCGTCGACCCCTCCAAAATATTCCTCACATTGGGGCGAGACCTTGCCTCAGAAAGAACCATTGAGTTGATGCAGATGTGGCTCTCCACTTGCCTGTCTTGCCATGATGAGTGCTCTCTGAGCGTTGGAAATGCGATCAAGCCCCAACTACCGACTCGGCTTCTCGATGTTGGGGACTCCAGGGCCGAGTTATGCCGACTGCGACTTACATCCTCCGGCAGTCTGGACTGTATTTCGAAGGGGTACCTTACCTTGAGTCATCGGTGGAACGAATCGAACTTCCTCAAACTCAACTCTTCCAACATGGACCATATGTTGGAAGGCATTCCGATATCGACTCTACCGCGGTGCTTTCGGGATGCTGTTTTCCTTGCCCATAAATTCGGCGTTCGCTATTTATGGATCGACAGTCTCTGCATCAAGCAAGACAGCGAAGAGGACTGGGGGAGAGAAGCACCAAGAATGAAGGACGTCTATGGAGGAGCAGTCGTCAATATTGTCGCAGGTCATTCAACTGGCCCCGAAGACAGTTTGTTCCACACCAAAGACCGGCTGTTTGCCCAATCAGCTATCATTAAATCGGAATGGAAGTATACAAGATTATCCGACAACATCATTTGGAATCACACAAACATCAAGCAAGACTTCGAAAGCGCCCCGCTAACACGACGCGGCTGGGTTTTTCAAGAGCTCATGCTGGCCCCCCGCACCCTGCAGTTCGGCAAGACGCAAGTGTACTGGAGATGCTCGAAACTATTTGCATGCGAAAGCTTACCTCATGGCGCCTCGTCCCCTGAAGGAGAGGCGGTCACCTACGGCACTGACTTGAAAGAGCTGAAGGTCGCAACTTTCTACGGCCCGGGTTACGTCGCCTGGCTGTGGAAAGATATTCTTGTGAAGTATTCCCGCTGCAAGTTGACCTTTTGCAAGGATAAACTTGTTGCTCTCTCTGGCATTGCTGAGCGATTTCAGGAATTCACCGCAGACCGCTATTGCGCTGGATTGTGGTGGTCGTCAATGATAGAGTCTCTTTCTTGGAGACGCGACAGTTGGGCCAGGAAACCGGCAAAGCCTCGACCAGAGTACTGTGCTCCGACATGGTCATGGGCCTCAATCGATGAGCCAATGGACTTTCGGGACCATGGGCCTGTGTATCAAGGTACATTTTGGTCGCTGGAGCTGGCGGATGCTGTGGACGCACATCCAATTGTGCCGCGAGATGGAGACCGTGCAGAACGAGTGAAGGATGCTATCAGAATACGGGGAAGCCTCCATTCATTTGTGATCTTGTTTGATGGTGATGAGGGAGTCCACTGCAAAATTGATGGAGAGACCAGGGCTGGAGGTGACCAGTTCACTCCCGACATAGCGCTTCAGAGTCCGGAGAATACGGAGCTATGGATCCTGCCCACTTTGTTAAGATCATTAGCTTCGCGGACCGGATCGCATCTTTTTCCGGAGGAGGATCTTGTTCTGGAGGGGTTGGTTTTGATGAAATCGGAAGACCCGTCAGACCCCACAGGGACCAGCAGGGATGGCGAAAGTTATAAACGCGTCGGTCATTTTCGGAGCGGGAAAATGACGGTGGGCATGAAAGACAAGGCTTTCGGGATACAGATCTTTGAAGAGGAGTCTGAGGATGAGATTTTTGACGAGGAGTCTTTCTTTCAAGGGGATGGTGCTGGCGAGGATGATGCTAACGGGGATGGTCCTGAAGAGGGTAAGGCTGAAGAGGATGAACCGGATTGGAACGACTACGAAGACGTTCCGACCGGCCGGTATTTCAAGCTGCGGAGACGACGTGGGGCATGGACTGAGATTGAAATTGTGTGATCCACTCGCGTTTGAGAACGCCTACGTCGGTACATGTACCTAGGTAGTTAGCTTCTTATGATCGGTAAAAGATGAGATCTAACTCTAAGGCAAATAATGTGGGAGGGTTCCCGGAAGATTCTAGGCATAAACGAAGTAAAATACCGCATCGGGGCCCGATTACGGGGTGGCATTGCATCCCCGTCGGGGAAAGGCATGCCACGAAAAGACATACCGCCCCCTACAAGATGATATGCCGTGTGAAGATGTTATATCAAGTCGATCAGGAATCTGAAGCTCCGCTGCAGCTTGAATCGGTTGTAGAACTATCTCAGGCCACCAAGGAGTTAAAAATTGAATGGTCACAAAAAGAAATGGGACCATGAGTCATGGGCCACAGAGAGTCTGAGGACATGCGCGAAGACGGGGAGGAGATCAGTCGAGCTACTGACATGACTACCATGTAACCGAAATCTGTAACCTTTTAAGAGTTGGAGGCAAAAAGTAGCGATCTGGGGCAGGATGGGACATCATAAGATGAAATAAAACCCGTATTTCGTACTTAGGAAGGCTTCGTCATAACTCATAACCAAACCTCCAATTCCATCCATTAACGGTCTGAACTATACTGTGAAGTTCGCTTTTTTAGCCGTACATGTACTTTAAGACCGACAAGCCCACGGAAGTACGAGGATATGATGGGTGACGCCTTGGGGCCCTTGTCACTGGCGCCGGTTTGTACCCGTCACGGCGACGGCGACCGTCCGGGAATGCGAATGGGATCGCATCCATGGTCCGGCAAAATATTGGGCAAAGGGGTACGCGTTGGGTGTGTAGAGGCAGCAACCGTACCGCAAGGTAAGACTGTGAATTTTTGCTTCCCAAACTGAAACTTTTGTGTTTGCTTCCTACTAATTATATATTCGTTTCTTGCATGTGCGGTTGGCGCGCGTCTCATGTGTACTCACCTCAGTTTGTCAAACATATTCCCGTGACTTGACAAGAAAGGTTTGAATCTTGGGATTCTCAAATCCAACAGGCAAGCTAAATGTACCTATCAACGAGATCGGATGATGGTCAGCTGGTGGGGTCATGGTGCGCTGTCGTACACTGGAATAAAGCCCAAGCAATATACCTTGCAAGACGCCTCATCCCTCCGCCTAGCCCAACGGCCGGATGCAGGGTCGCTGCGCCTCCAACGGTCATGCCTCGCACGTCTCAAGTACCAACTGACTGGGCATGGATTGTTCCAACCTTTTTTGTCCCTGTCGGAATGCATCAATCTTCACTGAAGGTGGGCTGTTATTTTCACCGAGGTTGAAGTCAACAAAGACACATATTTCTTTATTTATCAAGAGGCCCTTCCACATTAAAAGCTCCATACGAAGCCCCGGATTTTAATTGAGTCAACAACTCAAACTGTACGACACCCACCTCAAAAAACTCTGTACCTGACAACACACACACCACTCGGACCCCATCAACCAACCAACCAACCATGTCGCAAACTCCCAGCACCACACCCGCAGCAGCGGCATCCGCAAGAACAAATCCCAACAACCCGGACCCCAAATCCGCCAACCCCCTCTACAACCCAGCCCTGCCCACGGACCACACCCTCCTCCGCCAAACCCTCCGCCCAGCCCCGGACGCAACCGCCCTCTGCACGCCCTACATCCCCTCCGCCTCCACCCTGCCCAAACTCACCTTCCCCACCCCCTCCACCAAACCGCCCAACCCCGCCAACGTCCTCCTCCTCATCCCCACAGCCAACGCCTCCAAAACCGCCCTCCTCACCACCCACCTCGCCAACACCCGCCCGCCGCACGTCGCCCAGCTCACCCACCTGCAGATCCCCGCCGAGTCGGGCGTCGGCGAGCAGCCGTACGATAGTGCGGGACCGCGCGGCGCGTTCAACAGGGTGCTGGGCGCGGTGCGTGCGCTGCAGGGGGATGCGGAGCATAGAGCGGTGTTGAGCGAGAGGGGGGTTGGGACGGTGGTGGTCGGGGCGGTGGAGAATTTTGTGAGGAGGGAGAGGCAGGCTGGGGAGGGTGAGGGGGGCAGGTGGTGCCGGTGGATTATGGGGTGGTGGTGTTTTGTCGGATTCCGTTGGTTGGGGAGATAAAGTGGGAGTGGAGGGTGGGTGTGTCGAAGGGGGTGACGGTGCCGGTGGATTATTGGAGGGCGGCGGAGGGGTTTGGGTTTGAGGATGAGGAGCATATGCATGGGAAGGTGACGGTTGGGGAGGTGCTGGCGGCGAATTTGGGAGTGGAAAAGGCGGATTGGTTTCGCGGGTTGACGGACGTGTCGAGGTATGACTTGTTGAGGGACGCTGTGAAGGGGATGGATGTCCCCTGGCCCGTGGTTGGGGATGAGCCCGCTGCGGTGGTGTAGAGCCTGGCATCCGGGCTCGTACAACGTTGAGTTTAAGTTCAGATCGACTACAATACAACTATGCATTAGACTAGAAACTACCTTGTGTTCAGCACTGTACATTTTGAATTTGATCCCATGTCCGAGGTGGATGGCTAGTAGTAATTCCTCCGAGATCTCGTCCCAAAGCTCTACCTACGGCTGGCCTGCCTTTTCGGGCGCCTTTGATGAACGCGCGTCCCGGGTCGTCAGGCTTTTCCACAGCGCACGAAACCACTTGATCCGCTCTTTAAAGAACCGAGTGATGGGGTCGCTTTTAGCAAGCCAGACCCGCCAAACAATCACAATGACGATGGTGGCCGGAACAGTGGTAACCCAATAAACCCACAGTTTGTTTGACACCTGCCATGTCCCGTCCTCGTCGCTCATGTTGAAAAACGTGGTGCTGAAGAGGGCCTATGACCGGTCAGAAAAGTGGAACAGACACAAGCTATCAAAACGTACCGAGATAAAGGTCGCCGGCAGAAAGATCATAGTCAGGAGCGCAATCGACTTCATGACACTGTTGTCCTGGCGAGCGAGACTGTTGAAGGCCTATTGTATGTGAGTCTTACTTGTTATTAACAGAAGTATTTGTGCCATTACATACCAGGTTGATCTCATTCTTGAGTCGTTCCTGATTGGAATCAGACCGCAACTTCAAGGCCTTGACTAGCGAGATTTGGAACTGAGCATAGTCCTTGGCCTGCTCTCTGTACGTCTCCCCTAGGTCGGGATGTAGCCGCTTGTGGATTGCAATTCGACACTGCTGCATTTGCTGTAGTGTATCGATGCTAGCCTCGAGGATTTCGGATGTATGAATCGCGTGACGGGACATCTCGTGGATGGCCCAAAGATGGCACCGGTCCGCATACGTGTCTGGCACCAGTTAGCACGATATGGTACCAGGTTGTTGGATCATTTTTTTCTCACTTTTTCGAGGACCCGCACAGGGTCTCGCACACGCCAAACCGAGATGTCTGCATGGACGGCTATCTGGTCCACGAGATGGGTGTGCATGGCAAATGGATCTCGAAAGTCGAGCGGCTCAGACCGCCTCTCCAGAAGCTTTTGTAACTCACGGTGGAAATCTGATGGTGTGTCGACACACAGGACCTGGGACAGCTGCGAAGAGTCCCAGCGGGTGAAGAAGGACATCTCGAACCACCTGTACTCTTTTGTGCCTTTCACGTATTCCTCACCATCGTCATGGGCGTCTTTCTTCCCTACCTTCTTGACCATTTTTAAGAGACACCGGAACCAAGTCGCTGCATCATCAGCTTTTAGAAATGCCGGCGGGATCCGTCAGAAACCTACTGTAGCTTGTAACATGGTTGGCGGGGGGTGCGAGTCGGTCAGAATAGCTTGCCTTGCTCCCAAAGTAGCCGTTGAGCTCGAAGCACATTTTATTTCCCACGAAATCGGGTACGCCGAAATGGCCGAGGAGCTTCTGGCGCTGCCCATTACCGTCTGTGGCCTCATACTCGATTACATCGAGAAAGCTGAGTCGATCAGTCTTGAAGAACGGGAATGGTAGATGAACTTGGGTGTTTCTCACATATAACATTGTTTGGGGAGCTCGGCTAGCTAAGGGCTGGTTAGTCTACTAGCAGTTGCCTGGCTATCCCATCTATGTAAACCTACCGCGTCGATTGAGAAGACCAATTCCTTCCACTTCCACCGGTTTCCCGGTACTACGATCTGTCAGCTCACGGTTACGAGCTTTCTTTCGTATGATGTGGACTTAGGGCCATGGAATACAGGAGACTCACGGGACTCGAGGACAATCATCTGTCGAGTTGAATCGGGTGGTGGTATGGGATGAGAGCCGCGCCTCTCGTGGACTGGCAAATGGGGTGAGGGACTACAAGGAGAGCGCCCAGATGATTAACCAGGTGAAAGCAGAGTTGCCAGGGTGTCAAATCAGAAAACTGCCATGGAGGGCTAAAACTGTCGAGGGAACGACCGTATCGGCGGTCAACTACTTTAAGCGTCTGCTCCGCCGGGCTGCGGTCCTCGCGCATAAGCTAAAGCACAACTTGCCTCACACAGCCTGACGAAGCGGGATTTGGTTTAACGACCGGCCAACCAAGCGCCCCAAAGATCAAGGGAGCTGGCCCTACTGTGGCCCTGCTGGGCCGCCCACTTGCAGCTTCTTTGCCTGATTGGGCGGATATCCTCAACCCCTGCCATTGTTTCAAAACAACAGCCGAACTGCGGCGAGTGGTGTCACTGTGTCAGTCACACGAGAAGTGCTCTTGCGGAAGTGATCCGATTTTGACTCCCGTCAGGCGCAGATAGACCCGCAGAACAGCTGGTACAAAGCTCATAGGATGGGATTAAGAGTCGTATGAGGCCAATCGACACGCCGTCCTATTGCACACATGTCAGTTAGTTAGGCTCGAAAGCAAGCTCGAGAGCTGGCCCAGTTGAGCCTTGGCTGTTTGTCTGTCTGCCCTCGTTGAAGTGCGAGCCTGCTCTGCCGCCTTTTTGCTCTTTTTTTGAAGCCCTGACCGTGTGTGCTCCGAGGGCTGCGTGGGCCGAACTAGGCTTCCCACCAGGCAAACCGCGACCGTTCTCATCTACTGAGGCCACGTAACACCTCAAACAAGGCATTGCCCCGGGTATTGAGTTGATATCTTTAGCCACGGGTCACGGCAGCAACAGAAATTTGAATCCAGTTGTTCGAGGTTGATGATGATTGTCGGGGAGCTTGGCAGAATCTCAAGCTCTCCAGTAAGTGGGGCCGTTACCTGGGCCACTTGAGTGGGGATCAGCCAGACCACATTGAACGGCACGGGTCATCTTTCAACCGTGCGCCCACACACGCAGGTAGCCCTGGCCGAAATTTCCAAATTCGCGAAAACCCACGAGAGGGACCGATCGACCGACGACACCGCACGACAACCACCCTCACCACATCACGACCGGATCCAGCCGTCAAAATGGTCAACGTTCCCAAGACCCGGAAGACCTACTGCAAGGGGCGGGAGTGCAACAAGCACACCCTCCACAAGGTCACCCAGTACAAGGCCGGCAAGGCCTCATCATTCGCGCAGGGTAAACGCCGTTACGACCGCAAGCAGTCCGGTTACGGTGGTCAGACCAAGCCCGTCTTCCACAAGAAGGCGAAGACCACCAAGAAGGTCGTCCTCCGGCTGGTGAGATCACGCCCCATTGCGAAACTCGGGATGCGGGGCAGGAGTCGCTAAACTGGGTTGGATAGGAATGCTCGTCATGCAAGACCAAGAAGCAGCTCCCGCTCAAGCGGTGCAAGCACTTCGAGCTTGGGTAAGTTTTCCCCGATGTGCATTTTGTTCTTGTTCGAGAGAGACCGCCGAGATATCCGAGACCACGACGTTCGATTTCGACGAGCCGCCAACCGTGGCGCACCCGGGCCGACCGAGCAACATCCACGCCGAGGACAATGGATAATTTGGTTGGAGACGGCGAGGATACGTAGCCCGGCGGCAATGAGCGGGATCAGAAATCACGAGGGACAGCCAAACCGATGCTACTTGGGACGACTTTGGTTCCGCCCAGCTTTGTCGCCCGGCACAACACGCAAACTCACTGCCCGTCGCCTCTGTTTGCAGAAGCTGTCGGAAGGTGACGCTATTTTGCGGAGGGAAGGCGAAGCGCATGCCACAGTGACCTCCCCTGACGGCCGACCTATGCTGCGCACCCCGCGTATCGAACTCGGACCGGCGGTCTCTCTTAACCTTATTGCGCAGCACGCAGACGAACCGGTTCTGACACTCGGATACAGTGGTGACAAGAAGACCAAGGGTGCCGCCCTCGTGTTCTAAGCGCGTCACAGTGGGGGGAATCGGTGGTGACGAAATGAGGACATGGCTTCGGTCCTTCGGAAGCTGGCCTTGCATGGCCCTGCCCGCCATGCAGTGGGAATCCAGAAAGCGATTTCGATCTTGACATGGGGGAATCCGGGCATAGAGGAACATGTACATGGGCATGGGTGGTTCGGACGTGGAACAACAAGCACAATACCATCCTTGGGGCGTTTCGTCTGCGCTTTTTATTCACGAATAATGCTTCTAGTCCCCGCGCGTCAGATGTTTGGTTCCCGCAAGCTCTCTTGTTGGAGTGGGAAAAAGGCGCCCGTAGCTCTCGAATGCCGAATGCCAAGCCGTTTGCCCACCACGCGGCAGACAAGTCAACAACGATCACGATTGCAGTGAGGAAGAGTGATGCGACGAGCACCCACGGAGGCCAGTCCTTTCTGTTTGGAAATACTGACCACACGTCCCCGGGACTCACCATCGCCTACAATTTCAGAAGCGGTTTTGCCAGGGAGTTGTTACGTCCAGTCCAGACCCCACGTGGGCCAAGTTTCAGCGCGCGAATTTTATAAGCCTCGGTAAGGTAGGCAACCGATGGGAGAAAAAGATCGTTAAAGGGCCCGTCGAAGCCCATGAGCGTTGTACGCGTGTGATGCTCGACGGCACCCAAGTTTGCAAGAACGGGACGGTCTTAAAACATGACTGGGTCTCGTTATATTTGTGCTACCCACCATCGCGCGCTCATCGAGTCATCAGCCATCGCCAATCCCGATGTGATAACGGAGATCCGAGACTACGGTAAGGTTCCCCCGTGTTGCTAAATGTTGCTAAATGCTGCTAGCTGGCCCAGCCCCAGCCGCAGCTACCGCCATCACCAATAAAGTGCACGAGCTAAGAGGTCGGAGTAAAGCCACGGGCCATGGACGGCGAAGAGTGGCTTCAGCCGCACTGCACCTGTTCGGGTCTAAAAGACTCACCCGAACGGTCGGGCAGACAGCACATGCCTAATATGAGGACTCCAATGCCCGTGGTTGCAGGCTCACCTACGTCCCGATTTGGTTTATGCCTTATGGTCATGGAAGTCAACAAAAGCAACAAAACGGGGTGTCAACGCTAGGAACCGAAAGGAGCAGTTGAACGCTACCGTTCGCATTACTAGAGGACACTCTAACTATTTCATACGACAGCAAGCAATTTATCAACCCAGGTTTTGTGTTGACGGTTAGTGAGTTTCACCGGAGGTACGGTTGAGCAACATGCAACAACCCCTGATCCGCTCAGGAGATAATCGGGCCACCTATTCGTACACTCTGCAGACCACGGATGATCACGACGAACATGAAGAACGGACGGGTAATACCTCTACGGGACGAGAATCACCTGTGTGGCGGGCAGGGGATACCCCGAACTACAAGCCAACGCCGCTCCGATGGCCGTTCATTGGTACCGTCATAGCACTTCTGCTCGCGGTCATTGTGCTGGTTATTGTCGCTGAGCGGCGAATGCCAAACTCAGACAGTGATGTCCGGATTTTGGGTGTTCATCCGAACGCTACACAGCCAGTCCGCTTCGCGCGAGCCGCCTTGTCCAACACATCAACTGTTGAGGTTGGGGTGACTACGACTGAAACCCCAAAGCCGTCCTTGGGCCTTTTATCCAGTACGCCCTCACCACAGTCTCCGAGAAGCAGCTCCACGACCAACGAGCAGATCAGAATTCTCGCTCAAAGCGTTACCGAAACCAGCACTCAACACCAACGCCTCCGCTCATTTCCGGGTCTATCTCGACACAATCCTCGACGTCGCCTATTTCAGCATCTCCGTCCTCGACCACGACACCTAAACCTCTCGTCGCCTCGGGATCGGAGACTGCAACTCGGACAGCCCCTGTTTCCCTGCCACGCAATGGCAGCACACAGCTCAACTTGCAGAATGTCGCTACTACATCCTCCTCGACCACGACACCCAAACCTTTCGTCGCCTCGGGATCGGAAACTGCAACTCGGACAGTCCCTGTTTCCTTGTCACGTAGTAGTAGCAGCCAGGTGAACTTGCAGAATACCGCTACTAAATCCTCCACGCCCAGTACGCCATCAACCCGAACGATGAGCACACCGAGCTCCGCAAGCAGTACAGCCAGCCTTCCAAGCGGTGCTCGGTTGATCCCCATCTCTACCTCAGTTTCCAAATTCACGACCAGCATCACCGTGCCAGTATCAACAGTTACCTTCACCTCGACTTTCACGTCAAACCAGACGTTCGTATTCACCAGCGACTCAACATTCGTGACAACCATCTTGTCGACCGTCCCCGTACCCAGCGCCACGACGTATTACTCCCATGTCACAGTTAATGGAACCCAGGCCAGCATGCCCGTGTCGACCGCGACAGCCACCTACACCACTGTCATTACGCTGACTTCGAGCGTGACATTCGGCGGCACAATCGAATCAACCGCCACTACGGTGGGGACGACCACTGGGACAACCACCATCACCGGCGTCGTCATACCCAGTGTGGGGGAGGTCACCATCACATACTACAGAACGGAGTTCCCACCGGAGGAACTGCCGCCGACCAAGGCTCCGGACCCCGTCAAGGTGACTGGAGTGGAAGTGATAGAAGGGACGGCCGTGGATATTGTGCAGACACAGGGGCCTGTTGTTGTGGTTGTCGGCCCCTCGAACAAGGTTGAGACTCAGATCGTTGGTCCGCAGGTCAGCACTGGGGTGGCCCGAGTAGGAGGATCGGTTGTTACGAATCTTGTGGTTGTGACCCCTACGCCACAAGGGCGACCGGCTCAGGTGGTCACCATGGTTGGCGGGACGCCCGTGACGGTCATTAACAACCAGGACCCGGTGACTGTGGTGAGGGAGGTGGATGGTGTTCAGCGCACTATCGTTGAGACCCCACCTCCTCAGACCGTTGTCAGCGTTCAAGGAGGCGTCGCTACCACGATCATGGCAAGCCAGCCTATCACCAACACCGTCGTCGGAAATGTTGGAGGCACGCCGGTTACCCGGGTCTTTGTTACGACACCTGCTGGGCCGCCCTTCGAACCGGTGTCATACACGGTTGTCAGAGACGCCGGAGGAACGTTGGTGACGGAAGTTATTGTCACCACTCCGACTGCTGCCGGTCAACCGCTTACGCTTACGGCTGTTGATGTCGTCGGGGGAAGGCCGGTTACGCAAGTTGTGGTGACAACTGTCAACGCGGCTGTGGTCAGGCCAGTTTCCTTCACCATCACGACCAATGTGGGTGGTACCCCGACGGTTATTACGGTAACGCCGTCTCCCACAACGACCGTGGAAACCATCAACGGAACCCCGGTCACCCGGGTTATTACACCGCCAGTGACCAGCTTCACCACAACCGTGGGCGGTACCCTGACGACTCAGGTTGTCGTCACCACCCCAACAGGCACCGAGCCCATCACACTAACTGTTGTGTCCACATCCGGCGGCTCCCTCAGCACTTTCACCACTACCATTCCCCCAACCACACGCCTCACCACCATCTCCGGCACGCTACGAATCATCACCTCCACACCCTCCGCGAGCACAATCCGCTCCACCCGCCCCGCCACCACACGCACCTTCACCTCCACCTCCACCGCTTCACGCACCAGCACCCCCCTGCCGTCATCATCACCTCAACCCGCACCTACCGCTGGACCGAAGCCGACATCTTCCTCGGCACCTTCCTCCCGCCGCTCCTGGCCGTCGCCCTGGTAATCCCCCTGCGCATCATCGACCTCAACGCCAAGCTCTACCAGCCCTTCCAATCCTCACCCACCCCCCGATCAGCACCACCACCACCAACCCAACACCCCTTCTTCCCTATCCACCCACCCCCTCCTGCAGCAATACACGGGCCTGCACACCCTACTCACCCCGCTGCAGCTGCTGCTGCACACCCACCAGCCCGTCCCCTTCCTCACCACCCTCGCCGTCGCCCTCGCCTCCCTCGCGCGCGCTCGCCGTCGAGGCCGTCGGGATCAAGCTGCACGGCGCGTGCTGGGCGAATACGGCGAGCGCCGGGTGTGCGCCGCGCTGGGGGTCAGTGTCGAGGTGTGGCCGGCGTATGTGTTTGGTGGGCGTGTTGGTGGTGGTGGGGGGGGCTTTTGGCGGTGGTCGGGTGGTTGGTCAACGGTGGGTGACGGGGCGTTGGTGGCGGATCCGTGGGTGTCTTGCGGGGGTGGCGTCGTTGGCGGGGGATGGGGTGGTGAGGGGCGGGTTGGAGAGGTGGGGAGGGGCGTGGTCAGGACGGTGGTTGGTGGGAGGATGTATGGGTTGGGGTGGTTTAGGGGGAACAATGGGGGGGGAGGGAGTATGGAGTTGTGGTGGTGGAGGGGCGGGGGAGGGGTTGAGGAGAGGGGGGGGTGGTTGATGTTAAATGAGGGTGAAGGGGAGTTCCAAGAGGATGGATTGATAGCGGCGGGATGGGGTGCGCGACGCCAGCTGTGCCGTTTATGACGCTGCGGTATCCGTGGCGAATCGCGTTTATCCTGTTCCAGCTGGCCGTGCTCATCTTCATTATTTACTATCATGCCTACTACCGCGGCGGCATCCGCGACAACGGCCGGCTGTGGTTGTTCCTGAACTCCAACCATTTTGGTGTGCGGTTTGTCTCGGCCATCATCGGTGTGGTAATTGCCTTTTGCTGGCAATCGTTCTTCCTCAGTAAGTCCTCCTATCCTACTTTCCTACATTTTTCATCCTCGTTTCTCTCTTTCTATGCACCGTTTGCCTACCTACTAACCTCATACCACAGGCGTCAGCACGATGACCCCCTTCCACCTCCTCTCCCAACGCACACAACCCCCGGGCCCTCCATCCTCTTCGTCCACCCACGAACCCCTTCTCAGGCATCTACTCAGCCATCAAGCACCGCCAGCCCTTCCTCCTCGCCGTCTCCCTCGCGGCGGCCTTTTCCGAGTTCCTGCCCGTCGTGCTCTCCAACGTGCCCTTCAACCTCGCGCAGACGGGCACAGCGGCGACGGTCTGCGCCGTGCTGAGCTGTGTCGGCCTGGGCTTGTTTCTTGTAGTGCTGGGCGCGTCATTTGCGATCAGATACCCGCCTATGCCGGTTGATCCGCGCTGTGTGGCCGGGTTGATGTGGTATGTTGCAAGGAGTGGGATGGTGGCGGACTTTGGCGGGGTGTCGAGGTTGGAAGCGAAGGAAAGGGAGGAGATGGTCAAGGGGATGGGGAGAAGGTACTTTTATGGCGTTTTGGAGGGTGATGGGGAGGGTGTGAGGCTTGGGGTGGATTGTGTTGTTGGTGTGGGAGCAGAGGAGGAGATGGGGTATCGGGGTGCTGAGGGAGTCTTCATGGGGAGTAATCCGGGCAGGAAGTGAGGTTGTGATATGAAGACCGCTAGTATTGTTTTCAAGTCTCACCACAGCGTCTACTTCGCTACTTTCTTGTCATGGGTTTTTTGGGGAGCAGTATGTCGGGCTGGTTTAAGATGGCTCTAATCACCTATTACAGATTGAGCATTTGGTTCAGTTTCTTCCGGGTTATCGGTCTGTTTCCGATCTACTTGAAGTTGGGCTAGCTGGGTTTGTTTCGATATTATTGTTTCCTTTTCCGTTTTAGACCTAGATACAAACCGGCTGGTTCGGATGTAACGGGGAATCATATTCCGGAGTTAGGATGCGAAATTGACGGTGATGATAAATTAGTTAATGATTTGCCATCCGCTTGGCGGTTAAGTCAGGGGAGGGCTCATCTCATGGTTGCCAGTCATGTCACATTTCATAGGTCAATGGTTTGATTATTGTCTGGCAGTCAACAACAACAAACATGAAGTTTATGTTCGAAAGAAGTAGCATCTTGCAAGTTTCAATTCAAATTCATTGATCGCAATGAGGCCAGTGTTTGCGTCACAGACTCACGCAGATACTCAGACGGCACATTCCCCTTTGAATGGTTCGGACTCGCAAAACCCTCGGATCTCTTCGTATGTGGGATTGCCAAACGCTCAGACCCTCATCAATCAGCAGCCAGTCATGGCGAGCTGGGAATTGTCAGCCATTTCAGGGGGGCTGTGCCTGTGAGACACAGCTTCTGTTGCATCTGTTGCAACCAAGCTTAAATATGCCCCCCTGTCCGCTGGTTTTGAGAATTGGGTAGCATCTTGGCAGTTCCCCTGGTGCTTGAGGAAGTGATAACTCCCCGACGTTGTTTCGCACAGGCACTTTGAGTAGCACTGACGCGGGGGACGGGTCAAGCGAGCTATGTATGTCGCCGGGAATAAGTATCAGGTGGGACCGTGGAAACAGTCCGGTGCTGTGCCTTTCCCCTTCTTGAAGAGTGGCACAATTGTGAGATCAGATTGCTGCCTATCAAGGGGCTGGAACCGTGCCGGTGAGGGCGCCAGTGTGTGCCAAGGGCAGCTTGTGTTACAGCTAATAACGAACTAACCGTGCCGTGCCGCCGCGACGGATTCAATACCAAGGATGTAACCCTGCAACGCGGCTATCCGATCGTTCGTTTACTTGGCTCAAAGGTAATCGCCACGAATCCCACCGAGCAGGCGGCTCTTTTGCGGATGCCTGGTCGACGCCGCGAGCGTGGTATGGTGAAGGTCGCCATATCCTTAAACATGTTCGGGCCCATTCTTCGCATTTCACTTCGCTTTCTTCTAGGCTACTATCTGTTGTCTCGTTCATTAATTTATCCCCATCAGGCACCATGATATACGGACTAGACGATGTAAGAGAACTTGCTTTCAATGACACCTGCCTATCGAGACTGACCGAGCACTCACTAGGGATCGAACCTCCCCATCCCGAACCGGGAGCGGAACAATGGGGGGTCATTAATTGTCTGGAGTGGCCATCCTCAGAGGGCCGTGCTGCCTCCATGGAGCAAGCCAACATCCGAGGACGATGTCGATCTCATGCGCAAGCTGGAGTCTTCCCAAACGAGCCAAATGAGCCATGGATATGGGCAACCTTTACCACCTCCACCACCACCACTTTCAGTTCCTGACAGCGAGAGGGACGAGAGGAGGCCTTCAAGGTCCGCCTCCCAACCATCATTCTATCAGCCATCCTTTTCCTCGTCATCGCCGCCCTCATAGTAGTCAGCAGCATACTCGGCACCAAAATAGCCAAACTCGAAAACACCGTCTCACCCTTAGCCGTCGCTATGGCAGAATCAGCAGGCAACGGCACAACTACCAACACTAACAACAACAACGACAACTACACTCCCTCCGCCACCACCTCCTCCAACCCCAACAACCTCAACCCCTCCCAAACCTCCACCAACCCTCCCAACCCCGACAACACCCAAACACCCCCCGCAGCACTCCCGCCCACCATCCAAGTATCCGGCTGGACCTACCTCGGCTGCTTCTACGACTCGGAAGTGCGCGTGCTGCCAGACGCCTTCCTGTCTGACACGGAAATGACCAACGCCGGGTGTGCCGACTACTGCAGCGCGGACGGCAAGACGCCCAAGCACTTCGGCACCCAGGTCGCCGTGCAGTGCTACTGCGGCACGGCGACACAGGCGGTGCTGGCGAGCCGGCGCGCGCCGGACTGGATGTGCATGCATCAGTGTGGAGGGAGATGGGGGACGACAGAGAATTGTGGCGGGAATTGGGTGTTGAGTTTGTGGGAGAGGGATGAGGATGATTGAGCTGAGGGTTAGGATGTGAATGGGCCTGGGCTTTTACTTTCTTTCTTTCGTTCTTTTTGGGATTTTAGGGATTGGGGATTTAACATTAGGTGCATTGCGATGGCGTTCACAGTCATTTACCATCATTCATCCCGATTTCACGAGAGTATAATATTGCATTTTCCTGCACATAGCTCCGACTCCCACGCGTGACGTGGTCCGCCCCCTCACAAAATTAGAAGCACAAGTATGTGACAGGCTCTGGAATAGAACCAGTTCCTGATGGGGGGGCTGCTGGAACGGTGTGGTAATAGGTACCTACCACTTACAACCGAAGGGGTATCTACCTTGGTCATTATTCGTAGCGTAGGCATTTTGTAAGTGCAATGTGAAGCATCATGGCGTTGCAATTTTACGTTGCGAGGTAGTACATACCCCATCGACTTGGGCAGTTAAGAACCAGAGAATAAATGTTGTTTGTACATGCATTTCCGGATGCTACAAAGTATGTGAAGTAAAAGTATGATACAAGAACTGAAGTCGCCACCCATGCGGTAGCCTCATCATATCTCCCTCCCTTGGTGTTCCCCAGGCCTCAGTTGCAGGCAGTGGCCGCAGCGGTTACAGTGACAAGCCTCTCGGTAGTCACGGTCGAAGTGACGATCTGAGTGACAATGCTGGTGTAGGCTGACGTGGCGGTAACAGCGGCAGAGGTGGAAACCTCCTTCACACCCAAAGAGGAGGTGGGGGTGGCGCCAACGTCCTCATCCTCGCCATTGTCAGCGGGGCACTCGCCCTCCTCGGTGTTGTCGTCGTCCTCCTCAGGCTCCTCGCCGCCATCAACCGGGCACTCCTCATCGCCGTTATCCTCGCCCTCTCCCTCGTCCTCGTCCTCACCCTCATCACCGCCATCATCCACAGGGCATTCCTCGTCATCGGGGTTACCGGGACGGCGGTGGTGGTAGGAACCGGGGCCGGGTTCAGCCGAAGTCGCCGTGGCAGGAGCCGAAGCCGTGGTGACTGGGGCAGCCGAGGTCGCGGGCACCGCCGACGAAGCAGGAGCAGCTGTCGACGAAGGGCCACTGCCACTGCCGTCAGCAGCCACGACAAAGTCGGCGCAGGCCTCGTAGGTCTGATCAATATCCGGAGCATCCCAGAACCACTGGAGCACACAATCGCCAGCGGTCGTGCAGTCGCCGCCGAGGGACTCGGGCAGGGTGACGCTGAAGGCAGTGTTGTTGGCGGCCATGCCGGAGTTGGACGCGTAGTTCTGGAACTCGATCAGGGGATTGCCAATCATGGTGTTGCTGCTCGTCTTGACGACCGAGACGTTGGCATAGCCGGTGTGGGGCGCGGCGATGTTGACCCGGATGTCGATGGTCTGGCCGAGAGAGTAGGTCTGGACCAGGTCCGGGTTGTCTTCGAGCAGGAAGCCCTTGCAGAGCCAGAGATTGCAGTCTTCGGTCTGGCCGTTTCCTACAACCTGCTGGATGCCCTGGATGTTGCCGTTGATGTCGGAGCTTTGCTGGTAAAAGGGCTGGTCACCACAGGTGGCACGGTAGTTGTCGCCGGGGCCACGCCCGGGAGGTGAAGAGAGGTAGCCGTGGGCAACCACCAGGGGCAGCAGGCTGACAAGAGAAGCGTATCGGTACATTTTGTTCGGTTTTGGTTGTGAAATTTGCAAAAGCTGGTGCAATCAATGGTGAATACGCAAATACGCAAAGAGACCGTCAAGGCCTAGGGCTGAACGAAAGTGGTTGAAAGAATGTACAAAAAGAATGAATAGCGGTCTGGTCCCTCTTCTCTCTCAGAGGATGGATGGAGATCGGGTCCTGACCGTTGGGCTTCGAGGCCATACGGTTGATATATGTCACCCCATTCAGTTATCTAGGCCAAGCCCATGTTCATTGAAAGGATTTCGGGGGGACGGAGATGAGGGATTGCTCCATTGTCACGGCCAATGCAGGGGCTGGTGGCCCCCCCGCTTGATGACTTGATTTGGTCTCTGAGGGACTCGGGACCTGGTCAACGTGATGGAGTCTACGGAGAAAGGGGGTCTTCTTTCTCAACGCCTGAATTTATGTTTCTCAGGTCAACCCGGCTATGGGGAGCTATCATGGACATTGTGAGATAGAAACCAAGGTCAATCGTCCGTTGTTTTTCTCAATACCTTGGTCTGTAGGTTGTTTGTCTAATGTATACACACCCGCAACACGCGTGGCCCCCTTGTCGGTGATGTGCGTGGATCATGCTACCGTACTTCAGACGGTCTTGACCGCGGCTGCCGGCGTGGGGGTCTGTTCAACTCTCTCGGCCCCCTTTACGCGCTTGCAAGTTGCGCCGCATTCTAAGCGACTTCTCGCTCCCGTCCTGAAACATGCGGCGGCCCCACAAAACTCCTCGTCTCGAAGACGCACAAGTGACGACTGATGGGGTGTGATGTCGCACCAGTTATCGTGCACACTGCACTAGTATACACATACTGTGGGCATGGAGTGTCTGCGCGTCACTCAGTGTCGATGTCTTCCAATACGCCCACGTGGACAACCTGGTGGGCCGGCCCGGCCGGGAACGTCCCACCAGCTCCTTGATAATATCCGACCGTCTAAGCGATGTCCACAAGAATGAAACCACGCGCCTTGGCAGATCGGAGATGTCCCGAACCAAGAATTGCCCCGAGCCCGGAAACCGGGTAACCCACCATACTTGGGATGCAGAAGAGCCCTGTCCCCTTTTCTCCGCAGGACTGGTTGGAGGAATTACGCGCTCAGATGCGCTAGGTGCGGCAAGCACCTTTACATAGTTTCATGCGCCCTGGGGCCGCCCCCTTCGGAGATAACACTTACACACAACTTTGCGTTGGAGCAATCCAGCTAGTTATCTCCGAGCGATATCAAAACACCGGTTTTCCTCTGGCAAAGGCAAAGATCTATTCCTGCTACCAAGTTCGAGCGGCCCGGTAGTATTCAAGGTCAGGTTTAACGTCTTGGTATACACTGACAATTTTCTTGACATCCTAATGACGAGACATAGTCTCTGTCAACGTCTAGATATTTGGACAGTCTTTTGTTGCCAACGGCACTAAGGCCTCCTCGCGCTACTTCATAAAATCAAACCTGAGTCCTTTGCTCGCATTACAGACTCCAGACCTGAGCGATGCTGTCCACAACCAGACTCTTGCTGTTCTCTCTCAACCTCGCCCAAGACCAATTTGCGAAAGTCAAATCGATGGGCGCTGTGCTATTGGGTGAGGGAGCGAACTGCAGACGGGCAAGGCTGGCGGCAAGAGCCACATGCATGCCAAGCTCAGTTGGGGTCCCGGATTGGATTTGATTAGTGAGTGTGACTGTGTGGCTTTGTCCCGTCACATGACGAGCTGTGATCTTTGGGCAGATTCATGCCTGAGAAATGCTCCCGATTCATTTGACAAGCTAAGCAGATTTACGTTTGGTACCACACCAAGCTGTGGTTCTGTCACACGCCCGCTTACCACAAGTGACTGGAGCAGGGTTCTCCTTTTCAACGGCACCAGTCCCAGACCCTAGCCATCTAGACAGTAACTGGACTTGTGCTACTGTCAGTGTGAAGTTGTGTTCTCGAGCCTGATGCGCGGCCAGGCTCCGCAACTCCTCCCGACTCTCGGAACTGCCCCAAGATGGATCCCTTAAGCGCGCTGGCTATTGTCACTGCCGTTTTCCAGCTCACGGAGTTTGGCGTCAAATTCTTGTCCAAGGGCATCACCAGGTACAAGGACGCTCGGGCTAGGAGCGACGAGTTGCGCGCGATCCAGCAGGAACTTTCAGCTCTCAAGTTCAATCTTCAGAGGGTGTGTGACGAGGTCAACGACAAAGATGGCTTTAGCAAGCCTCAGCTCGTCAAGATCCTGGACGAATGTGAATCGCTCACATCAGAAATCCAGCTAATGGTCCCTGAAGATGGCGGGGAGCTGCCCCTGTCTCTGTGGACTAGCAGCAAAACTACCTCCTTGAGGCAGAGGTTCGGGAAGGTGAAGTCGATGGCTACTGAAGCAATTATCGTATCCATCTGGTGTGACCCCACCCCATTTACATCTTCCTCCCTGTTTCAGGCTGACCTCACTGCTAGGGAATCCAACAAGAACAACGAAAGGAGAGAGATCCAGTTCGGCAGGCAAATGGACGAGCTGCTGCAGTCGTTCAAGCTCGTTGAGGAAAGGCTGCGGCAGCGGGACACCCAGGCCCCCGACCAGGGACCACCTACTGTCCTGGATCCCGGTGTTTTAGTCCAGATTAGCGAGAGAAGCCGCGGGCTCAATGTCGACCAAGGCGCCGCTTCTGAGACAATGCGTGGCCTTTTCGACTCCGGAGAGCCCATCCCGTGCTCTGAGATTGAAATAGAAATCAGAACATCGCTCAGCCAAGGGTTCATGAGCCTCCCGCTGACGACACGTATCTGGCGTCGAGGCTGGAGTCTAGAGGGTTCCGACGTGGAAGCTCAGGGCCTGATAACCGCCGATGGCGCCAATGTCAAGTCCGTCGCTGCGCGGGCCGCTGCCCGCTTCAAATTCGAGGCAATCGAGGCACGGCAAAACGCCGTGTCCGACAGCATTTTGCAGACATACACCTGGATCTACAACCGAGAAAGCCCGCACTTGGAAGGCAAGCCGTCGTGGAGCAGCTTCCCGAAGTGGCTGGAGAGTGCAAACCAGCCCATCTATTGGATAACTGGGAAGCCAGGATCTGGAAAGTCCACCATTATGAAGCATATCATCCGAAGTCCGTCGTTGATAACCCACCTCCGTGACTGGTCAAGACACCTCCGCTTCTTATTGTCAACTATTACGCCTGGAACCCCGGCACGGACCCGATGCAGAAAACACTTGAGGGGCTGAAGCGGACGATTCTTTACCAAGCCCTCACCAAGTTTCCCAATCTTGCTCCGAAGCTTGCACCCCGTGTCTGGGCCTACTACGCAATCCTCCAGCACCCACAAGGCGAACAGAAAGTCCCTTTGGCCCAGGAGTGGGAGATCGACGAGTCGTTTCAGGTCCTGATGTCGTTGGCCGGGAAGGAATTCTCCCTCGTTATTTTCATTGACGGACTCGACGAATTTGAGATGCATCCCAAAACCACCGTATCGCTTGTGGAGTCGCTCATCTCCTCCACCTATCATGTCAAGATCTGCGTTGCGAGCCGGCCTTGGGTTGAGTTCGACGACGCGTACCGAGACATGCCCAAGCTACTCATGGATCAATTCACCGGCAATGATGTTGCCGCCTTTGTGAGGGAGAGGTTCCGTACTTGCAGGGGCTTCGAAGATCTCAGGAATCTTCACCCCGTGGAAACAACAGAACTACTCCGTGATATCACAGAGAAGGCAAAGGGTGTCTTTATCTGGGTAAAAGTAGTAGTTGATTCTTTAATAGAATCCATCACAGAGGGCTGCGGGATGAAGGACCTCCAAGAAATTGTCGCCAGCCTTCCCAGCGATATCAAGAACTTGTACGAAACCTTGTGGGCGCGGACTCCGGGACCCAGCAAACACAGGGCAGCCATTCTCCTGCAACTGAGCAATACCGAGGTTTGGCCTCTTACCTGGACAGAAGCCTGGCTGGCAGATGAGTATGCGCTGCGTAGCTTTGATGTCAGTCGAGAAGAGTTGGGGGACATCGGCACCTCCGGTTCAACCCAGAAAGCGGCACAAGCTCATATCGAGCCCCTCCTCCGAAGGAAGCTTGCCTCCAGAACCAGGGGTCTGCTAGAAGTGGCTCCTAAGGGATACGTTGAGTTTAGCCATCGAACAGCACACGACTGGGCTAAACAGCCTGAGGTCGAAGAAGAGGTGGCTAACATCTGCGGCGGGCTCCGCCATGACCCTTACCTCTTCCTTGCCCAGCTCTTGACTATCCAGGTGTCTCGTCTTGCGCTGTGCCCGGGGTCCAGGTCGTCGTTTTGGGCGGATATAGTCATACGGGCCCTCCAATGCGCTAGCCGTGCCACCGTCAGCTCAGAAAAAGACGTTCAATCACTCGTCAAGACTCTCGACACTTTCGATCAACGATGCGGTGTAATTCTCAAACAGATGCCTCGCCCATCCACGAATGACATCCCGAAATCATATCTCGACTCACACTGGGCCTCGTTGCTCTGGTATCAAGCGCCACAGAGTAGCAACCCATCTCCACTAGTCATGTGTTGGAGAACGAATACATTCATCGGTCTCGCAGCCCAATTTTATATTCTCCCTTACATCAAGGCGAAGGTGGCTGCGGATCCTCATGTGCTAGTACAGCCGGGAACCGCTGAAGCTGTCGGGATATTCGAATCCGCAGTCCTTGGGTATAATTTCTTCGGGGAGCTTGACAGCCAGGTGCATTTCAAAGAACCCAGAATGACCACCCCCATCGCGTTACGGATCAGAACTGTCCAATATCTCCTTGACCAGGGCGTTGGTCAATTGGACACCTACTTCCAATCCCCGGACTCAACTCGACAAGAGGATTTGAAGACTCTGGCCTCCGCATGTGCAGCCTTGTACGACAGAGACAGCGCTAGAGCGAGGGAATCATTCGAGTATTACATCGCAGTTGGGAAGCTTTTAAGTCAGCATTCGCGATTAGCTTCCTGGGGGTCCGTCAAAGGGTGGCTCGGCAAAGCCAAACGAACCAGACGAAAAGGGAGGCAGCATAACTGAGCTCCCTCAGTGCTCTCTAGGATTGAAACCCCTATGCCGGAATCAACTCGAGATCTGCTTTACTGAGCGTGTCAAACAGTTTCATAGCATCCATATACCACCAGATTCGATGGATTTCTTAACAGAGCCCGTTCTTACCTATGATTTACGACACTTCACGATATTCAATACACCAGCAACCTGGGTTAAAGGTTAAGAGGACAATATAGAAGGCATAGACTTATGTACAACCCCTAGCCAGAAATGTGTGTTTTTTACTTTTTTCTTTTTCTACCTATCGTAAGAGGCTGCATTCAATGCAGGTTGAAATAGGCGTTCTCAAGCAATTTCCCATAATACAAAGTCCGGAAAGAACTTGAAGTGTAGCTCTGCGTTTCGACCGTGTCTGTAGTTAGCTCCAGAATGTAATAAAGCTAACAATGAGCAATTCCATGATGGTTTTACCCTTTAGGTCAGGGCTCAAGTGAGTTCTGGCCGCATTAGTAATTACCTGTCCCCATGCCTCTTCAATGGCTCAGCACCTCCTCTCCGGGGAATGGTTTGTGGTACGTGACCAATAGGTCCAACCCGGTTAAACGGGAGATATCTGAGGGGCAAGACTCGAGGCTCCGCAATGGCCGGATGATAAACCACCGTAGAGGGGTATAAGTGAATCAACACAATTCCCCTCGGTGTGTGTTTGGGCTTTTTAAGTTTGAGGAGTAAAGGAGCAAATACCACTATTATTCACCATGGCCCCCATCAAAGTCGGAATCGTAGGTTACGGCTTCTCCACGAAGGTCTTCCACCTACCGTACATCCTCCCCAACGCGGAGCTCGAAGTCTACGCCTTCCTGCAGCGAGCAGCCGCTCCGACTGACCCGTCACAAGCGCCGCGCTGGGGCCATTGTACCATCGACTTTCCCAAAGCGAAGCACTACCGGACGACCGACGAGTTCTACGCCGATGAGCAGATCGAACTCGTCATCGTGTGCACCGGCACCCATGAGGAGTTCGTTGAGAAGGCACTGCTAGCCGGCATGGTAAGTGAGGCGACCCGAGGAGCTGATATAGGTTTCTAAATCAGGAGGCTGATAAGTTGACCGCAGTCGTCGTCGAGAAGCCTTTTGTCAACACCAGTGCCGAGGCGGACAGACTTATCGCGCTAGCCAAGGAAAAGGGCAAGATCTTGACCGTGTTTCAAAGTAAGTATACCGCTTCCGTGATTTTAACGCCTCATTGATGCTGACCACCCCCCAGACCGAAGGTTCGACAGCGACTTTCGCACGCTGCATCATCTAACGAGCAACGACGCTCTTGGCGATATTTTGGAGGCGGATATCCACTTTGACTATCCCGACCCGGGCTGGATTTCGAACTGGACGAAGAAGGAGTATGTTCCGGGTCAGGGAATGACATTTGCGCTGGGTAAGAACTTCCAGTTGGGCTGCCGGGATTGTGGGTGTTATGTATGTACCGAGACTAACCGTCGCAGGCACCCACACTCTCGACCAGGCCCTGTATCTGTTTGGAACCCCCGCTTCGGTGACGGGTTTCTTCCGGTCGAACCGCGGCATTGATAGCGACGTCGATGACACTCATACCATCATTTTGCAGTATTCCGGCAAGCAAAAGAACTTGCTTGTGACGGTCAAGACGGCTGTCGTTACGCACATGCAGGACCAACTGCGCTTCTTCGTCCGAGGCACCAAGGGCACTTTCTTGAAGGTACCCTGGCTATCCCCCACCTTCATTGATTGATTTTTTTGGGTGCTTGTGCTAATGCGCGTCATCATTGATCAGTTTGGGACCTGCCCACAAGAAAGCCAGGGTATCGCGGCTCCCGGACAACCGGCAACGGGGCCGGAGATCGGCGTCGAAAACGATCGGATCTGGGGTACCCTGACCACGACGACCGAGTTTGACGGCAAATTCCAGCGGTATGACGAGGAGAGGCAAGAAGTACGTCGGCAAGTACCCTAGTCTTCCAGGATGGTACAGAGGGTACTATGAGAATGTATCCGCTGCTCTCCTCGGACGCGAGGAGATCTTTGTCAAGCCGGAGACGGCGAGGGATGGTTTGCGGATTATCGAGCTGGCGAGGGAGTCGCATGAGAAGGGATGCACCGTTGCGTGGTCGTAGAAGAAAGTGGGGGACCGGTGTGGTTTTGGAGGGATAGCAATAACTATCAAGGTTAGATAAGTTAAATGAAACCCCTAGGCTGAGACATGCAAGCCGATCTGACACCGACAAGGGAATAATAACAAGACGAATGGAACACGTTGTGTATGATTGTTTTGATTACGTACAACTCGCCTTCCCCAGAGCCACCGAACCCCTCCCGAGTCGTTGGACTGCATTGCATCCCTTCATCCCCATCTCGGCCTTCGATTTGGTGTAACGTACTATCCCAAAACGTCAACACCTGCTTGACCGTTAACCGTACCCGGCCTTAGGGTCCTGTGCCGGCGAATGAAGTGCTTTGGATAATCATCCCGTCCAGTTAGCTCGAATCCGGGGATGCAAGGTCGGGTAAGCTAGAGGCAAGCTCTCGGAGATGGGGCAGGCTCTCGGAGATGGGGCAAGCTCTCGGTGATGGGGCCAGGCCCAGAATGGCTTTCGACTTTAGTTACGAAGGTACATACATAGAAGGAGTGACCCTCGCAGCATGCACGTCGAAGCGAAGACAAGGAAATCGACATCGGTCAGGATGGACCAACCACCATCCCGCGATCCGCAACCGCCAATCTCGTCCTCTCCAGCGTGCGTTCCCGCAGTGGGATTGACCCACCACAAAAAAAAAACAGAGATTGCCCGAGGTGCCATTGCCTGCCACTGCCTGCCCCGAGCTGTCCCAAGCTGCCTCCAAGCTGCTGCCCCGACTCGACCCAACCAGGACCAGCCTGCTTCCTTCTTGCTTTGCTGCGCCTGCGTTGAGAGCAACTTGCATATTTTGCCCCTTCACTTGCATTTCCTCGTGCATACTTGCAGCCCTGACCCATGGGTGACTGGCCAGGACTGATATTGTTCCGTGGGAGGTAATCAGACCCGAGACGCCCGCTGCCAATACGACAAGTCGGCAATGCCTGCCATGCAACCCTTTGTTGGCTTTCCTTGGATCCCGTTCGGCTTCTGTCCTGTATCGGAAGGGCTGGATCCTCAGAGATCCCCCCAACCGTTAGTAATCGCATGCCATGGCATGGCAGTGCTCGAGAGGTAGTTATCGGTGCCACAGCCGTGAAAAGCAATCTCTTCCGTTGCCTTCTTCGTTGTCCCGATTTATTGCCTTGTCAAGTAAACATCATTCAAATCTCAATGGACAAGGCAGACTACGCCCTTTGACGCCCCCTAACGAGCTGTCGAACCGTAGTCGCCTACAGTCTAGTCATTACAAGACGTGACGGCCTGGGTATGATGTCAAATCTCTCCCCGAGATGGAGCAACCACAGCCACAGCCGCGACCGCCAGACACGGGGAACAAAGCCGAGAGACTTGACTATCTCGCCCATTCCTATTCTTCTTCCCAGCACGCCATGCACTCTCTTGCCTGTTGGGACATCGAACCGAACAGGAACCCCGAGTCGATGGACCAGTTCCAACAGCTATCCATGCCGATGGAATGGCTCCAGCAAGTGTCGGCCACGGCCCCGAGCACGCTAGATCTGACAACTGCCGCCGGACAGCAATACGTCCCGCAGGCAGAAGAAGACTGGAATGAGATCTCGACCTTCGGATACGTTGGTTTTGTCGAGTCGGCCTGGTCTCGACCGAGTTCGGTACCGTGGGACCCCGGCGCGCTCGTCACAGCCAACAACCAACAGGTGGCAGTTGATGTAACCACTCTTCCGCTGCCGGTTACCACGGCTTACCCTGCTCCACAACCCGACGTCGAATCACCGATTGCCCTTTTGTCGACCCACTGGCAGAACGAAGACCTCGACCAGCAGCAGCCCTACCAACTGCAGCCGACGAGCGGATATAACTTCGGTAGCGAGGAAGGAAGCGGGGAGGATGGGGCTTGGGGTGGAAGTAAGCCGGGACGACCGCCGATCCAGACGAAGGACCTTTACGGCGCCGATCACCCAACAAACCAGTTCGCTTCCCTGCTGGCGAGACGAGGCTCGACCTCGGACATCAGCAGCCACACCACCTCCCCTTCCTACAGCGTGGCCGGCCTAAGTTTTGACGCCGCCGACCCTTGCTACCTCAGCGACACCACTACGGCCTCCTTTAAACGAACCGGCCCTCGCCGACGAACAAACCCAACCTCCCCGAGCGCGGGCGATGATCAGAGTGACAGCCACCCCGACCACAACCAGTACCACTCCCACCAGCCGAACACAAGAAACTCCCTGAAATCCCAAGCCCCCTCCCAATCCCAACCCACAGCCCAAACCACAGCCCGCAACCGCAACCGCGCGCCGCCGCCTCGCGCTACCGCGCCAAGACGCAGGCCGCCTCCGCCCGGCTGGAGTCGGCCGCGCGCACCGCCGCCGCCCGCCACCGGGTCCTGCGCGCCCGTGAGAGCCGTCTGCGCGACGAGGTCGTCCGCCTCAAGCACGAGCTGCTGGCGCGGCACGCGCAGTGCGACTGCGAGATGATACGGGGGTATCTGGAGGGCGCGGTGAGGGGCGTGTTGAAGCATGATTGTTGAGGTGTTTGAGGCGTTGGGGTGTTGGAGGTGTTGGGGTGTTGAGGTGTTGCTGTTGCTGTTGCCGAGGGGGGTTGTTGGTTGTTGTTGAGGAGGGTGGCTGTCAGTGCTGAAGGGGGTTGTTAGTGGTGAGGCAATAAGGGGCGGAAGCGCTTGTGACCAGACTTACGCCGGGCAGATCGTCCGGTGTGCTCGCTGGTGCACGCTGCCCGGCTCAGGGTGGATTGATGATTGCCATTTGGGCAAGGGGGTCGGAACGGGAAGTGTTTTCGATGGTTGATATGATGCGCAATGATTTTATGACTGGCTGGGATGGAATTGGAACCGTGATGGGGAGGTAAAAGTCGACGTTGTTTCTATTCTGGACTGTCAGCGGTGGCCGCATGGTTTGCGGTTGCCCGTTAAGTAATGAGTGTGTTAATGCGGCTTGATAATAAGGAAATAACGCCATTTTGAACGGTAACCTTAATGGCAGGTTTTCGCTGTCGGTGTGTCGCCGTGGTGCGCCCAGTCGTCTTGTTGCAGCATCGCTGGTGTCTCGCGCTTGTGTCAAGTCGCAGCCAGATAACCTCCTTTTCCATTCTTGGCCAATGTGACGATACCAGGAGGTTAAAGGTGCTGAGATCTGGCACAGTCGGTAGAGCATAAAAGTTATGACCAGGATAGGATTGCTTGAATCAGTAGATGGGCGTATATACGTCCGCAGTAACTGTTGGGTATTGCAAGCAACACGGTTCGACGAGTGGGAGCTGTTGGATTTAGTACACGTACACTTACCAGTGCCTGCCCTTGGTTTGGGACCTTGGCGTGTTGTGCTGTCAACATTTGCACGAGATAGATTGTCACTATAGGCGAAAAATTGCTTTTGAAAGAGATCATGCAGTTCCAGAGTGGATGCCGGAGTGGAACGATTAAGCATGTGCAACGCACACGTGAACACGTTGATTCGTCGGTGTTTCGGTCAAATCCCCGAAACACGAAACTGGACTCGCCGCTGGACCGGCTGCCACTAACCGGCCACCTCACACGACATGGACACGAAATTGTGACCTCATCTGCGCGTGAACGAGAGCGCGGCCGGCTTGGCATTTCGATGAACGTGGGGGGGCAGGCTAGTTCCTCTCTCAAGGACTGTTTGCCGCCTCCCCGATCTCGTGCCCCGGGTCTACGTCCCGATCATCCCGCACGACGGCGGTAAATACTTCCGCCCACCGTTCGGGTCTTCCAGGCTCCCAATCTCACTTGCAGTCAAGAGAGTATTAGGGCTCGTGAACGGAGTCAAGGTGGAACGAAGTGCCAGGCATGTGCCTGTCTCGTCCACAGGGAAAGTTCTCTTGATACGTTGCGGCACTCTACTTTGACCGCCAGTTGTTGGAGGTCATGATAGTCCGCTGCTTCTCGGTCGGCTCTCTCCGTTCCGGCCTCTCCGGCCTCTCTCCCTCTTGGCCTTCCTGCCTCCCGTTCTCTCGCCTCCCCGACGCGGGCGAGCCAGACTGCCGAGACCAGCCGTAGTTGGTCCCGCTGTTGGCCTCAAAAGCAGGGCCCTTGCTCCTCGGTACCGAAACCCGCAGGTTCCCGCCTTCTACCGCTTTCCCGTTCAACTCCTGAAGCGCCCGCTCGGCCTCCTCAGCAGAGCTGAAATCAACGAAGCAGTAATGGTGGTTGCCCGGCGTCGCCCGGGTTTCGGCGCGCGGAGTGATCCGTTTGCCGATAGCAACGCTGGAGAATGTGAGCTTTTAAGCCGCTGCAAGGTGAAAAAGTTTAGGCACATACAACTCAAAGCCTGCAAGAATCTCCTGCATCTCGGCATCGTGCTGCTCCTGGCTGGTCATCATGCCAAGGCCACCGATGTAAAGCTGAGCCTTGTCGGCGGTGCGCTGACTCCTGTTGTCCAGGTGGCGAATAGCGCCGTACGGGCCCTGCTCCCCCTCGCGCCGCGCGGGCTTAGAGTCGTCGCCCTTCCAGTCACCCCACCGCTGAAAAGTCGGGTTGTGGCCGCCTTCGCTGCGGTCACCGCCGCCCCGGCCGGCGCCCCAGCCGCGCGACTGAGAAGAAGGCGTCTTGGGATTGCACGGCCCGACCTTGATTTGGCGGTTGAAAAGCGCACTGCCAGGGAGGACCTCCAGCGCCCGGTCTGCCTCTTCCTTGGTGACGAACTCGGCGAAGCAATAGCCCGGGTTCCTGCCGCTGACGGGGTCGATGGAGATGTGTAACTTCTCAAATGACTCGGCAAATCCAGACTGGCGAAGCAGATCCTCGACATCACCGGGCTGCACTGAGTAGAGCAGGTTGCCCATGTAAATGCGGCGCCCTTCGGCGAGGGCATCGCGCTGTTGAGGTTCCGAACCGGCGTCCATGATGTCTAAATGGGATTTCGGGTGGGGAAATGTGGTGTGTGAGTGAGATGTTTGGCGAAGAAAATTGAAGTCTCACCGCTTGGCATCTGATGTCGAGGAGGAGGCAGCCCAACCCGAAAATTTTCCCAACTGAAGTTCGGGTTTCGACAGTTTGTGGATTAGTGGGTACGGGCGACCAGTTAGGGAAAGGCCTGGGCCGTTAAGGGGTTCTGCCTCGCCCAATCGTCATCCGAAGTCTCCCGTGTAAGAATAAGGGGTAAAGGGGGTGGGATAGCTGATTTTACCGATAG
The DNA here is from genome assembly GCA_039881045.1 of Chaetomium olivaceum. NCBI lineage: Eukaryota > Fungi > Ascomycota > Sordariomycetes > Sordariales > Chaetomiaceae > Chaetomium > Chaetomium olivaceum. The sequence goes on from JAYWVB010000016.1 coordinate 399,481, forward strand.
CTCGAGAACATATTGAGATAGAACATCTGAAGTCGGCCAAACATACAATTCACGCTCGGCACGAGTATAAACAATTTGGAATCAATACCCAATCTCTCCTGAAATCGGAACGAGATCGAGCCAAGTTCCAACCCTTGAACCTGGTCTGACTGTCAGTGAGTCTCCTACATGGACCGATCTTCACCAAATACTATCGTCTTGTCTTGAGACAAAGGGGGGCGTGTTCGGTCACAATAATTCTAACCACCATTACTCATTCATTTCGTAGGGGCTCATTTTAAATCCGTCCACTGAAATGAACATATAACTGTCAGCTCTCACCCTGACCCCTTAATAAGTTACTAGGTTAGTGCCGTATCTTGTACCATGGCATGAGAACACATATGATATCCGAGTGGTCTCGCGAATCTTCAATTTCGTTCTCTGTTTAACCATAATTCCAGTCTGATCTCACCCCGAACTTTTCTCTACGCCTGGTGGCCTGTGGCATTGAATCCAACAATGCGGTTGGCACTTCTGATATTCCCCTTGCCCCTTCTCGCTCTTTATGTTGTGGCCGACGCCCCTATGTCCTTCTAATGTTACACGGTGTACCTAGAACATCGGATCAAACGTGCGACAATTACTGCTCTGTGGCCGGGCTACCGATATTCAATGCCGCAGCAATGACCTAATTATGCTGCTAGGACCACCATGACGAGTATTATTACGATTACGGTTGGCCAATATCAAATCGCTATCACGACTTGGATGACTCCTGTTTCTTCTACCATAACCACAGGAGACACTAAACATAACTAAAGGGGGAGTGACCCCCCAAACATTGTTCCAGCATACCCTAGCCAAACGGTTCAAAGTCCCAACAGAAGCAGATCTCTCGGCGGGGAAAAGGCCGGAATTGTAGCTGGCGGTGGTATTTGGACTTGCTATCATCACATATCTGACCCTTTGGCCATACGCAAGGCTCACCACAGAACCAAAGAGACGTCAGACTGGCCCTATTCTGAAGTGCGTCGTCTGTCGTTGTGGCTGTCGGAGAAACCAGCGAATCTGCCCACGGCCGGAAGTCAACGCGGATATGCCTCGGGCATAACAAATTAACAAGCTGATGAATAAAAGAATGTCATGACCAAGTTAGCGTACCAGGATAAACCATGACGGCGTCACCATACGCTGGGCGCCTTTTTGGCAAGACATTTGCATGAGGTACCATTGGGGTTGGACCGTCAACTCTGGAATGGTCAAACCGTGTGTTGATCTGCAACCGCCCCTATCAACAGATCGACTCCGTCATAATAAATGGACGGGCGCACATCGAAATGACGCGGGTCGTGTTGATATTCCAACCCGTCATGTCTTTTTCCTTCAATACCACCATCCGCCCCAATGAGAATGACGCCGTTGATTGTAGTTGGAGAAGCCCTCGGCCCGGTGAGGGGGTTGTGCAGCGACAATGCCGATCCAGGGTGGGAGTGGGACGGGTACGGCTACAGGCTATCTCCGTTTATCCGCCGGTTGAGCAAAGGAATGCAGGTCCGGGCGAGGGACGGCTGCCATTGACGTCAAGGGTATAACTTATATACTGGGGCCGGGAACCTCTATGGTTGTCTCCTCGGTAACCCTCAGGCTCTCACTGTAGTGAGGAAAATAGTCACCATGAGACCATCGTCACCACTCAAACTGGCACTGGCGAGCGCCCTCTCCGCCAACGGTGTCATAGGGTTTCAGTACCCCGACTGTGTCAATGGACCACTCGCGAACAATACGGTATGCGATGCAAAAGCATCTCCTCCTGACCGGGCGGCCGCTCTGGTTAAGGCCTTGAAGATTGAGGAGAAGCTCGAAAACCTCGTCGAGTATGTGTTACATCCCTAATCCCACCCCAACCATAGGATCTAACATGCTTCAGTATGAGCAAAGGTGCTGAGCGACTTGGACTGCCTGCATACGCTTGGTGGAGCGAGGCCCTCCATGGCGTTGCAGCGTCCCCCGGAGTGCGATTCAACCGGACTGCTGGAGGTCGTTTTTCACACGCCACTTCCTTTGCGAACACCATTACGCTTGCTTCAGCTTTCGACGATGACCTCGTGTACAAGGTAGCGGATGCCATCAGCACCGAGGCCCGCGCCTTTGCCAATGCCGGGCTTGCTGGGCTGGATTACTGGACTCCGAATATCAACCCCTACAAGGACCCCAGATGGGGAAGAGGCCATGAGGTATGATCTACTGGGTATATAGTCTGTCTAACTGTTAATTAACCCACCCAGACACCGGGTGAGGATCCAGTCCGCATCAAGGGGTACGTCAAGGCGCTACTCGCGGGACTTGAAGGGGACGACCCGTCCATCAGAAAGGTGGTTGCTACCTGCAAGCACTATGCGGCGTACGACTTGGAGAGGTGGCAGGGAACTACAAGGCACAGGTTCAACGCTGTGGTTTCCCTACAAGACCTGTCCGAGTACTACCTGCCGCCGTTCCAGCAGTGCGCTCGCGATTCCAAGGTTGGCTCTTTTATGTGCTCGTATAACGCACTCAATGGTACGCCGGCCTGCGCAAGCACGTATCTCATGGAGGATATCTTGCGGAAGCACTGGGGATGGACTGAACACAACAACTACATCACCAGTGACTGCAACGCCGTTCAGGTCTGTTTTCCTCGCATCCGGTATGAGTCCACTTGTACTAATGGAAGCAGGACTTCCTCCCGGGTCCCAAATGGCACAACTTTAGCAGTACCCAAACAGAAGCTGAAGCAGCAGCGGTCGCCTATCAGGCCGGTACCGACACAGTCTGCGAGGTCCCAGGCTGGCCCCCGTACACAGATGTTGTCGGGGCCTACAACCAAACTCTGCTTTCTGAGGAGGTCATTGATACCGCCCTTAAGCGATTATATGAGGGACTTGTTAGGGTTGGGTACTTTGACCCAGCGGATGGCAGCCCCTATCGATCGATTGGGTGGGAGGATGTCAACACACCTGAAACCCAAGAACTAGCATTGCAATCTGCGGCGGACGGTTTGGTGCTTCTCAAGAATGACGGCACCCTACCCCTGAACCTTGATGACAAGACGCTAGCACTCATCGGATTCTGGGCAAACAGCAGCAACAACTTGCTCGGCGGATACAGCGGCTTTCCACCGTACATCCACAGCCCCGTCGATGCTGCCGAAACCCTCAATCTGACCTACCGCTATGCGCCGGGACCTCTGGCACAGAACGTCACCGAAGCCGTTATTGATGACTGGGTCGGCAAAGCCCTAGAAGCAGCCAATGAATCCGACGTCATCCTCTACTTTGGCGGCACCGACACCAGCATCGCCGCCGAGGACCTCGACCGCAACTCCATCGCCTGGCCCGAGATTCAGCTCGCTGTCATTGAGGCGCTCTCCGCCCTCGGCAAGCCCCTCGTCATCTCCCAGCTCGGCGACCAGGTCGATGACACCCCGCTGCTGACCAATGCCAATATCTCGGCCATCATCTTTGCTGGCTACCCGGGCCAGTCAGGCGGCACGGCTGTCCTGAACGCCATCACTGGTGTCTCCCCGCCCGCGGGCCGGCTCCCGGTGACCCAGTACCAGGCCGTATATGCAGAGCAGGTCCCCATGACGGATATGTCCCTGCGTCCGGCAGTCGATTCCGAAGGTAGCGGCAACCCCGGCCGCACATACCGCTGGCTCCCCGCCAACCAGACCGTCCTCCCCTTCGGCCACGGCCTGCACTACACGACCTTCACGGCGCGCTTCGGCATGCTCCCGACCCTCAACTTCACCACAACAGGTCTGCTAGAGAGCTGCTCTAGCCCTAACCCTCCCAACCCTTCCAACCCCCCTACCGATCCGCCAACACCCTCGGATCCCCCAACACCCTCCGACCCGCCAACACCTTCCGATCCACCCACACCCCCCACTCCCACCGCCTCCAACACCCCAGCACCCAACCCCCCCGCCCTCAAACCCCGCGCCGCCGCCGCACCCTCCCCACCAGCACACCAGGACCTCTGCCCCTTCCCGCACCCTCTCTCCCTCTGGATCACCAACACCGGCAACACCACATCCGACTACGTCGCGCTGGTCTTCGCGCGCGGCGAGTTCGGGCCCCTGCCCTACCCGCAGCGCACACTAGTCGGGTACAAGCGGGCGCGGGCCGTGCCGCCGGGGGAGACGGTGGCGGTGGTGGTGGAGGTGGTGCTGGGGGATCTGGCGCGGGTGGATGAGAAGGGGAATCGGGTGTTGTATCCGGGGCGGTATGTTTTGGAGGTGGATGTGGATGGGCTGTTGGAGGATGGGGGTGGGGAGGATGGGGAGGAGGGGGGGAGGGAGCTGGTGTTTGAGGTGGGCGGGGACGAGGTGGTGTTGGATGAGTTTCCGCAGCCGAAGGAGCGGTTTGGAAGGGAATGATAGGTATTGTATCTACCTAGGTACTGAGATATTGGCTTTGAGATGAGATGAGAAGGGGGTGTGATCAGGTTTATTGACGGACTGCTGGGATGCGGTGGTGGTACTACCACTGTAGCTACGGCATTGATCTTAGATAGTATTAGGACCGCATATCAAGCAGGTTGTCTATTTCGGAGATCTCGTAACATGACACCATCAGTTAATATGTACTAGGTAAATACGTACAATGAACAAGGGGTTGTCTACCCCTGAACACTCCCATTCCATGACCGCCTCCCCCGTACTGCCTACAAGCACTGCGAGTACCAGTCATTCACAAAAGTACACTTGTATGGGCTAGCACAAGCCTTGCACCCCGCATACCCATTCCCTCCACACTGGCCCCAGCGGGCCGCAGCACAGCCCGACGGCTGCGTAGGAGCAGTTGACGTCGTCGTCGGACCACCAGGAGTAGCAGAGCTAGTCGTCGTGGGGTTAGGCGAGCCGCCGCCGGTAATACCGAACCACTCCATGTCGGCGGCGCCGTTGACAGGAATGTTGTGGGTGACGCCGGTGCCGTACACGCCGACCAGGTTCGGCCCGTACACGTACTTGGTGTAGGGCGCCGCGGGCGTGTTGGGCAGGGTCTGCTGCGGCTGGCCGTAGGTGTAGCCGAAGACGCCGGACCACTGCTTCAGGGTCTCGTTGAAGTTCTGGGGCATGTTAGTGCTGTATTTATGCGGAATAGATAGCGCGCTTACTTGAGGGTAGATGGTGGCGTCGGCCGAGCCGTGGTAGATCATCATCCTGGGGCGGGCGCCCGTGTAGCCGGGGTACATGTCCCGGGCAGTCTTGGCCCAGGCATCTTGCGAAGCGATGGACTGGCCGTTGGCGCAGCTCGAGTTCCAGCCGGCCACGGTGCCCGTGTAGAAGCAACCAGCAGAGACGCCCGCATAGGCACTTGCAGCCTTGAACAAGTCGGGGTAAGTAGCGGCCATAACGTTGGTCATCATGGCGCCCGAGCTCGTGCCGGCGACAAACACGCGCTCGGGATCGGCGTTGTACTGGGAGATGGTGTAGGTCACCATGTTAGCAATGCTGTTGCTATTGGCACCGCCGCCACGGGTTAGGGTGGCCCTGGACGAGACATCCCAGCAGCCGCCGTCGTTGGGCGATTCGGGGTAGATGACGATGAAGCCGTACTGATCGGCGAGGCGAGCATACGGCGTGCCAGTGTAGAAGGCGTTGGCCGTCCCCGTGCAGTAGTGGATGGCGGTAAGGATAGGCGGCTTGGCCTGCAGGTTGTCGGGGACATAGATGTACATCCTCACGCCCGAGGGGTTCGAGCCGAAGTTGTTGACCCGGGTCAGCGTGGCCCGCTTGGCGATCTCAGCGGCGGCCGAGAACGGCACCAGAGCCAGAAGGCTCGAGGCGAGGGTCGAGAACTTCATGACGGCGGTCGTTTAGAGGAGGATTCAAAACGGACTGCTGGTTGTCGTCCGGGATGTGAGAAGTGTGCGACGGAGCATGGCCTGGGCTTCTTATACATCATTGTTTATGGCTCCACCAGTTCCCCTCCATGTTCCCGGCGTATCATCCCGTTGACGCATGGAAGCGGCATCATGGCGGGGAGAACCGAACGGTGCTCGGTTGCTTGGTATGCGGACGGTCGCCCTCCGATTACCGTGGGGCGAGCAGGGGGAGTATCCCTCGGGATTCTTTCCGATCTGGGGCGGCTTTGCCGAGGCGCCATCCGTGGTAGGTCGGGAAGGACGGCAGGAAGCGCTAGAGAATCTAGAAGCTGTAAACGTTCCTGGTAATTCTTGGGTATGTATGTACCCGGTCCTTGGTAGAACTGGAGAGCTACTCACCAGTTCCTGGTTGGGTTGCGACCTTCAAGACAATAATAGAGAGGGAAGGGAGAGTGGATTCGGGGGCTTGGCTTCAAAGGGACTTGCATGCTGCTCCACCCCAGAAAGTTGCCAATCAAGGGGCGTTGTTACTTCTCGAACTCAGCGAGCTCAGGTACCGGTTGTTAGGATTGGCGCGCATCTCGAAACGCTTCTTCGAAGGAACCCTTTAGATTCCGCTAGCCCGGCCTGCTCGACTTGCAACCGCATCGCATGTCCGACGGGAAGGGCAATCCCATCGCAAGAGTCGTCCCAACGTCACACCGAGCCCAGACTTCGGAAGCCAAGAAGTCGTAGCGAGCACCACATTGGCCCTGTGTGGAAGGAAAAAAACACCCGGTTCACTCGACCCGCGCCGCTTTTTGCCTGAATCGTTAGTGTGAAGCGCCTGTTGTTCAGGGCTGACCAGGTACGTGGGACTGAGAACAGTTTCGACGGAAGAAACAGCTCATGACGCTGGTGATTGACAAAGTATCTCGGGTACTACCTCGTGACAGCTTCACCATCCGCACCATTACGCGGCCTACTCCGTAACCCTGCCTCCTCCTTCTTCTCACCCTCGGAACTTCCAGAAACCTCGGCAGTTTGCCCGTTCTCTTCGTCCTTCGCCTTTCCGTTTGCAATCTTATCCAGGCGGTCCTGGTTCGACTGCTTTAGGTTGTCCAGACCCGTCTTGGTCTCGGTATGGTCTTTGCTAAGCTGGCGCGAGCCAACAAGGAACGAAACCAGCAAGCCAAACCCGGCAAACGCGACGTACATGATGTACATGGTCCGCAAGCTGTCCCAATAGGCCTCCCTCGCGATCTGCTGCTGGTCCGTGGGAAGGTCCTTGACAAGGCCTACGCTGGATGCGGCGTTGCTGCCGGAGAACAAGTTCGCAGCCTCCGGGCCGAGCTGCTCGGATAGTCGGGGGTACTGCTTTTCCATGCCGTTTTGGAACACGACGCCGCCAATGACGATGGAGATGGAGGCAAACAGTTGCCGAACAAAGGCAAAGGTTCCCGTGGCCGAGGCCATATCGCGGGGCTCGACGGTTGTTTGAAGGGCGATGAGAGGAGCCTGGAAATTGGGGCCGACTCCGATGCCAGCAACAAGCTGGTAGATAATGATTTTGGTCCAGTTCGCGCGCGGTTCGAGGTCGACGAACAGGCCGAAGCCGAGCGTCATGACGGCCATGCCGAAGATGATGCAAGGTAGGTACTTGCCTGTCTTCTTGATCACCACACCGGTGGCAGCAGAAACGAGCGAGAGGGACATGACCCATGGAAGGATGTACACTCCCGACATCAGCGGTGACGCCCCGAGAACGGCTTGGAGGTAAAGGGGTAAGTAGTAGCTGCCCGAGAGGAAGACAAAGCCCTGCATCGCCCCGGTCAAGAGAGACGCGGCGCTGGAGAGGTTGCTGAAGAGGTACAGGGGCACCAGCGGGAACTCAGCGAACTTCCACTCGATGAGGATGAACAGAGCCGCGGTGACGAAACCGAACACGATCAAGCATACCACAGTTGGCGAGCTCCAGGGGTAGGTGACACCACCAAGCTCCAGCCCGAGCATGACCATCAGGGTGGCACCGACGACAGTGACTGAACCGAGCCAGTCGACCGCAGCCAGGCCCTGACGCATGGGCGTCCGCGGGTTGTGCAGCTTAAGCACAAACGCCAGCACCGCCATGCCCACGCCGGAGATAGGCAAGTTGATGTAGAAACACCAGCGCCAGGTCACCTCGCTGGTGAAGACACCACCTAGTACCGGCCCAACAGCGGAGGCCACCGCCCACACCATACCCATAACCCCGAAGTAAACCCCTATTTTCAACGTCAGCGTCAGCCCAAGTCAACACCCACAACCCCCCTTCTTCTTACCACCCCCAGAACCGAAAAAGAAAAAAAGATTAAACTCACCCCTCTTCCTCATCGAAAACAAATCACTAATACAAACATTCACCAAAATCACAATCCCCCCACCGCCCACGCCCTGCACCGCCCTCGCCACAATCAGCATCCCCATATTCACACTAACCGCACTCAGCAGCGACCCGACCCAGAACACAGCCACGGCGATCAGCATAATCGGCTTGCGGCCCCAGATATCCGAGATCTTGCCCCACATCGGCGCGGCGGCCGCCGTGGCCAGCATGTAGGCGGAGCCGATCCAGGTGTACCCCGCCGTGCTCTGGAACTCTTGGGCGATGGTGGGCACGGCGACAGTGACGATGGTGACGTCGAGGGCGGCGAGGAAGAGGGCCGAGGCGAGGGCCAGCAGGATCATGGTGGTTTGCAGGCGGGTGCGGGTTTCTTCGGGCGGCGGGCTGGCAGTGATGGTGGGTTCACCCGTGTCGCCCTCCCCGTCGGGGGAGAGGACGGTGGTGTTGGTGGTGGTGGTGGTGGGTTGGGAGCCATCTGGTTTGGTTTCAGTGGTGTGGTTGTTGTGGATGGAGGACGCCGTGTCGTCGGTGCTTGGCACGGAGGAGTCCTTCTCCTTGTCTAGCCCGAGACTCGGCGGCGGCGTGGCGGCGCCGGTCATGGTGTGATGCGGTATTGGTCCGGTCCGGCGGCGCGGTGGCTGATCCGAAGGCTGAACTCTTCGTGCGCCGTGACCCCGGCGCGTTGGGTGAGATGAATGTCGATTATTATGGGAACAAGCACCCAATTAAAGTAAGGGATGCTATACAATATGTCTAAAATGGGATTAGAACTGAGTTTCGACTTATTAAACCAAGTCTCACGCTTTAAACTGCTTCATTGGTAGCCATTGTTATGGCAGAAAAAGTCAAAACGGTGCTTTTCCCCAATGCCGGCACTTCTCAAATGAAAGGCGCTGGGGGATGGTTGTTAAATGCTCTGACGAAAGAAAACCTCGTGGTAACGGTTCCGAATAGGGTGTGTGGAGCTCGGTCGGGTCCGGTCCCCGAGATGAAGAGGTCCGGGGGCAAGCCGGACATGCAAAAAATGCTGGATCCTTTCGGCTGATGTCCCTGTAACTCGAGATGAAAACTGACAAGTCCTCCAACTCGTCCCGGGGGGGCCAGGGGGGTTAGCCAGGAACGCTTTGCAAATTTTTTTCATATTCTGATCAATCAGAAAAACTGTTGACTACAGTACACAGTAATATTTTCCCAAGTGGCAAGGGGCGCCAGGGGCCACTCCCGTTGCGATCGAGAACGAAAGTTCCATCATGCTGCGGGATGACCCCAACATACACACAAACGATCCCGGCTCGTAAGCCCGGCTTAGCCCCGAGCCGGCAGTTGGCCGATCCTGGCGCGTTTGACCAATTCTTTCTCCTTCACGGTCGCATTTTCACCGCTTCTCGGACCGGTGGTGACTCATCCCGGCGAGTCCAGACACACCTGCGTTGCGACAGCGGACAGTAAGGCTCGTCATGTTCCACGACAAGAACGACATTGGGAGGTGAGGTTGGGAGAATATGTGGAAGAGAACGCCGCAATACTAAGTTGCTCGTACTATCAATTGTATATAGATATCACAAGAACCCAGAATCCAAGCGTCGCCGCAACCCGTCAAGGTAGCGATGGACGGGACTCCTCTATCAACTCGCTCGCTCCAGAACTTTCCCCACCGCATGCCATTATCTTATCTACACCGTTCACTCCGCGCCGATATGTACAAACAAACGACCGGACAAAATAAAAACAATAAAAACTACTCTCAGCGACGCGCGCGCGCACTGGCAGCCGCGCTCAGCGCAGTTGTGGATGCGGCGCGGTCCATGCCATTGGCGGCCAACGGGGCCGGCGTGGTGCTCCTGGTGGGCGGGGCCGAGCGGTTGTGCTGCATGTGCGCCCTGACCAAGTGGCCAGCGGCCAGAGCCGAGCAGAGCGAGAGCTCACCGGCCAAAACAGCCGCACAAACGACACGAGCCAACCGGGGAGTTCTCCCCCGGGCTGGTCGGGTGGGGGCCTCGGACACCGAGCATGTCGAGCATGGCTGCTTGCGGCTCGAGGATCGTGCCACCGCCGAGGGTGCCGACCTCGAGTGAGGGCATGGAGACGGTGATTTGGAGGGATCCACGGAGGCTATTTGACAGTTAGCTAAAAGGATTCGTAGGTTTGAGAGGGGAGACAAGGTCACTGACTTCTTCATGATGGTGATACAGTTGGCGCTCTCCACCACCTGCGCCGGATCCTGACCCGTGGCGAGGAACACGGCCGCCACGATGTTGGCAGCGTGCGCATTGAAACCACCAACGGAACCCGCCATAGCAGAGCCGATCAGGTTCTTGTTGATGTTGAGCTCCACCATGCTATCGACATCCGTCTTGAGTACCGTCTTGACGACCTCGGCGGGGATGATGGCCTCGGCGACCACGCTCTTGCCGCGCCCGTCGATCCAATTGATAGCCGCAGGCTTCTTGTCCGTGCAGTAGTTGCCGCTAACCGACACGATGTTCATGTCTTCAAAGCCCTCGCTCATCATGACGCTGAGCGCGTGTTCGACACCCTTGGAAATCATGTTCATGCCCATAGCGTCACCAGTTGTCGTCTTGAAGCGGATGTACAGGTTCGTGCCGGCGATAGCCGTCTTCATGCTCTCGAGGCGGGCGAAGCGGCTGGTCGAGTTGAAGGCCTTCTTCATGATCGATTGGCCCTTCTCCGAATCCAACCACAACTTGGCACCGCCGGCCCTCTCGAGGGTCTCGAACGAAACGCAGGGACCGCGGGTCATACCGTCAGCAGTAAGAACGGTGACGGCGCCGCCGCCGGAGTTGATCGCCTTGCAACCTCTGCTCGTGCTAGCAACCAGGACGCCTTCGGTCGTGGCCATGGGGACAAAGTAGCTCTGACCGTCAATAACCAGTGGCCCAGCAACACCAACGGGCAATGGCATGTATCCAATAACGTTCTCACAGCATGCGCCGTGCACCTGGGCCCAGTTGTAGTTTTGGTACGGAAGCTTGGACCGCTCGAGGACACCAGTCAAATCCGCCGTGGCCTTGGTCCGCGAAATAATAGTCCGGCGAATCTTGACGGCGCGCGTGAAGTCCTTGAGTGTCTTCTCCAGTGCATAACCAGGGATCTTGCCACGCATCGAGAGCGCAACCACTTCCTCATCGTTGAGCTCATGGGCACGCTTATCCACGAGCATCTTCTCAAGTTCTTCCTTACTGCGGATGACAAGCGGCTGATCGGCGTGTTGGGTGTCGGCCCGAGAAGGCGGCTGGGTGCTCTCGGCTTCATCGTCCGTCAAAGCAGGGGTTGGTGGAATGGATGGCGGGGACGGCGGAGGTCGGTATCCTCCAACCGGGAGGGTGGCTGACTCGGTGTCGTTGAACTTCTGCGCCTCAGCGAGTTCCCTGGGGTTGATTGGGTGGTCCGGAACGTTGGGGTCCTTGATACCCGCCCTCGCAGCGTTGAAGAGGTAACCATTCAGGGCCACGCTCATGGCCAGGGCAACGATGATCCACTTGGACAGGATGGGGTCTTCCAAGCTCTTAAGAATGCCGCCCACCATCCTGCCGCCGACACCGTAGCCGGCAAGCTCACCGAAGGTGTCTTCGCTCTTCCCAACGGATTGGGGCAGATCGTAATGGATCGAGGGGAATTCCAACTCGTAGCGGATCGGGGTAAGAACCGAAACAATCGTCTCACGGCCTTCCGTCCTCGCCGTTTCAAGCACCAAGTCCAACCCGTTGGAGGCTACCTTGAAGGGATCGATGGGAGGGGGGCGACAACACCACCCAGACCGCGAGCCCATGACGAGATGTTTGAGATGGAGTTGGCGCTGCGGAAGGGGATGGTGCAAAGGTTAACAGCGTTGATCAGGAAAAAGCCCGAAACCATCAGGACCTTGAACTTGGGAATATGGGTGCTCTTGATCTGGCGGCCGAAGATGGTGGTTCCTGGCTCATCCTTGCCGTCAGCCCTAGGCCAGTCGTTGCTCCGCGCGACGGTCTCGGCGACGCGGTGGCTCACACCGTCATCCTCGAGAGCCTTGCGCATTTCAACGTGGCGCTTGATGCGGTTGATTTCCAACTTGATGCAGAGAATGGCGGTGTAAAAGGAGAAGAGCAGGATGCAGTCAAAGAACAGAATCCAAGCGGCCAAAAAGCAGAATTGCTGTAGCCCTCCCTGGACCCCAGAGGCGGCACCGAGAACCAGGATGCCAATCTCAATAGCGTAGTCCTTGACGATACCGAATCCCTTCTCCTTGATCGCGACGTAGATGGCGGACTGGATAACGCTGCCAGACACCTCCGTCTTCTTCGAAGCCTTCTCAGGCCTGCGGTGCTCGATGGCGTGAGACAGAACCGCACGCGTGAGGACAATGTTCTTCTCAAACCCAATAGTCACGACCAGGAACGGCAAGCCTTCGGAAAGCAGAACCATGGAAACCGGGACGCCGAGCTTGGTGGTGACGAGGAGACCAAAGAGGAAAGAGAAGGTAGACGAGAAGAGAACGCTCATGGCCAGCCAGAAGTTGGAGCCCATGCGGCGCATCGAGAGGAAAAGCGAGACGAAGGTGAGGTGCATCGAGATGTAACCCAGAGCCATGATAATGATATCGAGCGTCTCAGCGTTCTTCAGGAGGTCAATGAACTCAACCCATGCGTTCCGGGCCCACCTCACGAGGCTGCTCCTGGTCTGCGCCCTGGCCGCCTTCATGATCCACATCTTCTTCTCCCGGCCATGCTCGGTCTCCCTGGTCTCTTGCGAGGGGATGCCATTGGGAATCTCTTGAGCGATAGTGAGGAACTCGGACGCCTGGTTATAAGGAACAGCGAAAGCCAAGGCGCTGTCTTGCGAGTATGTGGTGAACGAGTTCGAAGTCGAGGGCAGGGACCTGATCGAGAGATTTTGGGGAATAGGCACCGCATTGACCAATGGGGGGGCCTTGGAGGGATCCGCCGACGTTGAGTCAGGGAACACCAGTGTCAGGAGAGCCAGGTAATCGGCGGCCGCGGGAATTGGAGCCTCGGTGTCGTAGTTCTGCCACTTCCAAGCCGTATCCTCGGCCGCACGAAGCAGCCGGCTGCCCTCGTTGAGCGAGGACCATTCCGCCCCCCTGACACTCCTGGTTGCATCAAACAAGCTCTCCTCGAGGAGGCCGATATAAGAGGTGCTGGCCAAAAGCGCTACCACGACGATGGTATGGATCGGGTGTGTGGAGGTGAGGCGAGCCAAGACTTGAAGGGGCGGCGTAACCTTCTTGCTCAGCCATGAGGGCGCGACATTCTGTGATGCCGGTTGCTCCCCGCGAAACCGCGAGGGCAAAAGATTTGAAGCGATCATTATGATGTAGAGGAAGACGCGACTATCGGAGCTCACGCGACATCGAGCGGTTCTTGTTCGAAAGTTGGGAGATCTAGACGGATTGTGCCATTAGCTTCCGACATCGCCGTAGAAAGTTGAAATGAAGAGCCCGCTGATCCACAATAGATTACGCGTCGACACGCTCCCATTCAGCCACAACGGTCACCAGTCAGAGGCCCTGGATGTAACCGCAGTAGCATTGGCAACATGACAGCGCTGGTGTAATTGTTATGGGAGTTATGCAGGAGGGTGATAAAAAAGGAGAGGAGGGAACATGGAAGCTTACCGGATAACAAGCGGTAGGGGTCTGAGTTCGCGGTTGCGCAGTACAATTAACTACGCAATTCGAAGATGTACGGCCCAACTGCACTACGTTGAGTGCGCTGTGTCGGATTGTGAGTTCGGCGACCCTGGCTGTTGAAGTGCCGGTGGATGCGCTTCGAACGGTCTCCTATCGAAGGCTACCACAGCTCGGACCGACGTAGAAGTTACGCAGGCCGGCGTTGGGTCTTTGTGCTTGGTGGGAATCTCCTCACAGTGCACGGTGGCGGGTGTTGAATTAGGCGTGGAGAGAGACCTGCGGAAAGCAAACCACCGAAAGAAACCGGGTCTCCTCTCGCTTCTTCAAGGCGGTGATCGATCTCTTTAAAAAAGAATTTCAATCTGATGGGAAAAGACGGTGCATCACCGTTTTTCTGCACGACAGGGCAGCAGGCTGGGAGGTTCCGGCCTGCGCCATCCATGCACGCAGCTTCTCTGTTCCAGCCAACGGCTGCCAGCGATTGGCACAGGTCCACATCCATCCGATCCAAGCTAGCGTGGGGGAAAACGGATGGCTTGGCGCAGGTGCCGAGTTGTCTCGCGCACTGGCTGGCAGCTGATCTTGTCAATGGTTGCCCCTATTCTTTTCCCTTCCAAGTTAGTAGGTTGCTCCACTTACAATTCTTTCCTTCAGGCCGTTTTTTGGGAGGCGGTCAGGGGCTTTGAGAGACGGAAACATTGTGCTTCCCTGGATACTAGTATTGTCCTCGATGGTTCTCTTTATTATGGATACCCCCTAAAAACCAAGATTGAGGGAGACGGTTTGAAGCACTGCTTTTACCAGCCGCGCCCCCGCCTTGGTTGTCCGCCCCCAAACCCGCAAAAGCCCGCGTGCGAGATCAGGGCACTGAACGGCGCGGCGGATATTATTGGGAGATCGGATGGCGGTTCGGCAGGTGACCCACTGTAGAAACGGACGAGACAATGACAGGGGGTCCAGCAACGGTAACGGACCCAGCCCTGTTCTGCCACGACAACTCTTCTGCGGTGACGAAAGTCTCACTTGCTGTGCTGGGCATGCCGATCTTGCAGATTCATCGTCGATAACGTCAAAGATCGGGTTCTGACTGTGTTCTGTGCAACAAACATTGCAGTTGGTTACCAAGTAGTTATTTAATTATTTACATAACATCCACCGAGATCCGTTCCAAACTGGTTCCGATCGACAACTTTTGGAGTTGGCCCAAGCGGCTGGGTATCCCATCTCTTGTCAACTTGATTTCGATGCCCACCAACTTTGGAGCTAACTACAAGTTCGTAACGGACTCCCTCTCAGGCAAGCAGCCCATCGCCGTCTTCTCATCCTCGCTTCATTCAGCCCCCTCAGGCGCACCCGCGCTTTCTCAGCGGCATTCGACGTTGGGTGTAATGATCCTATTCCATCTTAGCTAAGCGGTCTCTTTCCTCGAGCCAAGACCTTTCAGGCACAGCTGTTCGGTCTTCCAATGCCAAGATGTCCCACTGATCCTTGCATTATCTTATCAGCTCTCTGCCCCTCCATCCATGCCACATGCCACATGTCAAATCCAGGGTTCCACGGTCCTCGTGGTCACGGAACATCCGAACCTGTCACACGAGATGTAACCTGGAATGCATTTAGCTTCACCCGATTCATCGGTTCTCATCGAAAGAATCTTCTTCGAATCACACCTGAACCAGCCTGGCGGTGGGCATTTCAGCCGCAAACATGACCGACCCCGCGTTCCGGCCCGCCCTGTTGGTCGTTGACATGCAAGAGGACTTTTGCCCTCCGGTAAGCCTCTAACCCATTCATGACTTCGGACTGGTATCAATCCTTACATGAGCCCAATGAGCATGTGCCCATTCCGATGTTGCAAACAAGTTCTGCCTAGTGTACACTTCCTGTTGAATTCCCACCGCTACTAAGCGGGTGAGGGAATCTTGGATCGCTTCCGTCTTTCTGGGCATCGTGTTGTTTCTCTTAGTAGCCTACCCAGTGGCACCCAAACACACCTCCCGAGCTAAAACATCCCGGGCCAGCGTCACGAATTCCGCCACAAGAACCCGTCCCACATCCCCAACCACTGCCTTCCCCGCCTCCAAACTAACCAACCAGCAACCAACTAACTAAACACCTCTCCCAACAAACAGAACGGCTCCCTCGCGGTCGCCTCCGGCCGCGACATCACCCCACTAATCAACACCCTCCTCGCTCTCCCCGCCACAATCCTGCCCCTCAAGATCGCCACCAAAGACTGGCACCCGCCCAACCACGTCTCCTTCGCCAACAACCACCACTCGGACCCGCCCAAGCAACCCTTCATCGACACCATCACCATCACCAACCCTCTCAGCCCGTCCGAACAATACACCACCCGCCTCTGGCCCGCCCACTGCATCCAGCACACCGCGGGGGCCGCCCTCATCCAGGAGCTCGACACCACCAACATCACACACACCATCGAGAAGGGCACCGATCCCCGCGTGGAGATGTACAGCGCCTTCTACGCGCCCCTGCAATCCCCACGGATATCAGACAGCGGACTGGCCGACCTGTTACGGGAGGCTGGCACGACACACGTGTATGTGGTGGGGCTGGCGGCGGATTACTGCGTACGAAGCACAGCGGCGGACGCGGTGCGCGAAGGATTCGTGGCGGTGGTGATTGAGGAGGCGACGAGGGCGGTGGATCCGGAGAGGTGGGAGGTGTGTAAGGAGGAGATGGAGAGGGAGGAGGGGGTGAGGGTGGTGAGTTGGGACGGGGAGGAGGTGAGAAGGTTGTTTGCTGAAGAGTAAGTAAGTAGGAAGGGGGGCTGTGCTTCAGACGAGGAAGTCTGTTTCTGACTGAGAGAGTACCAATAATGGTAGTCGGTTATACCCTGGAGAGATTCGGAGCAGAAAATATAACGTAACAATCGAGTTCATTCCTCATGCTTCATTAACTTGTATACATTCGAATACCCAGCACGGCTGCGCAGGATGGCTTTGGCTCTCCCACACCCCAAGAACTCAGCCGCTGCTGAATACCAAACCCTGAAAATCCCCAACTCCATCCCCCAACCATGAACCTGTTTACCGACCCACGCGGATAACGCCGGCGGCGATCAGCTTCTGGATCTTGTTGCGAACGCCAGGGTTCTTCATATGCTCCGACAGCGCGGCCGGGTCGGACTGCGCCTGTTGGAGGATGGCCTGCATGACGGGGTCTTGCATGATACCCATAATCTATCTCATAGTTAACATCTTACTTTACTTGAAGCATCATCAATGTCTGATAAACTCACCTCAGGGTCACGCATCAACCGCTCGCGGGTCTGCTCTTCGGTCTCATTCTCCCGCGCCGAGTACATGGCGGAGAAGGCCTTCTGCTGCTGCTGCTCGATCTCCTTGGAGTTGGCGCCGTTGTGGTGCTCGGCATCCACGTTCAGGGCCTCGGTGCAGGCGTCCACGCACTTGCTGTACTCGCGCATGCCGAAGTAGGCCTGGGCCTTGCGGATGTAGGCGCGGATGAACTTGGGGTCCTTCTTAATGGCCGTGTCGCAGTCGTCGAGCGCGCTGGGGAACTCGAGCAGCTTGATGAAGGCCGCCGCGCGGTTGCTGTATCCGCGGGGGTCCTCGGGCGCCCGCTTGGTCATCTCGGTGTAGGCGGCCACCGCGCCCGGCCAGTCCGACTCCTTGAACTTCTTGTTGCCCTCCTCGCGCGCCTCCTCGGCCTTGGCGGGGTCGATGTACGCCTTGCGCGCAGCTTCGATCTTGTTGCGCTCGGCAGCGCGGACCTTGTTGACCACGTCGGGTGTCCGGTGCTCGCGCAGCGACATGTTGTAGAAGTCGATGGCCTGGGCGAGGTCACCCTGCTTCTCATAAGCCGTGCCGATGCGGGCGTAGGACTTGGCGATAACCTTGAAGTCGGCGTACAGGCTACGGCCCTCCTCGGCAGCCTTGGTGCAGGTCTCGATGCATGCTTGGTAGTCGCCCTTCTCGAAGTGGGCCGCACCTAGGTTGTTGAGATAGGTGATGTCCTTGTGAAGGTCCCAAGCCGCCTGGTAGTGCTTGATGGCCTCGTCAAAGTTGCGCTTCTTGTAGTTCTCGGTTCCGAGGGCCTTCTCCTTGTCGGCCGCCTCCTTGGCCTTCTTCTTCTCCAGAGCCTCATCATCCAGCTCCTCCGGCTCAGGTTCGGGTGCCTTCGCCGGCTCAGACTTCTTGGGAGGAGCGTCCGACATCTGCACATCTTCCTCGACCTCCACTCGCGAGCCAGAGCCGCCAGCTCCCGGGTCAGCAGAATCCCGCATCTCCATATCAACACCCATCAGCACGCCAAGGACCTGGATCATCCGGGGGTCGCTAAACAGGTCTTGCATGTTGTTCGGGTTTTGCTGGATAGCCTGCAGCTTGGCCATGAAACCGGGGTCGGCGAGTAACGAGCTGGTCTTCGGGTTGCTAGCGAGCTTCTGGATGAGGTTGGGGTCCTTGAACATGTTGCCCAGTCCGCCCATTGGGTCAGCACCCCCGGCTTATACATCGTTAGCCAACACATCTTCGGTTTCTTAATGAGCACGGGTACACCTACCGGGACCCCCTGCTTCCTGCTCCATAGCCCTCTTGACCGACGCCAGATCATTCTTCATGCCGGCATTGTTTGGGTCGATCTTCAGGCCCTGCTCGTACGCGTCATGAGCGCCCAGAAGGTCACCCTTCCCGTACAGTGCAGTTCCCTTGCGCCCCCAGCCCTTGGGCCAGTCGGCCTTCAGCTCTGTGGTCTTCTCAGCATCGCTCAGTGCATTGTCCCAATCCTTCTTCGAGGCGTATGCGGCGGACCGGTTGCTGTAGAGGATGTGGTTGCTGCCGTCGAGGGCAATGGCCTGTGTGAACTTGTCGCTGCAATAGCCGTAAGCTTCCATCCACTATTGATTGTGTCGTCCTTTCCATGCCAAGCTAAACGGCTAACTTACATGGCATCGTCAAAGTCCTTGGCCGCAATGGCCTTGTTGCCCAGAGCCTTGAGCTCGTCGGCGGTTGACATGGCGATGGCAACTCCGTGTGCAAGGGGTTAGAGAACAGTGTGGCTCGGTAGTGTCGAGAATCTCGTTGATCTTTGAAATGCAGTGTCTGGTTGTGTTCAAAAGAATAACGAGAACTGCCAGCGAAGAATTTAGGATGTAGACACAGCCGCCTTGCTAGGCTCGTGGAAAGCTCTGGACTTTCGATGCCTTTCGATCGTAGTCTAAGCTCATGATTGGTTGTGTTACCCTGCCCCACAGCGGCGGGCGGGGTGGTTCTCGAACTTTTGGCGGGGCAGCTGAGCGCGGATCAACAACCCCTCAACTCCAAATCCTACCATCATCAAAATTGATCAAATCGTCAGCGGATTCAGCCCTTTGTGAACGCCTGGTTGTCAATCTGTATAACGACCGAGCGGTTTCTGGCCTACATTTCTTCCAGTAGTCGTTTGCGTCTCTAACTAATCTATAATTTCGCCTGTTCCGACCCCACCCGCATCCCCCTCTGCCCGGCAAGAGGACTCGGAAAGCTTGAGGCTGAAAGCATTTATGATTTGAGGTCGAGAGCAGCTGATTACGAAGTGTCGAGATATCAATAGGTCCAGATAGTTGAGTTAGCAAGTGCAACGGCACGTGCTCCCTTGATGCCGGAGCTCAACACCGGCCGCACGTTCCCTGTGGTGCATGCCTGCCTATTTAATCATTGCCGTTGTCTGGCCGGTTCATATTCTTCTCCCATTCACTATTGTCCTATACTCCATACCCTCAGTCATTTCATCTCCAGCTCCAACACCACCATTCGTTTTTGGCCACTTCTAACTCGAGGATTTTACATCATGGATCCAAAGGTTTTGGCCGTTATTCTTTTCATTTCCTTTGCCTTTACTTTAGTACTGGCAATTGTTCTTGGGTTCGGGTTCGCGAACCTATTCAGTCGCGTGCGCACCTCGAACGTTAGCTGTCTTCGAGTGCGCTTCCCCCCGACCGACATGGATCGGGTACTAGGCCGATACCTCCCCGTCCTGCGTTACGACGACGAGCTGGCCCGTCGATCGTATCGTTCGGTCCCCATCTGGCGGCGGTTCTTGCGCATCGGGCTCCCCGCCGTTTTGAAGAGACAGAACGGACGAGGGTCGATCGCCGACCAAGAGGCCAGAACGTGCGCCGTCTGCTTGGTCGACTTTGGCAACAGCGACGAGGTTTGTCGATTGCGGTGCGGTCACCTCTACCACCCGCCGTGTATCTACCCTTGGCTGCTGGCGTCCAAGTCAACCTGCCCGGTGTGGTAAGCTACCCCCGGCTATTTTGCATTCCCTGTCGCCATGTGCTAACCGTGATTCCTCAGTGAGATGAATGTTATTGGTGTGGTAGAGGCTTTAGTGCGGGAACCACTAACAGCTCTGCGGCGTGCGTGCGACTAATAAGAATCCTCATGCGCTCCTCTGTCAATCCAGCAAGCAGTGGTACTCTTACGATTGACAGAAATAGATGTTAGTGACGCTGCACAAGACGCTTGCGAAAAATGTCGTTCCGGAGCTTGCCCACCACGTATTGATCCTTCTTTCATACAGCGCCCTTACGGCACCGTGCCTCATTTATCCCATTGCTCGCGTCTTCGGCATGTTCATTTTGACTGCATTCCAACTCTATCGAAATGCATCGATGATGTAACTACTGCGAAGGTATTACGAAATTGTACGACGTGAGCCACCGCAGAAAACCTGCCACAGTATAAGTAAAGTATGGTACATATTTAAGATCGTCCACCGTACAGCATCGTCAATTGCCGGGTGGATTTCGACAATTGCTACAGATTATCTCCAAAATGTCAACGTCAAATTACTCTCATCTTCAAGACATCCTTAACTATACTTTCTCCAATCCAACGCTTCTGGATGAGGCTACGCTTGCAGCTGGCGCGGCGATATCCCCACATATCGACGGCGGCGTCGAGGGAAACAAACCGCTTGCCTTGATCGGCGATGCTCTATTCGTTTACATGTCGCGGTCAAGTCATATACGGATGGTCTAAGAACAGGTACGTAAAATTTCCGCCGCAGAGAATCTCTACTGAGCGAAGTAGGGCAAAGCACCAAGGTGCTGGCAAAGGACGGATCAAACGCATCACTTGAAAATCTTGGTAGACGTCTTGGTTTGGAGACTCTTGTAACCAAAAATCCGTCTCAGCATGGAGATGTGCCGAGAACTACAGTTGCGTCGACGGTTGAGGCATTGATAGGGGCTGTTTGGATCGACACTGGCAGTGGTTTTCATCAAGTCCAACTGGTAATTCAAAATCTTGGTATCACTGAGTCTTTTCAAGTTAGCTGAGCCTCGGGGCGTTAGAGGGGCCCCGGGAAATAGGATTTGGTCTTGCGTAAGTCAGACACAATGATAGCGCCATCACAGGGCATGACATATAGCAGTGAGACCGCATATTTCTAAGAAAGCCCCTACAGGGATATTGTCCCATGATGGCTTTAAAACCGCCCCGCCTCTCCCAACACCGCAGTGACAAGCCAAGGGCTCGTTTCCGGTTATATCAGTATGGTCCCGAAGTGCGTCAAGTCACGCGAATGTCTCCCACAAAAAATGCATAGACCCGACTTTTCCAAGAGCGCCGGCATCATTCGCTGTGCGTGAGTGCCTGAGTCTGTTACTAAAGGTGTCAGACCCCTGCATACAAGTCATTTTACTCGAGCAGAGCGCGTGCCTGCTTGGGGATCCCAGAGCCCTCCACCTTCTTACATCTCAGTTCGGGCGGTCATGGAGGGACCTCGCCCCAAAGGTCGGTCGGAGATGGTCACATTTACCACGTTGGGGTAATACCATTCAAAGGGGGCCGGCTTCGTGATATACACTTCGACTAGAGGAAAGGGCGCGACGTCAAACCGCCATTTGTTTTCTTTGTAAGCCATTGAGCGGGAGAACTTGGATTCGAATTTCCAGAGGCGGGTGCACCGTTCGTTAATCCAAGTAATTCCGTTAGTGGTCACAGTATCCTCGGCCTCGGTATCAGCGACCTGGGGCACCAGTGATACCGAAACGGCACCGTGTTGTAGTTCAGCACAAAAAAAGACAAGGCCAAAGCCAAACTTTGTCACGGACGACTTGGTGAGCCGGCAGTTCAAAGTCCATAACTTGCCCGCGTGTGCTGGTTGCGGCACGCTGATTACGCCTTCTTCCGCGACGTAGAGAGCATCGGGGCTGTAAAGTGTGAGTGACTTCTGGTAAACGGCGGTGTCACCCCATCGGCAAAGAATGAAATCCGTTGGCCTCGGAAGGAAGGTTGATGGCGGATCGGGCTCGACCTTCAGGCATCTGCGCATTTTCACGAGATCATGTGGGTAGTAGATATTCGTAAAGCACACCAACTCCTCCGTCCGACCGAATTGGGCATCCCCCCAGCCATAGAGAGGCAGGATGAAAAAGGTAGTACCGGCAGCCTTGTCATTTTCATTTCTGCAAAGCAAGACGTCAAGTACCAGTGAACGAAGCTGAGTAATCTCAATCAATGGCCAATGGAACACACACGGTGCGACGTTGGGTAAGACTGGAAGCTCGAGCGTGATTCCCGCCCCGGTCACGGTTGGGTAGAGCAGCCCCGTATTCCTAGATGCGGTCGGAGTGTAGAAGGCCCCAGCTCCTTTCCAAGGAGAGAAACCGGCGGACCCCTGAAAGTCGCGCGGGGATTGAGCGAATAGACCACGGAGTGGCCTGGCTAACTTGGTCGCATCCCAAGGAATGGGCTCCAGCCCCTGCAGCTGCCGGCCATTGGTGACTTGGTTATTTGGGAGGCGAACAAGCCTTCCCCATGCGAAGAGAGTGTGGTCTGTGGGGTTGGCTTTCATGATCTCCTCCTGTAGCCTCTGAAAAGCCTTCTCTCCCTCACCATAAAGTAAGGACATGTTGATATCAAAAAGCCCAAGCAGGCAGTACGCGATATCTTCGACCCTGGAAGTATTTCGCCGAGCGGCCCAAGACATCCGCATAGCCACGCTCGCTGTGTCTTGGGGATCATAAAATGAGAGATAAGCAATGGGAATGCCTGTAATGGCTGTGAGGATCTCGCTCAAGTCGTCTTTGTTGCCTATATTCTCCCAACCGCGGGCGTAAAACTCCATATTGGCGGGTGCGATCAATTCCTGGAGCGTCCACCCCCCCGTGTGAACCAACGAGCACGGGCAAGATTGTCATGAAGCAGGGCGCGGTCCTCGTGAGCATGAACATCTGCGAGGTAGGCGTAGCACACGTCCGAGTTTTTGTACCAACGAAACATGGAATTGATAGCCTCCGATAACTCAGCACTGCTTCGTTTGTCGATGCAGCAACTTCGACAACCGTCAGTAGCCTGGTCACTAGCGGAGTTGCGGGAAATACTGAAGGAAACTCGTCCAACACCTACGTATCGATCCAGACCCAGTCGTACCCATCTGCTTCTGCCTGTCGACAACAGCCATCAATCTTGGCGTAGCCTTCCTTTGTCTCGAGGACGTCATTTGGGAGGGATTGGAGTCCTCGAACGTGACCTCTTCTTCACCCCAGGTGTGAGACAAGATGGCGTAACGCTTGATGTCCGAGTCGACCAAGAACTCTTTGATGGTTCGCGTGTGTACGTTGAGAAGTCTCATTGTTGGTCCAGTTCAGCGAAGTGAGACGTCGCGGTGGGACTCTGATGTGAATAGTGTGGTTGGAGGGCTGGGGGGGGGGAAGAGGGGGGTAACATGCCACCAGATGGCATGGAAGTTGGGTACTTATGATAAACTAAACCCAAGGCCCGAATGCTCAGCCCCAGGCCCCTTCATTCTGTGGTTCGGGGCCTCCAATCAATAGCAAGTACATGCATACGTACCAAGGTACTCAAAGATGCGCCGATAGGTAGGTAACTGAGGGGTAAAGACCACTTCGGCCGGGCTGTGTAACGTCGGGACCGTCCAGTGGACGTAAGTGCCCAGTGACATGATCATCTGAAATCACGACACTCTGAGAAGAGGAAATTGATTAGATGCCTGTTTACTTTGAATTTGAGGGTATTCTGAGGCGTGATACTTCGCAACCCCTGAACTGTACTTTGTGTGTAGAGTAATCTTGGTGAGGTACATACGTTATCTAACTAAGGAAGGTTGGTACTTAAGTATGCTTTGCCCGGTCCAATCATGTAGGTACATAAACAATTAGGTGTCGTGCTTACACGCAGGACCAAAACCACTTACACTGGACCTTTCAGGGGACTCCCAGCCACGATGACAAAAAGAAGCTCGCATCCCAGACTCGTTCTCCGCATTTGGAAAGCTTTGAAGTTGGGGCCAATCAGCACTCGTAACTGAGGACTCGGAGATTTGATTGTGATTCCTTTCTACACTAAGTTGAGGCTGACTGAGCACTTATCCAGGCAACATTCTCACTCCAACGCCATAAAATAGTAGAAAAGAGCCAGATTCATGACCGACAGACTTCTACGGAAAACGATGGTTTGACAAACCGATGTCAAGATGATCAACTTACACCACCTGATCAATGAGATCACCTCAAACCCAGCACTGCTCATCAGCAGCGTGGTGGTCCTGGTAAGAACTCTCACTTTCATTCTCTCAACTCCCCCCAAGCCAGCCCTGAAACTAAAAACCCCTGTCAACCCCCAAACTGACACGTTCTCCCCCGAACCGCAGCTCCTAACCTACCCCCTCCTCACCCTAACCTACAACCTCTTTCTCCACCCCCTCCGCCACATCCCCGGCCCCCTCCTCGACCGCGCGACCCCCCTCCCCTGGGCCATCCGGCACGCGCTCGGCACATCCGCCTTCCACACCCACGCGCTCCACACCCGCTACGGCCCCGTCGTGCGCATCGCCCCCAACCACCTCTCCTTCACCTCGCCCCGAGCATGGCGCGACATCTACGGTTCCCTGCCGCGCGACGGCAGCTACACCAGCGTCTGGCCCGAGGTGCCCAAGAGCAAGACGTTTACCTCGGCGACAGACGACCAGGAGGAGTCGATCATTCAGGCGGGCTTCCACGAGCACGCGCGCCTGCGGAGGGCGCTGGCGCCGGGGTTTTCGGATGCGGCGTTAAGGGTACAGGAGCCGATGCTAAGGGGGTATGTGGAGCGGTTGGTGGGGAGAATTGGGGAGAAGTGTGTGGGGAGAAGGGGGTGGTGATGGATATGGAGAAGTGGTATAATTGGACGACATTTGATATTGCGGGGGATTTGGTGTTTGGGAGGGCGTTTGGGTGTTTGGAGAAGGAGGAGTATCACCCGTGGATTGCGTTTTTGATGGGGACGCTGAAGGCGGCGGCGGCGATGGTGTCGATTATTTACCTTGGGGGGAGGTGGTTGGTGAGAATTCTGTTCAAGACGGTTGGGCAGAAGTCCATCTTGGCTCTCCGAGATATGACAGAGGAGATGGTCAGCCACCGGCTGGCGATGGAAAAGGGGAGGGATGATTTGTTTGAGGGCCTCGTAAAGCATCGCGAGGAATGGGTATGTTGCTACGAGAGACGGATTTCAGAAGCTGGAACGAGATTGCTGACCATTTCTTTTACAGAACCTCTCTTTCGAAAAGTTCTCTACCAACGGCTTGGTTCTGACACTCGCTGGGTCCGAAACATTGGCAACCACTCTCTGCGGGACAACTTACCTTCTTCTCAAGAACCCTGAAACGATGAAAAAGCTCTCCCAGGAAGTACGCGGGGCATTCGTCCACGCGGATGAGATCACCGTTAAGGCGGTATCTCAGCTTCCCTACTTGACAGCCGCCATCAACGAGTCTCTGCGCATGTACCCGCCGGTAGCTTCGGATCTGATCCGGGTCATCCCACCAGAAGGGAAGAATATTGCTAGCCATTACGTTTCTGGCGGTGTAAGCGCCCTCACGAACCCTACTCAGGTTTAGAATGTACCCCTAACTCGAACAGGCATTCGTCGAAGTCCAACAATGGTCAATCAACCACAGCCCGGACAACTGGGCTGATCCCTGGACATTCAACCCGTACCGGTTCCTTCTCGGGGAAGACGAAGCAAAGGAGGCAGGCAATATTCTGGAGGCATCTCAACCCTTCAGCTGGGGGCCGAGGAATTGCCTAGGGCGCAAGTAAGTGACCTGGGTCCCGGTTCAAGGTGACAAAACTGACAATCACAGCCTTGCATACGCGGAGCTGCGGTTGATCCTCGCCCGCATCATCTTCGACTTTGACATGAAACTAGGGGCAGACAGTGGCGATTGGATCGGGCGGCAAAAGACGTTCCCATTGTGGGCACGGCTGCCCCTCAATGTGCATTTCACGCCTGTCAAACGGGGTTAAAGGGATGTTGGATATTTGTAGAACCTCGACTAGACCTAGTCTCACCTGTTAAATAACCTTGTAATTTACTGTCCCCTAGCTCTTAACCATCCCTGTTTGAACTCTTTTCCTATCACCTTTTCTCCATGGCTATACACTCCTCACTCAAGCCGAGCAAAGATGGGCACAGTCCTCAACCTCGGACAGGTCCTTGTACACGGTCGAGTACACGGTGCTAGTAATGCCGTCCTCATCCAAGCCATCCTGAGCACCACCAACCACGGGGGGGCTGGTCACGGTCGGCTTGGCGGCGTCCTCAGACTCCGTAGCCGTAGCATCCGAAGCAGAAGGGGCGTTGGGCTCAAGGCTGGGCACAACAGCGACAATGGTGGTAGCGGAAGCCGAGATTTCGGTGGCAGACTCCTCGGGGGAAGGGGGCAGCAGAGAGCAGGTAGCAGAGACGATGACAGTGCTAGTGGCGGTCTCAGTCACGGTCACGGGAACGCACGATGACTCGTCAGGGGGCGTGACCGGGTCGACGCCGTTGCAGGTGCCATCACGGATGGAGAACTTGGGGGTTTGGGCGTGGATGACGAAGACGTTGGTGCCGTTGATGGCGTTGCTGGGAGTAGTCTTAGCTTTTGTTCGAAGAGAACATGGGTGGCACGCATATGCGCTTACAATTGGAAGCCCCACGAGGAGTTCACATCGCACGGGACAGTGACCTCGTGCTCGCCCTCGGAGGTCGGCACGTCGGAGACGATCTGGGTGTAGAAGGGGGGCCAGTCGACAAAGTTGACCAGGAAGATGCTGAATACGGTGGGATCAGTGTCCACGCTGCTCACTTCACGCTGTACGTCTCCCCCTTTTTCAGGGTCGAGTTGGCGTAGGGCTCCTGAAACTGGATGGCCGAAACGAGGGGCGCCGCGAGGGCGAAAAGTGACAAGACACGCATTTGGTTGTTGCGGTGGCGGCGGACAGATAAAAGAGTGACTGCTGCCAAACTCGCAGTAAGTAAGGACTGTAAAAGTTGGATAATAAGAAACTGAAGATGGAGAGAAGAGGAAACGGCCAGAGCACTGGCGGGCACCAGCGTTCTTTTGTCAATACGAAGTCCCTTCTTAATGGGTCCCGTTCCCCACAAAGCTCGTTCGTGATGCTCCACCCCTGAGTCGGGTTAATGCCTGTCAAAGCGGGTGCCCCTGAAATAACACGAGGTCCGTCACCTACTCATGGTTGTGGTCGGGAGTCATCCCTTCTTGTTGCACCCATGGTGCAAATAGAACTAAGCATGATTTTGCATGAAAATTACTCTCTCAAAGTAGCAACGCAAAAATAAGGACGCCGATCCCGTCACTCGATCTACATATCCCGATACGCGAGGTAGATCACTCACTTCAGTTGGTGTGGTAGGACATCAAACATATTCGGCAACCCCAGAGAATGACCAGCTTGGATTTTCTGTCGTCTTCGTTTATCCGCAAATGACGACAACACACGATGACCGGGGACCTTCGGACCAGTGCCGGGGCTGCCCGTGATAGTGGAGCAACGTAACTTCATCCGAGGAACGATATCAAAGGGCAGTTGGTATGCACTTGTCATAACTCAAACTAGCTTCCTACTAACCTATTCTTAGCATATCGGAGCCGATAGTGATTATCGAAGCTACTCTCGTTACTGATTCAAATGTGGCAATGAACCATTGTAGGTAACGAGTACTTGACACCCTCATCGTCCACACACCCAACCCTTTCGTGTGTCGTCAAGCCGGATATCAAACTCGCCCCCTCTTTTTATTATTATCTCTTATCAATTTAAATTTCTATACCGAGGCCAACTTTTAAAGCTCTTCAAGTTGACCTCATATGACGACTACTTGATAGCGTGGTATTGAACACAATTATTGTTCCGGCTTGGGTGGTAATATGATCAGGTCGGGATGTGTAAATCACAGATGGGTAATCTTACGTCCAGAATGCTCGATGATGCAGAGTTAGCACAACCGATGAGATGAATTGGATGCTATGCATTCGTGTGAATCACCTCCGAAGGAATGCCAACAATAGCGGACGTCGAGGTCCATGTTACACCTGGTACCGGACAACGAGAATCCGGATGTCCGACGCCCGTCAGCTGCACGCCAATGTAACTGACGGAAGGAAGACACGGCTCACGACGCGAGTGCAAACACCTTATTCTTCCCCAATTGAAGCTAAGAATCCGCATCTTCCCCTGGCCCATTTATCGTCTCAACTACGTACATACCAACACCGACCCAATCACCACAATGCACCTCCGCACCCTCCACGACCTCGACCAAACCGAAGGCACCGTCCGACTCCGCCCCGCCTCCCCCTCCCCAGGCACCACCACCACCACCGCTTCTCCCCAAACCATCCTCCTCCACCCGGCCCCCTCCCCAACCGACCCCAACGACCCGCTCCGCTGGCCGCGTCACAAGAAACACACGGCCTTCCTCTCCATCTGCGCCTTCACCTTCCTCACCAACTTCGGCATCGGCGGCCTGGCCCCGGCCTTCTACCTGCTCTCGCTGGAGTTCGACAAGACGCTCGCGCAGACCAGCGACCTGCTGCTCTGGCCGATCCTGGTGCTGGGCGCTTTCAACTTCTTGTGGGTGCCGCTGGCCAACCACGCCGGAAAGCGGCCCGTGTTCGTGTTCTGCTCGGGGTTGCTGTGCGCGTGCTTTGTGTGGGGGGCGGTGGCAGGCTCGTTTCAGTCGCTGCTGTGGTCGAATGTGGTGGCGGCGTTTGCGGGCTCGTCGACGGAGGCGCTGGGGGCGAGTATGGTGAATGACTTGTATTTTTTGCATGAGCGGGGAGCGAAGATGGGGTTGTATATGAACTTTATCTCTGGAGGGAATACGCTGGGACCGTTGGTGTGTGGGTTTGTGATTACGGGGTTGAGTTGGCGGTGGCATAAGTGGATTGCGGTGATCCTGACGGGGATCAACTTCCTGACGGTGTTGTTGTTCGTGCCGGAGACAAGGTATTATCGGGATGGGAACGGGGATGGGACCGATCAGTCGGAGGAGCCGGTGTTGTCATCGACCGAAACCATGGGTGGTGATGGCGAGGCGGCAAAAGAGAGTCGGGTAGAGCCAGAGGGTAAAAACGAAGAAGCCCACGACACTCTGACAACGGTACCCAAGAAGACTTGGATACAGGAGCTCAGCTTGTGGTCAGGCACGGCACCGGATACCAACCTCGCTAAGATGTTCGTTCGGCCGCTGCCGATGTTCGCCTATCCCTGCGTTATCTACTCGTTGCTCGGATACGCTGCGTCACTCGTGCTGACCGTGGCAGTCAACATCCTCAACCCTTTTGTTCTTCAAGCTTCTCCATACAGCTGGTCACCTATGATCAACGGTCTGATCAACATCCCAGGCTTTATTGGAAACGTGGTGGGCAGCTATGCTGGCGGCTGGCTGGTAGATGTGTTCTGTGACTGGAAAACCAGGCGCAACAAGGGGGTCTTCGAGCCAGAAAGTCGGCTGTACCTCTGTGCTCTCCCGCTGTTTGTCACGGGGTCGGGGTGCATCGTCTTCGGATACGGGGTCGAGAGAATGCTACATTGGACGAGTCTCTTCATCGGGTACGGCATGATTTCGGTTGCTCTGACAGCGATCCCAACCATCACCATGGCATACGTTTCTGATTGCTTGCTGCCTGTTAATTCGGACGCATTGATGCTCGTCAATGGTATGGATATCTGTCTAACGACAATGCACCCCAATACTCGATAGCACTGACTTTTTTTAGGCTTAAAGAATGTCGTGGCTTTTGGCTTCCTCTACGGCATCGTCCCATGGGTCGAGAAGGTTGGCTACGTGGAGTGCTTCGGCACGCAAGCTGGCATATTTGCTGCCGTCATTGCTTTGGGCATGGCAATTCTCATACCCTTTGGTGGGAAGATCCGGCATATTCAGGCCCGATGGCGTATCGTTTTGTGAGTTGTGCGCCAGTGAGTGGTGGCTCGGAAATGGGGTGCGTGGGAATTTGCATAGAACAATGGTTGACTTGTTGTCACTTACTGATGGCGCATGGTTGGTTGTGGGGAAAAAAGCGTGTATTATTTGTTAGCGGTTTTCGGAATATAACCTATCAGGTAATCTTTTTTTTTTTTTTTTTAGCTTTCTTTTGACCCAAACCGTCTCGAGTGTTTGCTGGTGACTTTCCAATCCCGCAACCACGACTTGTCGCTGAGAATGCCTCGAGAATGCCAAGCTGTCGCTCATCAAGTGGAACGGCCCGA
Source organism: Chaetomium olivaceum (assembly GCA_039881045.1). Taxonomy (NCBI): domain Eukaryota; kingdom Fungi; phylum Ascomycota; class Sordariomycetes; order Sordariales; family Chaetomiaceae; genus Chaetomium; species Chaetomium olivaceum. The sequence goes on from JAYWVB010000016.1 coordinate 429,871, forward strand.
CCCATGCAAGGCTCAGGTGCAGGAATTCGTGAAAGCGGGGCCATTGGAGTCATCCAACCGATCCCCACCAATGGTGTGCGCCTCCATCCGGCAAGGCTGTGACTGTGATGGAGGGGCAACATTTCGTCAACTAAATTTCCAGCCGACAGACAGCTCGACCTTTCACATACGCACACACGTTCCACGACTCAATCCACCACACGGCTACGACCAAGATTTACATGAAGCTTGCAAATAACCCCCGATATATTCTGATACCAATTGAACTCAATTCTCAAACCGCGGCTATCCTCGTGTCCTTCCGCAAATTTACCACGTCAAATTGCCTTCGCGCAACTGAGCCGCCATGGCGAGCGACAGCAAGGCGGATGACGGCGCCGCGAAGCTCCAGATACTCAAGGATGCTCTCTACGATGAAATGAGGCAACATGGATCTGAAGCGCGCCCATTCTCGCAGAAAGACCTCAACGATCTTAACATCATCCCCAATAACGATGTCAACCTCCTCCTCAGCGTCGTCCAGCGGCTTTGTGACGACAAGCTGCTGGTCGGTATAGCAAATCACCATGCCGGGATGGCATGGAGGTGGCGTAGTAGGGAGGAAGCAAAGAAGTAGGCCCTTGGATCCCATCCCCGGGTGGTATAGACGGCACACTGACAGCTGCAATTAGGTACACATCATTACCGAACGACGAAGCAGTCATGGTGTACTCGATAATCGACGAAGCCGGCGCCGACGGCATCTGGAACCGGACGATCAAGAATAAGCTCAACATGCACGAGGCGGTGGTCAAGAACTGCATCAAGTTCCTCGAGACCAAGGGCTACATTGCGAGCATGAAGAATGTCGAGCACCCGAACAAGAAGATGTACATCAAAGCCACCCTCCGGCCATCGGAACGAGCGACCGGCGGCCCCTGGTTTACCGAAGGAGAGCTGGACACCGCATTCATCTCCGAGCTCGAGGGGATCGTTTTCGAGTACATCAAGACAAAAAGCGCATATCGGGGGTCACAACCACATCCAGGCGGCGGGGCTGCCTCAGCCGGGGCGACAAAAGCCCCCAAAAAGGGCGCCGTCACAGCAGGCGAGACTACCTCGCGCGGTACAAAACGCTCCGCGACCGAAATCTCCAACGACGACTCCCCGACCTCCGCCGGCCGCGCAGTCAACGGCAGCAGCACCACCGGCAGCAGCAGTGCCAAATCCCGCGCCGTCTTCCTGCCCATGCCAGCCGGCTACAAGCACTACCCGACCGTGGCCGAGATCGCCAAGTTCATCCACGACACGGGCATCACCAACAACACGACCCTCGGCGAGTCCGACATCCAGCAGCTGGTCGACGTGCTCAGCTACGACGGGCTCATCGAGCGGGTGCGCGTGGGCCGCCGGCGCGGCTACCGTGTGGCACGCGCCGTGAAGCAGGATACCGTGCCATTTCACAAGCGCCAGAAGGAGCGGGAGGCCGGCATCGGCCTCGACCTGCCCCTCGTCCCGGGCGCCGAGCCCCTCGGCAGCGGCCTGACCGAGGCCCCCTGCGGCCGCTGCCCCGTGTTTGAGCTGTGTGAGGAAGGGGGGCCGGTGAGTCCGAGTAATTGTGTGTACTTTTTGCAGTGGTTGGATTTGGAGGATCCGCCCAAAGCGGCGGCGGCTAGTGTGGCTCTTTCGACGTGAGTGAGTGGAAGGGTGTTTGTGGGTTGGATGCAATGGTCAGAAGAAGTGGGAGGTGTTGGGTTTGGTGATGATATCCCTTGCTTTAATTTGAGCCTCCATTGATTGAGTCCCTGGAATGGCATATTGCTGAATTAACTCGTCAAGTTCTCGGTGAGCACAGAGACAATATTAAAACTGGATGCATTGACTCTCGGTGTAAGAGAGCCCGTGAGTATCGTAGGGTTGTTGCTAAACAGAACGGACTGTAAAGAGGAGAAACACGGGGGGAGATCTTTTTGAACATTTTTGCGGGCAAGACCATCCCGTTCGAAACTAGCTAAATGTATGAGACCTTGTGATCGTCATCGTGCCAATGTCGCTCCTTCGAACTCGTTTGGATCTTTAGAGAGCGCCACAGTCGTCAATGGTGGGGACCTTCCACGAGCGGGTGTCCTTGTTCTTGGTCACGTTCTCATTGGCGGTAGCCTCCAGACCCTTAACAACCTTCATCGACTCGTCGTCAGCGACCTCGCCGAAGACGACGTGCTTGCCATCGAGCCAGCCAGTGACGACTGTGGTGATGAAGAACTGGGAACCGTTGCTGCGAGATAGGAACAGAAGTTAGTGCACTTTGTTCCCTTGCTACGCTCATGGATGTCGGGTAATCTTACGTGTTCGGGCCAGCGTTGGCCATGGAGAGCAGGCCGGGGCGGGTGTGCTTCAACTGGAAGTTCTCATCGGCAAACTTTTCGCCGTAGATGGACTTGCCGCCGGTGCCCTGCGATGGTGTTAGCTGTCCCGCCGAAACCATCAGCCGTCAAGAAATGCTCACATTACCGCGGGTGAAGTCACCGCCCTGGATCATAAAGTTGTTAATGATGCGGTGGAAGGTGGAGCCCTTGTAGCCGAAGCCATTCTGGTGCGTGCAGAGCTCCTTGAAGTTCCGCGCAGTCTTAGGGACAACGTCGTCGTAAAGAGTCAGGTTGATACGACCTGACTGCTCTGTTGAATAGGTCAGCCAATGCATTGCGGAGCACATTTTTGCTTCATCGAGCTGAAACCACAAAGTTTAGCTACCCGAAGGGCTACTTTGCTGCCAACAGTTTGTGTTCGCCCAGGCCACAGGGTACGAGAGTTATTAGATGATGGAAGTAAACAGCTAGCCGAAGGGGTATGAAGCAAAGAAGAAGAGTATTGAAGCCGCGTACGCTGGATTTCTTGAGTGGGCTCGTTGTCGGCATCGAGAACGGGACCCTCCCAGGAGACGTCGAAAAAGCTAGAGTATGTAAGTAAGGCCCAGGTATCGGGAACAGATCACCATCACTCACACTTTGGATTGAGACATGGCGGAAGATACAGAGAAGCCTCTGACAGATATTCTGATGTTGGGTTGAAGAGATGACCGGACTGAAGTGAATTGACCGGATGGAAGATTGCGGAGGAGGGAGGAAGGTCGGAGAGAAGAGCAATGGCGGGGTAGGAGGGGTCGAAACATTTTCCGCTGAGAGCAGGTGGGTTAGCATCAGATCTGACCAACCAGGGACGGAAGCTGACGTGTGGGACGAGGAAGGACGGATGAAGAAGCTCATAGCCCGCACGTGATGTTATGAGGGGTTGTTGCGCAAGATCGAATCGATCGGTGCCTCGAACTCGTCGTGAGGAGTGGTCATCGTGGTGGGGGCTTCCTTCCGCTCTGTGGGGTTTGCTCAGAGGGCATTGGACATGGAAGCGGAAGGTCTTGTGCCAAGACACGGGCAGAAAAATGCCGATATGCAGAGGCTATGTCAAGCACAGCTCGGGTCGTTTCCTCATGCTTTTATGGAAGGGAACTTCTGCTCAAACCGGGAGGTCTAGTATGGTTTTCTCGCTTTGCAAGCGGCAGTATCAGAGACCTTATCGGATTAAAAGCGGAACTTGAGCCGTACATGCAATTGATGTCGGCGGTGGCTCCGCTCCTCTGGCCTTGCAGCCCGATGAGGTCCTTGCCGAGTTAGACTCGGTTTCCAGGGAATATTTCTACTCCTGACCAGGAACGTAGAGGTAAGGTGGCCAAGAGCATCGGAGAGGCGTCCGACTTGGAGAACCATGTCCAATGCCCGAAACTGGCTTAACGATTGAGGGGTGTCATGGTAAGAGAAGGGGGTGTGGTTTGAGGTCTGGCGTGTTTCTTTGGCGGGAGATACCGAGCCGGAGAATGCGGCTCAACGGTAGCCCGATGAGGAACCAAAAAAAGAGAAGGTCCAATTCACAAGAAATAGAAAAGAAAATACGTACGGTTGTGTAGGACTGAATCCTCAGGTTCAGATATAGTACAAGTTAAAAGTACAAAAGCGAATCACAAGGGTGGTGATGGGATGCTCAGAAGTCGTTGGAAGATGGTCCGCCATATTTTTTTGGTCCCAATGCAAGCTCATGGAAGCTTTGCTCCACCACAGCACGGGCCACGAGTTAATGCATGCCTGGGCTTGAGGGATGGATGCCTTGAGCTCGAGGCATGAAGGCAGGGCCCACTACGCCAAGTTTGTGGGTCTTGGCGGTCTGGTGGAAATCGCAAGGTGTCGCCCCTTGTCAGCGCTGCTGCCCATCGATTCTCCATCGCAAGTTTCACGAAACCATCGACGAATGAAGACATTGCGTCTTCGCATAAAGCCCACCCCACCCCTATTCCGCGTCACATACTTTAGAGTCGCTTCGTGTGCCTAGTGCTGGCTTCGGCCACCATACCCGCCCACCATGGATCTGAACAACATCAAGAAACAGGTCTCGAACCTGACGCTGTACGACCTCAAGGCCGGCGTGCGGAAGATGCAGAATGGTAAGTTGGATGTCTCCATGACTATAGCTTGATTGTTTGGTTGGTGATACTAATTGACTTGTCCGGGTAGCCGTCATGAACTTCACAGAAATGGAGGCTAAGGTCGGTCACCGCGGACGCTGAGGGACGGCACCGTACCTTTTAACTAACAGCCACTAGGTCCGCGAAGCAACGAACAATGAACCATGGGGCGCGTCATCAACCCAGATGCAAGAGATCGCCGATGGCACCTTCAACTAGTAGGTCTCTTATCGGTGTTCAATGCCGTGAGTTGCAGACTGATATCGTTCCTAGCCAAACCCTGAACGAGATCATGCCCATGATTTACCGGCGCTTCACGGAAAAATCGGCCGAGGAATGGCGACAAATCTACAAAGCGCTTCAATTACTCGAGTACCTGATCAAGCACGGTTCCGAGCGTGTTATTGACGATGCCCGATCCCACATCACGCTTCTCAAGATGCTACGTCAGTTCCATTTCATTGACCAGAACGGCAAGGACCAAGGTGTCAACGTCCGACACCGCGCAAAGGAGCTCGCCGAGCTACTCGGCGACGTTGAGCGCATCCGATCGGAACGCAAGAAAGCACGCTCAAACAAGGGCAAATTCACTAGCATGGCAAGTGCTGGAGGACTTGGTAGCTCGAGCCGTTACGGCGGGTTTGGAAGCGACTCTGGGTATGGTGGCGGCAGCAGCTCAACGTTCGGCGGACACTCCGGCGGAGTGTACGGCGATGGGGGTGGCTTCGGAGGCCAATCCGACGATTACCGCTCCACACAGGGGCGGGGGGACAAATTCGAGGAATACGATGAGTTTGATGAAGGGGAGCGGCCTGCTGCATCGGCGAGCACCGCTCGGGTGACGCGGGATACAACTGAGCGGGCGGGGGTGAAGCGAACTACGGAGCCGCCAAAGAAGAAGGAACCCGAGGTGGATCTCTTCGATTTTGACGAACCTGCAGCCGCTCCCACCGTGCCGGCTATTTCTGCCGTCGGCCCTGCCAACCCTTCTGGACTGGCGTCCCTCGGCGGCGGTGCGGCCGACGACGACGAATTTGATGACTTCCAGTCCGCATCCCCTCCTAAACAGACAGCGCCCCCCCAAGCGTCACTAGCTGGGTCTCTTCCACCACCCAATCTGCCTCTGGCCGCGCCCAAGCCTGTATCCGCGCCCCAACAGGCGAACTTGAGTGGGATGGTTGCCTTGTCATCCATATCCCCGCCACCAAGCTCGACTGCCAGCCCAGCTGGAAACGTGTCGGCTTTCTCCACGCCCTTGACTGCAAGCACGCTTTCCCCGGCCGCGCAGGCGCCTAAGCCAGCTGGATATCAGGCGTCCGGGCCGAATTACTTCGCCCCGGTGCAGACTGCCACTCAACCTTCGCTAGGCGCCAAAACGGCCGGTGGCCCTGCAGCTGCCAAACCGGCGTCGGGAGGGGACGCTTTCGGTGCTTTGTGGTCTCAGGCAAGTGTTGGCATCAAAAGAACACGCAAACTGGACCGGGTCCCGCCATGGGGCAACTTGCAAAAGAGAAGAGCAGTGCGGGGATTTGGGGAGCCGCTGCCTCGGCAACCCCGAGCAACACCGGCGCGGGTAATAAGCCTCTTGGGAACGGGCTGGATGATCTTCTAGGCTAGCCTTTTGTGAGCAGAGTTTGACATTTTTGCGGCCTTGATGCAAACTTGATTCAAGGAATCATCGGAACCCGCGCGGGGAATACCACAATGGTGACGACGAGGTTGATGATTCACGGCGGATGGCAATGCAATGTAATGTTTGTGAATTTCACGCAGAAGGGGAAGAGTCGAGGCGCATAAAAGTGAGAAGCAGTTCTTCGCACTCCGTTACTGTTGATATGTGCGGTCGTTGTTCTGGTCGCAACTGGCTGTGCCGCGCGGGAGGGGTTGAAGGTGGGAGGAAGCACGAAATTCCCAGGCCACATTGTTTACCAGTATGGTTCCCTTTTCCTCCCCGAGAGGCGTCCTCCACTCTCACAGCCACCTTATCTGCCCTCGGACTCATAGCGGTCGACCGGAACCTACCGGCCGTCGACCGGGCCCGGCCTTGCATATGGGCCCTCATTTCCCCAGTTTCTCCGGGCCCGCGCCCGGTCTCTGGCTTGCGGCCACCCCCAGACCGGGCCGGACCCGCAACCCGAGACAACCTAGAAACGGCAAAAGGGCTGATCGAACATAATAAGATGCATCATAAACCTAGGGAGAAAACCGACATTGTAATCCTCCAACATTACGTGGAACTACTTCGTTAAACCGCCCATGGGATGGGGTCTCATCGCCATGGCCGTCGGTGTCGTCCTGCCGGTCACCGTGTCACATATCTATCGGAAATTCCTGCACTCGTACTTCTATGATTTGTCTGATCATCATTCTACGAGTATGACTTACATAGGTCATCGCCACCTACCTGGCTTTTCTCCCCAGTTCCCCCTTCCGTTTGATCCCTTTTTCCTCACAGCCAAAACACTCCTTAAACCTTTCCCAGAACACCACCTAACACGAATCATACCCACGCTTTTTCTATTGTCGGATTGCGGCACAAACATACGTCCGCCATGCCACCTGTCGTGCGCGACACCCTTTCGCTGCGCCCGCGAGGCTTTTATTCTTACGCCTTCCTCGCGACTCGCATTGCCCGTGAGTACACCCCTGCTAGATATCCAGTATCTCATGGCACCGGAGAGTATCTTTCGTTTCCGTGTCTAATACCTTTTTTTCTCAGAGATCATCTGCCTTGCCGTCGTTACCGGTATCATAGGTCGTAAGTACAACTAGTTTCCCTCATCTCCTGTGGCCTTCCTCATTATCGGGGGCTTGCACTAGCAACATGGGAAAAATACAAGAGTATTGTTGACAATGACCACGATCCAGACTTCATCCACATTCTCACCCGTGGCCGGCAACCCGCTCCATTAAACCTAATCGTTGTCATCCTTTTCGTGAGTGCTTTTTCCTTGTTGTCCTTTAGGTACCTAGCGTTGCTGACAGCCGATGGTAGACCGCGGCAGCCTTGATATGGACCCTCTTCTCCTGGACCGGGTATAGTAGGCGGTACTTGGCCTATGCAGCGACCTGGGGTGTCGATTTGGTGTTTCTGATCCCATTTGTGGCCCTTGCCATCATTCTCGGGTTGCCGATGGCAGATTCGAACTGCGCGGCCGTGACGACGAACGGAAAGTTTGAGATTACTGCGCCACCCAGAAGTTCTGTCGGCAGGGTGGCATTCCCGGCTGATGGGCGGGCTTCTTGCCTCAAGTTGTTTGTCGTCTGGGTGTTGCTGATTGTTGTATCCGTTTTGTTTGCAGTTAGCGCCTTGTCGGTTGGGTTTCTCCATCTCGGCGAGAAGCAGCTGGAGAAGGCGATCTTTGCTGTCAAGGACGATCCGAGGGGAGGGGGGGTTATTATGATCAGGGGATGAACGATTCCTGTGGAAGGGGGTTTGAGCCGACACCGAGAGCGTACCCAGGCCCCGGGGAAGGTGGCGCCTACGGGTACAACAACTCGCAACCCAGGCCCAGTATCGCCGAGGATCGACTCAATCTCAACCGGCCGGTTACGGTGGCCCCGCCGAGGGCGGGGAACAGGGCGTTCGCAGGGGGTCCGGTTTACGAAGAGCCACTAGGGCAACCACCCGCAGCTAGAATGCCACGGATGCACCCAGACGAGGCATACGACTATTCTGGCAGCGGCCGTATGGGCTAGGGACTCGGGGTGCCCGGCCGAAGAGAGGTGGACAGGCCTCGAATGGCGGCATTCGAAAATGACCATGGGACGCAAAACATGGAAACAAACGGCGGCTGGAGGAAGCCCATGCCTTCGAACGAGACCAGGCAGGGCACTTCTCCAGTAAGGTCAGCCGGCTTGGGGAATGTGACCATGTCCTCAGCAAGGGGTCAACCACAAAGGCCGAACATGCGTCCTAGCATCGACAAAACCGCTCGGGGCAGTGACGATGGCTTCATTCCCGGTGCCTCGTTAGCTCCACAGCTCGCCTCTCTTGGCAAGGTACCCATAGGCAACAGAGCGACTCCAATGAATGGAGCTGCAGATGGGAAGGATGGTAGGGAATCGAGTAAGGTCGACCAGCAAGATTTTGGAGACGTCACACCAACGGGTTCGAACCCCCACGAGTCATTGGTTCCAAAGCCGTTGGCCGTTGGGGGAAGCAAGACGTCGGGTCGGCAAAGAGTGCATGAGAAGTCAGCGGAGAGTGGCTGGTGGGGAGCGCTCGACAGCGTTATTTCCCGACCGCAAGCAGAGTATGACCCTTCTAATGTGTTGTGAAAGGTAGACGAAGAATGGTGGTTTGTTGGATATCGTTCGCGAAACGATTGCTTGCGACTGGATAGATAAATGTGTTAGCGCTGTTCCTCCGACGCAGACGAAAATAACAAAAAAGCGCCGTTTTAGCTTGATACCTTAGACTATATCTCTTCCAAAAGCGTGGTGCCCAAATAGGTATATAAACTCAACCACTTTGACTCATAGTAACAAAGCTGGCTGTTGGGAACTCTGAAGAGACGCTGCGAGATCCCAATGATCCGGGTTCTGGTCGATATCGGTGCGACGCTCCCAGACCCTTTCCATAATAGCCAGGCCCTCCTGGATGGTACCGAACACCTTCAACGGTCCCATACCCGCTACGAGGTCTCGAAATGTTTGCTCTTGACATGGGCCTGCTAGACAGCCGGTGATGGTGAAAGGCCACACGAGCGTCCGGAGGCAGTCTGGACTTGGAAGGCTCAGGAACATTTCAATGGTTTGTGCAACGGAATTTCGGATCTCTGGACTGGATGGCTGCCACCCCGAAAGAACGACGCTGAGGTATGTGATGGCTGCTTGTGCCCAAATTCGAGAATTCGTGGTGGCGTCGTGCATCATCTGTGGGGAAAAGCTGCCAGCGAAATATTGCAGAAGATGTTGAGGCCCATCGATGGACGGCGGGCCACCGTGATTAATAGTAACCCCAAGTGTCTCGAGTGACGCCCGGAGTCGATGTTCTATTGCCGAGGCTCGGGCAACGAGCTGCGCGACGGACAGCGACCCTGCCCGTTTCATCTCTTTCTTCCACGAGTCAAGAGCAGCTATCTCCCCGATGGACATAATGATCCAATTTTCCACCCCGACAAAGTCTCGAAGGTTGATGTGGGGTAAGGTTTGCTCTTTCAGATCAACTTCTGGCATGTTCTTCATAGTTTCGTCGTCAAGAGCCACCAGGAAACTGTAATGCCATCGTTGAAGTTTTGGGGGTTGCTGCAACGCTGTGCTCGCGAGGGTGTCGAGAAAGAGAAGTTGGGCAGTGTAAAAGCGTAATATGGCTTGATCCGACCCCCATGGGTGGTTTTTGGGAGTCCACGCAAAAGGCCGCGAGCCGAGCTGGAGAAGTACCATCATGAAACAAGCATGGCCGCCCTCTGTCATGGCGTGGTGTTTGATGATCTCGTTGAAGAGTTCCGTTGCAGCGCCCAAATGCATTTGCCAGTTCCCTGGCTTCGCAGTCGCAATGTCGCATGTCATGAGTTGGATGATGCTTGCCATTACACGGTTCGCCTCGGCAAGATTGCCCTTCACTCCGCGGGTAACGATGTCTTGCATTTCGCGCTGCAGCCATCTGAGGGCCAACCCTTGCTGTTCTTGGAGCGCTTCCAAGTTGTGGGAACGGCACTCTGATGGTGCGTATTGTACCTGGCCGATTACGATGCCATAGAAGTAGCCCGCCAGGCTGAGCGCAGAGTGGAACAGGGTGTTGTTCTTATTAAGCAGAACAAGAAGCCAACCCCGCCCAACATCTGAGAACGACGGCCGATAGTAGGGGAACAAAAAGGGAAAGACATAGTCCAGATACATCATGGTTGAGTGCGCTTCTGCTTCTTGTGACAATCTCGCCCGATCTCGCTTGCAGGCTGGAGTAAAATCGTCCGGGTGCTCATCTGGAGATGGAGCTGAAGCTGAAGAATCGGTCAACGCACTATCTGATCCGGAGCTCGGCGTGGATTTCTCGGCCACGGAATGCGACGCCGAGGAAGTCGTGGCGCTGGAAGACAGCGGGACGGCATTGATCAGGTCCTTTGCGGCCGCCATGTCGCTACCATCTGTAAGGGAGGCATCGAGGGACTCTAGTCTGACGTCGAGACCTTGCAGGTACCGGCGCTCTCGCCGATGAGCGGCCCTTCGCTTGACCTCCTTTTTAAGCCAGTCGGCCTTCCTCTTCTGCTTTTCGGCGCCGTCCATCCATTCCGGCTTTTCGTCGCTGTAAAGGCAATCGATCTCGAGGGCGAGGCATCCCTTACAGAGCGGACGTTCGTCATCACACTTTTTGCGCCGAAGCCGGCACGTCCAGCAGCCGCCAGATGTCCTCGTTGTTGCCATGATGGCTGGTTGTTAAAGTCCTTTGCTTCCCCAGGAGGAGGAACACGGGATGAACCAATTGTGCCAAGGGTGCGGTGAAGGAGTCGTGGCGCACGATTTGTCAGCGGGGTGAAGCGCCTCAAATCACACCACTCCACTTCCGAAGCTAAGCTGGGATTCATCGCGTGGGCTTGGAAGAACACGAAGGAGGGCGAGAAAAGAGAACATGACCAACGCAGGAGAGAATGCCAGAGTATGATCCCGAGGGAATTTGTCTGACTCTACGAATGTCTGCAGCCATAATCACCAGCGAAGGGAACTGGTCGCCCGCTCAGTAAAAGCCATCCCGATGCTCTCGAAACTCTCCAGCTTTACAATAAGTCTTTCCAATGCGAAGGTGTGCTCCTTCACGCCTTTGCACCGGCATTCCGGTGAGCCCACAACTCCTGCGGCTGGCCGGCGGCATCGCATGAAGCAAACTTCCACCATGCAGAACGCCAGGCCCCGGCAAGGTTGATCAAACCCCACCGGATGGGTGCGGGCATCGGTGGCCAGTTCGCCCACATCCCGTTCTCGACGGTGCGGTCGAGATTGAGCAGAAAGAAAGGCACTACATCAGTGACGCCTGCCTTGGTAACAGTGCTCTTTCCCCAGGCCTTGAATGTGGCCGATGCCGCATCGTGCTCTGGCGTCCCTCCCTTCGGTGCGTTTGGGTGGTCGGCGAAGTTGGAGATGGTCGAAATTTCGCTGTGAAAGTGCTGTTCGAATGGCTTTTGGAAAGACTGCATGATGCGGAGAAGCTCGTCGCCCGAAAAATCGGAAGGGGCTTCGAGGCTGGCGAGGTACTTCTCAAAGTCGGCAAGGCCAGCGAGGAACGACTCTACCGTTGATCGGTTGTTAGTGGGCTGCGAGCAGTTTCGGGAGAGCTCTTTACAAGAACTAACCATGCTCCTTGTGCGTCTCCTCGAATACTGTCTTGTCATTGAGAAGTTCCTCAATCTTGGTGAACAGCGTCGCCTCCTCGTCGTCGTGATGGGATTTGACAAACTTGAACCAGGTTAGGCAGTAGCCGATGAAGTCGGCCTTATCCCGGTCGGCAACAACCGGAGCTTGGTGGTAAATGGAATTGTAACCGCGGAAAATGGAGTTGTCTAAACTGTCATGTCAGTCCGCGGGCCCGGGTAGTCCGGACGTGTTCTAGTCAACTAGCTCCCAGATCTCTCAAGACACCTGATGGACTAATTAGATGAATCCGAGTGCACGTACGGAGTAGAGCCATATGTGTTGCGCCCGATGTGAAGATATCGGTCTACAGAAGTTCTTCATTAGTCGGAGTTGAGACAAAAGAACGCCCTTTACCCAAGCCAAGGTACCTTTCCAGTCTGGGATTTGGGAGTCGTGATCAGGGTCAACGGCCCATCGGCCCATGGTTTCGATGGGGCCACCGAAGTCATCATGAACGGTGCGCGGGTCAGCAAAAAGCCCAAAACAATGACCGAAATGGACAGAATAAATCTCGTCCGGAGATTTTCCATTGTGAGGCAAAATAAAGGACAGGAGACTGCGCGAATTCGCAATCACCTATCGTATGATGCAAGAGCACACTGTCCATGTGCTTGTGATAACTCGTGCTGCGACGGAGTTCATGCTGGTGAGATGCAGGTGGGGCCCGGCCGCGTCTCCTGCTGATGAAACGCTTGGCCGTGATTGGTCTGCGTGCCTGCCAGCCCCAGTTCAACCAGGACGGGAGTGGAAATGGTGCGTGCACCCACGGCCAGACTCTCTCACCTGCACACCCCATTCCGGCTTCCTGTTGGAGGCGCTCACGGTTCCTCCACATAGCTTCCTCGACAGGATTTCTTGAATTCGGTCGCCTCATCAACATCGCAATACGCTCACCATACTACTATCTTCTCGGAACTTACCATACAGACATAGCTCAATGCTGGGAAGCTCGTCATGAAAGCAACAAGTCCGCCGACGAAGCCGTCGCTTGGCATGATGTTGGCAATGGAGAAACCATCCCGAACGGGAAGGCCGGCAAAGCCCGGCGCCCTGCCGACTGCACGCGGGGTTAACAGGCGGCCCGTCGCCGGGTGACTCTATCGGCATACAGGCTTCGGATGGCATCTCTATTAAACTCATTCGCACCCATCGGTTATGAACTTTCGTTCCATCCAAACAACGACCCAGGGAGTCACCGAAGGAAGCAGAAATGACCATTCGACCCCGTCTCCGCGTCCGTGAGGCCACGCCGGCCGATATTGAAGCCATCGTGGATGTTTACTTCGCAGCCTTTGACGACAATATCATGAACCAGCTTATGTACCCCCGCGGGGCTTCCGCCGATACGAAAAAGAAGTTCGGCGCCAAGCTTCTTCCACAGCCCACTTCTCAAGATGCCGGACAGGGCACTCCGGCAAGGCAGGGCTTCCTCTACGTTGCCGAATATTTACCAGACGGCGCCTCCGCCGACGCCTCAGGGGAGATAGTCGCCTTTGCAAAGTGGCTACTTCAGCGTGAACCCCGCTCGGAGGAAGAATGGAAGAATGAGGATTTCACAGCCACAGCCGAGGTATGGGGCGACGACTGCGATCTTGGCGTCGTCGACGGCTTTATTGGGTTGATGAACCGGACCCAAAACGAGCATGCGAAAGGAGAAGCAGCGCTGTGTAAGTGCCTTACGTCTGTGGTTAATGCGACAACTTTCATTGACTTTGACTCCAGATCTCGGTATTCTTGGTTGCAGTCCCAACAGACAACGCTCAGGGGCTGGATCTGCCCTGCTGGAGTGGGGCGTCAACCTTGCCGACAGCCTTGGGCTCCCTTGCCGGCTCGAAGCCTCTCCTGTTGGCTACGGTCTCTACAGGAAGTTTAGCTTCGAGGATGTTGGGGTGGTGGACGTCAAGATCACCGAGAATTGGGGAGCAACAAACACAAACGGGAGCAACTGGGGGGCGAACAACGCGATCCTTCTGGCCGGCCCACTGGCTGACGGGGCTCAGCGCACCGTGATCATGAGACGGCCATGTAAAGCAAGCCAGGGTTTAGGCCGTTCGTAGACCGCAACAGACCATTTACACAGGCCACAATGGGCCATCCACGAAGACTTAAATATGGTGGTGTCCTACAGTGACTCAGCCGTTTCCCATTTCTGCCCAACCGTTACACCGGAGGGCGATTTTACCTGCAGCCTGACTATCCGCGATCTTATTGGCGACCGAACCGCCGCCCCCCTGACCCGTCACCATGCGGAGTTACTTGGCTGCCTCCGAAACCCCAAAGGCAGCAGCACGAGTGTATCAGCAAACGTCCGAGGAGGCCCGATTATCCTCTGCTACTCTCGTTGCAACGAGTCCGAGCACGTCCTCCGAACCCGGCTCCGATTGCTCTTGCACAATGGACCCCCTCAGCGCCGCGGCTAACATCATCCAAATCATAACCGCTGCCAATAAAGTGATCAGCCTCTGCAAACGGTTTCTTGAAGTGGTGCGAGATGCGCCCGGTGACCTTCGCCTCATTCTCGTCGAAGTTTCAACCCTCAGGGCTGTCCTAGACGACTTACATTTCCTCGTGTCGTGTAATCACGCCCCGTCAACGCTAGACACACTCGCCCGTCAGCATGGGCCGCTCGACGGTTGCCAAAAGGTTATTGCGGAACTGGAAGATATGCTGCCATCAGAGGCTATGCTCGCCACCGAGTCCAAGAGGAAGGCTATCTTAACAGCTTTGTCCTGGCTTATGAAAGAATCCCGCGCTAGGGCGCTCCTTGAAGAGCTAGCGCATTACAAGAGCACCATCTCACTGGCGCTTACTACCGACTCCGCGTAAGTATCACAGCCGGGTCTTGGTTCCTGGATAGCGGATAGCATGCGCATAGACAGCACTAACACGGGATGTGTCCCCCACTCCAGGCTAGATATCAAAGACACCAAAGCCAACACTGAGAGAATCTACGCTGTTCTCACTGGTAAGTTGGAGAGGTGGAGGATGGAACCTACTTTAACCCCTAGCTAACATAGTTTGGTTAAGATGTGCAGGAGCAACATGTCTATAACTGGCTGCATACAACCGACCCATCGTCCCTTCACGATAGGGCCTGCGACATGTACGAATTAGGCACATGCGAATGGCTGTTTCGTGCCCCCGAGTGGGAGTCGTGGCTCGAAGAGAAGACGCGTTGTCTCTGGATTCATGGAATCCCTGGAGCAGGCAAGACCATCTTTGCGTCTCACCTGATCGAGACCCTGAAATGGCACCGTAAGCTCCAATCACCAAGCTATGCATTGGCCTACTATTATTGTTATTTTGGCCATGGCCAAGATGAGACAGTACCATTTCTCAGATGGACCCTTCTCGAACTTTGTCGGAGACTTGGTCGAGTCCCGACGGCCGTTCATGACCTGTACCGTCACGGCGGTAGCCCCACGGCCCGCGTTTTACTCCAAACCTTGGAAAAGGTTGTCCAGGCATTCGACAAAGTGTTCATAGTTGTTGACGCTGTGGACGAGAGCAAGCCCCGGGAAAACCTTCTCCGTGTTTTGCAGACACTTGCCACGGATGCACGATTCGAGAACCTCCGCCTTCTAGTAACGAGCCGGGAGTATATCGACATCGAAGACGTTATGCGGGACATTGCGACGCCAATCTCCATGCGGAACTACTTGCTTGACCAGGACATTGCTCTCTATGTTCGATCCAAGCTCGACGGGCACTCCAAGCTCAAGCGTTGGCCACCACATTTCCGGGATCAAGTCTTCGAAGCGCTCACGACAAAAGCAAATGGGATGTGAGTAAACCCTGCCTACCCACTGATACTTTAAAACCAAAAACACACGGTAGTAACTATCCCATTACCGACCTAGGTTTCGATGGGTTGTGTGTCAAATTGAGGCAATACAACGCCTTAAGCCAGAGACACGCATCATCAACATGGCGTTGGCCAACTTGCCAAAAACCCTGGACGAAACCTATGAGCGTGTTTTCATGGATATCCCCGAGGACGCTCGAGTGTTTGTTCAGCATGTGCTTCAATGGATGAGTACGCATTTGACGATCCATAAATCAATTGCCGAGGCGGAGCCTGTGACCACCGTCAACCTTTCTCCGGTCTACGTCCCCAACGGAGAAGATATCCCATGCGATGTCCTCTTTGCAGCCGTTCAGCAGAGCCTTGCTGAGGACGAGTCATGCAATCCTCTGTTCCTTGATGGCTACGCCTTGGACGAGGAACTCCTGCGCGAGCACTGTGGTTGTTTGGTGACGCTGACCAGCGACACCATACGGGACATGTCAGCAACCGGGGATAACACGATTGTCTCGTTCGCACACTACACCGTCTTGGAATTCCTGGAATCGTCTCGAATGCGCCATGGCCGCGCAGCGTCTTTCGGGCTTGACCGGGATCAAGTGCTTATCCAACACAGCAAGATCTTGCTTCTCGGGGCAGCTGGCACGTCCAACCGGTGGAGGGACGACTGGCCTCAATTACGAGGCCCTGAGTTCTATTTCGATTTTGAACGATACTGCGTTCATTCGGCGGTGCTGTTCCTGCATTGGCACGCTAAGATGGCCAATTCTTGGAAAGATTCGAGTTGGGTAACTCCCGCGGCGCGGCTATTGGAAGCGTCTGCGCCGCCATCCCTCGGAAGCTATTTCTGGTTTACACCCGACATTCTTCTCGGATTGGAAAACCCCATCTCGCCATCGATCAGCGTGTTTCACCAAATGTACAAACTCAGATCCCTCTCGCCACCGGCAGAACCTCATATCGAAACCCTTGCCCGCATGCTACAAATTGACGGGACAGGTTATCTGGCTCGTTCCCTGCTCGCCAGCCTAGGAAGAACAGGGAGCGATCTTGCTTGCCAACTCGACGTTGAGTTTCAGCCCGGTGCGTTTTACACGAACCGTGTCGAGCATTCAGGATGGCGGACTGCCCAAATGCAACGCGCAATCGACGAACTCACCTACCAAATCCTTCGCTTTCGGGGTTCTGTCTTTGAATTTTATGCGCTGTTACCGACTCCGGCTTGGACACTCCAAGGGCTTTATGAAATGCTTGATTTCGCCACGGGCCACTTTGATCCTTCAACGATCCTGTTGTATGTTACTGCGAAGCACCAGCACGTCGAAAGCGCGTCGGGGTCTACGTGTTGGGGTTGCCTGATTCTGTCGAAGCTTCTGCGGCTTGGTGCCAGAGCAACAGCCTCTGGATATGCTATTGGATCCTTACAATTTGCGGTCGCAATGGTGGATATTGCAGCAGTCAAGCTCTTTCTTGAGGCGGGTCTTGACCCAAACGACACGGGGGACCGGTGTGGCGAGATTGGAACTGCCGAACGAGGCCCCCTTTTCGAATGCTGTCAATCACTCTGTGGCAGAAGCCCTTTAAACATCGCCAAACAAGAACGGACCGGGCAATTACCGGAGGTGAGCATGCACGTTGACAATATGTGGTACCGGAAGGACAACACGACGACGGAGGCGACGCAGGAGACAATTGGGGAAATCGCGGCTGTCTTGATTCAACATGGAGCGAGAGATTTTACTTCTTCTGATGACGATAACCTCTCGATTGCGACGGGGATGGGCATGTTGAGCATCTCGGGGAATGAAGGCAAGAATATAATGACTCAGGGGGGATTGGGGGCTATTGCAATTTCTTCGTGAAGAAGAGAAAATTCAGAAGAAGCAGGTTGCTTTCAACGACCGACATTGGAAAGTGCGAAAATAGTACATGATAAAAATCTAGATAGCCATATACTTGTATCGCGAGCCTAGCTTGACCACCAATTACCCTATTCATGTTATGCTGCTCGATATTAAAACGCATGTGACTGCTTCGGGATCATATCCCGGGGCGCCTGGCTTGTCGATGGTTTTGAAACGGATGAGACCTACATCATACCGAACCGGAAACAAGCGATCGTGTACCAAAGCAAACAGTCCGTTCTTGATGCGGTGAGCTAATATGTGTTCGCGTGACGACGGACGACGGTCGAAGTCAAGGAGTTGCCCCATTCGGAAGCATCTTGGCATTACATGCCCCTGAATCGCTTCTCCGCATTCCCCGCCGGCGTATTAGCGGTAATAGTTTCGGGAGCACGGCTAATCGGCCCAGCCCGCTAAGTCGGATATAGTTTGCGGCTCTTCCGCCTCCGAGAATGACACCTTTCTTGAAGACCCCGGCTCATGATGCTTCATCAATCGTCCACATCTCAGTCGCGGTTTTGGGGCAATCCTGTTAGTCCTATTGTTTGTCTGGCACACTTTCCAGAGATTCTATGAACACCAAAACACCGGACCATCACCAACATTCAACATGGCCGTCGTTATTGCTCCTAGCATGGTCTCTCAACTAAAGACAACACCGGGGCTTTGCCCAAGCGGAGGCTCACCAAGGAGGAGTTAACCAAAACACATAGCACACACCTCAAGAAGCAGGACAACTCACCACACGCACCGAGGCCGGTGAAGCAGCCGGTCATGTCCGAGGCGTATCCAGCATCATCCAAATCTATCAGAGAGCTTGAAATTGTAAGTTTATCATCTCTTGCTTGCCGATTGAGCACTGTGCTGACTCTAAAAACAGATTCCATTAAGTGAGCTGCGTGCGGGGACACATCATCGGGGCAAAGGGCTCATCCTCAAGGTCATCAGCGCTCCGTTTGTGGGTGCTGGTGCAGTGAGCATTGTGGAGGACGAGTTCGGAAATGCCGACAAGCTGGCAATCTACAACCAGGCCGACTCATCGATCCTGTCTGGTGTTCCCGAGGGTTGTGTGGTTGCCGTCAAAGAGCCGTACTACAAAAACAACGGCGCACAGGACGATTTTATGATCTGTGTGGACCACCCCTCGGACGTCATCCTGCTGCGGTTTACCGACCCAATCATCCCAGAGTCACTGAGACTAGGCCCTCTCCTCAAGACGGCTGAAGAGTGGAGGAACGCTGCGGACCGGGCCTTTATCGAGAAAGACTTTCCCACCTCCGTATTCTGGTAGGCACCTTTCAACCGGCACAACCAAGCTCAACAACTCACACTCTTCCCAGCTATACGGAAGCCCTCGAGGTCTCCTCCGACCCCGCCTTCCAAGCCCCCATTCACACCAAACGCTCCGGCGTGAACCTCATCCTCGGCCGCTACGACGCCGCCAAAGCCGACGCGCTCGCCTCGCGCACCGGCGGTCCCCACGACTGGAAAGCCTACTACAACGCCGGCCGCGCCGCCTACGGCCTCTGCGACTACACCACCAGCCACTCGCTCCTCACCACCGCGCTCGAACTCAACCCGACCCACTCCGGCATCCAAAAAGAACACGCCCGCTGCACCGCACGCCTCCACGAAGAAGCCACGGGCGACTACGACTTCTCCGCCATGCAGGCGTCGCTCGGCCCACAATCTGTGCACCTCGACCGCGGCTCCTTCCTGGCCAACACGCGTGTGGGCGACTCGGTGCGGCACGGACGGGGCTTGTTCGCGACAAAAGCGCTGCGCGCGGGCGATTTGGTGTTTGCCGAGAAGGCCACGCTCATGCCGAACCAGTACGACCCCTCGCGCGCGTCGGCGGCGCTGTATGCCCTGATGGTGAGGCAGTTGTGCGATAATCCGTCGTTGGCGGGGCCGGTGTTAAGGTTGTTTGACGGGGCGTATGAGAGGAGTGGTGGGGAGGGGGGATGGTGGATGGGGTGCCGGTGGTGGATGTTTTCTTGGTGGAGGCGATCCGGACGAGGAACTGTTTTAGTGCACCGAGGTCGACGCTTGAGAATACGCGGCCGAGCGTGCCCGAGGGGAGGCAGTGTAAGGGGTTGTGGGTCCATGCGAGCTATATGAACCATGATTGCGTGGCGAATACCATGCGGTCATTTGTGGGGGATCTGTTGATCAGCAGGGCGACGAGGGATATCGCTGAGGGGGAGGAGCTGTTCCAGCAGTATGTCCCCGTCAAGCCGCTTCCGGAGGTGCGGAATAAGCAGTTCAACGATGGGTGGGGGTTTGAATGCGGGTGTATGCTGTGCACAGCGGAGAAGCGCAGTCCCGAGGCCATGCAGGCGAGGAGGAAGGACTTGTTAATCGCGGTGGAGAAGCTGTGTAGTAAGAAGATGCCGGGTAGGGAGCTGATTCCGGATGCGAAGATCCGGAGCGTGGACAAGTTGACGAAGCAGCTGGAGGAGGCGCACGAGAAGGAAGTGTATGAGGGTATGCCGCGGCTGACGCTGGTGTACCCGAGCAATTGGTTGGTGGCGGCACACCGCGGGAGGAAGAACCATGGCAAGGTGGTCAAGTATACCATGAAAGTGCTGCGGAACTTTGGCTTCAAGGTACCGGACGAGAGCGAAGTTTGGGATCCGAGAGACATCTTCACCAACTCTGGCAACGGAACCCTGATGACGGTTCATATTGTGGCTACTCTGAGGACACTGGCGGAGGCATACGAGGCTTTGGGACACAAGGAGATGGCGGAACGGTGCGTTGAGGCGGCCAAGTTTGGCTATATGCTGGTCACGGGCTCCGAGAACGAGCTGACAACGCTGGATAAGTGATTGGAGAAAGATGGCGACTCGGGAGGAGGGGAGGGGATACACACGGGCGTTTATATAATATTATTAGCATGACTAGCAACAGGGCACATAGTTTGGGTTGAGGCGACATTTAAACTTATACCAGTACATTGCCTAATGCCACCAACAAATTGGGTTTGTGACAATATATATGCCTTTGTCTGACCCTATCCCTTTTCCAAACCCCTCCATTGTGACACGCAACCACTGACCTAGGCTAGCGGCTCGTTCGAATTGTACAAGGACTTGAGTGACGGCATCGACTGTCGTCATGAGCTTGAGAATCGATTCACCATGAATTTCCTGGCTTAGCACGGCGGACATACGCAGGGGTGGCGAAGTTGATCCTGCTTTGGGTTGTGATGTCGCGAGTCCCACCTTGATTCGAGCTCTGGGAGCCAGTGGAGGCTACGCAATGGTTGACGCAGCTAACCGGGAGGAATAAGAGTGGTGATCCCCATGCCCCTTCAAGAGAATGAGGGGTAAGTTCCAGTGTCTTTGGCAACCTGAGACTCCAAGCGCTTAGAAACCCCTTCTTTTCAATGCAAAGAAAGATGTGACCCGTGAAGAGATTATTAGAAGAGGAAAGAGGGTGTTTGTTGCGAAGTGGCGGGCATATTGGGGATTGCATGTATCCCGGTGACCACTCTAACTAACAGGCAAGCCACTGCTGGATTCAATGCATGATCCTAAAACCTTCCAGTTTGTTTACAGAACGAAACCATACAATAATCGAAGTTGGTGTTACATTCCCCCATTCTCAAGAAGAGAGCAATCTCCATTCGGATCTGACAACTGGGCGTAAAGCTTAAGTCTCCGAACGTCTTCAACCTGAAACTGCTATGAGGACAAAGACAGTGCCTAGAGACTTGGGTACCTCGACACTCAACGTACCGGCACAGACACATACTAGGTACCTACTCTGGTGCAATGCCGAACACACACGCCCTCGAGTCTCTCCGCTTGATGATCCCCAACGACTTTGTCGCGATCAGAAGACCTTAGAGCCACAGGTTCCATGTTCTAGCGCTACTAATATCGTTGTTACCCTACATAGGTTAAAGTTCCGGCCTCGAGTTTGGGTAGCTAGTTCTATATTAATGCTGGATTCTTCAACCACTTCCAGACGGCGTGGCGCGAGTGGTCGGTGACATCAACTAACCGGCTCTAGGGATGAAGCATGATGTGGTTATTGAGATTATGGCGCCATTCCTGGGGGTGATTGCAATATTAGTACGGACAGGAAGAGAAGATGGAAAAACGGGATGGCGTTTCACGCATAATCTATCGTCACACACCGTCATTCTCCCATAAGACTCCCATGTTCACATGTTCCAAACTTCTGTCTGCAAAGTGTCCAAGAGAAGCCGAGAGTGGTTCATTCCAGAATCTTAAACATAACTTATCCTGCTGGTAAATATGTTACCCAACCAGGTCCAGCCCGGTACAAAACAGGAAGGGCATGAGGCAACAATTACCCTACTAGCGTACAAACCCAACCGGAAACAGCCTCATTCTCTATCAGCGATAGCCTGAGGGCTGGACAGTGATGACGTCGGCATAGCCACCATCGTTGGTCCGATATGTGGTCGTGCGAGCAGGACCTCCCCGACCACCGCCGCCGCCACCCCGACCACCGCCGCCGCCACCCCGACCGCTGCTACCGCCACCTCGACCGCCAGTACTACCACCTCCACGACCAGCAGTACCTCCCCCGCGGCCGCTAGTACCACCTCCCCGGGTGGTGCCACCACCACCGCCACGCGACGAAGCACTAGTCGGCCGGCGCGTAGGCGCCATCGACGACCCGGAGCTATCATGCAGTTTGCGCTCGTACGCGTTGATGGCGCGCTCCGAGAGGGGGTCGCCGCCGTAGCGCTCGACGCACTGGTTGAGGTAGTGGACGAAGCGGGTGCCGTGGCAGGTACGCGGTAGCTGCTTGATGCAGCCGGCCAGTTCCGAGATGAGCTCCTTGACGGAGGGGTGGTCCTTGCGGGAAGCGTTGGCCTTGAAGTCGTAGCGGCGCGCGCTGACGTGGAGGGTCACGGCGAGGAGGACGCGGTGGATGGCGGACTGGGCTGAGGCGACGCCGCCCTGTCGGCGCAGCTCGACGGTGCCGATGCGGGTGATGGGCAGGAAGTTCTGCGAGAGGTAGCGCTCCTTGCGGTACTTGTGGTTGGGGTCGCTGAGATGGCCCCCTGCGATCTTGATGCTGAAGCATTTCTTTTGGCCCATGGCGTGGTTTTCGAAGCGGTCCATCTCGTTGTCGATGGCGTTAAAGAGGGGCCGCCAGCTGTCATCCCTGACGTGTCTGTACAAGGAGCTCCCGAAGGCCGTATTGTTAGGTTTGGCGTATGTATTCTCCCTACGATCGTGTGGCAGAATCTGCTTGAGAGCCTTCTCCCAGTAGAAAGCAGCCTTCGCAATTTTAACGAGCTGATCCGGCCGATACTTGACGTCAGATTTGGGCCCGGGCGAGAGGTGGACGTGGCACGAAGTGACGGGATGCGTCCACAGTTCAAACTGCTCGCCGATGGCGTCAAAGACCTCACGGATTTCACTTTGCCATCTCCTAGACACCGACATGGGGGGTGAGATGATCTCGACACCCCCTGCTAACTGTTAACTTCTGGCTGACCAAGGGGGCTGGAACAGAGCGAGAGAGACTTACACCACAAATCAGATTCCGGGGCTTGGGTGATCTTGTACTCTGACAGACTTGCGTCACCCACGCACTTCCAACCATGGCTGCTTCCCAGAGACTCGGTTATGAGCGCTGAGAGAGCCGTCTTTACACAGACGCGTTGTTTCCCGGTTTTGTAGCTGTCGGTACTGCGGTTGGAGAGATCAAAGTCCCATTCACGCCAATGAAGGGGTAGGGATCCTCGGGAATTCTCGACATCCCTTTGGACGTCCCGCTTAACCTTGACGAAAATTTCAATTTCGACACCGAAAATGGGTTTCGGAGCAGAGGGCATGTTGGCGGGTGGCTAACGTCACGGTGTCGAGGGGCACGGTGGCTAACGTGGTAACCGGGGGGGGGGGGGGGGAAGGGGGGTATGGGGCAAGCTTTCAAGCAACAAAACTAAAAGGTGGGATATTGTGAGGGTATGAATAATCTAGAGAAATGCACTGGATGTCGTATGTCGTATCTGCTGATTCTTGATCTTCATGAAGGCAAGAAGGGGAACGAAGTCATACTTTAACTGTCCTCTTCTGGACTTTCTCTATAGTGTGTTTGACTTTTGGGCTACCCCGGGCTCGTCGTCGGAGCTAAGCTACCCACATCCCTAGGAAAGGCCAAAAGGCTGAGACCGGGTTGCTAGCAGTGGCTACGGTCATATCCCTAAACACTTCTTTTGCATTTTGCTGGTGGAGACCAAGCGAGCTTACATGTTGTCGCAGGTCTAAAAATTATGTGTGAAGGGAATACCGAGCCTGGCGTGGTCCTTGAGAACTGCGCCTAGTACACTTTGAACCCGGCCGCTGCTAATACAGTAATGCTCCTAAAGCTTAAGTTTATGATCATTAGTACATTTCTTTCGCCCCGGCAAGTCAGCCGGGCCATGGCTAGCCACGGCAGACCTCCCCACTCAGTTGCTTACTTGACTACCTCATACTAATAGCAGTCGTCGCATATTCGCGCCGAAACGGCCGGGGTGTTACATGGGGAATTCCACAGGCCATGGGCCGGAGTGGCCGGGGAAGATGGAAAGGGTATGGCACAGGGGAGTTACGCGACGGCGAGGGAATATTACGAATCTTATTACCTGTCTTGACGCTTGAATGACGGCAGCTAATCAGTCCCGGTGTTTTGAAACACGGCCCTGAATCGTGGTTGACACGGCACGCACGGCGATTTAACATTTTTAACGAATCCTTCCGAACAAAAAAGCTTGCAGTGCCTCGTGGTTGGTAAAAAACTTCGCCGTAAAGCCAAGCCAGCCAACATACCGTAAGTTTGGTATCGAGAGATATCAAAGGTAAACAGTGAGCTGTTCTCTAACATACAAATAGTACCTAGGTACCATCATAACGTCAAAACGCCCGTTTTATATCTACCGGAAAGTGACCTTTGGCCCTCCCATGATTTGATTTACAGGTTTTGCTTGACAGTCTACTATGACTTTTTACAAATCCCAGCAGGTTTTTCCAGGCCAACATGTATGACGCCTGGGGTCACTAGGATTGCTGACATGCTGACGGCCAACCCAGTCCCCCGCCTCTAAAGATCAATAAAAAAGTACCGAAAGTCTCCATGTTACAAGCAGGAAATGACGACACATGTCAGCACCCTGATACAAGCAGGAGCCAGCTAGACATCGATCCGAACATGGCCGCTTTTCACGGTCCTTGCGTCATTGTTACAGATAAGGTTATTTTAATTATACTCCTATAAACTATACCATTGCCACTACGGCGTCGGGGCCATGGCAATTATAAGAGCGACAACGGCCCCTTACATCAAAATCCAATTCGTGTCTCGATATCCCTTTGAAATTCCCAAGCAACTCACAACTCACAAATTAAACAATCTGTCTACCTACCTCGTCGGCTTCCTAGCCACACTAGTACCTTCTTGCACGGTTACACCGTCGTTAATCCACTGCTCATCATAAACTCCCTCGGGCTCTTCACCCTTCGCTTCATAGCTTCCCGCCCACACCTGCCCCGTTATTTATCTTCTAAAATCACCATGTCTGCACCCGCCGAGCAGCAGCGCCGCAGGCAACAGGCGTCGTCGTCGCAGGGGGAGTCGACGCGTAGACGCGCTGCCGAGACACCGAGCTCCAATCCGGCCCCAAGACGCCAGGCAGCCTCGACTTCCGGTCCCGCTCCCACTTCTTCGTCCGGCCGCCCAGCGCCAACTTCTTCAGCTTCGGCTCCTCGGCCAGCCGCAAACCAGCAGCGTGATGATGGCCCCGCCCCCCCGGAGGCCCCGATCGATGACTACGACCGCGCGGAGGACACGCGCGATGACGAGATCGCGCGGCACTGGGCACAGTGGTACAAGCGAATCGAGGAGGACTATACCTACCCAGTCGTCATTGATCAGGACCTTGCCCCCGCCATATTCCGCGTCCTCGGCAGCGAGCCGCCGCTTTTCAACGCCGCGCGTAAGCCCAGACTGGGCGATGGCCTCGGTGGCACCAACATGGGTACAGTGAGGGTGGCGCTGCTCGATGGCGACAACCTAGACTTGATCAAGGACGCCTTCCGCGGGAAGAAGGGAACTGTCGTCATCGAGAACAGTGAGCGCTCTGCCTTTGTCCCGACCAGGCTGAGTAGCGCCGCCGCCCTCGACCTCGAGAATGCACCTCCCCCGGTTCCTGCCCCCGTTGCTCAGTTGCCCATCCGCGGCCCGGCGCAGACGCCGTCTTCATCGTCCTCGGCGAGCCAGCCGGCTCCCCGGAGGGAGGAGCGGAGAAGGGAGGAGGGCAACGGAGAACGGAGAGGTAATCAGGGGAACAGTAGACGCGAGGGCAACTAGACAAGCGGGGGGAGGAGAACCTAAAAAAGGACGGGAACTTGGTACGACGTGACATTCCGCTGGCCGGGCTAGAATCCATGTATGATAGTAACGTGCCAGGTGCAACAACTCTTCTTCTGTATTTGAGCACCGTCTAAAAACCGTCTTTCGTTGCCTTTGTTCGCCAAACGTTGGGCGTGAGGTTCCATTAGATACTTGCGACCAAAAATATTGCTTCATAGTTAGTTACTCAATCCTCCATGACCTTACCGTAGTGTGTTGGCATCGTGACCCTACAATGTAGCCCCTGGGGGTTGAAGCGAGCTCAAATATAAAAGCACCTTCCCCCGGTGTATGCGAGTACTTGCCGTTGAAACTGGAAGTCCTCGCCACCTAAAAGTAACGTAAGGAACCGGTATCTTGACACCCAAGAGCCATGACTCAAGATCCGAAGCAAGAACCCCTTAAACCCCCACCCGCTTACTCTCGCCTCAGCAGCCCTAGCCCATAGACTACATACCGGTGCTTGCGTCAGGCCTGCCAAACCGGCTTTGCGCCTAGCCTTTCGGGTTTACCTAACCGGAGCAGTGAGTCTGTCTCAGTCACATCGGATGGTGCAGTCTCGCCCGAAAGTCCTGATGCGTTTGCACACGAGCACATGTTCGAAAAGCAGGATGTCGTTGAACATCTATATATCATTGACCATCTCAACAACCCATTCCCGCGCCGTTTAGACCATGGCGAAGATGCCGTCGTGGTCAGCCACTTGAGCCCCCTGTGGCTGCATCGTCACCAAGATGTTTCCGTCTCTCTGGAGGTGCGCGGCATGTCCACTCAACAACTGCTTTGACAGGTGGGATATCCAGGCAATGGAGGAGGAGCATCCTGACTACCGCCCTTTATGTCCTCGGAGCAATTGTCAAGCCTCAGCTAGTCGCAAGAGCGTTGTGGTTGATACCCAAAAAGAGAGCATCATGACACTCGCCGGCAAGAATCTGATGCCCGGCCGAGTGCAAGAGCCGTTGATATGGTGCTGCAAATGCGTCGGTTTCAAACGCCACGGGGGAAGCCACAACTCCGATTGCGCTCACTATCTCAACTTCGAGGAGAGCTGGTGCCGGGACTGCGTCAAATACAACAAGTTCTTCTTGGAGCCGACCAACTTCGGCAATGGCGAGGCGGTCCAGTTTAGTGTCACACACACTCCACTCCAGGGAATTAGCCATCCTGGCGGGAACGGAGCCTGTTGTTGGCTGGCGTGCGATGGCGATGTTGAAGACCGCTTACGGCCTGAATGATTTAGTCGGGGCTTGGTGGGCGGTGGCTTGCTCATCCCTAATTCTCAGCCACTCGGTCTGCAAGCTCACAGTCCCGGAGGTCACTCGTCCGTTAGCTCAGTCTATCGTGGCTTCGACGCCGTTAACTTTGATCCATTTTCCCGAAACTATAGAATCCATCCGTTCGTTCCTTGCATACCGTCTGCCCGAAAATATCCAAACATTAACGCCCCGTTTTCCTTCCCGGCCTCAATAGATTCAGGACCTTGGCTAGTTGGAAACTCCTATTACAACAGCCGCCAGTCCCCAAGTGACAATATCACAACTCTCTTAAACCGGCGACATCCGCGTTCCGATGGCTGACTCCCCACCCCTTTCGGCCCCCACTAACCGCGCAGCGGGCATGCACCTTTGGTGGGCCTGAAGAGGGTATCGTGGGATCTGTGGAAGGGAACGTGGATATTGGCTGGCAAATGAAGTGCGAGTGGTGACAAGTTGCTGACCACCATGCTTGAAGCTGAGGCAAGGTTACATTTCTTTCTGAGCAGCCATCGATCAACTGTAGTTGGAATTCCGAAAGGCAAAGCCAACATGTTGGGCAAAGGGATACCTATTCTCCCTTCAAGGAGCGTTTTTACGGTGCGATAGGTTTTACGTGTTGGGCCATCGGTAGGCAGGCGGGTAAACAAAAGTAACCTAGGTGTCTGGGTACGGTAGCTACCTAAGTAGGTAGTACCGGTACGAAGATCAAGCATTCACGGGTATATACCGTCCACCTAAGCAGACTTCGATCATGTATAACTCCGGCGACTTACTATTATTAGTTAAGAAGCGAACTCACGCAAAACCTTTTAGATCCCAAAGTAAACTGAAAGGTGTTCTTTGGGTAACTTCAGACGAACCCTGTGCCGGCCAGGCGCGGCAGCTCACCGAGATATTACTTATTAGGCACCCAAGCACCCAAGGCACTCATAAGATGATGCTAATACTTTCAACCCGCAAAAGGGCCTTGGGACGTTCTTCAACTACCGTGTTTGGCCCCTGGGAGCTGGAACCGCTCTTCCGATGGATGCATTTGGGCCGCCGCATCCAAGCTTTTGACATTTAGGCAAATGGTGGATTGACCATTGGCCACGTTCCACCAGAGAGATCGACAAGTCTGAGACAAGCTGCTAATCGAGGTAATGAGTAGCAAACTCATGAGGACACAGATGACCATACCAATCCCCCTGCATTTAACTTGATCTGACTGGGGTAAGAATACGTTAAACGAGCTCGTTTAGCTGCCCTGGCTAGACCAAAACACACCACCCCACTAGTTAGATCAACATTTTGTACCGATCAGTTTGTTTTTACGCTCTTTTGCAAGATTGGACTTTGTCAGTGCATTTAGATATTGGCTTAGCTGCGTTGGAGGTTCCCTTCTTTCTGAGGACCGCCTACTCTGGAACGAGTGCAACTCTGCAGAGGCATAGTCGCCATGCATACATTACCTCTTATCGCGGGGTTATCTGTTGCAGGCTTTACAGGTGCTTTTCAGGAGCAGATTGTGAACACAAAGAGCTGCTTATGGAGTCCGTTAGTTCGCGAAGATCAACTCATATGTGCCGCGTCGGTCTCGAGGCAACGGCCGTCAACGATTCTAAATGTTAAGGCCCCGGAACTCTGGAATGAGTTTGGCGAGCGATATGAAAGGCCTCAGACGTACACAGTCCCACCGCCCTGGAAAGGCCCAGAACACTGCCACACAGAGTTCTGCATCTTCTCCAATCCCGAGGCCGGCGAAGGCATGTCCCTCGTCACCACGTCTCGCAGCGCCTTCGCCGTTGCCATCGCTGAAATACCCCTGAGCACCGGTCTTGAACCGGACGCGTTCTACGAAGCCGAGATTCCCGGTAAGGGGACCGGACTCATCGCGAACCGGACGATCCGGAAAGGGGAAATCATCATGGAGCGGCCGCCGGCGCTGCTGATCCAGTCGGTGCCGCACGTCGACCTTGGCCCAGAGGTACGCGAGGAAGTATATCAGGCTGCCGTCGACCGGCTGCCCGAGACGGCCCGCGCCCGGTTTCTTCACCAGGTCGGCAGCACCATCTACGACAAAATCGACCGTAACTCCTTCCGCATCTTTGTCGACGGCGACCACAAGCACTCGGCCCACTTGGGTGTCTTTCCGGAAGTGAGCAAATTCAACCACGACTGCCGGCCGAAGTAAGCCCCCCCCTTTAACATTCCAAACCAACCATCCCTCAATTCTAACACCTCTTCCACTTCCACAGCGTGCACTACCGTCTCAGCGGCCTCAAACACACCACCGTCGCCGTGCGCGACATCCCCGCCGGCAGCGAACTCACCATCTCCTACATCTACGGCGGCGCCGCCCGCGACAGCCGGCAATCCCAGCTCCGCGAATGGGGCTTCACCTGCACATGCCAGCAATGCAGCCTCAACACCACCGAGTCCGGCGCGTCCGACAACCGCCTGCGGCAAATCAAGGCGCTGGAGAAGGAGATCACGTCCATCATGGGGAAGCGCGGCGCCGTGGGGCTGCGGCCGGAGATGGGCGGGAAGTTGGTGCAGCTGTATCGCGAGGAGAGGATGGATGCGTATCTGGGGCCGGCGTATACAAGGGCGGCGCTGATTTATGCCATGTTTGGGGATGAGGAGCGGGCGAGGGAGTATGCGGCCGAGGCGGTGGCGGCGTTGTTGAGGGAGACGGGGCCGCATGCGAAGGATGCGGAGTCGATGAGGGAGTTGGCGAGGAACCCGAGGGGGCATTGGGCTTGGGAGGTGAAGGTTGGGCGTGGGAACGGTAAGATGCAGGGGAAAACTGAGACGGAGAGGAAGGGCAAATAGGGGGTTTCAAGGAAGATTGTTGTTGTTGTTGTCACTCCAGCTGTGTCTCAGGGTGGGGTTGTTTCTGGCCGGGTTCATCAAGAAGCCGATGGATGGTTGAAGGTGGAACTTGCAAGCATCGAAAAGGCGGGCACGTGGTTGGATCATTTGACTCGCTGAGAGGAGACTTATATTCGGACGGAAGCCCTTGTAGTGTGTTCCTTGTTTCCGTACCTAAGCTAATACCCTATCTTTGTGGCATCACCCAGTGAGCCACGGAAGGGTTGAATCATGTTGATCAGGCTTGTTGAGTGGACTGCACCACTGATCAACCCATCCACATTGGACTGATATCTTCTCCTGGTGCTGCAGTTTTGTGACTTGGTCCGTGAAGTATTGCTATCCAGAATACCGGCAGTAAATTAAAAACAAGCTGCGCATGTGCCAGAGCCAGCTGGTGACGGGATCGTTCCGATGGCCTTGATAAACCAAGAACTATATCATATTTCGTAAAGTCTAGGAATCTTTTCTCGCCGCATCCCAAAGTGTGAATCAACTAGAGTGCTTGACCTATTGGCCAATCCTCTCCACGCCTTGACCGTTTTGGCGGTGATAGTCGTGCCTCTGGTGTAGGAGGTGGTGAGGTGTGTGTTTCCGTCTCCTTACCCTTTGATAGCGGCTGGCCCGGTGACGCCCTGCCCCCCCCGCGCGCCGGCTTCTGCCCTAGAGCCTCTTTATTGTGCCTTCTATTCTCCTCAGCCTGTTTCCGCCTGATAATCCCATTGTTCTCCAGCTCCTTCCGCATCGCAATCTCATTCTGCACCGTCCCCCTCGTAGCCAAATCATCATCCTCCTGGTCCCCCACCGGAGCCGCCTCCGCGTCCCGCGGCAGCCTCTGCCTCTTCTCCCCCTTCTTCTCCGCCCTCCTCAAGCAACCGCCCCTCACCGCCCAATACACCAACACCACGACCATCAACCCCACCACCGCCCACGACAACGCAACCCAATTCACCCCCATCACCGCCGTCACCCCAAACTCCTCCCCCAACTTATTGATCCTCACCTCGGCATCCTTCGCCCCGGCCGCCGCCACCAGCGCAGCCAGCAACAAAAACAGCACCGCGGCCGACGCGAAGGTCAGGTTGGTCCACACGGCCCAGTCGTAGGCCAGCTCGGTGTGCTGGTAGGTCTCGGAGCTGACGGCGAGGGCGGGGAGGCAGGCGAAGAGGGAGAGGCCCGTGAAGCTGGCGCCGATGGAGAGCAGCACGCCGACGGCTTTGAAGAGCGTGTCGAGCCCGTCGAGGGCCGCTTGGAGTTTGTAGGTGAGGCCGGTTTCGGTTAGGGCGGTGGTGCGGCTGTTGCTTTTGCTGGTGCTGGTGCTGTGGGAGTGGGTGGTTGTGGCGGTGGTGGTGGTGGTGCTGCTGTCGCTGTCGTTGTGGATGTCGCGGCTGCTGAGGAGAGCCGGGATGGTGGCGACTTCGTCGGAGCCTGGGGACGGGTTAGTACGGTTGGTTAGTCCTCACTAGGGGTGCACATACTGGAGAAATAGGTGTAGCACTGTGTTAGTGTTCGGCCGTTATCGGGTGTGAGCTCTCCTTCGCAAATGGTCAGGGCATAGAGAGCGTAAAAATTGCGTGCGCGGCCGTTCTCCTTTGGCCCGTCCATATTGTTGTCGATATCACTGATGGGCTGGTCATCTTTTTCTCCAAGATTTGGCGGGGGAGGTGGGGGGTTATTGGCGCTTGCTGAGTCTATCGATGTCCGAATCGGTGGGAGGGCATCTCGCTTCACTTTGCTGCCGAGATTGTTACCCAGCCCAGAAGCATCGACCTAGCATCGTAATAAGGGTCAGCCAAGTTGAACCTGAAGGTGATGTATCAGGAGTAGCGGGGTGGGGGTGCTCGCCGTAATAATATTGTAGCCCTCCAGGACTCCAGGCTTGTTGCCTGCAAAGAGTGCCAACATCGCGAGTATGAAGGCTATGAAAGAGACAAGTAATGGCACTGCCCGGACGGCATGCCTAGTGTCGAAGGACGAAGTCATTTTGAGGCGGAGTGTCCAAGTATGGCCATAAAGGGAAATGTATGCCGGATTGGCCGGCGATTAGTGGCACTACCAGAGGTGTTATTCAAGGGAAAGCGGCCGTGGTTCAGTGATGAGCAAAGAGAGCAGGGTTAGCTAGAAGTGTAGGTCAAGGGAGGAGGCCAGCATTATATGCACAGCTTGTACGCCCACGAATTGCAATATGTGACAATTCCAGGAAACCCGTGATCACTGCAGAATCTCATCCCAATAGTTGATGGCCTGGTGATACCACGAGGGCAGGTCATGCTATCTTGGTAGTTGGTACTCGCAACTTTGGGATTATAGGCGGCCTTGGACTTGAGTAAAATTGAAAATATAGTTCTTTGTTTCAATGTCAGGTGGCTAGACGTCAAGGGGCAGTATTGATCAACGGGAAGATATTTAGATGATATCGCGGGGGTCTAATCTACTGTGTATAGATTTCAAGATGATAGTACCAGGTACTTTTGTATCAATCCTCCATGTGAGCCGAGAACCTCTGTTATCCCGAAACCTTACCAAGGCTAGTAAATAGTTAAGGTGCGTGTTTATTATCCTCTTTATCATTACGAAGCCAATAAGTCAGAGCAGCTTTCAAGTCAAGCGATGGTCCGGATGAATGCCGAGTATCCCGAATCCCGAGCTCCCGGGTTTCCGGGGGTTTATACCAGAATGCTAGCAATTGGTGGAGGAAAAAGCAGAAAGAAAGACATTTAAAGGGTTACAATCCTAGATCCCATTCATTGTCTTGTGTGAACGGCACCAATGCTATTGTTCGGGATGCTAGTAATTTCTGTTCAATGGTGGAATTTGTTGGCCATCATTAATGCCCGACTGGGATGACCTCCTGATTGTACATATTGTACAAAGGTTGACAGGCCCAGCATATAAAGGAGCAACAGTCCGGCAATGCGAATGTATAATAGTTCTCTGAAGTGTTGACTCCAGCACTTCATTCACGCAACTTGAAAACCCATAGATCTACACACGCACGTCACGTTCTGAAAACTAGCCAGGATGGAGAACTTAGCTGACGCACTTATGGATGTCATCAAAAAGGGCAACCAGTACTTCCAGAGCAATCTGGGTGACGGGATGTGGAAGTTTGTTCTGGAACGGCAGACTGAGTCCACCGTCCAAGGCGAGGTTACAGTTGAACACTCGGAACCGTACGGGGTCATGTTACCGGACGTTGTCGAGCACTTTTCAGCTGACCCCGTGCTGTCTAAGTATTTTTCGTACGACTACCCGACGAGGACAATGGCGTTGAGGGCTAAACACTGCCAAAAACTCACAGATTTCTGCCGCGCAATGAACGAGATCCTGAGTGCAATGAGAAACCTCCCCGGGAACCCGTTTGGCGAGATTGGTAGCCATGATTATATGTCGAGTTTCAAATGGAATAATGGCGTCTCGCAGAAGAGGTACATGCTGCCTTCCGGGCTCGCTTTTATATTCGGCATCGTAACGGAGAGGTCCGCAGCCAACTTCTATTCCGTGACGGAAGATGGCCAGCTTTCTATTCTAGTACGGAAGACGAAAGACGTAGAAAGGCACTCCAGATGGCAGCCTATGGCAGACTATATGTATGCGGACGAGGTAGAAAATTGCTACGTGGAAACAACAGACAATGTGGACTACAAAAGCGATATGGAAGACGACGAAGACGAAGACGAAGACGATGGCTTAAATACATGGGGCCTGATATCCGGGACGCTGGAACGGCCTCTTTCGGTCACATTGGTGGCCAATCAGCAGACCCCGTGGCTGCTGGCCGACCATACTTTGGTCTCGTCCATGTATTTGATATCGAGGTTGAACCGGGGGCTGTATGCAAAGAGGAGCAGAAACCCTGGAAGGAATTTGTGTGGATAACGCCAAAGGAAGCACGGATTGCGCTGTTATCAGGTGAATTCACCCCGGTTGCCGGGTTGTTTATGCTTGACTTCCTTTATCGTCACGATCTTCTGGACATCTCCATGTCTGACGAACAGAAGAAGTCTATAGAGGACGCTCTGCACCTGTTGAAAAATATCCCTCACGGGTTCGCAGGTTCGATCCCAGACGTTATGATGATTGGGAAGGAGTCGAACTCCTAACATTAGATATCTTCCATCGTCACAATCAATGCCTTGGCATGAAACCCAGACATGTAACCTTTCATCAAGCTGCTGATCATCATCCCAAAAATGGAACAACATACCTACGTATTACTTGGTGTGTCCTTGCGTTTGTGTGCAATCCCTTCACTAGATTACTAGTTGAGGATCGTGCTGAATCGGAATCCCTTCTCCTCGTCTGCTGAGAGAATTATGTTAGTTGCCCAACCTCGCCCGTTACTGGTGCCGTTTTCAGCCTGCGAAATTGCGGTGAAGCATAAGGTAGCGCCGCAATCACAGACCGCCGAAGAAAGAATCTGCGGACGGCCGAAACGACGCCACCCATGGAGATTGCCGAATTATCGGATTGAACCTGTCGGGACCTCAGAATGCGTCATCGACTCCTGGTGTTTTGTGACTTGATCAGTGCGTACCCGTTGCCTATTTCCTTATGCTGCTGTGACATGGGGTTTCTCTCGTGATAAAAATGCCTCCAGGAGACCCGAGTCTGGGAAGTCGAGACTTTGGGTTCCATCGATGCAGAGACCTGATGGGCGTGGTGTGTGCCACTGCGTGCCTAGCCCCAAAGTTGCATGCACCCACTCAGCGGCAGGCAGTGATGAATGCGGGGGAGGGGCAATGAGCTCCACTAAAATTTATCTCCCGTTGTCGGAGCTTGGCCCCTGTTGCCCACTGTCCCGCCATTGCGATTGAGTCACCTCTGTTGAGAAATTTCGTCGTGCAAATTGGGTATAAGCCAGGTCGAGTCCCGCCGAATACGTCGAGTCCGTCCACTCCGTTTTCCCTAAGGACTGACAGTTGACGACCGAATAACCTTGACAATGACCCAACTACCAGACCCCACGGTCGACTTGGACTGGTCGGGCTATGTCGGCTCGATTCAGGAACATTTTAAGGCCAACGCCGAGGCGCACCCAGAACGTCCCTGTGTCATTGAGACCAAGTCATCCACCACCCCCGAGAGGAGTTTTACCTACCGCCAAATATACGAGGCTGCCAACACTCTGGCCTGGTATTTGCACAATGCCGGCGTCACCAATGGGGACGTGGTCATGATCTGGGCCCACCGCTCCGTCGACCTGGTGGTGGCCTTGATGGGCATTCTGGTACAGTCCCCGTTTCCTTTTTTTCCGTACCATACGTATACATGGAATGATTCCAGTCTTCTGACATCTCGGCGCACTTTTGAAGGCTTCTGGCGCGACAATGACCGTGCTCGACCCCGCCTACCCCCCAGCAAGGCAACAGATTTACCTCGAAGTCTCTCAGCCCCGCGCCCTGCTGAGGATTGGGCGAGCCACCGACGAGAATGGGCCCCTGGCGCCCTTGGTTCAGAAGTACATCGACGACGAGCTACCCCTGAAGACTGACGTTCCCGACCTCCGGCTCAGGGACGACGGCGTGCTCTACGGCGGCGAAGTTGACGGCCAAGACATCTTTGCCAGCGTGAGGCAACTCGCGGCCTCTCCTCCCGATGTCATTGTCGGCCCCGACTCAAATCCTACACTCTCTTTTACATCTGGTAGCGAAGGACGCCCCAAGGGTGTGTTGGGCCGCCATTTCAGCTTGGTGAAGTACTTCGGCTGGATGGCCGAGCGCTTCAGCCTCTCTTCCGAGAGCAGATACACTCTGCTATCCGGAATTGCGCATGATCCCGTGCAGCGCGACATCTTCACGCCCCTGTTCCTTGGCGCGCAGTTGTTGGTGCCCTCCAGAGAGGATATCCAGCACGAGAAGCTTGCTGAATGGATGCGGGAGCACAAGCCGACCGTCACCCACCTCACACCAGCCATGGGTCAGATTCTGGTGGGCGGCGCTTCTGCCGAGTTCCCCAGCCTCGAGCATGTCTTCTTTGTTGGCGATGTGTTGACCACAAGAGACTGCCGCGCCCTCCGTCGCTTGGCCGCCAACGCCAACATCATCAACATGTACGGGACAACCGAGACGCAGAGGGCTGTCAGCTACTACGAGATCCCGAGCCGTACACGGGAACCTGACTACTTGGACAAGCTAAGGACACTGTTCCTGCCGGAAAGGGGATGCAGACGTGCAGCTATCGTCGTCAACCGCGAGAACCGAACCGAAATGTGCAAGGTGGGCGAGGTGGGCGAGATCTTTGTCCGGGCCGCCGGTCTTGCTGAGTGAGTCTCGGTCATCGTTCAGTTATGGCCAGTTACTGACAAAGACCATCCCAGGGGTTATCTGGGAGACCAAGCGTTGAACGAACAGAAGTTCCTCATGAACTGGTTCGTAGACAACCAGAAGTGGGTCGACGCGGATCTTAAGACGAGCAAGGACGAGCCCTGGCGGCGCTATTATAAGGGGCCCAGGGATAGGATGTACCGGACAGGCGACCTCGGACGCTATCTGGAATCGGGCGACGTGGAATGCGTCGGCCGTGCTGACGACCAGGTCAAGATCCGCGGCTTCCGCATCGAGCTGAACGATATCGACAGCAATCTGAGCCAGAATCCCCTCATCCGCGACTGCAAGACCCTCGTCAGGAGAGATCGTAACGAGGAACCCACCCTCGTCAGCTACGTCGTTCCGGAAAACAAGGAGTGGCAGCGTTGGCTCCACGACCGCGGCCTGGCGGACGTTGAGGATGAAGGTGTCGAAATGGGGTCCGTCACAGTCTTCTTGAAGAAGTACCGGAGGATGCAAACCGAGGTGCGCGACCACTTGAAGACCCGGTTGCCGACCTACGCCGTGCCCACCATCTACATTGTCCTCAACAGGCTGCCCCTGAACCCCAACGGAAAGATTGACAAGCCCAACCTTCCCTTCCCCGATGTTGCTGAGCGTGTCGAGGATGCGTCAGAGGAGGACCTGAAGAGCTGGGAGTCTCTTACCGAAACGGAGCAGACTGTGGCCCAGCTGTGGGCTGATGTCATCCGTGGCCTGAACCCGAAGACCATCCAGAGGGAGAACGGGTTTTTCGATCTCGGTGGGCACAGTCTGCTCGCCCAGCAGTTCCTTTTGACTGTTCGCAAGAGCTTGGGTACCGATGTTCCGATCAACACGCTCTATGAGCACCCCAGTCTGGCTGGCTTCAGTGCGCAGGTCGACAAGATCCGGAACAACGACACGAGCGCTGTGGGCCCCGAAGCCGGGGAGGCTGCCTACGCCAAATCTCTCGACGAGTTGCTACATCAGCTACCCGAAAAGTACCAGACCGCCGACGGTGAAGTGCTTGCTTCGGCTGAGCAACTGACCATCTTCCTTACCGGCGCGACTGGCTTCTTGGGGTCTTACCTTGTGCGCGACGTTCTGGAACGGACGGCGCGGAATGTCAAGCTTGTTGCGCACGTCCGGGGCGTCAAGGACCCGTCAGCGGCTCTTGCGCGTCTCCAGAGGTCTCTTCAAGGCTACGGTCTGTGGAAGGAGGAATGGGTAGGGAGGCTCAGTGCTGTTGTGGGTGACCTATCCAAGCCTCAACTGGGTATGGACGATGCCACATGGCAAACACTCGCGCAAGAGGCCGACGTCGTGATTCATAACGGCGCCACCGTCCATTGGGTCAAGCGATACCAGGACATGATGGCGGCAAACGTTCTCTCTACCGTCGACGCCATGCGGCTGTGCAACGAAGGAAAGCCGAAAGCCTTCTCTTTCGTCAGCTCTACCAGCGTCCTAGATACGGACTACTACATCCACTTGTCCGACCAGCAAACTAGCACCGGTCAGGGAGCCATTATGGAGGAGGACGACATGAGTGGGAGCCGGTCCGGGCTTGGCACGGGCTACGGCCAGACCAAGTGGGTGTCAGAACAACTTGTCCGAGAAGCCGGCAAGCGGGGTCTCCTCGGATCGGTCGTCAGACCTGGTTACATCTTGGGCGACTCTGAAACCGGCGTTTGCAACGTTGATGACTTCCTTATCCGCATGCTCAAGGGCTGCATCCAGCTGTCTTCCCGGCCGCACATCATCAACACAGTCAACGCCGTACCAGTCAACCACGTCGCGCGTGTCGTGGTCGCATCGGCGCTCAACGCGCTTCCGGGCGGCGTACACGTGGTCCACGTCACGGCCCACCCGCGCCTGCGCATGAACGAGTACCTCTCCATCCTCGAGTTCTACGGCTACACGACGCCTGAGGTCACATACGCTGCGTGGAAGGAGGAGCTCGAGAAGTTCGTGTCGGCCGGTGCGCTCGAGAAGGATCAGGAGCAGCATGCACTCATGCCGCTGTACCACTTTTGCATGAACGACCTGCCGGCCAACACACGCGCCCCCGAAATGGATGATCGGAACGCCGTCGCCATCCTCAAGGCCGATGCGGACCGCTGGACGGGGGTTGATGACAGCACTGGCCACAGCGTTAGTAGGGAGGATGTCGGGAGGTATCTTGCATACCTGGCTGAGATCAAGTTTGTTGGGCGCCCGAGCGGGAGAGGCAGGGCGCTGCCGGAGTTGAACCCCGAGGTGTTGGCGGCCCTGGCCCTGGGTGCTACCGGCGGGCGTGGTGGTGTGCCTTAGAGGGGGGGTAGATTCGGTTGGATTTAGAGAAAAGCGATATGTGTTTATGTTGGACTAGATAGAACGGCAGAGGGTTTGCTACGTTGCATCGAAGAACATAAAGAATGCATCAAGGGGTGTATACAGTATGCTCATTCATGGATACAACGGCATACCATCACACTGTCACCACCTAATCCCAGTTTCCTATCATCCCAGCCACAACCTCAACAACCGCTCAACACACACACCAACCCGCTCAGAACTTATCCCAATTATTATCAAACTTCTTGAGCGTCTCCTTGGCGACCCTGTCTCCCAACGCCACACCCTCCACACCAGCGAAGGTAAAGTGAATCTGCAACACCACAAGTCAGCACACCAAACCCCATCAAAAAACCAACACACCCCGAAAAAAGAATATACTCACCCCACCAAACACGCGACTCGCCGAGTTCTCCTCCGCCGCCACCCTCAAATCGGTATACGTCCGCGTAATCACCCCGCGCGCATCCAGCGTCACATTGCTGCTCACCGTGACCCCGGCACCGGGGATCTTGTCCTTGCCGCCGTTCCACGCGCGCAGCACGGCGGCGGCCGCACCGCCGAAGGTCGAGTGTGTCGAGACATAGTCGGGGTGGCTTGGTGTCGGGCGCAGGAGAGGCGTCCAGGAGGGCGAGGAAATGTCGCGCCCGGAGTGCACCCACGGGGTCGGGTGCTGCAGCGCGGTGATGGGTCGCCAGCCGAGGTAGGTGTATCTGTTGAAGAGGTTAGTTTTGGTTTAGGGAGGTGGTGTGATGAGGGAAGCGGAAGACGGAAGGCGGGGAGAGGAATGCAGAGAGGGGAGGGACGAACTTGGCGTCCCAGGAGGCGATGCCTGCGTTGGCGAGCGCGTAGTTGAGCTGCGCGTAGAACTTGGCTGAGTCCAGGACCTTGGTCGTGTACTTGTCGCCGATGAAGGCACCTGCGAAGCGGTTCCATTGGCTTGGGGTGGCGCGTTAGTGATCATGCCAGGTGCGATAATGGGTAGCTCGAGGTGGAATAGACTCACGTAATGGACGATTCGCGCCAGTAGTAGGCCGTGTCAGTGTCATAGTCGGTCCTGACGCTTGATTCAAGCTGGCCTTGCTCCTTCACGTAGAGCACCTGCTCCTCGTACTCCTTCGAGTCGGTCTTGGGCGGCGGGGGCGGCCGGAAGCGGGTGATGTCGCCCAGGGCAGCGAACGGCTTCACGAATTGGGCCTGCGGGGTGTCGGGGAAGGGGTTGGAGCCGGGGCTCTGTTGGAAAACTCCCGGTTCCTTGGGGCCGTAGGTGAAGTCGAGGAAGTTCGTGATCTTGTCATCAGCGCGAGCTTGGGCAACAGCGGCTGCCGCACTCTGGCCAATCTTGACTGCCTCCTTGCCCTTGTTAGAGTTGGGGTCAAGCCCAATGGCTGGGATGATGGCCCGCAGCGAAGCATCAACCACATTGTAAAGGCGGCTTCCGTGGAAGACCCAGAGGGCAGAGTTATGGGCCGCGTGAGAAACAGCCAGCTGCTGGAACTCCAGGCTTTCGTGCTTCGACTTCACTGCAGCCTGGTAGATTGCAGCCTGCACAATGGCTTGGTACCATGCTGAAGGAGGGGACTGCAGGCCACCGATGACGGTGCCGTTGACGAAGGTTGCCGACTGGTCCACCCTAATTGAGCGTCAGCAAGCAGTCATGTTGAAGGACGAGGGGTAATACCAGTAGTAAACAATGTCTCCGGGATATGCGGCCTTGACGACTGCGGCAGCAGTGCCCAACGTGAGGAGAGATAGCTTCATCTTGATATGCACAGGGCCAGGTTACTCGGATATTGATAAAGTGCCGGCTGAGTCCCGATCCCAAGACGCAGGAACCCGTTTGTTCCCGTCACTGATGAAGCAGGAAGTTGATCACCGTATTTAAAGTATTGCCGTTGTGAACCCATCACTGCCTCGGTAACCCGGTTACCGGATGCTAGGTAAGCAATGGCGTGAGCTGCAATGGCGATTGTTAATGCCAAAAGTCCGGCGCACATATGCCCGCCTATACCCAATGTGATGTGACATCCTTTCGACAAGTCAAAGTTCCTGCCTTTTTGGTGATCTTGGCGCAGTTGAATGGTAGGACATCCCGCGGACCACCCGTTGACGCAACTTCTTGTCCCAGGGGTTCGAGCCATCCGGGAGAGATCCGCACTATGGCGCCATTTTGCGGCGTCTCTTAGTGCAAACTACAACACTGATTAGGGGAATGTCGACACCCACATGGGTCTTTTTGATGGCGATCACGATCTTATGGCGCCAATGTTGAATCTTGTCAATGGGAAGCACGCATCTGCGCCCCCACGTGCGCATGATCTGCTAGCGAAATACAGAGTCCCATCCCGTCGAGTATCGATACAGGGCGATGCCGGGATGAGTACACTTGCCGCGGCCGGTAGTTCTCAAGTGATCGTTCGCGTCATGTCCCGGGTCGTTTGAGCTGCGAAGAGAGAGATAAAGTACCTATAGGAGGAGCAACAAACACTACTTGACGTTCTACTTTGTTGCAAAATTTCCACTATACCAGTTGGCTTGTACAGTGCAAAACGCGCCATCTTGCTGAATACCTAGGCACTCTCATATTACCGGTTGTGTCATAATTGGTGGACTTTGCAAAACACCACACCATCACTGTGTAGGTAGAGAGCCAAAGGGTACTACGATACTTGAGTCTAGCATGTCACAATCCATTTGATCTTCGATTACCTCGTTTTATCCAGTTGTATTTACATCTGGACATTAGACACATAATCAAGAGCTAATACCC
The DNA here is from genome assembly GCA_039881045.1 of Chaetomium olivaceum. NCBI lineage: Eukaryota > Fungi > Ascomycota > Sordariomycetes > Sordariales > Chaetomiaceae > Chaetomium > Chaetomium olivaceum. Next base: position 471,307 of record JAYWVB010000016.1, read on the forward strand.
ATTTTTCTCCTGTTATCGCTTCTTCCGCGCCTCTAGATTACCTACAGAAGCCGCCCCTTTTCCTTCACTAACCATCTAGCTCAATGCATCCCTAGCTTTCGGACGAGCATGATGACGGAAAGAGAGCCCAGAGTATATTATATGTACCTAAATGACGGCAGTGGGAAGAGAAAGAAGCCTTGGCTCGACGTTGCGAGTTTGCAGTATTTATACCTGCAGTATCCCCCTCCAACTTGCTCATTGCGTCGAATTAAGCTCTTCCCCGCAACCGCTCGTTATCCCCGGCCTTTCTTTGCGTTCCCGAACACAGCTTCCCTATCGTTACCAGGGTCTCAATATGTGGAGCGCATGCATCTGCCGGGCCAGACACGCTTCTTCTGAGTCCGTTCCAGGCTTTTAGATTGCCTCTCCCTTTCGACGCCCCAAGCCACAGCCGCTTTACGGTATAAGATGCGCTCGTTATGATTTGTATATTGCGACTTAAATTTACGGCAATAGTAGATCGGGCGTCAGCAACGGGTGGCATCTTTAGCCGGGCGAACCGGGACCTCAACTCACTCATCGCGTGCACGACCGTGTCCGAATCAGCGTTTGCAGGGAGGATGCTCGCCAGGAGCTGTTCTAGTACGGCTCAACCATGCTGTAATTGACGGTGTGTTCATTGTTGACCTCTAGCTGTGATACAGATCGACCATTGCCACATCGTCAAAAGTCTAGCCATGGTCAGTCCACAGTTTTTAACCTAGTTCAACCCCGACCCAATCAACCGTAGCGTAAAGAATTACTCCGTGCTAGAAGACCTCCCCATATGACCTACTAACTTAACCAGCCCCTTCACCCGTACCGTTACACTAATTCCCCACAAGGATCCCTTCGCTCGGTACTTGAGAATGTGCCATTGCTGCAACTCCAGGTTGAGCTGATAATAAATATGCCGACCCCAGTGGATCTACGCGTTAGAGACTGGTTTCCCTTGGTGTGGGCTTTCTTTCCAAAGCCATCATCTCTCAGACTCCGCCGTTGTGAACATACAGGCACCATCCTAGCCGCAAGTTGCCCACCATGAAGATACCAACTGGAGCAGTGTTGCCGTTTGCGCCTTGGATCGCACCCAAGGCAGCACTGAGAGGTGTCCATGATATCACCTCCGAATCTGCCCGGGCAGTCATCCGTGCTGCCGGCCCCAGTGCCACTTGTGAATGGTTCCCACAGCCGATAGACCACAAGAACCCGACCCTCGGGACATGGCAGCAGCTGTACTGTGTCAACCCACAGTGGTGGGCTCCGGGTGCTCCGGTAACCTAACCCCTGATTCCATCTTTCCACATCTGCTAAAATCTCTCGGGTAGGTCGTTGTGATGACGCCAGGCGAGATGCCCATTACATCGGCTATCAACTCTGGCTTCGGATACTCGTACTTGAGTAACACGACCTTGTCCGGCACATACGCCGAGACTCTTGGGGCAGCAGCGGTTGTGGTTGAGCGTTCGTACATTATCAACTAGTTGAAACAGCTAGCGTCCGCTAAGTTTAGCCATAGATCGGTACTTTGGCGGATCCTCCCCGTACGACGGGTTTGACTCCGAGACCCTCCAGTACCTCACCATGGAGCAGGCAGCAGAAGACATTGTCAACTTTGCTAAGAACGTCGTCTTCCCCTTCGACAATGAGCAGACCAGTGTGTCCTCCAAGACAGCAAGTTCAGAAATTCTGTCAACGTGCGAACCTACCGTGAACTAACAAAACTGCAGCCTTGGGTGTACTGGGGAGCGTCATACGCAGCAACACTGGGTAGCTGGATTGAGCACTTCCACCCTGGGGTCTTCCACGCCTTCCATCTGAGTAGCGCCACCGTCGAAGCTAACACTGCCAACTGGTACTACTACGATACCATCCGGAAGGGAATTGACGCCTACCGCAACGATACGAGCTGCAGTCTCGCTCTTGGTGAAGTTGCCGATTTTGTCGACAGCATCCTACTTGCGTTACCCCAGGACCAGGCCAAGGTGGACGCCTTGAAGCAGTATTTTGGCGCCACCTTCCCCATCGCCGATGATGACTTTGCCTAGTGAGTATCCAATGACCCTAGCTCTTGATCTCCTTCACTTCGACACTGACATGTCCTGTCCCAGCGCGATCGCCACTCCCTTCCGGTACTGGCAAGAGACAGGCGGCTACCGTGACGTTCTCGACATGTGCGAGTCCATCGTCACCCCCTCCGACACCGAAGAGCACGAGGTCCTCGGTCCCATCTCCGCCGCAGTCGGCAACTACGCCGCCTACTTCCGGCTCAACTTCCGCGACTCCAGTAAGCCTTTTCCCTTCCGACTACCTACCCATAACCCCACCCCGTGCCTCATCTAACCACCTCCCCTTCTCCCAAATAGCATGCACCTACCTCGACACCTGGGGCCAGGACGACCCGCTGTGGTGCCTCAACACGCACGACCTGCTCAACCCCTTCTTTGAGGCGCGCACGCTGGGCAACCCCTGGCGGACCTGGTACTGGTTCCTGTGCAACGAGCCGCTGGCGTCGTGGGCGACAGGCGCGCCTGAGGGCACCCCGTCCATCGTCTCCCGCAAGATCGATTCGGCCTACTGGCAGCGCCAGTGCGAGATGCATTTCCCGCCGGTGGATGGCTTGAAGTATGGGAGCTCGAACGGCAAGACGCCGGCGAGTTTGAACTTGGCGACCGGGGGGTGGGGCCGCAATTCGACGAGGGTGATCTGGACTAGCGGGTGAGTAACTCTCGAGAGCTCTTTTCGTGTGCCCGCCCAACGGAGGGTTGCTTCGTGTGGGTTCTTCTGCTTTGCCCAACCTAGCTAACATCTTTGAAGTGAATTCGATCCCTGGAGAGCCACGGGCATGTCGAGCGAGGTCCGCACCGGCGGCCCGCTTGAGTCGTCTGACAATGTCGCCGTGTTTGTCATCAAGAATGCTCAGCATTCTGACGACTCCTTCACGCCGAGGGCACTGGCCAATTTGGGTATGAAGGTCAACCCGGATGTGGTCAAGGTCCAGGAGCAGTCGGTTGAGCTTATCAAGAAGTGGGTAAGCCAGTACTTGGTCAACAACGGCGAGGAGTAGTGTGGGGGTTGAGCATGGTAGGGATCACCAGACTAAGTCGGATTGTCGAAATGGAGTAGAGTGTATAGCTTGATAGGGTACTCATGACTTATGATCTTGATTTGATCATGTCGTTCCAACTCACCCCCTCTTCTTGTCATACACCTTCTTGCCCGTGGCGAGTCAAGTCGACAACATTGATCGATCGTGATATTACATTGTATGAACTTCCTCAGACATTGGCAGCCCACCATATGACAAATGCATGTCCCACGAAGAGGCGACCCTCAGGGGCAGCGTTCAGGGGCTAGGGTTAGGGCTGGCGCTCGCTGAGGGTTTCTTCAGCAAAACATGGACGGTCAGGAACGTGGAAGATTTGTGGGCAATTGAATGGTAATGTGACGTAAGCTATTGCGTACTCTTTGTCGTCATAGAAACTGGCGAGCTGCGTGAGTATTGGGCTAAGATGAAGCATGGACGGAAACACCCCTTTTTGAGTCTGCGAAGGCTGGCAACCACAACAAAATCCCGCCATGAGGTTGGGCCACGGCAGACGTATTTTGATCGCTCTCCCGGGCTAACAACTGGAATAACACACGAAGAAGAGATTTTCAAGTTCAACAAGAAGTATTAAACAAGCCTCCAACACCTCCCATGAAGATCCCTACAGATGGACGAACCATAGGCCATCGACAACCACCAATGCATAATTAAATGACAAGGGTGTACAACGAACGTAGCCGGCTCAGCGAAGAAGCGAACAAGAAAAAGATGCAGAAAGACGACAAAGCAGAGTATACCTAAAACAATGCTGTTACCCCACCTCCCTCCCCTCCCCATCCCTATCCCCATACCATAACCACCCCCCGTATTCCCCCGTCAACTCCTTCACTAAACCCCCCACCTCCCACCCACCAACCCGCACCCCCACTCCACTCACTCCGTCAGCGAGCGCTTGCCAGACTCCGCTCCCCTACCCCGCCCCACGGCATCCTTCCCCGCCTCCGGGACCTCAACGCGGGGCGTCGGTGGTGTAGGACAAACCCCCTCGCCCATCACGACGCGAGCCGCCGAGGGCCCGCGCCCGAGCAGCTCAGCACCAGCGTCCTAAGCCATCTGAGCAGCGGGCTTGACACCACGACGCCCGAGTAAGGTAGCCCCATCAAGGTTTAGCTCGAAGGCGCCCTTTTGGCGGTTGCGCTCACGGACCTGCTGGCGGGCGGCCGCGGCGACGGTGGCCGAGTGTTGGCCGTAGCCACGTTGTTCGGTGGTGGCGGCAGCGGGAGGCGGGTGGGCCTTGCGCTCGCGGTCGCGGCCGCGTGTCTGTTCCTGGTCGCGGATTTGCGTGTCCCGCATGCTTTGCTCCAGTTGTTGGGTGGTTGAGCCCGCGCCGGCGGCGGCCTTGTGTGCGTACTCACCGTCCTCTTCTGCCATCTCCTCGTCCTCGTCTTCATCATCTTCGTCGAGCCCGCCGAGACGTGACACGCCGCCGGCCTTGGCACCAACCTGCTTCCGGCGCTTGCCCTCCTCTTCCTGACGGTGGACGGCGTAACCGACGTCAAATACCTCGCGCAGGTTGATGGCAGCGGGGGAGCGGAAGTCGTAGCGCTTCTCGCCGTCGACGAGCTTGGACATGTCAAAGGCGCGCGCGGGTTGGTCGCCGGCTGCGAAGGCCGCCTTCCTCTCATCACGCGGTGTGGGGCCAGACTCGCGGATCCACGGATGGGCGAGGAACTCCTTGATCGTGTAGCGCTTGTCCGGGTCGACGCAGAGAAGGTGCGAGATGAGGTCCTGCGCTGACTTGCTGATATCGTCCCACCATGGAGAGAGGAACGTGTACTGCCCCTTGGCGACCTTCTCGGTAAGAACTTCAATGCTCTCGTCGTAAAATGGCGGGAAGCCGCATAGCAACGTGTACAATACGCAGCCCATGGCCCACATGTCGACTGACTTGGAGTAGCGTTCATCCTTGACGATCTCGGGTGCTGTGTACCCGACAGTGCCGCATGGCGTCATGGTCTGGTTGTCCCAGACGATCTTAGACAGACCGAAATCGGCGATCTTGATTTGCCCAATGCCGCCACCGCCAACCCCCTTTATGAACTCGCCCTCGTCAACCTTGTCTTCGTCCCCGGGCTGCTTGGGCTTGGGGTTCTTTGCCGGGGTAAATGGAATGGGACTGAACAGAATATTTTCTGGCTTGATATCGCTGTCGAGCCTGTCAGCACATGAACGAGCAACACAGCCAAGGCAATCCTACCGATGCACAATCCCCCTCTCCTCGTGCAGGTACTCCAAAGCGTTCGCCACTTGTGTGATGACGTGCCGTGATAGGTCCTCGCTGAAGTACGTCAGGCGCACGATTTGGTGGAACAGTTCACCCCCTGGGGCTAGCTCCAGGATGATGTAATAATATTGGCGAGATTCGGCGAAGTCGATAAGCTTGATGATGTTGGGGTGCTCAGTCTGACGCATGATTTGCACCTCCTTCAAGATGTTTGCCCTCTGTAACCGTGGTTAGCGCCCATCTAACAAGACAACAACCGATCGCAGCATCCCCGGCGCTTGACTCGGGAGGTAAAAAGCAGGGCACCAACAGCCTTGAAGTTGCCTCGCGGTCATCGTTGGTGGATTGCCGCCCACACACAAAATGGGACAAAGAAAAGGAGGAACCTCGCACCTCTGCGGCCCTTGGAGCCTTTGGCTTAAAGTCGGGATGAAGATGTCTGCTGCCCTAGAGGAGGCCCTGGTGTCGGTAAAGGGCGCCTAGGCAAAAAAGGAAAGGAAAATGCAAGCAAGACAAAGGAAAACAGATAGGCGAGACAACAACATGGGTCCCATAATTCCACATACCTGCATACTGTTCATCTCGAATTTGCGGACGACCTTGATAGCGACCTCGCCGGCATCCCCCTCGCGGTCCCGAGCGCGGTAAACGTTGCTGAAGGCTCCATCGCCCATCTTCTCGACGAGCTCCCATCGCTCGAGACCCGGGTAGTGGGGGAACTTGCTCTTGCTTGCATTCTCCTCGGCTACCAGCTTCGCGATATTCTCGTCGGGGACGCGCTTCTGTTGCTTCGTCTTGATATCTATGGCCTGGGGTTGGGCGGGGTCGTAGTGGGCGGTCGTCTGGAATTTCGCAGCAGATGTGCCGATCTCGGGGTCTGTGTTTCGCGCCGTCGTGGTGCTCTTCGAGGTCGATTGTTGTTTTGACGGCGAGCTTTCGTCTTTCGAACGCGGTGGTTCGTCAACCACGCGGGCCTGCTTGCCTATCCCCATGATCATGACATCAGTTCTCGTTCATCCGAAAGCGTCCCGTACCGTATCTGGGCTGTAGCAAAAGGGCCGACCCGCGCCACACACACAACCGGCTCTTGCCTCCTGCATCAGGTGGGGAAGGACCTACCATGGCGGATGAAGTTCTTAAGTTGTTGTATTGTCGACATGGTGGGCGTGTGCGACCTTGGTCTCCCGGTGTTTTCCCTTTTGTATCCTGGCCTGTGTAATTTTTTACGACAACGATGGAGGGGCTCTCGATAGCAGGGTCGGACGGGATGCCGAAAAACTGGGGATCGGCAGAGCAGCGAACCGGCGTCAAATATCGCCCAAAAAAACAAAAAAAAACCAGAACAATTAGAACCCCGGGAGATCTCGGACGAGAACAAGTTGCGCGCACTAGATGGTCTGAGAAGGGAAGAGGCGAGGCGACAACAACGGGCTGTTTGTGACTGCACAAAATGGGCGACGATGTGGTGGTGCGAGAACTGAACTGAATGCGGCAGGAGGCCGGCGTGGTGGGGATTACGGCGGATGAGAGAGGCTTTAACAGGACCGACGCGGGAAAGAGCAGGGTTTTGGTGCAAAAGCCGGGTAAGGTTGAAGGCCGGACCAAACTGGAAATAAAAGGCGGGCTCGTGGCGGGTAAGGGTTGAGGTCAATGATTGCAAACCAAGGCACTGATGTGCAGAGGAGTGTAACCGATCAGTGGTGGGCGGGAGGGGATAGCTTAAGGGTCAGGCACCCGTTGTCATCATCATTTTCATCATCGGGCGAATCTGGCTGAGCCCCAGGGGGACGATGAATGGGCGAATGGGCGAATAGGTCACCTCACCTGGTGAGCCTAACCACGGCGCAGGCAGATGGCGACCTTGGGAACCCCGTCCGAGATAACTCGGGCGACAAACTAATAACTACATGTAGTGTACTTGATAACTTACAGGTTGGGTCCCTTGGGAAGCAAGCCAGTAACTGACCTGCCTGGGATGCAAAAGTGTTAGGTTGTTCCAAACGGATGAGACGATGCAGACTCTGCAGGCTTTGCAGCGGGACGGAACGGATGGGAGACCTCCTCTCCTATTCTTGTCCGCTCCTCCTCATCAATCTTCCAACGAACCGCACCTGGCAGCATGGCACCATGGCTCCAAGAAGGAAAGCTTTCAAGGTCATGCAGCTTGGCGGAGGCGGGCAGATGCCCTGGCTTTCACGGCTGGGCATTTCCAGATCTGCCAGATTGGTGCAAGGGGCTCTGGCAATGACGTAGTGCGCAGCGTCATGGCGCCTGGAGCGGAGATTAGCGCGGGCCTGGCATCAGCTGCGTCACCCCTCCCCCCAATGGGAAGCAGGCTACACTGTGGGTTCACAGGGGATTTCTTCCCATCCGCACCTGCTAAGAAAGTTTTGCTTTGCCCAACCTGGAAGCCTCACAGCTCTTGCCTCGCCCGCAACCGTCCCGAGTTCTCCGGGGCAGCTACCTGACACGCCTTGTCAGGATCTCAAAAACACGCGGCAGAGGTGGCCATTAATAATACTTCAGAATCCCGCCATTTTCCGGCCACGTTCCCATTCTCCGCGAGGATTTCAAGCTCCCTTTACCCCGCATCGTCACTGCCAAGACGGCAACGGGCACGCCCTGGTCTTTCTGCTTTCTCCGGCAGTCCGGCACGTCAGAGCAGGACCCTGAGTCGCGGCGTGCGGGCCGTCCAATACAGACAGAGAACACAGAGCGAGAGAGCTAAATAAAGCCCACGCCACTGCTTTTCGGTGCAATGCATCATCTCGTCCGTGTCACGACAGCTGCCCCAATCCCGATTGTTAACGTTACCTGTTCTGTTCCTGGACTTCTTCTTATGCATACAATTAAAACCGTTGCTACCATCATTCTCAGTTTCAAGTTGTTGCTTACTTGTCACCATCTGCAGACGAAACTCGTCGCGAGTTCGGTGAAACACCGTGGCAGCATTGGGTTGACGCATGGGAAAACTGTCGATCTGGTCTGGACCGAGGTCCGACTCCCCGATTTCGACATCCATAGATTGTGGCTTGAGAAGAGGAGCCTGGACGTCATGACTGTTACAACGACCATCAGCACAGCTCCACGTCCTGAGCCCGCGGCTCCCGATCCGTTTCAGAACCGATGGATTCTAAACTCCTGTTGGGCCGATAAGGTCCATCATACAAACTGACTCGCGATCGGCCCCAGTTCTTGCAAAAGCCCAGAGTACAAAAGTATATCGTGAGAAGTACAGATCTTCAAGTTGGTCAAAGCAGCGGGGCCTCGCCTGGTTGGAGGGTGTATGCCATGTAACCCCAGCTGGCGATAATGACTGGAACAGGGCTAAGCGACGATATGGCGTGATATATCCAACCTTCTCCAACTTTTTATACCAAGTGTGTCCAGGCCTGCAGCACCCGGAACACTCGTCCCCACACCATGGACGTTCGGTCTTCCGAGCCCCGGGGATCTCCACCGCAAAGGCCGACTGAGGCCCGCATTATCCGGGGGCGGAGACCCGGGAGAGGACACGGAGCGGGGCCGATGCCGTTTTCACCATGCCCCATGCCTCGGTCGCTTCAACTGCACTCCGTCTCCTGCAAGCGGAATTTTTTTTCAGCGTGGGATGTGACACACCTACTAGGCAACCACTGCATGTCACTTCCATCCCCGCTTTCGCCCACTCCCGAGACGGCATCAAGCAAGCCATCACAGGCCAGAAATCGCGGGGGTTCCCTTCTGCCAAGCCTGCATTTGTATGCAAGACGCGCAAAACGCGCCGACACGCAAGACAATACGAGTGAACACGATTGTGGGAACGAGCTGACCAGGTGAAGTGTTTAACCATCATGGGAGCCCTCCTGCCATAAATATGATGTTCCCTTCAAGTACCGGCAGCCGGCCGTTCTCTTTGCATTCTCACTCCTCTGTTTAACACCTGTCGCACATATTGCAACATAAGCCAACCGAATAACTTCTGTTTGACCGGGACATACAGAACCGGTACAGCAAAATGACAATCCCCCGTCGTGTCCTTGCTATCATCGGCTGTGGTGGCATGGGCCTCGCCACCGCCCGGCGTCTCGGGAGCGGTCGAAAGATCCTGCTCGCGGACTACTCCCAGACCAACCTTGACTCCGCCGCCAAAACCCTTCGGGACGAAGGGCAGGATGTCGAAACTCATCTAGTCGACGTGGCCGACTTCGACTCGGTCCAAGCCTTTGCCACAGCCGCGGCCAACGCGGGTCATATCGACGCCGTCGTGCACACGGCCGGCCTCTCCCCAGTAATGGCGCCCCCCAAGCGCATCTACGAGGTCGACCTGCTCGGCACCGCCAACGTGATCGATGCCTTCCAGGAGCTCATCCCCGCGGGCGCCTCCCTCACCTGCATCGCCAGCATCACGCGCTTCGACATGACGCCCTCGCCCGAGCTGGCCGCCCACCTAGCCTCGGCACCGCGCGACCAGCTACTCACCACCAAACACCTGCTCGACGTCGACGCCCCGGACCCGCAGCCCGCCGCCTCCTACAGCCTGTCCAAGTGCGCCAACTTCCTGCGCGTGCAGGCCGCTGCCCGCCCCTGGGCCGCCCGCGGTGCACGCATCAACTGTGTTAGCCCGGGCATCATCACCACCCCCATGATCCGCCAGGAGCTGGCGTCCCCCCTCGGGCCGGCCATCAAGGGTATGATCGAGTCGGCGCCCATGCAGCGCGGGGGCTCACCGGATGAGATTGCGGGTGTGGTTGCGTTTTTGGCGGGGCCTGATGCGTCGTACATTACGGGCGCGGATATCGTGGTCGATGGCGGGTTCATTGCGGGCAGCCGGGGAACGGGGGCTAAGATGGCGGACTTAGGTAGGTAGGCCTTGTCGGCGCATCTTTTTGTGGTCGGTCCTACCGAGTGATTATTCGAATCTCAAGTTTTGGTGTTTTTGGCCAGCTTTCGAGAACTCCTTGGTGACTGAAACGCTGTGTAGTTCGCCATCCTGTCTTTGCCGTTTCGTGGTCGCCGGGGTCATCGATCCCACTCGGGTCCTCCAGTCAAATTTATGTACCTGATATCAGAACCGTCCGGCCGACATAATTATGCAGCGGTTGACATGCAGTGTACGTTGGCCGAAATATTTGTTGCCCGTCTGGAGACGGCCCGGGAACCAAGCGAGCAAACTTTTCGTCAGAACCTAAACGAATCCCGGCGACCTGGTCTTCACGAATATTTTGGCCCACCAAAACACTAGCGTTCCCGTGCCATGCCGGAGAGGTGTACTCGGCACGCGGCCGCGCAAGAATCCGGGGCGAACAGGAATAAATCAGGCCCAGACCCCTCGCCAAGCTGCGACTGGCGACCGACAACCATGTGTTGGTGGGGTGGTCGGCTCGGTTCCTCCACTGAAGGTCGTCTCCCTCCGAGCTGCCCAGAACGGGACTGGGCGTGTCAAGGGTGGTCTTCCACTTTCGGTCATGACTTCCCCAGTCTTCAACGGCTGCCCGGGATATTACCCGATCTTGGACCTCATTTGGACAAACATGGGGCACGTCAAACACAGGCCACCCAATGGCCGGAAACGAGACGTGCCATGCTCCGGCTTGACTGCCAGGGCCACTCACCGTTTGGTGACACCCTCCAACATCCCCTTCTGATGCAAGCATGGATCGATCTGGCAGCATGGAGATTCGGCATTGTTCCCTACCGGCCAGTCATAATTGACTCTCGGAAGAGCATCCTCCTGGCTGTTGAAGATGGGCAACATGGAGCAAGGGCTCTCTCTTGGCCTCCCCGCTGTCTCTGGTCTCATAACTCAGTCGATCCCGAGAGCTGTCCCCTTGTTTCCTTCTCGATCTTGGCCTGTTACCATTCTGCATCTTGAATGATGCAAACCGCAAAGCTTGTTTCTACGAACGGAAACCTGGCGGATCAGGGACAGCTCTTGGGAACCAGTCAGCTCTCAACATGACGACGACAAGCATCGCCAAGTCGGCTGGCTTCTGGGCAGGTGGGCTTCTTCTTGGCCTGAGCATACCGCATCTGAATCTCCCGAATCTCTCGTCCCCTCGTCTCGCCTCCTTCATCGGCGACTTCCCCATCCCCGACTACCCCTTCGCCCTCCCCTTTTTCAAAAATCAAACCAGCACCACCACCACCACCTCCTCCTCAGTAACCTCACCCCCCGAAACCCCACCCTTCGTCTGCGACACCACCCACACCTACCGCACCGAGCTGGTCTCGCTCGACCCCCTAATCATCTACATCCACAACATCATCACCCCGTCCGAAATCACCTCGCTCCTCACCACCGCCGAGCCCAAATTCGCGCCCTCCCAGGTCACCAAGCACGGCCGCAAGCAGCAAACCACGGACCGGACCTCCAGCTCGGCCGGCCTCCCGCGCGACGACCCGGCCGTGAAATGCGTGCTCGACCGCGCCCGCACCTTCCTCGGCACCATGATGCGCGACGGCTGGGACGAGATGGGCCCGCCCCAGCTGGTGCGCTACAGCGAAGGGCAGAAGTTCAACGTCCACCACGACTGGTACGAGTACCCGCAGTGGGCGCCGGATGGCAGCACGCGCAAGTGGAACCGGGTGGCGAGCTTCTTTGCCATTCTGGAGGACGATTGCACGGGCGGGGAGACCCATTTCCCGTATGTGCAAGGGATCACAAAGCCGAGTCCGTATGGGGAGGTTATGTGGAGGGGTGGGGTGCGGAGGAGGGAGGGGGAGAGGGAGGAGGAGGTACGGCCGTTGTGGAGGGAGCATGAGGAGGGCGGGTTGGCGTTTAGGCCGGTGGCGGGGAATGCGATGTTCTGGGTGAATCTGCATGCGAATGAGACGGGGGATCTGCGGACGAGGCATGCTGGCCTGCCGCTGGAGTCGGGCCGGAAGACGGCTATGAATATCTGGCCGAGACGGTACTACCCGTATGAGTAAAAGTGAGGATACCTCTATGTATGTACAAATGACGATGCAAATTCGGCGCAGACATCCTACCAGGCCCTGATATCAAGCTAGATCTGTCTATGCTGACCCAGACCTTTGCGCCGTCGAACCAGGTCTCGACCACCTTAGCTTCCATAAGCTTCTCCTTTTCCCACTCCATGTCGACCACCACGAAGTCGGCCTTGTACCCCTGTTTGAGAACCCCTATCCTGTGGTCATCAAAGCAGCTGTACGCCGCGCCTTCTGTCCCCGCAGCCACCGCCTCGCACAGTCCAAGGGCAAAATGAGGGTTCACCGTCGTTGTCATCTCGGGCTCCCGGTATGACCTCCTCGTCGTCCCGACGTAGATGTTCCCCAATGGCGAGTGCGGGGCGGTGGGAGCATCACTTCCAAGCGCAAGTGGCGCACCTAGATCGGAGAATTCGCGGTAAGCAAAGGCTCGGCCACATCTGTGCTCGCCCAACAGCTTTGGCCACGCCTTCAAGATGGCCGGGTCGGCATGCACCGGTTGGATGGACGCGGTGATGCGCCCCTTTCCGAGACGAGCAACATCCTCCTCGGTTGTCAGCTCGAGATGTTCCACGCGCGGCCGGCGCTCTGGACTCGCGAATTTGGTCAAGATATCCACCACCATCTTCATAGTCGCATCCCCGATAGCATGCAGTGCGATCTGTAGCCCGGCCTCATCCGCCTTCTTCACAACAGGCTCCAACTGCGCCGCCGTCCACAGCGGTACCTCGGTATGGCCATTATGCGCGTACGGCTCCGACAAGCCAGCCGTGCAAGCGTCCACGATCCCATCACAGATCACCTTGATCCCCACGATCCTACAATCCGGCGTCGTATCCGCATTAAACTCCCGCGCCAACTCAATGGCCCTCTCCACCTGCTTCAGCATCTCCCCCTCGTCCTCGCACGGTTTCACCAACCAATACGCCGCGATCCTCATTGGCACTCCCCCCTCCTCCTCCCTCTTCCGCCTCGCCGCCAGCAACGCATCCCACCCCCCCTCATCCATCGCCATATCCACCATCCCCGTATAGCCCGCCTCATGATACGCCTTCACCGCCGCCTCAATCGCACCCACCCTCTCCTCCACACTCGCCACGCTCGCCAGATACGGCCACACATACGTGATATTCGCCGCCTCACTAAACACCCCCGTCAACTGCCCCGCCCCATCCCTCTCAATAACGCCCCCCGGCACATCCGCCCACCCTTGCGCCCCCAGCTCCTCCACCCCCGCCGTATTGCACCACGTCGAGTGCAGATCCTTCGAGTCCACCAGCACCGGCCGATTCCTTCCTTCCACATCCAGCCCATCCAAATCCCGGGCGTGTGCGCCCCCGGGCGTCATGCTGTGCATCCAGCCGCGGGCGAGCAGGCGCGGCGCGGCCGGGTGGGCAGCGGCGTGCGCGCGGAGGGCGGACTGGATATCGGCCAGGCTCTGGCAGCGCCCGAGGTCCAGCTTGTTGAGCGCCTGCCCGAGCAGCATCAGGTGCATGTGCCCGTCGACGAAGCCCGGCAGGAGGGTGCGGCCTTGGAGGTCGTGCACCACGGTGGCGGTGGTGGAGGGGGAGGAGAGGGCGGCGGTGATGGGGCCGTCGGTGGGGGCGCCGACGTGGACGATTTGGGAGCCGTGCACCAGCATGCAGCCGGCGAAGGTCGGTTGGCGGTGCAGGCCGGCGTTGGTGCCGGGGGTAACGCCGGATTGGAAGATCTTGCCGTTGGTGAAGAGGTGGGTTGCCATGGTGGTGGGTTTGGTGGGATCCCTGCGAGTAGGGTGCTATAACGTTTGATTTATAACGTTTGATTGGGGTCCGGCACTGGGTAGAACGCAGTGTGAGGTTAATCTATTATTGAGTGTGTTCTGTGGTGTAACGGGTCTGGACTGGGCGGCCTTGGGTTGGGCACCGGCAGACCCAGCTTCTAAAAAGAACCATCTGATCTGATAAGCCGAGCGGCATATCCACGGGCGTTCCTGAAAGTTCCTGGTGCGGGCCCTTCTCCGCCACTCTCGTGTCAGAGCTGCCCACCAAGGGGTGGACTCGGCGAGGGAGCGGGGTTGGGCTAGGCCGAGGACCGGAGCATCGGATCAGGGGCTGATGTGCATACTCAGCGAGATGCGAAAGCTAGTCTCCAACTGGCGGGGAACGTGATACGGGCGTAATAGTTAGGTACGTGGTTGGGAGACTTTCAAACTCCAACTGTACTCGAATCAAAGTACAGCCGAACCTAGAGTGTTTTAGTCCATATCCAAATCCCTTTCCCCACCCCCTTCCCGCGTTTCATTCTAGAAAACGCCATTAATGAAGGGCTGTATTTATATAAGAAGGAAGGTATGATTAGTTACAAAAGTAGGAGTCAAGCAAGCCGCGGGAGATTGGGAGGGAGCATGTACTGCGCCACATACTTACTATTAGGTCATATCTTACTTGTAACCTTTCATGTTCTTAAACGCCGCAGACAAGCTTGGATCTCGTTTATCTACCATGAAACAAAAAAGCCACAAATGGAGAATGGTGGCGATCTACATAGGTAGTTGAGGGAAAATGTATGCATGCCATATGTTAGTATCTCGCTTTGAAATGGGGACAGGTACCTAGATACAGTACCCAACCAATTCTCAAATCGCACTTGCACCCACAGGTCTCATTTTTAGGTTGTATGTTCTCATGAATCCTCCGTGCTATTGTTCCCCATGCATCTTACTTTCTTCTCAAGATTATTGTCACATATAAAACACCGCCCAAAGTGTAAATAGCGACTAAACCCCACGAAAAACCCAGAAACTAGTATAACAGCGTGAAGTAAAAAAATAACGCAACGACCTTCCGTTGAGTCAATACTCCAGCCGTTTCCTCAATCAACCAACCTCAGCGGCTCCCGACACTAGCGGGAGACCTCCCTGTGCTGCTGCTCCCAGACCTCGGTTTGCGACCAGCCAGTTCCTCGCCCTCGTCCAGATCAATGGCACTATCCCGATGCCGCCACCCATCCCAGCTGGCATCTTTGATCTGTTCATCCGCGGACGGAACATGAGCGGCCTCGAACTGCCGCAGCCGCTCCTCAAACCTGTCCTCAAACTCCTGACCCAGCTTCAGGAACCGGATGGCGTTCCGAGCCAACACCCCAGCTCTCTCTCCCCAACTCATGAACCGCCCAAGCCTCTCATCCTCTGCGAGCATCTTCCCTGCCATCGGAACCTCCCCTAGCGGGAACGGGTAGTCGCTCCCCAAGACAATGCGGTCAGCGCCTCCCGGGCCCAGCTTGCGGATGACGTATTCCATCAAGTCCGGGTCATGGAGCAGCGAGTCGATCCATATCTGCCCTTGGCCGGCTTCCAACCCTCCTGAAGGCGGTGGTGCCACTTGTCCGCTGAAATGCTGCGTCGGCGTCACACCACACACGCCTTGGTGGCCACCAGATCCGGGCGGCAGTCAAAGCCGTGCTGTATCCTCCCCAGTAACGCGGGAAATGCACCACCCCCATGGGCAAAACACAACCTCAGCCCCGGATGACGCACCAACAACCCCGACGCCATAATCCCATGCATCGCCAGCGCCGTCTCACACGGCATCCCCACAAGCCTCAAGCCACGAGCCCAATACCGGCCCCACCTCCCCTTATTTCTCCTTCCCCAGCGCATACCCAGCGGATGCACAAACACGGGCACATCCAACTCCTCACAAGCCCTCCAAAACGGCTCCAGCCTCTCATCATCCAACATGCCCACCTCCCCGCGCTCTCCTCCCCCAGCGCCATAACCACAATAAGGCGCCTCAACGCTCGTACCAATCTGCACCCCGACCATCCCTCTCAACCCCATCAACCTCCTCACCTCCTCCACGGCCGCCTCACAATCCTGCAACGCCACCGTGCCCAGCCCCACGAACCTCCCCGGAAACTCCGCACAGACCGCACTAACATGATCATTCAGCGCCCGGGCCAGCACTCGTGCCGGCGCAGCGGGGGCGTCGTAGCAGAAGAGCACGGGGACGGTGCTCAGCACCTGCACGTCGACGCCCGCGGCGTCCATGTCGCGCAGGCGCGCGCCGGCGTCGTAGCAGGAGCGGTCGACGCGCCGGAAGAAGGCGCGGCCGACGTACATGTCGATGGCGCCCGTGGTGGCGTGATCTGGGGAAGGGTGGAAGGCGGGCCAGGGGTAGGGTTCGCTTTTGGGGGTCGGGGTGGGGTTGGGGTTGGGGTTGGTGGTGGCGGTGGTGGTGCTGGTGCTGGTGCTAGCTGATGGTGTTGGTGTTGGTGTTGGTGGCGGTGGGGTGAGGGAGGCGAGGTCGGGGAGGGAGGGCGGCATGATGTGGGTGTGCATGTCGATGCGGAAGAGGGAGGCTGGGGAGGATGGATTCCGCGGGGGGTAGGTGTTGTTGTTGTCGTTGTTGTTGGAGTGAGAGCAGCAGAGCTGCAGCTGGTCGTGGGTTGCTGCTGGCGCCATGATGATGGCTGGATCTCGAATTGGGATGTTGAGTTGTGAATTAATATCGGGCGTTTATTATTTTTTTGCCAATTGTTGCAACTTGCAAGAAAAATCGAGAAAGAGTGGTGTAACTACCCGCAGCAGAAGTAGCAGAAGCAGCAGAAGCAGCAGCGATATAACAAGCCAAACAATCAGTGGTACCTGCTGCGTTGTCGGGGGTAGTCGAAATGATGTCACGGGGACAGTCGGTGTAAGTCGACCTGCCAATTGAGACCCATCCGGATCCGTTCCGTTGATCTCGGAAGACGGAACACGGAACGGATGTGGGCAACCACTCGCTGTGATTGGTCGAATGCAGTTCCGCGGTCCCGGACCCGAGTCCCGGCGCCGGCCTAGCTTAGCCGCGGCACTAATCCCGGCGAGCTAAGGCAACTATGCGGATACATCGGGAGCGAGAAAGTCTGAGAATGCACGGTATCAATTCTGGTACACGACGACAGCAGGTGGTCATTTAGGCGGCTAACAGTACCTAAACATCCACTGCGCTACGAGATCGGCGTAATGTAGCAAGTAGCCATACGAGTACTAATACGCCGGCAAATGCAAAGTCCTTGCAACGGTAAACACATCCCTGGAATACTCGCCGCCCTCCCTGCCGGTACCGCTGTTCTTCATCCCCCCAAACGGCGTGCCGAGCTCCCTGACCAGCCAGCAGTTCACCCATACCAACCCCGCGTCGAGCTGCTCCCCAACACGCCTCATCCTCGCCCCGTCCGTGGTAAGAAGCACGGCTGCGAGCCCGTATTCGCTATCATTCGCAAGACGCACGGCGCCTGCCTCGTCGTCGAACGGGCAGACGGTTACGACGGGCCCAAAGATCTCGTCCTTCAAGAGTACCGAGTCCGATGCCACGTCCGTCAAGATGGTGGGAGGTACCCAGTACCCCTGCCTGCCGCCTTGTTGGACCGGAGCGGGGACACTTCCTAGGTTAAACGTGACATTCTGGTCGGCCGCCAACTGCAGGTAGCCTCGGATCTTGTTGTAGTGCTGGGCGCTGGCCACGGCACCCATGGTCACCCGGAGGACATACTTCTTCGCCACATAGTCGGTGAAAAGGCTGATGAACTCTTTGTAAACCGCACGCTCGACATAAATTCGGGATCCGCACAGGCAGATCTCCCCCTGGTTTTCAAAGGCGGCGGTGGCTGCGATACGGATGGTGCGGTCTCGCGTTGCTGGGGCCATCGAGTCGGCAAATACCAAGGTCGGGTTCTTACCTCCGAGCTCAAGGGATAGGTGCTTTCTGATTTGATGGGCAGTGGCACGACGAATGGCAATACCCGTCTGGGTACCTCCGGTGAAAGAAACGCCGTCGACCAGGGGCGAGGCAACAAGTGCCGCCCCTGTGGTTGGTCCGTCTCCTAGGACAATGTTGACGACACCAGCAGGCAGTCCGGCCTTTTGGAATAGCATCCCCAATACTGTGTGTGATATGTGTCAGCGTCGTGATATGTAGAGCGACGTGGAGGTTTAGGGACCCAAAACTTACAGTATGCGGTCATGCTCGTTATCTCGCTCGGTTTGGCAACCGCCGTGCACCCGAATGCGATACAGGGCGCAATCTTCCAGGTGAGCAGGTACAAGGGCATGTTCCAGGGTGATATCAGCGCGAAGACGCCGGCTGGCGAGCGGTGTTCGTAGGTTAGAGCCATGCCATCGACCATCCGCGCAGCTGTTTGTTCGTGAAGAATATACGTTGAAAAATATCTGATCGGCGTTAGGTCACCGGCAGTTTTGAACATATTGCCATGGGTGGGTGACCTACGAGAAGTTCGAGATGGCTCGGTCGACTTCGATCCTGGCACGCTCAAGCGTTTTTCCCTGATCAATACTCTCCCACACGGAAAACAGCTCACGATTTTGCTGGAGCAGTTTGCTGATGCGGCGAAGATGGCGAGATCTCTCGTCCCGTGTTGTTTTGCTCCACGTCTGGAAAGCGGCCCTTGCATGTCGAATGGCATCTTCTACATCGTCGTTCTGTGTGCGGGGGAGTCTGTAGAGCAGTTTGCCGGTTTTGGGTTCATAGGAATCGATGAATGTTGTTGCATCCGACGACGGTAAGCTCAGTTGGCCGGCGACGTAATTCGACAGGCACATGGGAGTGGGAAGGGACGCAATAAGTCCGGCCGCTTTCTCGATCGTGTCGCAACCCCAGATTGTATCCGCGCACTCCCCCAGAACTTGCCGGGCCCCTGCAACTTGGTTCATATCGCCCATTGTGTGTGCTGTGGTGGTGAAGAAAGGTGTGTGCTGTATGTGTGTGTGTAAGTATGTGCTCGGAGGTGGCGTCCGAGTAGATTGCGTCTTGATGTCTTTGGCTAAGGTAGGTAGGGTCGTATTCTAGTTTCCCACACAGTATGTGCTCTTCAAAGTCTCGGCTCTCAATGAATGTCGCTGTAATCGGCAGTGTTCCTCGGATTGATGGTTTGCAAGAAGGGAGCCCGAAGCTCGGTAATAAACGGAGCGGATGGCGGATGGCGGGAGACCGGCGGGGTTAGCGGCGGCCCAGTGCAAAAACCACCGACTCAAACATGATATCATCGAAACGAATCTCAAACTGAACAACAGACGACAAGTCGAGGTTTGTCTGTATTAGGTAACCATTTTCCAATCATACAATTATCATTACAATTATCAACACAATTCTTCAATTCCATCATCCCAGCCGTGCAAAAAGAAACCTCGGGCTCCCAATGGCGACTCCCAACGGCACAAGCTTCATTCTCCCCGCCGGCGCACAAGGGCTCGCCAACTACCCCCACGCGCGCACTATCGCCAGCACAGCCAAAACAATATTCGTCTCGGGCATTTCCAGCCGGCGAGCCGACGGTACCTTTGAAGGTTGTGAGACCAAGCCCGACGGGACTTACGAGTTGGATTGCGGCGTACAGACGGCGGCAGTGTTACGCAACATTGAAACTGTCATCCGGGGTGCTTCCGACGGCATCTGCGGGCTCGAGAATGTAGTTGATGCCACCGTGTTCTTGGTCGACATCAAGCGTGATTATGCCGCCATGAACGCTGAGTGGAACAAGATCTGGCCCGACCGCACCAAAGCGCCGTCAAGGACCTGTGTTCAGGTTGCAGCGCTGCCAAACGAGAAGATTCTGGTCGAGATCAAATGCCAGGCAGTAGTGTCGGAATGGGCAAAGAATCCATGGGAGGAATCCTGATGGGGTTGGTGACGGTGGATTTGATCATTCACGACAAAGGGTGGAAGATCTACACTGCTGTGACGATTCAAGACAGCAGAACCTGGACCCGGTGCATCAGGGTGGTTTTTTGGGCTCAAAGAAATCAACCCACCGATACACACACACTATTTGGGTAGACTTAGGCAGTGTTACTCAGGAGCAGCGAGGTCATAAGTCTAAGATCAAGCCACTTACCCGTTTTGCATTTGCCAGAACAAGCATCTACCGTCGAGAGTGAAGATCCTCCCAACTACGGCTAGAGATATTACTCGATTCATTCTCTATCAGTGGCTATCTACGACTGTACGACAACAGGCTGCCCTAGTCGTGTTATCAGCCTAGACGCGTGTCAACCACTGAAAGGCCCGAATTGAGTCTATACCCCGGCTCTGGGGCCCAGACCATTTTGTCGGTGGGGTTCCAGGTTGTCAAACCCCATCATCTTATCTCTGTGGAGGGCGGAGGGCTTGGGGTTGCGGCTGCCCGGCTGCCGGCAAACCGCTCCAACTTGGAGTCACTGGTTGGTTGGCAACATCCGTGCTTCCCAGATCCAAGAAAGTTCGAGAAGCCTTCTATGCATTAGTTTCGGCGCAGGTACAAGATATTGAAGCGATGATACCCGATGTTGGGTTGATCAATGTTACCAGTCCGTCAACGCGATTGCTGTTCCAAGGTCGATCTCCAGATGGGAGGGGGCGGCATCGGAGAAGGGGCCGGTCGTACAGGGGTTCATTAGGTATGTCCACTCTGTATTCGTAGACTGGCCGGGGCGACTGAACGCCCCGCGCAAGAAATTCAGCTCCGGGCTGAGCCTGGCACGCCTGGGCAAACTCAATGCCGACTTCACCCCGAAGTCAATCGCACCGCGGGGTTTTGTCTCTTGGCGTCAACAACCTGGAAAGCTGGGCCAACTCCGCCTTTTGCACGGAAAATCCCCCAGTTTGTCTGTCGTCCGGAACTCCCGAAATGGGGAAACGGGGTCGACCGACAAGTCGAGTAAGGTACGACTAAATACTTTAACTCTTTTCTCTACCGACGACCACCGAAACCGCACCATCCCCGTATCCCCGTGCTTATCTTAGTCGAGTCTTGGTCTTCGGATAGCCGCGGTTGAACCACTCGACCATGTCCTGACGATGCACGATTACGCTGCTTGGTCGGTGGGCCGCACAAGATCAGCGTGCTGCATTGCCTAGCATGGATCCAGCACAAGACAAATCGGAAGGATTGTTCCAGGATTGGCCAATTGCCAAATAGGAAGGTCGTCCATTCTCTCACCGACCGGCTTTTGCCCCCAAACAGAGACTTGCGGCGGCGTAACCCCGGCGATGGCTGCTCTTTTGCTGGAGTTTCCGTTCATCCATGATCCATCCTCTTCCCCGGACATGGGTCCGCACACCATCGGCAGTCCCCGTTCCCATGTTCGACCCTCACGTGCCGAACGAGTCGACTCGCCCGCTATAGACTGATGCAGTCAGCAGCTCGCCCAACAATATGCCCTGCGGCACTCACTGGCGTGGGAATGGCATATTTTGACACATGCATTGCTTTCTCTGCAGCCCGCGCCTGCTCCCCGTCAGACGGCTGGTCCTTGCCACCATCGCACCTCAACCGTCCAGGATTCACGGCCTTCCAGGATCTCGAGCCCTGAAATAACGGCCGGGTGCTACCCAACCTTCACCACGCCTCTCAGATCCCCAGCTTTTCCGCAGCGTCGTGGGGTCCTGCCCGTCGCTTCCCCGCCTGCGTCGTATCCAAATCGCGCCCATCTGTCGCTGTGGGGTGCAGGCTGTCCCAAAAGATAAGCGACGCGTTCAAATACGCCAGCACTCCCTTCCTCCGTCTTCCTCCAAACCAACCAAGTGCTGCCCGGGTTTCCCACCAAGCAGCTTCCCGCCATATCAGGATGAAGAACGAGGGGTATGACGAGAAGCCCAGCGCCGACGAGTCCCAGGGCGGCTCGCAGGTCATTGATGGCGTCGTGTCCTTGGACGCAGCCACGCAGTTGGAACGCGGGCTCAAGAGTCGACACATTCAGTTCCTAGCATTGGGCGGCGCGTGAGTCTGCCCTTCTACTCCCAACCCCCAACTCCAGATCGACTCCCTGACACATGGTGGAACAATAGCATCGGGACAGGGCTTTTCGTCGGGTCCGGCGCGATTCTCGCCAAGGTCGGCCCGGTGCCATTATGGCTCGGCTACATTTCCATGATGCTGGTGGTTTGGATCGTCATGAACACCATCGCTGAAATGACGACATACCTACCCATGAAGGGCATCACCTTACCCTACTTCACAAACCGTTACGTCGATGACAGCTTGGCCTTCGCCTCGGGATGGAACTACTGGTACGCGTATGCGGTTCTGGTCGCTGCCGAGGCCTCAGCAGGTGCCATCTTGATCGACTACTGGGAGACGCCAGTCCATTCGGCGGTATGGATCACCATTATCTTGGTCGTCTGTCTCGCTCTCAACATTATCGCGGTCGAGGTCTTTGGCGAAGCCGAATTTTGGTTTGCCAGCATCAAGATCATCACCATCCTCGGGCTGGTCATCGTAGGCATTGTCATCATGGCTGGCGGCGCGCCCGGGGTTGGGGCCATTGGATTCACGTACTGGAACAACCCTGGCGCCTTCAAGGAATACGTCGGAACAGGTGCGACTGGACGATTTACCGCCTACTGGACCGCCTTCGTCCGCGCCGGCTTCAGCTTCATCACCTCCCCCGAACTCATTGGCCTCGCCGCCGGCGAGACCGTCGCACCCCGCCGTAACATCCCCAAGGCCGCGCGCCGCTTCCTCTACCGCCTCGCCCTCTTCTATGGCGTCAGCAGCTTGATCATCGGTGCTATCGTGCCCTACGACGACGACCGGCTGCTTACTGAGACTGCCAACGCCAGCGCCAGTCCCTGGGTCATCGGTATCCAGCGTGCCGGCATCGGCGGCCTCAACCACGTCATCAACGCGGCTATTCTGACTTCGGCTTGGTCCGCCGGAAACGCCTTCCTCTACTCGGGCTCCCGTATCCTCTACTCGATGGCCGCCACCGGCCAAGCGCCCAAGGTCTTTGCCCGCACCACCAAGCGCGGTGTCCCCTACGCCGCCGTGATCGCCACCTGGGCGGTCGGCCTGCTCGCCTACCTCAACGTGTCCCAGAGCGGCGCCAAGGTGTTTCTCTGGTTCATGAACATCTCCACCATCTCGGGCTTCATCGGCTGGATCGTTGTCCTCGTCACCTACCTGCGCTTCCGCAAGGCCATGCACGTCCAGGGCCTGCTCAGCACGCTGCCCTTCCGGACCATCGGCCAGCCGTACGCCGCGTGGTTCACGCTGTTCATCATCACCCTCCTGACCCTCACCAACGGGTTCCAGGTCTTTGCCGAGTGGGATGTGGGCGATTTCCTCGCCGCATACATCACGATCCCCATCTTCCTGGTCCTGTACTTGGGACACAAATTGGTTTTCCGGACGCCGTGGCTCAGGAACGTGCACGACATCGATGTCCTCACGGGGAAGAGGGAAATGGATGAGTTCTGCGCTAACGACCATCCGCCGGTACCCAAGAACTTTTTGCAGAGGGTCTGGTTCTGGCTTGCTTAGACGTTTGGATTGTATTGTTTGGACTTCAGCACGTTTGGTTATGATACCCGGAGCTGGTTGGTCTGTCCGCGTTGTAGAGCGAAGAATAGACAAAATAGATGTTGTCTAAACAGTATTGTGTCAGCTGGTCAACAAAGTGTGGACGTCTTGCCTAAGGTGCTCAAATGCCCGACAAGCCTGGTTTCATTAGCATGATGTGTCTGGAAATCTATGACCAGCTCTCGACAGAATTGAGAAAACTAGACTCGATCAAAATAACGAACCCTTCTACAAGATTCTCATTAACGTGGCCCAATGTTAGTCCACTTGACGTAACTTCCTAATGCCGAGAACATATATTTTCTACAGGTGGTGGAGAAAAAGTCATGACGCGAATAGAGTCATCAATATTCACTTAACAGACTTTTCTACGCACATCTATATCATAACAACTTCGATGGTATAGATATCTGCTATTGTCATTATAGCTATCGACTAAAGGGCGGAAGTTGAACCCGGTAGTTTATTTATCTCGGTCTTCTAATACTTGTCTAGTGTTAGGTTGTTGAATCTCCCGTCGTCACATCGCGGCCTTGAAATATGAGGCGGGCGTTTCGGACTGTGGTGTTTGTCGCGCGGGACTGTACCACGTGATTTCTCCATACATAACCCCAACCCTGGCCCACGCGCATCAAATCCAATCTTTCGCTCGCATTCAACCTTCGAGAGCTGGATGCCAACGACGTGGTGCCGAATACCCAGCCAGCCGCACGCGGCATCACCACACGCGGGCGGTCCCACGGGAGCCGGGCGCGCGGGAACCGGGTAGGCGCACAGGGAGGGCACAGGGAAGGGCGCGCAGGTGGGAGAGTCACATGACTAAAAACAAAAACGGGATTCTATAGATCTAGATTTTATTGCGTTTTTGAGCGATTTAGCGGCTCCCAGATTGATTGATTTGACTACGTTGTTGATTGATTTCAATTAAGTTTGATGATCTGGGCGGGAAAGGAGGTGCGCCCGGGCCAGGGTTGGGGTTATGTATGAGAGAAATCACGTGGTGCAGTCCCGCGCGACAAACACCACAGTTCGAAACACCCCTCTCAAAGTCTCAAGAATATAGTTTCCAAAATCCAATAGCCTTACAATAACGTCAATGGTTGAGTGGCGCAATGGTAGCGCGTTACTTTCCGGTTCGGAATATGGTAAAGGTTCTGGGTTCGAATCCCAGCTTGATCGTTCACTTTTGCTCCCCACTGTATAACTCTCGAGCTCCACATGTTTCGTTTTTTGTTAACATTTAAGGTTTGACGGCAGTTATACATCCGATCGATAGGCGCTACAAAACATGAAAAGGACTATGGGTTACTAGCTAGGGCGTTTGAAGTAGCTTATATGTAGCTTGATACCTATTAGTATTCTTCCTGCTACTTACAGCAATTACCATAGTGGGAAATACATAGGGGAACAACTATGGATAACGCCGGGTAGAGGTGTTTATCAAGGTACGGTTATACGTATGATTTCGTTTGCTCCTACAACTACGGTTGTTGCATCTCCGGCTCAAGACCCTCTAGGTTACCAGTTCCCCTCGTTGAAGTAGGACTGTCGATTTACTTCGAGCTGCAGCCTGGTGCAAGACGTGATAGTGCTTCGTATTTGGCGGCAAAGCCTGTTCTGCTCTCCTTTGTCGGTTGAGGCTCGGATCTACGGGACTTGGTGGTATGATTTCGCTCTTGGAACCTCGTAGTCTATTTTTTCAGCGCCAAGATAGCGGCACCCTCGTCCTGGATGAGGTTGCGACCGCTTGATGATTCCCGGTATCCGATGGGAGAGGGCTGTGTAATTGAGTGCCTCACAACCATGGCTGTGATTGGTACGGGATCAGGCCGGGCGCATGCGGCCATGCTCCAGCCGCTCCAGCAACCAACTGCAGGAGGCGGGCGGCCGCTGTTGGACGGTTGGACCATGAAATTGAGCGACAGTGCCAGGCGAGAGAGCATAAATAAGGACCCAAGATCCCGCATCGACGAAGAAGGGGCTCTGACCAACCTCGACCCATTCAACTGTTTAAACAAACACACACGATGTCGCGGAGGTCCGAGAGATCACCGACGCCACCGGCATCCATGCCCGCCATCGTCATCAAGGCTAACGATTTCCACGTCGACTCTAAAACCCCGTGCCGACTCGTTTTTGTGATCCCCCTCGAACTTCCCTCACTCCTCGACTCCTCGGTCCCGCCGCCGCCGTACCACCCCCCTGAGAACAACATCAGTCGCTGGGGCCTCCGCGATCCGACTATGACGGCACTCCGGCCCGCCGTCATCGGAGCCCTGTATACGATCCTGGGTCCCGACGCGGTTATCTCGGAGATGGTACCACCCGATAACCGGGACTGGACACAGCGAAATACGTTCGTGGCCAGTTTGGTTACCGACAAATCCAAATTTGACCCCGAATCGGGCGACTGGACAGACCAGTACGGCAACAGGGGCTCCGACGCAAAAGCCTATCTCGAATACCCCCACGGAATCTCGATCATTGAGGCCTACCAGATCAGGGTCGACCAGGGTATCAAAGACAACAAGACAAACGTGCTGGTGGTTGAGCTCAAGGCAATGCCGGTGCTGCACGACGGGAAGGTGGCGTTTGTTGCGAGGAAGTATGGGGACGTAGAGCAGGAGTATTTTAACCATAATGTCTGGCTTCATGAGTGGTAAAGAGGTCTTACGGGTGTGTGTGTTTTACTTTCACTTTACTGTTCCTAGCAAACTCACGACAAACCTTATGATACCTCTTGAATGAGCAAGTTGAGACTCCCTTTCTTGGTCTATCTTATCCTAACGAGAACTGCAACCGTTTACCGCCATCCTCCCGTCCCCCCGTTCCCCTATCTGGGCCTAATACAAGCGAATGTCACACGGCACAAGCCCACCAGAGAGTCAAGCTGCCAGCGCCTGAGCGATCAATGGACCCGTTGTAGAGTACAGGATCCTCCCAAACAAGCCATCAACCCCCCCTTCTCCCCCTCGCACCGAAGGAAAACCACCTCCTTACTCGACCCCCAATGCCCATTAACGGCTGGAACCCTGACCACCGCTTTTACCGTTCTTCTTCATCACGGTCCTGCGCCACCTGTCCCTCTGCTCCTTGTTTTTGCTCGCGTGACAAGCAGGGCAGAGGCTGGGATGTAAAACGTCGATGATCCGGCTGTGTCTGTTTAACACGCATGTGCCGTGCACGTGGCATCTGTGGGGGTCGCACGAGTACTCCTGTTTGTGAAGGTCGCGCTCGGTGTGGCCGCAACCGTAGACGATTCTCTCCCATATGCACATGATGTCGCTTGTATTTGGTTTGGTGTCTGTCGTGGGGCTGGCGTATGGTGGACTGGATGTGTCGAAAGGGTTGCGGGCGAGTGGTGTATGTTGGTGGTGTCTCTCTGAGCCAGCAGAGTGATGAGGTGTTTTTGGAAATGGATGGGGGGTTAAGAATGGTAGAGCAACCGGACTGAGGATGATGAGAGTGTGTCGAGCTTGGTTCAACATCATCAACTAGTGTCAGCGGAGTGCCTTTATATATTTCTTTTCTTGCTGCTCTCCGCTGTTTACTTCCGGAAACGGGCTGCTGGAGTCTCTATCCCCTACCTTCGAGGCGGCCCCAAACCACATCAAACAAGACTCAGGCCTCAAGCCCAAGAGGCTGCGACAACTTGTCCTTGAGTTGGCCAGTGTCCAACACAGCCTGAGAAAGCGTGCCCAACACACAAGAGGCCCTACAGGCCTCGAAACTAGCCTGTTGGGCGACATCGAGAGGGCGAATAGGGGTGAAAGGAGGGCGATGGGCACGGTCTGATCCCCTAAAAGACAACAAAGCCCCTAACACTCGGACGAGGGGCGGCCATTCGTGGACCAGCAGCTATGGCCTGGCTGGTGATGCTTCGGCCACTTTTGGGACACTGAAGCCGTAGTCCGGCCGAGGCTGCACGTTTGGCCACTCACACTCCCCTCTACGAGACCTTTAGAACTCATATTCCCAGGAACGCAGACTCGACCAGGTGCCGATTTGAAGCTGGGGCTCTGGGCCAACAACCGTACCAAAGTAGTAAGAGAGCTTCCGTGTTGGCCGCGGCGTGATTCGGTAAGAGCCATTATTCCAAGCTATAGTTACTGGGGCTGTTGGAGCTCTGACAACCATCATTTTGTCTTGAGCCAGCATTCTTGACCGGGTTTATATCAAGTTGCGGGCCACTAGTGCCGGGGCCGTGGGCCGCCGGTAGCCTTATGGGACGGTAGGATCGGGGCCGTGGCGGACGCGGCATTCAGCTGGTTTCAGATCATCCAATGTCCCAACATCCAATGTCCCAACAAAGCCGTGTAACCAACCTGCACAGCCCACACGGGCAACCGTGGCTTTTCACCACCAAATATTGGCAACACAATCGGTTGAATTGCTCTTCATCATACTGAACAGGACCACCCTGTGGAGGAATGTCGCTGAGTGTGAAAGAGTCTGAGGCGGAATGGACATTGCGTATCGCAAGAGTTTTCGTCCGCTCTTCATTCATCTTGACTCAGTGTATTCAAGGGAGATCAACCTCCCACATCTGGTCAGGTGGACAGGCGTGCCCAGGAGCAGACTCCCAGTAATTAGCCGCCCACACCGGCCCATCAGCAATTGCCAGTTCGTTTTCCACGCCCCACGCGCACAGGAGCGCGCGCACTCCAGCGCAGACCGGCTTTACCAAACGACCAAACGCAGACTCCGGCTTATTTTGTTATACCTAGCCGCAATGACTAGCCAGATAACTTCGAAGATCCCGCCCCCCTTAAGACGTTAGAACCTTGGCTCCCGAGTCCCGATGGGGACTCGAGTGCCAAGGTCGCGATTTCTCATGAATAGAAAATCCGGTTTTAAGAGTTCAAAAGATTCTGTCAAGTGACCGCTGCTTATATTGACTGCTCGATTACAAAGAACGTTATTGGAGATGAGTCCTATTGTATTGTTTTATCCAGGGAAGTGTGATTACCTAACCTTCTTGGTGTTGAAACCTCTGCAATCCGCGTAAGTTGTGCTGAGAAGAAAAGTGCATCCTTCCATTGAGAGTGCAAAAAGGGCGTAATATCTTCATAACTAGCGGCCTGGCGGCTTGGAAGATTGTCGAAACGTTCCTGTGATGTCATGTGTGTGTGACATGGCACAAGTACATAGGTTCAGGTGATGTTGAGCGATGACCAAGATACTCGACAAGGGATAATGGGATCGGATGAGAAATTGGACAAGGGGCGCTGTGTATGGCCTATGGTGCGGCGCGCAGCGGGGCCGTCCGAGGACGCGGATCTAACGGCCACCGTTGGCGACAGCATGTTCGACATTACTTCGTATAATAGTTAGATGTCAGCTTGAGTCTGAGCCATCGTCACATCAGGATATGGCACGCTCTTGGCGCCTGGACAGACAATTTGGGAGCTCACATGAGCTCAGGAGATGTCTTTTGTCTTAAACCTTCGTTCTTTCTACCTTTAGTTTAGGAAGCAATACACTCTTTTAGGTAACTTCCAAACCCCTACTGCCAAGCTCACAGTCGTCTAAGTACCTAACAGCCATCAACCCTTCGTGCAAAACCCACCCACGTATTAACTAATGGCAGCATCCGTGGTTATCACCACAAGGGCCCTTGCACCTGTAACATCCCTTGTCACAAAAAGCGGACCGGGTGCAAATCGGTAAGGCCGTAGGAATATTGATAGTTCCATTCCTGGCCCCCGCAAGTGTCAGACCGGCCGCAGACCTTCATCGCGAGGTCGCCTTGAGTTACTGGGATCGTTCGTTAGTTTCATCCCGGGCAGTGGAGGGCAATGATCACATACAAACGCCGTTGACAACTTGCCACCCGCAGACGGTAGGGTAACAAGCACCGGATGATCGTGCTTGCATATCTTCCACTGCGACGGTGTCGGCCTGGGACCCCGTTTCGGCCTGAACTAATCCCGCTAGGAGGAGGCTGAGGAGGAGCTTCATTGTTTGGTGTAGGCGAGTTGCGTCTTGGGGAAGTCGAATAGACAGCGTTGATTGTATAATAGTCCTTGGCCGTGAGCTTGAGAAGATGTTGAAAGGTTGTTCTTTCAGTTCCAAACACGCTTCGAACTCGTCTTTTATAGAGCCAATGGCTTGACCAGCCCCGCACATTTTCCCATACTCAGATCCGCAAGTTAGGCTGGCTGGTCAGATGTCAACTCATTTTTCTACTCGGATCCCGCTAATATTTATACCCTGACCCCGCTAATGTTACTTCTGTTTCATTCCAACGTTTTCATATACCTAGAACTCAGATCGGGCTGAATTCTTAGATGAACAGAATGTATCAGCTGCCCAATGCAGTCCTACTTCCTCCACATCACCACCTCATCTATCAGCCCCGCCCGTTTGATTCAACGCCATAGTCGCATTGACCGCCTCGTATCCAAGTCTCGCAGCCTGTCTGTCGTTACGGTACGTCGTCTTCGTCGCTCTGCGCAATCACTCTTTCGACTAGCGCTGAGACACCCTAGTATGACGCGTTTCAGTTTTCAGTGCAGCTATATATGATCGATGGCTCGCATCAAGCGCGACACCTGATTCTAATAGGCTAACTAGCGAGACACGATTCACCTATCGGGCAGGACAGGCCAACATGGTCCGAGAACCAGCTGGATAAATACCACGACCCCCTTTTCGGTGTGCAGGTTGTCGGGTCGTCCGGGAAGGGAAGAAGGTGGGGATTCCGAGCAAATGGTCCTGATTGTTGGTAAGTGTTTCGATCGTACGAACAAGAGCCCTTCTATAATCATACTTTGCTTCATCTTCTTTACTCACCTGCTCGGAAACGGTAGGATGGGGGACGATGGACGACTTCAAGATCTTCCAAGCCGCCTGTGCCGCGGTGTGACGAACCTCTCCTGGACCTCGTCCTGTTAGGGTTCAGTCTGATTGAAGGTGTCTTGCAAAGGTACTAGGTTCGGTGCAGCCAAAGGGTGCACAACAAAGACTTGTCTCAACAGTAGGCTCTCGAGCTTTGTAGCGAACTGTAGTTGTGATTGCTAACTGAGAACTCCCAGAGCTCTCCAGAACGAGTGACTATATACTATCTACTTGCGTTGCTCATAGTGCTCACGAGTCTTGGCTCTGAGCACACTGAGCAGAGTCAGAGTGTGCTCATGGTGCTCACGAGTCTTGGCTCTGAGCACGCTGAGCACCGCGGTTCCCTGCCTTCCATTGGTTATGCGTCTTCCCCGATGATTGGTTCGGGTATTGCCATCATACCCCGCCGGCCGCTGCATGCGACCATAATCGTGACACGATGCCCCTCCCCTGGAGTCGGCGCCCCGACGACTCGTTTTCCCCTTGCCAACTTTCTTGAAGTAGAGCCAACAGCCCTAGATTCTTTGGTAAGCGCGCCGCCCCTTTTCCCCTCATCATCTATCGATCATGCCGCCTAACCGTGTACGCAAGAACCGTTCTCAAAAATCCAGCACCGATCGTCGTCGTACCCGAGCCGACATTCTCAGTGCTGTGGCCCCTTAAAATGGTGCGTTGCACTCGTTTGCAAAGAAAAGAAAATCCCTGATTGTCCGTGTCCCCCTGGGACGACACCTGCACATCCTGTTCTCGTGTCGGAAATGCGTCGTGCGATTCCTTCGGTTACGACGACTCCGCGGTTCGTAACTTAGTTGATCAGAAACGTCTGGACGCCGAGAGGCGGAGACCAGCGAGGCGATTCGTTCAGCGAATCAAGCGCTCGTGGCTGCGCTGGCGAAAGCAGAACGCTGCGTGTTCAGCGTCTGGCGTTGGACAGCAAGGCTCTGGCGATGTTTGACCAGGAGGGGGAGGTGTTGGTGGAGCAGGAGCGTCGGGAGGCTGCCGCAGCGCAGCCCTCCTCGTCGAGCGCCGCTGCCACTTCCTCTCTACTTTTCCTGGGTGCAAGAGTGCGTCTTCCTGCTTCCTCTTATGCTTGCTTGCTAATGCCGTTTAGTTTTCCCTCGAACGACCCTTTCCCGCCGGGGTCGATTTGTCTGGGGGGGTTCCTTGGGTCGGTCTGGGTTCCTCCGATGGAAGTCCTCCAGCTCCTCGGGGCAGTTGAAGTTTGTAGCGGTTGCCATGAATTGTCTTCGGGGCCGAACCCCAGCCATTTGACCAAGTACTCGATCCGTCCCTTTGTGATGCGTGAATCCAGAATTTCTTCGACATCCCACAGTTCCTCTTCATCTTCTGCTTCGGCACCCTTGTCGAGTCTCGTGCGTTCTTGGGGCTGGTTCCAGAAGTGAGATGTGGAAAACGTTGTCCGTAGTCGCATTGTTGAGTAACGCGAGTGCGTAATTGTTCTCCGAAATCTTTTTGTCGATCTTGACGGTCCCGATTTTGCGAAAGTCGAGCTTCCTGCTTGGTCGTTTCGTGCGAAGATTCCGAGAAATGAGGTAAACTTTGCCCCCCTCTCTAGGCGAGGTCCCTCGAGCCTGTTCTGTCGTAGAACTTCTTCATCCGTGTTCGTACGAACTCGAGTTCTTCCTTGAGCATCGCATGCAGCGAGCTCATTTTGTTGGCTTTGACTGCCGCTCTGGGCACCGAGACCTCGGGCCCTTGTCGCAAGTCTGCCTCGTAGCCGTAATTCGCGAAGAACGGCGTGACCTTCGTGGTCTCCGTGACGGTGGTGTTGTAGGCGAGTTGTGCCGTTGGCAGCAGCTCGACCCAATTGTCCTGCTGAAAATTGACATACAACCGCAGGTATTGTTCGACAACCTGGTTGAGTCGTTCCGTCTGTCCGTCCGTTTGTGGGTGGTAAGCGGTCGAAAGCTTACTCTTCGTACCCAGCTTCGTCATCAGAGCTTGCCAAAACTTTGATGCGAACTTCGTGTCTCTGTCCGTGATCCATTCCTCCGGCCATCCGTGGACCGAGGTGATGTTGCGATAGATCACGTCTGCGAGTTGTTCCGCTGACCATGACTCCTTGTACGGGAGGAAGTAGCTCCACTTGGTGAGTCTGTCCACCATTGTGAGGATGCTGTCGTATTCCACTCCCGTTACTGAATCCTTGGAGGCTGGTAGTTTGGTGATGAAGTCCATTGTCACCGAACTCCATGGTCGTTCTGCGACTGGCAATGGCTGCAACAGTCCGTATGGTTTGTGTCGTGGTGGTTTGCTTCGTCCGCAGAGGTCGCATTCCGCCAGGACTGCTTCTGTCGCCTGTTTGATTTCTGGGAAGTCGTAGTTTTGCTTGATTTTCGCAATTGTTTTGCTGATTCCCATGTGTCCTCCGAGCTTCGACTCGTGAATCTTCCGAATGAGCTCCTTTTGGTCGCTGAGCCTGACGTAGGCCTTGTCGTGGTACCAGAGTCTCGTTCCTTCAAGTCGCAATCCCGCGATCTTGGATTCTGGCTCTTCTTGCCATGCATCGCGCTCGTTGTCCGCGATGGTTCCTTGGAAGTCCCGTTCCAAACGTTGTTCCCTGAAGGCCGCACAGCATTCTACAAACTGTTGCAGAGGCCTGGCTTCGGGATCTTCCGACTGTTGCCGAAGTGCTGCGATCTCGTAGTCTTCAGTCGGTTGGGAAGCATGCCGTAGCGATCCGTCTGTCTGTTGATGTAGCAATGGTGGTGAGGCTTCAGATGTGTTGTCGTGGTGATCCGCTCGTCTACTCAAGGCGTCCGCTCGTGCGTTCTCTGAGCCTTTCTTGTAGTGGATCGTGAAGTTGAATTCGGACAGAAATTCTGCCCATCGAGTTTGTCGTCCGTTCAGCACCTTCGTGGTGGTGAAGTATCGTAAGTTCTTGTGGTCCGTGTACACCTGAACTTCGTGTGTTGTGCCGCTGAGGTATGGTCTCCATTCTTGAAATGCTTCGATGATTGCGAGAAGCTCCTTATCGTGGATCGGGTAGTTGAGTCTTGGTCCTTCGAGCTTTTTGGAAAAGAACGCAACTGGATGAAGCTTGCCGTCCTTGTCTCTCTGGCCAAGTTGCCCTCCGATTGCGAAGTCCGAAGCGTCAGCTTCGACTTCGAAAGGTGTGTTCGGGTCAGGCAGCATGAGCACAGGATCGGCGATGATTGCTTCGCGGATCCGTTGGAAAGCCTGCTCGTGCTCCTGCTTCCATTGGAATGTGGCATCCTTCTTCGTAAGTTCGTGTAGAGGTCTCGCGATGTCGCCAAAGTTCTTGATGAACATTCTGACAAAATTGGCGAATCCGATGAATCCTCTGACCTCTGTGGCGTTCGTTGGTGTCGGCCACGTCCTGACAGCTTCCAGTTTCTCGGGTTCGATCTTGACCCATCCCGGGGAGATCTCGTAACCCAAGAACACTGTCTTCTTGACGTGAAACTCGCTTTTGTCCTTGTTGACTGACAACTTGTGTTCGTGCAGTGCGTCCAGCACCTGCTGCACGTGTCTCTTGTGTTCTTCGAGTGTCTTGGAGTAGATGAGAATGTCATCCAAGTAGCAGACCGCAAACTTGTCGAGGCAATGCCGAATTGCATGGTCGATGGCGGCTTGAATGTCGCTGGTGCGTTGGTCAACCCAAACGGCATGACGAGGTACTCGTAGTGCCCGTAGGGTGTCCGAAAAGCCGTCTTCCATTCGTCTCCTTCCTTGATGCGGATGTGGGCGTACGCTGTTGGAAGGTCGAGTCGCGTGAAGTATTGTGCCCCTGACAGCTGGTCTCGAAGCCTCGAGATCAGTGGCAGTGGGTAGCGGTTCTTCACCGTCTCGTTGTTCAACTGTCGGTAGTCCACGCACATCCTGAGCTTCCCATCTTTCTTTGGAACGAAAAGGACTGGGTAGCCCGCCGGCGATGTCGATGGTCTGATGTGCCCTATCTCGAGGTTCTTTTCGAGATAGCTCCTCAACTCTGCATCTTGCTTCTCGTTGGTGTGGTACACCTTGAAGAATTTCAACTGGGCTCCTTCCTTGAGTTTGATCTCGTGATCCCAAGGTCCGTGGTCTGGTAGCCCTGCGAGATGTTTTGCTGTGAACGCCGGGTGCCCCTTGTAGTCGTCTGGGATCTGTCCCGTCTTCGCGTTCTTCGCCGTACCTTCGTAGTACGCGAACTTGTGTCCTGACTCGATGAATGATGCTTCGAGTTCCTTGACTTCTTTTGATGCCAGCTCGATGTTTGCTGCCTCGAGCTGAGTGACCCATTGTTCGTGTTTGAGCATTCCGTGCTCGTCGACTGAGACGACGGCGATGGTTCGTTCCTCCCGTGTCTGCTTCTTTCGTCGTGTGCCGCTTCTTCCGGATTTCAGAGTACGTCCTTCTGTACTGGCTGCTTCCTGCGGTGGGCCCGTAGAGGGGGTTTGTTCTGACCCGCTGCTCGTTCGTGGCTCCTGTTCTGCGCGTTCTCCCATCGAGTTGGTTGGATGCTCCCGCCGTTCCCGCGGTTGCAGATGGCCATCTCCCTTCCAACTGATGTCCGGGTCATAGTCCCTGTGCCATGGGCGTCCGAGAATCATGTCTTTCTCCGGCCCCATGTCCACAATATCGAATACCACTTGGGTGGTCTTTCCTGCCACCTCAATGTCGAGTGGTTCTGTTTCTCGTCGTACCCATTGTGTGTCGAATGGTCCTTTGACGACGTGTGGTTGTTTCTTGATCCTCCATGGGATTCTGAGTTGATTCACAAATGTGGGCGAGATGAGATCCATCTGCGCTCCTCCATCCACTAACGCGAGGGCCTCGAATTTCCCCCATCGCGCTGTGATCCAGAGCCTGTTGTCTGGCTTGGTGCTTCTTACAGCAGCTACTTCGTGTTCGCCTGCTGGGAGGTCGTTATAAGGCTTCTGTTTGCGCCAGTTCTTCCTGTACTGCGCGGCCTGTCTCCGTTGCAGTGGAGTTAGAGACTTCCGGGCCCCTCGGAGGGCCCTGAGCCGTTTCCCAAGCTCTCGTGGTGTTTCAAGGCGTCCCTGTCCGCACCTTGGCTTGCGGCGTCGATCGTTCGGTGTTCCTGGAGCCATTGGCTCATCCAGGGTTCGATTCGTCTCCTGGTGCTGGGTCTTCGCTGATAGACCTTCTTCCGTGTTCTGCGTGTTCCCGCAACTTGTCTCTGCGTGGATGACACAGTCTGCTCAATGCAGTTTTGCATTCCTCCGATCATTCTGCACGCTTGTGGCCAGGCGTTCTTGGGTTTGGCCCTAAGTCGCTTGTCGTTTGCCATTCCTATGTCCCATGACAGGGCTGGTGGTGCGCATCCGTGATCGTATACCCATGTCGTGGGTAGTGGTTGGCCGGCTTGATTCTGGTTCCTGATGGGCCAGTGGTCGTAGTGGAGTTTGCTCTGAAAGTGGTAGCGACACTCATGTGCTACGCACTGGAACCAGGGGAGGTAGATGTGATCCCATCTCCTTGGGTTCAGTCGGTGGTGGTCCCCTTCCATCAGTCGAAACGCGTCCGACACTCCTCGGAGTCCTTGAGTCTCGAGGTCTTCCGTGCTTCTTCCTGGGGCGAGGTACTGGTTCCGCGCCCAGTACTCGTCCCAGTCTTGAGTCATCTGCCCCTTGCTGCGTCGTTCTTCCTGAGCAAAGAGGTAGATTTTCTCCGGGTGCTGGACCCCGTTCTCACAATCTTCTGCCGGTTCCGTGGGTCCGTCCCAGGGGGTATAGTCGAACGTCGTCCCGATCTGCTCTTCGTGTAGGATCCTGGCTTCCTCTGTGATCCTGTCGAGGTGCTGGCCGATCGCCCCGTGGGTGTTGGTGAGTTCTTGTACCCCTTCCTGGATTGAGTCGAGTTCAGCGCGGAGTCGTCCATACTGCTCGTTTCTTTCCTCAAGTGTCTTTTCGAGTTCCGCTTTCTCGTCTTCGAGCCGATAGACCCGCTCTCTGAGTTCCAGGACCCGCTTCTGCAGGAAAGCTAGGTTGGGTCCCGTGTTTTCCTCGGCGTTCTGCCGGGCTCGCCAGTGTCCGTCGTCTTGCTGGACCAATCCGAGCCCCCAGTCTCCTGCCATTGCTAGGGCGAAACGTGGAGGTGCAACCTCTCCTTCATCGTCGGTCTCGATAAGGGTGTTGCTGGGTCCTTCAGTCGGTCCTTCCTGATCTGGGTCCGTCAGGGCTGATTCTTGGTCGTTGGCCCTGTCAATGTCGTATTCGAGATCGTCCTGCGTGTAGCTGGCTGCGGCGACCCCTGAATCCGGACTCTCTTCCCGACCGTGGCCTGGTCGATGGTGGCGGCCTCCTTTCCTGGAACCGGTCGCCATTCTTCTTGCTGCGACAGTCACGTTGAAGTGACCCTTCTTGCCGCAGTTGTAACAGGTGATGCCTGTCTTGTCCTTGGCACCGTCCCTTCTTCCCGCCCACTGCGCCTGGGCAGCGTCGACGTCCATGGGTCCTGCGTGGGTGCCGTAGGAAGTGCTCTTCTGTTGTCGTTTCTTCCCTGTGTTGGCCGTGCTCCCACTTCCTTGGGTTCCTGGCACGAATCGTCCCTGTCCCTTCCGCTGCTGCTTCCTTGCGTACTGGCGGTCATCGATCCTGATGGCTTTGGCGATGTACTCGTCAAGGGTGGCAGGGCGGTCCTCCTTGTACAGCTCGTCCTTGACGTCATCCTTGAGCCCGTCGTAGAACAGTTGCATCAGGCCTTCTTCATTGATTCCGGCCCTGATGGAGTCTTGTCTGAACAGTGTGGCGTAAGCCGACGTGGACTTGGTCTGCCGTAGTCTCGCGAGTCGGTCCTGGGCGTGGACTCTTTCGTCCTGGTCCCCGAACACCTTCCGAAGTTCCTTTTCGAATTGGTCGTAGTCCTCGAACACCATCTTGGTGAAAGCTTGCTGCTTGACGCTGGCGTGGTCGACATAGTCCTTGAGCGTGGGCTCGAACCAGCGTGCCGCCTGGCCCGTGAGTCTCGACGCGACGTATCGAGTCTTGGTCTCCTCATCGGGGAACCTGGCGTCGTAGTGTTCCATGTAGGACGACATCTCGGTGAGGAAGCGCGAGAGGTCTTCCTTCTTCCGTCGAACTTCTCGGGCGCTTCGATCTTGAGCTTGTTCTTCCCCACATCGTCGACCTTGGTGTGGACTTCGTTGATGAGGTCCTGGTGTTCCGCTGCTTCTCTCGAGCGCGGTTATCTTGTCCTGCAGGGACTTGATGATGACGTTGAGGTCGGTGGGTGAAGCTGGAGTTGCCATATCGATATCGGAGCCAGTGGTGCTCATGGACGTATTGCCTTCAATCCTGAACTGTAACAGAGTTAAAGGGAGTTAGCAACGTGTGACGAACCTCTCCTGGACCTCGTCCTGTTAGGGTTCAGTCTGATTGAAGGTGTCTTGCAAAGGTACTAGGTTCGGTGCAGCCAAAGGTGCACAACAAAGACTTGTCTCAACAGTAGGCTCTCGAGCTTGTAGCGAACTGTAGTTGTGATTGCTAACTGGAGAACTCCCAGAGCTCTCCAGAACGAGTGACTATATACTATCTACTTGCGTTGCTCATAGTGCTCACGAGTCTTGGCTCTGAGCACACTGAGCAGAGTGTGCTCATGGTGCTCACGAGTCTTGGCTCTGAGCACGCTGAGCACCGCGGTTCCCTGCCTTCCATTGGTTATGCGTCTTCCCCGATGATTGGTTCGGGGTATTGCCATCATACCCCGCCGGCCGGCTGCATGCGACCATAATCGTGACACGCGGACCTGCGAAACCTGCCCGCGCACAACGTACAAGCCTCTCTGTCGTCCCCCCCACTGCTTTCGGGTCTGTTCCTGAGCGACGCCAGGGGCAATACTTCGTCGTCGTCGTCGCCGTCGTCGTCGGCATTATCGCGATTTCTTTGTGTCTGAGGTGGAACAACGCCCTTGACCCTCTATTCGAGGTCAACTTGGAGTTTGAGATGACATATACGGGCGACCCCGACTTCGCGGTCTGGCGCAAGGGACTAGACGACACGTTCAGAATATCTATGCCGAGCGGACCTCGTCTACGCAAAACCATCCTCCCACGAGAAACATTGGAAGGCGTGAGTCTCGGTGATCACGAATGATGCAGGGGCAGGCTGTGATCCCTCGCTGCCACAACCGCAGACGACGGCCGAGAGCACCGGCGGCCGGGTGGGTTTGGTGCGAGAGATCCGCCGTCGGATTGGCTACAGCGGCGTCAGGCCGGAAGTGGGAGGAGGCTGCGGGTAGATGTCTGCTAGGGAGGGACTCCTGCGCCCCGGCCATCGCCAAGCCCATGCTCCCGGTTACGGCGTAGGAGCAGAAGCATTGGGGACATTCGGTTGGTGCCGTTTGAGGAGGAGAAGAGGGAGGCGAGGTCGGAGGATGAGATCGAAGGCCGATCGAAAGTGTTTGTCAAGTATGGCAGATAGAGTGAGAGCGGCACATCGGATCAGTAGTACGGTCTTGCTCGGCAGATGGCCGCGCCAAAACCATCTGTGCGGTTCCGGGTCAGTAGGGTAGGTGCCGTGAAACGACACAAGGCCGTCAGGGCATCAGACGGCCATAGTTCGGAGTGTGGTATCATGTGGTATGGTCTCATGTGAGGGCTACCTACAGACTTCGGCCCGTGCCCTCGAAAAAGTCCGTCTTTGCCGCCTCCCCTCACAACGTGCAAGCCCCCGTGAAGGAGGCTCGCAAAGTTACTTTCTCCGTAATGACAACGCTCCCGGCCGCAAAGAGATCCGGTATGTCGTGAAGCTGTAGGGACAAGGAAGAGCCATCGCGATCAACAACGCAATTGCGCTGCCTAGCTGCAGCGTCTATATGATCGAGGCGGGACCGAGATTGGTCGTAGCGCAGTAGTCAGCACTAGCATGGGCTCAGGGCTTGAAGTGTGTTGGAGAGCACCGGGTTGAGGCATCTTCGCCGGGGGAAGAACGGCTTGGCTCCCCACTACGCCGACGGCATAATTCACTAGCAATAATGTGGTAAAATTATAGGAATACCTTACCCAAAGGTCCTGACTAAGTAGCGGTAAGCCTTCAGGTGCAATCTCGTTTGGGTCGAGGCAGCGATGACAGGGGTGAGATCAGAGGTTGAGAAAATCGCCGTCGGGGTTTGATGATATTTTGTTGAGGTGGAGGATTGTAACGTTCAAGTCAATCAGGTACATTACTTTGGGTTGCCTACGAGTATATATTATGTATACACCGCTCGACCAGTTCATCTTGACTCTTCATCCTCTCATCCAAGCGAACCCTTAAACCCACCAATTCTCAGTCGTGGTTTGTAACTCATCTCCACCATGAAGGTCGCAACCGTTTTGTCGCTAGGTCTCGCCCTGATTCCCGAGATGGTCATTGCTGGCGGGTTTTTCCAGAGCTGTGGCACAGACGTACGGTTATGCTAGTCCCTTGCCTGAGCAGGTAGACAGATGTACGGATATGCTGACAAGACCACCATAGTGGACGATTGAGCAAGGCCATTACATGGTGGCCAAATGCAGGAACGACAAGAGCGAGTATCCGTTAACGCGGCATGACCTGAACCTCTGCATCACAAACAGAGGTGGCCAGCTGGTGCCGGCCAACAAGTAAGTGCCCACCTGCGGAAAGCACCCTGCTCTAGGATCGGAGCTGACATCACCCGACTTCTGCAGCGGCGGTTTCGGAGCCAGCTGCTACGACTGCACCAGTGTGCGGCCGAACAACCCCCTAGTACCCGTAGGCCAGTACACCAGCCAGCTGGCATGCCGCTGCAAAACTGGGGGTGGCGGCATCGACAACGTTGCGGTTCTTGACTTGAGTAAGTGAACAGGTTCCCAATGTGTCGCGACATCCCTCATGCTGACTTTGCGTGTCTGTCCGTGATAGACACTTTTATTGAAAATAGGAATGGACACCTGTACTGCTTCGGCCATTACAGCGCCCACTATTAATTGGATCTCGTGTAGTTGGAGGTTATGGGTCTGGGGTTTGGGAGATTTCGTCTGGCTTGAATATCGGGGTCTCAGGGCAAGCTGAGGGAAGCTTTGGGAACGTACCTCGTCCCAAGGGAAAGCGAGAACATTGATATGGCGAGGTAGTAATGGTGCTAGTAATTAGTTTAGGATTTCCAACAACGTCTCCTTCCATGAAAGGCTACACTTTGATTCAAACCTGGGTGCCTTCCGCTGTTGCGTTAGCTCAACTCTGTCACGAATATGCCAACAGGTGGGACCTCGGAGGCGCGGGACGCCCCGAACCAGTCATTCCAAGGGACCAATCAAATGAGAATGAAGGATGCTCAGTGTGACCAGGGAAACGGGGAAAAACGGAAGACTGAGCACACTGAGCACAGGAAGACGCATAGCCAATCAGAACACAGGAATACAGGGAAGTGACCAGTGTGATCAGTGACCTCAGAAAGGAAGAAACACTGAGCACACTGAGCACCCAGGAATTAGATAGTATATAGTCACTCGTTCTGGAGAGCTCTGGGAGTTCTCCAGTTAGCAATCACAACTACAGTTCGCTACAAGCTCGAGAGCCTACTGTTGAGACAAGTCTTTGTTGTGCACCCTTTGGCTGCACCGAACCTAGTACCTTTGCAAGACACCTTCAATCAGACTGAACCCTAACAGGACGAGGTCCAGGAGAGGTTCGTCACAAACTCTGGCGAGGTTCTTCCTCTCTTCGGATCTATCGAGCAGATATGCGGCATTGCAAGTACAAGATCTGGTAGCAGTTTAAGCATCACTGCTACCAACCCTATCTCTCGCCCTCATTTTCAGTAGATTGCACTTGTGTCGCATAACATCACCCTTTACATGTTTGTAAATAGGTGGGTTGGGGTATAAGGTGCGAACTCACTTTCTTCTCGGACCCAAGTAGTTATTTGATACATTTGATAGGCCAAGAAATAGGGTTTTAAATGCGAACTGTCTTGTCAAAAAGCCCATCCAAGGTGTAACTAGCGCTTGTTGTAG
Organism: Chaetomium olivaceum; assembly: GCA_039881045.1. Taxonomy (NCBI): domain Eukaryota; kingdom Fungi; phylum Ascomycota; class Sordariomycetes; order Sordariales; family Chaetomiaceae; genus Chaetomium; species Chaetomium olivaceum. The sequence continues at coordinate 512,692 of JAYWVB010000016.1, forward strand.
GATGGTTCTAGTTTGTTATGCATTGAAGCGACAGCCTATCGTATGAGGAAGTATCTCGCTAAGATTGTATAAGATTACCGCCTCAGTCCTAGAATGAATTGGTCTTTTACGCTTATATTCTACACTACTGTAGGTATTTCTCCAGTGGAACTGTAGATAACGTACTTGCATAACGAAGCGCCCACCATAACGAAGCGCCCACTTTTCCCGGACCTCAACCACTTTGTGTAAGTCAATTCAGCCACAACAGCTCAAATCAATTGAAACTACTCGGAGTCACTGTCTTCAGACATCTCGCAAACTACTTGACATGTCCGCGCATTGTGGCCGGGCTTCTTGCAGTTGCTGCAGAGCCGAATGCGTGGCCCACCCACTGTTATACAACCACTACTCCCTGACGTTTCCTCGCAGTCCTTATCACCAAGTCCCCGGTCAGCCATCAAACCCTTTGCCTCTTGTAAACTAAGTGATCCTCCTTCCTGCAGACGCGTTTTCTTTGTCCTAAGGCGCTTGCTTAGTCGCTCATTTGCTGTACGAAGTTCCTGGGCCTCAGCTCGGAGTAACACCATTTCATGTGCCAATTTTGAGATGCTCTTGGCCTGCAAGTCGATGATGTCGAAAATGTGAGTCGGAGAGCTACCTTGATGGTTCTCGATCTTCCGCTTGAGAGTGATGGAGCTCTTGGTCGCGTCGTACGCATTGGATGGGGTCTTCAGGGCCCAAGTCGAGGCTGTTCCGGGACGCGAGTTTGGAGGAGATGGGGTAAGTGGCTTAGGGTCGAGGCAAGAAACTACCAATTCAGGGTCAAAAGGAACAAGGCCAGTTGCTCTAAAGCCCGCTCGTATGTTGTTCGCTGTGATTGAAGCGTGAAATGCCTCGACAAACGCGTCGAAGAAGTCCTCCTTCGTAATGTGGGTGATCTGCATCCGCATCATCTGCTCAATCCGCTTGCCGTACGAGGCCTTGAGCGGACTAAAACACCCAACATCAAGAGGCTGGAGAAAGTGGGAAGAATGGGGAGGCATGCAAAGTGTAACAATGTTGTTGGCCTTGCAGAAATCTTCGAAGTCGACCGAGTGGTGGCTTTCGTGGCCGTCAAGGATGAGCAGTCGATGTACCCCTCTCGTACGGCGTTTGGTAGCCTCGTCGAAATGTTTTAGCCAATCGAGGCCAATCTCATTTGTTGTCCAGCCATTCTCGCTTGTATGGACTCTCCATTCGGGCTGGAACCGGCTGTCCTGGTACCAAGGGAGGAGGTGGTTTTTCCCCTTGACGACAAAGTACGGCGGCACGACCCAGCCATCCGCACACACAGCTTGGATCACCGTAACCCACTCTCGATTGCCAGGCTGCTTTGTGCGAGGCCGTCCACGTCGCTCGGAGCTCGTCACGACCTTTGCACTCGAAAGTATGCCCATCTGGAACCCAGTCTCGTCGAAGTTGTAGATGTCCCCCTCTTGGATCGCGTATTTATCGATTACGTTGCGTACGAGCCGAAACCACGCGTTTACTACGTCGGGATCTTCGCATTGGGCTCTCTTGTAATCGATTCGGCGTCGGAAACGCGTCGTAACCTTGGAATGTCGCTTTACGAAACCGTTTGCCCATCGGGGTCCGACGCCCGACGCGCCGCGTGCGGCCCGAAGGCGATCGGCCATTTCTCGAAGGTCCGAGAGCTGGGGCTGAAATCCTCGCGCATCAAGGTCGAGTACTCTCTCAAGAAGGACTTGCTCTTCAAAGTCAGTCAGTTTTCGAAGGTTGGCTGGTATTTCGCGTCGTGGTTGCTTTCCGGCGCGTCGGTCGCGGAGCGAGCTTCGTGAGACCTCGTAGATCGCAGAAGCTTTTCGGACAGAAAGTTTAGGGTCTTTCTTGAGAGCTTCAAGCGCAAGGATCATACGAGTTTCTTTTGGAAGAGATTCCATTTTGTTGTGTGGAGAAAAGTGAGGATAGAGTTGGAAGGTTGTTAGGTGTAAAAAAGTGGGCGCTTCGTTATGGTGGGCGCTTCGTTATGCAAGTACGTTACCTATTATGGCTATGAAATCTGAAACAATGAATTGTGATACTCAGTTTGGGCTAAGTTCGTTGTTCGTACCCAACTCCCTTTTGCGACTGAACAACCCCTTCGTGTCATTGCCACTAGGCATATTGCGTATGATGTGTTTAGTTGAGAATAATACTATAACTAGAAAATCCACTACCTGCTCACCGGGGTACGCGGCACCCACGGCGTTTTTGCTTTCTTCGTTGCTTGGATACTTGGCCCCCTCCCCCCAGGTTGGTGAGAAGCAAGCACGGTTTTCTTTTTGTTCTTATATGATTGCTTAAAGGTACCTAATTTTCTTCCTTTCAGAACACAGTACCTAGGAACCTACCATGGCTTCCCCCTCAACCTACAGCTTTCCTCGAACCGTAAGGTACCGGTGTCACACGGTAGAGTATGGCATAGTAGTTCGAAGAGAGTATGGATGGACCGATCACATGAGACCCCTGAAGGTTATTAAGAATGACGAGCTTTGTCCGAAATGCGAGAGGAAGCTGGAGAGGTGGATGCTTCGCCGCCTACATTGGTTGAACAAGCGCAATGACTTTACAATTGAATCCGTCCATCTCTTCCGCAACGGGGAATCGCCCATGCCCAGTCCGGAGTGGCCTTTGTCCACCGAGTCCGAGTCGGAATCCATGGACGAACACCGCTCGCCCCCATGGGCACAGTGGGGAAGCCAAGAAGATGAAGGGGATGAGGCGGACCATGAGGACGACGATGATGATGAGAAAAACGACGACGAGGATAATGAAAAGAAGGAAAAGGAAGCGGAGGAAGGAGTAGAGAAACAATCACCTGAACAAAAATTACTTTCTGGTTTGTGGGCATTGTTGTGCTCCGACTGGGATGAAGAGGTTTCTGAGGGAGATGATTCATTCCCCACCACAGAGGGTATGGAGGAAACGCTTGAGGGGGAGGGGGTTACCTGCTTAGCGACGGTTAACACCGATGAGAGCTAAGTACCGACGAATTCAAGACCTTGAATCAGAAGAATTTGGCTTAATTACGGCCTGCCGAAGTTGGTAGGGGGAAGTGATGAGATTGATTCTATCATGAGGTCGACGAAGGGATAACTCGGGACACAAACTTAACGAGCCACGCATGAGCGCGGTATGCAATTGATGAAAACGGCCAAGCCGTCGAGATGTCTAGCTCCCGGTGGGGAGGAGTCGGGAACTGTAAGTAAAAATAAATCGAAACGACAAAGGTCCACAAAACACCTAGTAAACCTTGAAACCCATTGCCGCTGTGAATACCTCCGCGCCTGATGAAACAGCCTACTACCATCGAATACCGAAGCTGTCTGCAGTACAGCCGTGAACCAAGTCCATTACCATCCGGTCTGTGTCCAAAATAGATTTGACCTGAGTGGACTCTGAGCGTGAACTTGAATCCAGTCATGAAGCAACTTGAAGCGCTTGAAGCGCCTGAAGCGCCTGAAGAATGAGTAGACTCAACGGAATGTCTCGGTACTAATCAGATCGCGATATTTCGAAGTGTATCTCTCGACTAAAACTTAGCTTGACTGTTGGCTGTTCTTCACGACCCCAGCGCTCCTAGGACAGAAAGCTCAGGTTCTGGCCGCGCTTGTTCCTCCTATTCTCACTGCTCCAGGGTCCAGCGCTATCTAGTCGCGCGCGTCGAGCAAAATGAACTCAGTCCAGAACAGACGTCGCCTGTAGGTCCTCCTTATGGCTCCATCCAAGAATTCGGTTCCGTGCTGTCGGGTCCGCTAGATGTTCAGCATGGGGCTTTGCTGCCCAATGCTTTTGGTTTCATGCAAAAAATAGAGGCTGAGCCTGCACGATGTGGTGGGGGAAACCCCCCTGGAGCATGGAGATTTGCAGCCATAGCCGCCTGGCGGCCTCGGGACCGGCCGGCTGGCAGTGGGCAAGTGGGTCCTATTTGCCTGACAGGGCCGTGAGGGGCCTCCCAGGACGAACCGCATATTTTTGGATGGCGGTGCAGACCGCCGGGGTGGGGCTTTCCGGCTGGGACACACTTTGGGGAATTTCACCTTGTCTCCTGCCTTGTGGCATTTGTGCGACCTGATTCGCTGGCCGCTGCCTGGAAAAAGCGGCCGATTAGCCCCTTCCCCCACCTCCTGCCTGTCAAGCCTGTCAAGCCTGTCCAGTCTGTCCTCACTCTTCTTTGACCACCCGCATGCAAATCCATCGGATTGACCAGTCCAGATTGGTCCAGGCCTTGGTTCCCTCCCCACAAACCCGCGCTGAGCCATCCGGCAACCCACCCCGCAGCAGCGGTCCCACCCGGACCGGACACAGGCGACTCAGCGAGTGACGTCCTCACCGTGACTCCGTCCATCCTCTGTCCTCTCTGGTCCCGCCTTTTTTTCTTGACACCAATCTAGGACTCTAGGCAGAACACAGACAATTTCTGATGATGGGTGCCCTCGACCGGACCATCATGGACAGCCTTCGTGTATATAGGGGTCATGGCCCCCTCGACCTCAATCACCCCGGCTCATGATCGCCAGCACCTAGCCATTACTCGATCATTACCATCGACGACCATCACATCAGCAACACCAACTAACACTCACTTCACCACTCGCCCACCATGCCGCACTACTCCTATGTGGCCGCCGAGTCGGGCCATCATCGTCGTCGCCACGATGAACCCCAGGCACACACACTCTACCAGTGGCCCACCACTACTCACCAGACTCACCACTCCCGCCGTCCGGAGCCTCTCCCGGTAGAGACTCCCGACTTCCGCTTCTGCGTCGAGCTCGGCCTCGTCATCCGCAGCCGGAAACACAACCACAAGACCGTCACCGGCCTCGAGGACGAGATCAGCAAACAACTCACTCGCGCGGGCATCGCCAACCACCTCGCCAGCACCCACACCACGCCGGTCTCCTCCCGCCAATGGACCATCGCCACCGAGCTGTGCATCCCGTCCCGGCCCAACGACCACCGCTTCGGCATGAAGCTCGTGTCCCCCTTCATGCGCTTCGCCAAGCGGCCCGAGTCGTGGCAGTCAGAGCTCCGCAACCTCATGCAAGCCCTCAACACCCACTTCGAGCTGACCACCACCCACCAATGCTTCACCCACATCCACATCACCCCGTCCTCGGGCTTTTGGACCCTCTCCCAAGCCAAAGGCCTCGCCAGATCCGCCCTCTACTTCGAGCGCTGCCTCGACGCGCTCGTCCCGCCCTACCGCCGCAAGAGCGTCTGGGCCAAGAGCAACCGCCACAACCACTACTTCGACGGCCTGCCCATGGCCGAGTGCTTCGACCGCGTCGACGCCCAGGCCACGCCCGAGGCCCTCGCCGCGCGCATGAACTGGTGCGCCGCCGACTCCCCCACCGGCGTCGCGCTGGGCGCCCGGCCCGGCGCCGACTTCCAGCACGACGCCTACCGCTGGGCGTTTGTGGGGCTCAACGAGGGGAGTGGCTTGGGCACCGTCGAGTTCCGCCAGCCGCCCGGGTCCAGCAGCGCCGCCGACGTGATCGCCTGGGTGCTGCTGGTCGGGTGTCTGGCGCGCTTGAGCTGCGGCGCCGGCGTGGCGCTGGACCCGGCCCAGAAGCCGCAGCTGAAGAGCCTCGGCGAGTGGTTGGTGTACGAGGCCGAGTGGTGTGGCGTGCCGCAGAAGGCGTTGCTGGGGGATCTGGTCAAGCAGGCTGTCCCTGTCACCCCGGCGCCGGGCACGTTGGCGGGGAGGGATGCGGATGCGATCACCATCGATGAGGACCAGCGGTTGAGGTGGAAGGCGAATGATCGCGACTTGGTGCTGGAGAAGTACAGGCGGCTGTTGAAGCATGTCTGAGACGCTGGCTTGAAAGGGGCTAATGATGACTTTACGTTTTACGCGGGCGATCTTGGGATGGGATGACCTTCAATGGCATGGTGTTTAGGGGCTAGGGGACTGCCAACGGTACTGGCAATGGCGTTACGGAAGATACCATGGGACATACAATGATAATTTGATACGTTAATCTTTTGGTCTATCTTCATCGTGTTCCTTCATGGTCTGAACTTGTGCCTCTGCTTTGTTGCTCAGTTTGACATGAGGGAATCTTGACACGTAGGGGACATCTCGCCGGGTGAAGGAGATCTTGACATGTCGAGAACATCTCAGCGTGTGAGGGGGAGGGCGTGTTGATGAGTTTGCCGTGTAGCTTTGGGTGGCTGCTTTCGGTCAAGATTGCGGCATGGGTCCATGCATGAGTCATTGTCCCCCGAGAATGCAGCTGGCCCGTCCCTTGTGCGGCCGCCAAGGCGGCCTCATTCTTGCTGCCTCGCAGGCTGACGGTTCCGGTCATGTGAGGGGTTGGGGGACAATGTGACGCGCAACCTCGAACGTCAGTGGCTTGTCCCTTGTTGTGCAAAACTACGAGGGCCGAGAGAGGAGACTGGTCGCAACACAAACAGCCCGGAAATGGCACGCGTGGGTGATGGGGTACTCAGGTGGGCCTAGGATGTTGGATTAGGTGGCCTAGGGAAGTCTGTGTACGTCGAACCTCGGTCAACCATTCCCGTAATGCTTCGCTGTGCTGATGCACCAGGAGGGAGACAGGAGGTGGGTCGATTGTAAAGAGCAAGGGGCCAGCATCTCAAAGACTCCCATCAAAAAGACCGCGTGGTTGACTCGACTAAATAGCACGTAAAAGATGCGTATCAGCCACTGTGCATCTACGAACAACATAAGAAAGCTAAGATTGTATTTTCGAGATAAAACCGGAGCGGTTAGTGAGCACCACTTGTCCCTTTTTGCAGGACACCAAACACCCTCTCTTATGCTTCACGGCCGATAACGAATAAGGGCAACCCTTCCACGCCCTCATATCCGTCAACACTGGACACAAGACACCATTCGGACAAGTTTTTGGAGAAGACAACATCGAAGCAGTGTGTGAGCAATAAGGGAGATCACTGGATAACTCTTCTTGAAGTATATAATAACAGAGAAGCGCCCCTGGCCTACTTCTCCGTGACCGGTTCTCCATCACGTCCAGCCTTCGGGCCGGCCGGCTCTAGAGATTCCGCCACCGCTTTCCCTCAGCTTCCGCCCGCATTGTTCCCATCTTTCCCATCCCCGAGCGTAACGCCTTCCTTCAAAGCCGTCACTATAAACGCTAACCTCTTTTCCCCCTCGAAAATGACTAGATTCCCCTCCGCCGTAGTGGTAGCGAGGTCGGCTTTCTTGTGCATCGTCATCCAATCCTCCCAGTCGAGGCTGCAGATGGTCACTTTCCCAATCTCCTGCCCATCTCTACGGACTAGACTCGTCACTATAGCCTCGGGAACCGTTTCCGTCTCTGCCAGCTGCTGCCGTTTCGAGGGCGAGGAAATCGGACCATCAGGGGTCAGGATGACAGGGTGGTTCAGGACTCGGCGCGGCTCAGTGTCGTTGAGAGCCGCCTCCCTTGCTTTTTCCCACGCTTCACCGAACCAAGGATATTCACGTTCTTCATAAATTGTCCATGGCTGTATACGTATTGGGCTCCTTTGTGCTGGTGGGCCGACGTCTCGAGGACTGCGAGAGGAAGACCTGGCGGTCTTAGTTTTTTCTTGTAACATGCTCAGTCAGTGGGGGAAAAAAGTGCGTTGTTCGGGGCAGCTCACGGTTGATTATGACTTTTATAAAACGAGGGTATTGAGTGAGTTGACTGATGAAGGGTTGGTCGAGTTGGTCGGTTGGGTAGCTTGGCTCGAGGGCACCGAGGTCAGTGACGGAGGCCGGTGGGTGGGGTCCGTTTCAGATGATTCGTATGGCACGTGGAACGGTGGAAGCTGCTGGATTTGAACTGCTGTTGGTTCGCGTTACTTTGCAAGACGGCGACGGCTTAATGCCTCCTCGCGAGCAAGGCTACTATTGTGGTATGATCCTTTAGGCTTAGCGGCCGTTTAAGATTTCGAGCTGCGGAAGGCGCAAAACGAATAATCTGGTTCCAAAAAATTCAAGGGAAATTCACGCATGATTATGAGGCGGAAAACGAACAATGTTGTCAGGAAGGAAAAGAAATGGGGGAAATGAGAGGCTACTTGTAATCAACACTGTTTAGTGCCATATTTCTTTTCCCCCTCGTTTATCCTCAGCATTTGTTCTTACATCGACGGAAACAGCTTCTTGGTGTTTTGTTCCCGGAAAACTCCTTTCAAGATGCCTCCGCGCCTCCGCAGCGATGGCCAAAGAGATAAAGCCTGGATCCCGGAGTAAGACAGGGTACGGCAAAGTGGTTTGTGAGCCGGTGCGGGGTGCACCGTGTCGGTTGCTCTCGAACATCATGGACCCGTCCTAAGGTGACCAAAACAGACTTGAACCGTATTTCACCAGGTTTCCCGCATTTCGCCTCATATCCCTTTACACGCGCCTTTGTCTTCCCTAGGGTTGTTGGACTGGGCGAGTCTCGACGTTGCCTGCCTGCCGGAATGTATTAATGTACTATGTGTCAATGGCCGCTAACTATGGATATTATGTGTCATGAACAATGTTTATCATGATAACTCCGAGCATAATGCTCCTTATTCCCCCGGAGGAAGGATACCAGCCTCCAAACCGCAAACCCTGAACTCGCACGCTGAATGCAACAACTGAACCATCTAACCACCCACTCCGGAACGGAATATGCCAACGTCAACGATCAGAAAATGCAGCACACCGGCCAGGGCTCCTGTCCCAAACCATCAAGTGCCGGCACCTACCCCTCCCCGCCACCCTAACAACTACCAACCCCTTTCTTTTAACTCCACCGACCACTTCTCTAGAAACTGAACAACCCGCTCCTCCTCTTCCCAAACGGATACACCAGCAACGCGCTCAGCGACAACCCTACCGAGATGTTGATAGCAACCTGAATGACACTAAACAGCACGTTAAAGGCCGAGTTGTTTAGATCCCCAGATTGTGTCGTAGTCATAGACATGGTTCCGTTGACGATGGTGCCGTTGGCGAGGATGGTCTCGTTGCGAACGATTTGGTCGGCGCTAGTGACGCCGCTGAGCAGCGAGCCGCTGGCGGCTAGGCCAGAGGGCACCTGAACGAAGATGGCCGGGAGCATGGCGGCGGCGGCGAGGCCGTAGCCAATCTTGCGGGCACGCGGCGTGAGTCCCGCCGTCGAGTCCGGGTTCTCGCCGCCCATTTCCGGGTCACGCGGCGACGCTTTCGGGTTGATGGTTGACCCGAGCGTCTCGTCTGACTCGCCCGCCGGCGGGCAGTTGTAGTAGGGGGAGTGTTGCGTGCGCTTGCCGGTGAGTCGGTTGAAGCGGGGCTCGATTTGCTGCTCCCAGATGTCGAGGAGCCAGTTTTGTGCGTACCGACCGAGGCGCGAGTACAGATTGGCGAGCACACCGATAGTCAGCGCGCCCAGAGAGCTCGAGACGATGCCGTTGCCTTTGAAGAAGCGCGAGGCGAAGTTGTTGACGCAGAAGCCTGCTAGAGAAATAAAGACTTGCACTGCAAAGGGAATTAGTGACCTTTTGTCTTGCGAGGTGTAGGCAAGAGTTCATACCTGGTGTTTGTTTCCACTGGGCTTGGTTGATGACGCAGAGGCAGAGCGTAAAGGGGAGGACAAAAAGCAAATAGTAATTCTCCGGCGGTCTCTGCGTGTACCAGCTATCGCCGACTGAGCAGTGCACCGCGCTGACGGCGTTGCTATCCATGTATCCGTAAATAACCGATCCGATGGTGAACCCGTAGCCTAGGAAGAGGGTGTAGATGAGTGCGTAGACCATGCGAACCGAGCCCGAAATCATCTGATGGCTCTGCAGCTCCAAGCTCGCGCAGAGGACCATGTAGCCCGGCAGGATCAGAGCGATGGATGCTTGTGCGAGGGACGAGAAGCAAAAGAGCTCGCCACCCCGGATGGAGCCGAACACCCGGGCCAGAAATGAGGTCGCCACTGCTGCCGTGATCTCGAATACATTGGCATAGAGTTCGTTCGAAGGCGAGAGGGAAAGTTGTAAAAAGCCAACTAGGCAACCGAGAATGAAGCAGATGGGCATGTCGATGTACCGGCCCTCAAAACCAAAAGGGGCAACCGTTGCTGAGGCGATACCGTAGAGGACGATGCGCAGCCATACGGGAAATTTTGGCTTGCGAGCAGTGATGTCCTTCAAGCGCGCGGTCGCTTCGTCGACGCCCATGCGGTCGTGCACTACCTCTTTATAGATCTCATGGACGTCGCGCAAACGACCAAAGTCCAGGCCCTGGCCGGCGCGTACAATCTTCACTTCCGTCGTGTGAGTGTTGCTGTCGTCGAACGAGATGATCATGGTGTCCGGAAGGTATAGGAACTGGCCCTCGATGCCAAGCACGCGAGCTGACATCCTCATGTACGCCTCCAGTCGATGGGTCGGGGCGCCGTAAATCATGAGGGATCTGCACAGTTTGAGGAGGTAGGTGTGGCGGTTGATGATCTCGGCGATGTGAATCTTGATACGGTACTCGTCGGCCTTCTTCTTGGATCTTCCCGGTTTCTTGGTCTGGCCCGCTTCGTGCTTCACCTTCTCGGATACTGCGTCAGAGATGTCCTTGGCGGATCCAGGAGCAGCGAACATAAACGACGACTCCATGAGACCCGTCAACGTGCTCGACGACTGGGTCCTCCATGGCCGAGGACGGCGGTTATCCGGTTTCGGCGTGCTCGACCTTGAGGTTGGGGGACTGCTCGCCGGCGTGCTTGGTGCGCTAGAATCGGCCGTGCCATATCTGTCCTCCGAACCGTAAAGCTTTAGCAGTGTTCCCAGAATGCCGCCCCTGTACGTGCTTGGTGCGGGCACATATTCCAGATCGTGGTCGACAGGCGTAACGGTGCCAGATGTCGGAGGGAGGAAGGTGTTCATCAGCGGGCTCTTGTGGCGCCGATGGGTCCTCACGAGCTGATCGGCCTCAAACTGTGCGTTTCTGCGAGGCCTGACTTTCTCCGAGTCTTTTGAAGGTGGCGCGAAATCCTGGGCCGTGGTGGCTGCCGAGTCCAGTAAGCGGTCTTGAGCCACGGCTCCTCTCCCGGAGTCGATCGAACTCCTCCTCGATACGGGAGCCGAGGCAGTCCCAACGGCATAAGCGAGCCGATCCGCCCGATTCTTGGCCTCGACCTCGGACCTGTGGGGAGTGGTTGGCATGTCGGCCGATGTTGGCAGAACGGACGACTTCCGAAGCACCGGACGGGGCCGGCTCGGGCCGGGCTGCCCCCCGGCCTGCTCGCTTTCGAAGTACTGAGCCACTGCGGCGGCTAGCTCGGCCTCGTCGACAGAAGGTCGTCTAGTTAATAGTTCCCCTTGCAGAGGAGTAGAGGCGTTGCTGTATGGCGATGGAGCGAGAGAGAAGTAATCCTGGCCGTCATTCTGCGGTTCATTGGGCGTGGCGTGACGGAATGGGCTGCCGGGAGTGCTACGGTCACTAGCAAAGCCAACCCGCTTCTTTTCCCTGCCCCTGGGCGGCTGCAGTCCTTCGGTGGTCCCCTGTGGCGAAGGAGAGATCGAGGAGTCTTGTTGCTGCTCGGGGCTAGCGTCTCCCGGCGTAGGTTGGTCCTCCTGTGCACGCGGCGACGCCATCGCTGCGGCAAGACCCGTCCGAAGAGTGATGAGCCCCTGATTTCGCCTGAGGATCAGGTTCTCAATTACGTGTATAGGGAATGAAGTGGGAATGCGGTTATGGACCCGAGAATGTCGGTTCGAGGGGGTTGGCCGATCGGGGTGGCACTGGGAGCTTCAGTTTGTCTCTCACAAATTTGGATTGACTGTTGGTGGGGCTGATGTGAAGGTTGAAGAAACTAGATCGACAGAGTGAAAGGAGGAGCACAATATCAAATCACAAAATGGATATGGAGAGAGGCGGGAGCGGTGCGGATCAAAGAGTCGGGAGCCGCGGGAGGACCGCGGAGCTCTCTTTGTTATGTGACTAGAATCTTGCTGGAGAAGCGGCATCCAGAAGCTTGTCGCTTCGTGGGAAGGTGGAACCCCATTGTGACGGCAGAGTCTGGGTGTCCGGGATGAGATGTTTGTCGAGATCTTCGGTCGGGGTTCTCTTCGCCCAAGTCTCCACTGATAAAGAGTCCAGGCCATTGAGTCCATCGAGTCGAGGAGCTCACTCCTGCCCACGTTCCCAGGGCTTTGGCAACGACTCTCCGACCGTGCCAGTGCTCGCCCCTGTGTGCCCATCCGTACCCATTCGCGCCCCTGCCCTTCGTATCTTTGCGCGGTCGGGGTGCATTGTTTACCGCCACTTCGGTGGGACCATCAAGTTTCGAGTTTTGAAGTTTTCTAACCAAGAGCAAAGACATGGTGCGGGCCCACACGTCATTCTTCAGCCCGGCCAAGAAGCTCCAACCGCCTCTCGGGTTTCCGCATCCGATCTACCCGCCCACAGGCGAAAGCCGACTGCATGGAAAGATAGTCGATTGCATCAGCGCTCGGGAACAGGCCGGATAAAGCACCATGGCACCGCAATCGCACTTGTTGTTTCCCATCTCGTCCATGCACCCCTTGCTATTCGTAGAGTGAGTCAACCAGCCATCGGCGCACCGGTCAATCGCTTGGCGAGTTGGGCCTCGATTGCAGCGGGTCGGCAGAATGAGAACCGAGATTTCAGGTTTGCGCCCAATTGGCCTCAGGGGAGGGGAGCTCAGTCCATTGTGACGATGTACGGGTCGTCGATTGCGCGATAATTCGGAACGGGGCTGCTGGGTTTGACGTGTTGCAGTTGGTAATTTGGTGAGTCGATGATGTCAAATTCGAGTCGAGGTTGATGCGGCTCTTCCCAAATTCCAGGTCGGAATGCGGCCCTGAAATGATTTGCCCTACGGACAGGCACAGTCGACAGGGGACAGGCTCGAGCGCACAACGGACGGGACGGACGCCCACTGCACGGACCAGCTGCACGGCCCTGGTCACGAAAAAAAATCTCGAACCAAGCATTGGAATCCTCCTGAGCCTCCAAAACAATCCAACAAAATTTCGAAAGACCCTCAGCTCAGCTGCAACAAAACAAGACCCACGTGCGGTTGATGCAACCTTATTATCGTTGGAATTTGCTATCTCTAAATTAAGGACGTAATGCCACTCCTTCAATACATACATGTCGGAAGGGTCTTGGCTAGAGATGTGAGACGAGGACGACGTTGGTGTTGTCGTAGCGCTCAGCCGAGCAGAGCACCTGACCTGTCTCGTTTTGCAGATGCACCATGGTCGCCCCCCGTCGAAGCCAACGAGCTTGCCGTTGGCCGTTGTCGCCACCGAGTCGACAAACCATAGATCTGTGAAGTGCGCCAACTCGACTTGCTCCCCGGACTGATAGAAATCCTCCACTATCCATTCAACGTCCCGACGACACAGTTTCGGTCCGTTGTTGATTTCCATGGTGACCGAGGTGCCCTGTTCTGAGTTGGTGATGACCCTAGCAATTGTCAGATCGTCGCGCCAAGGGATCGTCAGGAACCGCATCTTCCGTCACCACCACCACTTACACTGTCCCGCTCGTCTCACCTCTCGCCGTGATATTTACCGACACCCAGTCGCCGGGCTTGACCTTGAGACCGTCGATGCTATAGGCAGCCTCCGGATACCATTCCCACCACGCCGAGGCGCTCTGCCCTCCATTGGAGTTGACCTGTGCATAGTTTCAGTCACGCCTGTCTCGAATCCGATACCGCCACAGCCAGTCTCTTCTTACAACGGTCGTGAAGCCCGCTTGCAACAGGGTCGAGTTGCATTCCGCTCCGTCAATCCCAACCCACGCGGCGGCGAACTGCGGCGCCGGAATCCCTGGCCGCAGCGTCAGGTCCGGGACGGTAAAGTAACCGATCGCGTTGGTGATTTTGTCCGCCGGCGTCGTGTGCTGCGATGCGCCGCACCAATTGGAACTATAACTAATAGCATCCCTTTCGACGGTTTTGCCGTGGCCTCGATGCAGCCGGGAGGCATGTTTGCCGTGTTGCAGGGCCGGCATCTTGACAAAGTCTAGGATCGAGGCGTCTACATCTTTGCCTTCCTGTTGGATGCTCGCCTTGAAGCTCAGTTCTGCAGTGACCGTCGTCGCTACCAACGAGGCGAGGGATACTGAGCGGACAAAGGACCACATGTCGTCGGGGAATTTCGAGCGATCAGTTCGTCCGGGTGCTGATCAACGCTTGGCAAGACGCGTGTTTCGGCATGGAACACTGACGATTCAGGGTTGCTCCAATGCCCGCGATGCGCACGAACGAGGCGGCGTACGGGGGGGGATCGACGACAGCGGAAACAAGGAAAAGAAAGGAAGACAGCAACCGGGGATGTTGTCAATCCACACCGAGGATCTGGCCCTTGATGTGTGCGCGTGGGGCCTCGTGTTGTTGGAAGGCTGGCGCACCTTCCGACTCTTCCATTTCCCATTTCCCCGACAAGAAAGACCTTTTTCCAGCACCGGTCCCACCCCTCCCCCAATTCGGCCGCCGCCCACGTTCGTGGTCCCGTCAATGCGCCCAGGCAATCCAGGTTTTCCCCTTTCAATAGTCCAGGATTTTCGGAGGCTAGCGCCCCCAACGTTGCATCTCTGCCACCCCGCAACCCCTTCTGGAGTTGGTCGGGACAGGGTTGTGTCTTAAAATAACACGACCAATTCCGGCCAGCGCGGCCCGCAACGGTCTCGGCAACCCGCTGCGTCTCGGTGTGAGCCCTATTATAATGGACCTGATATACCGTACCCTCGGGACCACCTCGAGCCATGGATGAACGCATCTGTCACGGAGCCGAAAAGGGAGGGAGTCATGTTCGAACAACAAGGTTTAATTGGACGGGCAGGTCTTACGACTACGAGATGTGGAAGGTAACCTGCGAGATGACTCTGGATTGGGAAAGATGTCGGTTTTATCTTGGGAAAGACAAAATGTGTGTTATCTTTCCACGAGGTCGTCTGATGTCAAACTTTCAACTAGGGGATGTCTTGGTGCTGGTAAACCGTCGCGAAAAAGGAACTACACAAAGGCGAATATGTGACCGAGAAAGAGGGAAAGAATAATAAGGAGATGACGAAAACGACAGTCGAGAATAAAAAGAAGGTTAAAAGGGGACACCGGCATGAAACCACCGACGGATCGCTTCACCCCCAGGTAGGACTCACCCTAGGTCATAATTATGAGACCCCCGCAGAGGACGGGTTTCCCAGTCATTTTGCTGAGAGTCGTAATCTGTCCACCATCGGGTGAGGACCCAGATGGTTTATGAGTTGTCTTGCGTTTCTTCTCCAATGCTCTGTCTTCTAGTAGGTACCTTTGTAACATTGAGAGGGACTGCAAAGGTAAGATGCCTAGGCACAGGGCGAACAAAAATGGGATGGTCACATCGGTTTGGCCAATAGCTTGGATTACCCCCGCGGTGGCTTCGCCAGGGACCCCTTCGCTTGGGCCTCCCCGTCTTGTCACAGGAAGAAGGTGGGAGTTGTGGATGCCACGGGGCGCGGCGCAATTCACGATGAGGCACTGAAAAGGCACAAAACCAGGAACATGATCACGACACATAGGCAGGAACATGCATCTGAAAACCATCGCATAGTGGTATTCGCAAACTTGGTGTTTGGGACACACAAACACCAATCCGGAAAGTCAAACCAGAACCGCCACCTGTCCGGACCCCGTCCTCCTGAAACGCCGCCGCAAGCAACCTTGAAAAAACGTCGTACATCTCCGTCGAAATCCGTATCGGAGATCATGCCGTAGCCTCGTCGTCGCCCGCCTTCTTGTCGGCGGTGGGCGCCGGGTCGGAGGCCTCGGCGGCGGGGGCTTCCTCGGCCGGCTTAGCGTCCGGCACGGCGACCTCGGGGGAGGCAGAACCGCGCTCCTTCGTGGCGGAAGCCCCGCCCTCGTCGGCCCCCTTGGCGTTCTCGGGGGCTGGGCTCTTGGCCGGCTCCGCCTCGGTGGCCGAGATGCCCTCCACTTCTTCCCGCTTGATGGTGGCCTCGGGTTCCTTGACGTCGGCGCTGGTGGCCTCGGCCATGTCAACGTCGCCATCGACGTCGATCTTTGGCTCTCTCAGCCTCCGCAGCCTGCTCGGCCGCAGCAGCGTCCTGGGCCTCCATCTGGGCAACTTCGGCCAGCACCTCGGCCAACTCCTCTTCGATCATCGTGTCGTCGTTTTCCGCGGCGGCTTCCACGACAGGCTCGGGAGGTGTAGCAGCACCGCTGTCAACCTCCATGGTGTCATCGTCTTTGGCGGTAGGGCGGAAGTTGGTCTCTTGCCGGGAGCGACCATTGGGCTTATAGACACCGTTGGCACGTGCCATGTCCTCGTCGTCAGACTCTTCGTACTCGTCCTGTCGCTCAACGCGTTTCTCCCACTGGCGCTGTGTCAACCGGACGTCCTGATTTTCGTCCTCGTCGCGGTCATCAAGCTCGGCATCCTGGTCGTCGGACATGCCCATGCTCTGGCGAGGGACGTCCTGCATTTGAACTGAGGGCGCATGGGCGGTCCGCTTCAGGTTCTCGATGACAGCAATCTTGATCTTCTCCAGGTACTCGTAGCTGTTGGCATTTTCCATGTTGGAAGACCGCACATCGAGCTCGTAGTCGGGGCCGTAGTACTACAAACAATTAGCATGCTGTCAGTCTCGAAAGGGGGCCGTGAAAACTTACGGTGTAGTACTCGTTGTATGGTAAAACGGCATCCATCTCCACTCCGACCAAGCGACCGGTCTCGTACGCCCAGGTGCGAGCGACATTCCGCATGGTGTAGCCACCACCACCGAGGACGAGGGTGGGCAAGTTGAAGCTGCGTACAAAATTGACACAGTTGGCGTGGCCACGCATGCTCAAATTGAAGCAACCAAGACGGTCGCCGGAGAGACTATCACCACCACACTGGAGAACGACTGCCTCCGGCTGGTAATACTTCATGACGGCCTCGATGACCGGCTCGAAGATCGTGTCGTATGTGGTGTCATCGATGCCATCGCGCAACGGGAAGTTGACGGCATAGTGCTTGCCGTTGCCAATGCCGATATCGCGAAGTTCGCCGGTGCCAGGGAAGTATTCGCCATACTTATGGAACGACACTGTCATGACACGATCGGTCGTGTAGAAGGCCTCCTCGACGCCATCGCCGTGGTGGACATCGATGTCGATGTAAAGAACGCGCTTCTTGAAGCGCAGAAGCTCGAGAATGGCAAGTACGATGTCTGTAAGAGCGCATTAATTAAACTGGACCGAAATGAAGATCTCCGCCCGCAAACACATACCATTGACGTAGCAGAAACCGCTCGCCTCGCTCTTCTTCGCGTGATGTAGACCACCTGCCCAGTTGATGGCAATGTCGCACTTCTCGCGGTTGAGACGGGCAGCACCCTCCATACTACCACCTGCGCTGATGCCGCAGAACTCGAAGAGGCCATCGAACACCGGACAGTCGTCGCCCACGTTGTACTTGCCCTGCTCCCTCATGAAGCCGTCCATGTTGTCGGGCGTGACTTTTTGAAGGAACTCGATGTACTCGTCGGTGTGGAATTGCGTCATCTCAGACGTGACCGCCGGCTTCGCGCGCTGTTTCGAAGCAAGACACCATCAGCAAATGTTCCGAACGCGGCCCCGCGCAACAACCGACTTACGTAAATCTCGAGGAACTTGTAGACATCGTAGTTCATAACCAAGCTGTGGGCAAGGCGAATACGATGCGGCTTCATTGGATGACCAGTGACGTAGGCATAATTACCAATGTCGGAGTCGTAGAAGTAGGCGACCCTCTTTTTGTCGTTGTTGACAATTTCATACAGCGGCCGGGACCGCTCGACACCCGATGGGTCAGTGGTTTTGGGCATGTTGTTGACAATGGTTGCCTCTTGGGCGGAATCGACTACGCAGTTGAGGCGATCGATCTGAGCGTTGCGGGGTGCCGCGTCGAAAACAATGTTGGGTGCAATGTTCCTGGCAGGCGATTCGGCGGAATGATCCGCGATTGCTTCGTTGCTCGATGGATCTTCGCTCGGCGCGTCCTCGGCGTCGCTTTGCTCATAAAATTCAATCCCCAATTCGTCGTTGGTAGATACGGAGGCCGGCCAAAGGGTATACGACCTGCGAGCTTGGTAAAATTGCTGGTCGTCTGAGGAGTCTGAGGACTCGGAATCTGAGGGATCGGGGTTTCCGGCGAGAAAGCGCCCGGTAGCCCAAGACGACCAAAGGCCGCTCGGCGAAGACATGATGGAATCTTATCGCGTTCTCAACGGCTATTGGCTTCTGAATGATTTCTGGCCCGTGCGCTGAGAAGAGTGGTGATCGGTTATTGGAGACGGTTAAATCTCGGGTGATTATTATGCAAGGCTGTGGGTTTTGTGGGCTTTGATTTTGGTGGGGGGGAAATGTGGGGCAATCTCTCTGGATCGATGAGCGCACGGCAGTGCACACACCAAGATTAGGTAATCCCGGCCTGCAGGCTGCCAGTGCTTTCGTCAACACCAGCTGGGGCAGCAGCTCAGTTCCAACAGCAATCAGCTCCGGCTCCCAACCACAACACAACACAACCCACCTTCCACATCAACCACGCCTGGTCATCTTCATTTTTCGGCTATTATCTGACCTCTCGGCTGGCTGGGTGACACTACCTTACCGATCCGCTCTCCTTGCAGCCACAAAACCACATCCACCCTTCCTCTACCCCTCCTCGTTGCAGTCCCCGAGAAAGCATGGAGCGATTTAGGAACTTGCTCGGCGGCGGCATGAGCTTAGGCGGCTCTGCCCCGGGGACGGTATGCATTTTCTCGGTGTTTTGCCTTTTTTTTGTACCGCATTCCCTAACAAGAGCCTGCCTAGGATAACACGAACCTCATCGATAATTCCGAGACAGTCCACATCTCATCTCTCGCCCTCCTCAAAATGCTCCGGCACGGTCGCGCCGGTGTGCCGATGGAAGTCATGGGTCTGATGCTCGGGGAATTTGTTGACGACTTTACTGTTCGTGTGGTGGATGTGTTTGCCATGCCCCAAAGCGGTACAGGTGTTAGTGTAGAAGCCGTCGACCCGGTCTTTCAGATGAAGATGATGGATATGCTGCGGCAGACCGGCAGGTATGTTTCTCCGAGGCAAGTATGTTTCCTTGTCCCAAACGCTGACACATGCTCCAACTAGACCCGAGTCTGTCGTTGGTTGGTACCATTCCCATCCCGGTTTCGGCTGCTGGCTCTCGTCGGTCGACATCAATACCCAACAAAGCTTCGAGCAACTTACCCCGCGCGCGGTTGCGGTCGTCGTCGATCCCATCCAGTCCGTCAAGGGCAAGGTCGTCATCGATGCCTTCCGCCTGATCAACCCACAGTCCCTTATGATGGGTCAAGAGCCCCGCCAGACCACGTCGAACTTGGGTCACCTGAATAAACCCTCTATCCAGGCGCTTATTCACGGCCTCAACCGCCACTACTACTCCATCGGTATAAACTACCGGAAGACGGCGCTTGAGGAGAACATGTTGATGAACCTGCACAAGCACCCATGGACGGATGCTTTGCAGATGGAGGATTTCCGAACCGAAGGCCAGCGGACCAAGGATCGCCTCGAGCGGCTAGTTAGCCTCGCGGAGGGTTACGAGAAGAGGGTCAAGGAGGAGACAGAGTTGACTAAGGACCAACTCAAGACGCGCTACGTCGGCAAGCTGGATCCCAAGAAGCATTTGGAGGATGTTGGGCAACAGCTGATTGAGGACAACATTGTTGCGGTGTCGAGGCAAATGATCGACAAGGAGGCGACGATGGCGAAGAAGGACGCACCGGTTGGGTCGAATAGCCAGCCAAACGGCGACCAGATGGAAGTAGAGGAAGAGGAGCTCTGAAATCACGACTAAATCAGAATACCCTTGGGCGAGCGGTGACTTGGGCCAGGCGTTGTATGACTAGGCGTTCGGGTAGGGCAAGGTAGCTAAGCGGGTAGCCATGCACATGGTGTATTCTGGCGCCTCGTCTGTTGCTGCGGCCCATTGAGAATGTTCCTGGCATGTACCCTCTGCCTCCGACTATTGGTGATGGTAAGTTCTTTGTCGCATGCCATTTTGTTCCGCTTTGTTCTTGATTTACGCCACCAAAGGACTTCCACAAGGTGATTGTTATCGAGTATTGTTCTGGCCATCCGTCTATCCACAGGAGCTGTGATGTTAGCAAGGACCCGTCCTCTATCCCCGTCCTCCATTTAAACATCCCCTTGCTCTCAAAGTCACACCGTATCTCGCCACAATTGCTTCATTCATCATGATGCAAAAACTCCTTGGGAAAGCAGCTGACGCTTTCAGTCGGCTTACCAACTTTAGGGCCCCGAAAACAAAACAACGCCTGCATCTCGACTCCCGGACCACCATATTTTCCTCATCCTCGCAGGAAGAACGCCGATTCTCAAAGTTTTGGCTTAAAACGGAACCCGATACTTTCCCATGTTCAACACGCCCCAAAGATCGACCTTCTCTGCGTCAGCGTTTCCTCAGCTGGCGTGGCGGCAAACTTCATGTCGAAAACGAGCCAGTTAGCGCTACCCAGAGCACCACGCGCGTTGCGAAGCCCCTTAGGAGCAGCGCCAACGGTCCCTCCCGAGTTGCGCAACGCAAAGAAACTAATGTCAATAGCCCTCGGGCTATCGGAGCGCTGTCAGGTAGCAAGTCAGATGCTGTTTCGAGTATCATCCTGCTCACTGGTACCGGCACTGACACAGTAAGAAGCTCTTGCCTTGAAGCAAGACGAGCACCCGGAACGTATGAGCCAGGCAAAGGTGCTGGCCCAACTATTTCCAACGCAACAACAGCCTCGAACGTGCCGTCACTGAAGACGTGTCAGCGAAAACTACGGGACAATAGGAGAGGTTGCCCACCTAGTCAACCCCGCCCAAGGATCCCGACGAGTCACCGCCCCCAGGCATTACAAAGAACATATTCGAAACAGCACACACAAAGGCCGCCCAGGCCCCCACTCCCCGACTGGATAAAGCCCTTCCTACTCTTCCCTACCTCAACCCTCAACCAGCCCGTCAACGGGAGGGTCAACCAAACCCAGACCCTGACCCAGACGCCAGCACAATGGCCAACACCACGACCACAACCACAACCACTGCCATCACCACCCCTCCTACCCTCACTCACATCATCCCTACTACTAACCCCACCGCTCCCACCATCATCACCACCCCTCCCACGCCCCCTCAAAAACAACCACCCCCCCGTCCCTCCAACCGCCGCGCAAGCCTCGACCCCCCACCCCTCTCCACCACCCCCCTCACCCCCGCCACCCTCAAGCGCCTGCTCGACACCTTCGACGCCGCCTTCTCCCACACCCACTACGCCGTGAGCGGGCGCGCCGCCCTCGCTGTCTGGGGCCACCGCCCCCCCGCTGCTACTGCTACTCCTACTGCTCCTGCTACTGCTCCTGCTACTGCCCTCCCCGCCCACGTGGGTATCATCTGTCCAGAAGACGGTAAGGGGGTGATTTTGTCGTGGGCGAGAGTTGTGGGGTGGGCGGTGTATCCGCCGCCGCCGCCGTCGGTGGTAGAAGGCAGTGGGCGGGACGGGGATGGGGAGGAGGGGGGTGGGAGAGAGAGGGGGAGTCGCACGGCCGGGGTGGTTGGGGTGCCGCTTTCGGGGACGACGGAGGTCGTGGCCTTCCGGCTGCGGACGGTGGAGGCCGAGACGTGGCGGAGGTTGGAAATGGTGCGGCCGTGGGGGATGCCAGAGCCATATGTCGGGTGGGTGGGCCACATGATACGTACTAATGCTACGGTGATGACGGTGCCGACGCTGCTGAATGAGTTTGCTAGGGCGTGGTACTGCTGTATGCGCCAGCCGCAAGGGATAGGGCAGGGGCGTGATGAGCAGCAGCAGAGGAATATCGCGGGACTGATCCTGTGGATTCTATGGCAACTCATGGGAGATGCTGAGATGTATGGGGAGAGGGCGAGGTGGAAGCTGACGATGCGGAATGTACCCATTGTTTCATATTGGGGGTTTTGGTGCCCGTTTGTGGCCGCGTATCCCGAGGCGCTGGATCTCATGAAGAGATGCGGCGTTCAGCTGATCACGGAGCCCTGATCTCTTGCCAATACGGTATCATGCCCCCTGAAGGGGATGTATACGGCCGTGGCACAGGGGCTGGTTGGGTATATGACAACCGCGTAAACGTGGTTTGAGGTAGGATACTGAAAGCTTACGGGCTGGAAATTTTGCCATATATTTCAACATACAATGCAATACACTACAAGTACAAAACCTATTATTGTGGCTCCCAAGCTTTTCTAGACAGTGCCGCCCTTCTCAGGAGACTTAACCGTGTGTGCGGTCCTTAAGTAACTGCGGGCACAAGTGATGCGGGAATGACGAGTTCAGTTCAGACGAAGCAAGTAACAATAGGAGAAAAGGGATTTGGTACAATTGATAATGCTCTCAATGGTTATTGTTCCTTCCCCTGGGATATCATCAGAATTGCAGGGTTCCCGTTGACCTAGCACTCCACTTATGGCTTATTATCAGATGGGCCATATGTTGCCGCCCACGCGTCGTACGTCGGGGACAGCATCAACTGCTGCAAGTGGCGTCTCCGAATCCCAACATTTCCACCGTCAAAGATGGGCAGCACCATTGCGTTGTTCAACAGCTCAGCGAAGGGCTGGTCCACATCATACGCCGTTCTGTCAAGTTCGCATTAGCATGTCTGTCAAACCAAACCCACGAGGAGAACTTAAAGAACGAGGCAAAAAGAAAAAAAGAAAAAAAGAGAAACTCACACTCCCACCGCATTAATCACATCCACACACGCCTTCACCGCCGCCTCACTGCACCACACCTTGGCCGCCAGCGCCAACTCCCTCCTGGCCTCATACTCCCCCGGCCCATGCTCCATCGCGTGCGCCGCCTTCCACGTCAGCGCCCTAGCCGCCTCGGCCTGCATCTTCACGCCCGACAACAAATCCGCCACGGCCTGCCGCTCCAGCAGCGGCACCGCGCCCCCCCTTGCATCCCGCTTCGCGAACGCCAAACCCGCATCAAACGCCGCGCGCATCAGACCCACCCCCATCGCGCCCACCAGCACGGCGCTGGCGTCGAACGACCCAAACGCCACCTGCGCGCCTTGGCCCGGCGGGCAGAGCACGTTCTTGACGGGCACGCGCACGTTGGTGTATTTGACATGGGGGCCCGAGACCGAGGTGTGGCCCGGCTGGGCGATGTGGCGCAGGACCTGGAAGGCGCCGGGCCCGCTGCGGTCGAGGTCGGCGCGGGTGACGAGGAGGATCATGACGCGGTCTTTGGGGTCGTCGTCGTTGCTGTTGGTGATGGTGTCGTCGGCGGTCACGTCGCGGCACACGACACAGGCCAGGTCGCAGCCCTTGAAGTCCCAGCCGGCGCAGTTGGTCGCCCACATCTTCTCGCCGTTGAGCACCCACTCGTCGCCGTCGAGGCGGGCGGTGGTTTGGAAGCCCGGGGCGCCCTTTTCGAGGGCGTTGGCGACGCCGCCGGGCTCGCTGAAGACGAGGGATGCGAGGGGCGCGCCCTCGCCGCTGAGGAAGGGCGCGAGGAACTCGGCGTGCTCGGGCTTGCCGGCGATGTTGAGCGGGGTTAGGCCGAGGCCGGTTGCCTAGGGGAAGGAGAGTGTTAGTTTGTTGGGTTTCTGGTTCGGGATATGGGTAAGCGTTTGCATACGAATATGGTGAGAGCCGCCGACGGTTCAACGGGAGTAACACTCCTCCACCATAATAGCCGCCTCGACAAGACTTCCGCCATTGCCGCCGTGAGCAGGGGAGATTTGGCCTTTCAGTAAGCCGCCTTGGACAGCGGCGGCATAAGCGGGCTTAGTGGCTTGGAATCTCTCGGTATGCTGCGCATACTTGAGGTACTCGGCGCGGGCTGGCTTGAGGACGTTGTGGGCAAACCCAGCGGCGGCAGCGCGGGTGGCCGCCTCGGTTGGGCCGAGATGAAAGTCGACAGGCATGGTGATGCTTGAAGGTGGTGATCTTGTAAGCGTGGGTGAGGGGTTGGAACGCAGGACTTGGCAGGCTTGAACAGAGAACTTCCAGTAGACTAGAAGCTGGGGGCCGGAAAATACGACTTGGCGCTGATGGTCGGGCTGATATATATATGTGTACCCGCTTAGGAGGATTCGAGAGGGGTCTGAGGGGTATGAATCCACTTTCTAACCTGATCTTACATACTGAGGTGCATCTCGGTTGGCTGGTCTGCCTGTCAGCTTGTTGCCGTTGTCGGAGCTTCAGTAAGCCCATGGGGGCAAAAATCATATTCACGGCGCCTCTGTTGCTATGGGTTGCATCAGAGCGTGTAATATTTTATTAGTGATCTGGTGTTTCAAACCGTCGTCTTCAGTAAGATCACAATGGAGGCAAGTAGTCATGTTAGGCATGTCCGCGAAAGATGAGAACCCTTTTCATGTTAAATTATCAGGAGAAGAACCTGGTAGATTAAAAATCAACCTAATGGGTCAACACCCTTATGTCTCAAAAGGTATGATACCTGCGTAGGCATCAGGTCCAACTAGCGACTCCTGCCAAGCTCCGGCGTGTACTGCAGTGAGGTGCTGTGGGCCAACCTTCGAGGCCTCTACTGAGCCTCAAGCAGGCCCTCATCCCTCGGCAGCCAAAGCACGCCGTTCTCATCCTGCCTGAACAGGCCGGTTGCGACCCTTCCACTCATATTCATAGTCCTCTCCCTGGTCCCGCTTGATAAGCTTGCCCTCATCACGCTTCACAATATTGCCCTCCTTGCACTCAGTCCCGTTCGCCACGCGTTGGGGCGTGACCCAGCCCCAGTTACACAGGCCGAAGGTGCCGTCGTCGAGACAGACGAGTGCCCCGTGGTTTGCGCAGGGGACGGCGGCCTTGCTGGTCGGCTTGTTGGCGATGACACCCGTACCCGCAGCCGCCGGGGTGGGAACCGGCGTGGGCGTGATAGTGGATGTGGGGTTGATGCCGAGGTCGGTGGTTGAGAACACCATGATGGTTGTCGTGACGTTGGTCGGGACGATGATCGGGGGCGGGAATCGCGTCAGCGTCGGGGCCGTGGTGCTGGCGTTGGCAGTCTCCGTGATGGGGTCATTGGCTGAGTATCCCAGAGCGGGTGATGTGGCGTCCTCCACCGGCGAAGTGAGAGCAGAGGTCGCTGCACCGCCTTGCTTGACTGGGGCGACCGTGAAAGGCAGGTCGGGCTCGAAGATCGGGAGCGATGTAGCAGGTGGGATTTGGGCACAGTAACCCGACGGCTTCTTCGCGGGCTCAACCGGAGCCTGGAGAACGCGGCCGTACCTGCCTGGCTCGGGGAAGTTGACAACAACATTGTCGGCACGGGTGCCGGTGATGCAGTTTGGAACCTCGGGGTCGTTGGGGTAGTTGGCCACAAAGATGTTGGGAAGATTCTTCATCTCTGTCTCATTACCAGTGCCACCTGTAATCTCGATCGGAGCACAGTTCCTGTGAGAAAGTGCTGTTAGAAATGGGATTCACTGAGCTAGCCAGAGACAACTCAACGACTCACATGTACATCTCCTTGTTTCCAAGCTTATTGAACCAGGTCCAGGCAAAGGTAGCCGGGCCGTTTTTCAAGCTATTGCCGAGTGTCAGTCAACCCAATATTTTTTTTGAGGTGTGAGGGTGGGGGTAGGACGGGCGCTGACTCACAACTTGGGAATGGGAATCATGAACTGGCGGATGCAGTCAATGCCAGAGTCGTTGCCACAATGCTTGCCATCCAGGCGGTTGTTCTGATCCACGTCCACGGACTCGAGATTGCTGGACTCGTCAGTAAACACGGCCGGGCAGCCGCCGATAATGCTGTAAATGGTTTTGAAGCTGGCCGACTTGTTCCAGTCGCCTCCATCGACGGGCTCATCGTAGGTAATGCTGAACTGGCACGAACCACCACCGTGCTGGGCACCGCTATTTGATGTTGTTAGTTTTTGGATCGTTAGAAATAATAAACTTCACGAACGTACCCTGTGAAGTTGACCAAGGTCGCTCCACCAGCCTCGATTTGGGTGCGATGGGTAAAGCCATACTTGTTGTGGCAGGGATACGAGTAAAGACCGCCGCTCATGGGATTAACCTGCAGCAATGGCTGGATGTCGAGGTTGTAAGAAGCCGGCGAGTTCATGACCATGTGGCCGTTAGCTCCACTGAAAAGGAGCATCGTGACCCCGGTCATCGAGACCGTTGGCGACATCATTTTGTAGATTTTCAATCAGATTATGGGCAGTATGGTGTCGTGGGTTGATAGGAAGTGCGATAGCCCAAAGAAGAAGTTGGAGGTTGATGATGTATAACTGCAAGTCGGGTGCTTGCAATGTGAAGAAAGTATTTGCTGCAGAAGCAAGGCAGGAACGAAACACTGAGCGGGTTAAAGTTCTAAAAAGTTTTAAAAAGTACCTAGATTACAGATTGAGCTGCACACAGCTACAATGACTCCTCGAGCAAGTGCCAGATTCAGTTATTGTCTGTTCGAAACAGGCATGTCCCGATTTCTCTAATCCGAAGTGGGCAAGACAAAGTGGTGGAATAAAGCTGTGTTGGGGTGAGTGCGTTTAGTTGTGAGTCTCTTACTTTTTACCTACCTATAAAAGTTCAATACCTGCCCGGAAGCACCCAGAGTTTGTTGCTATGAGGACACGAAACCACGCCGGGCGCCCATTGAACAACGACGGAGATGTTGGTATATATGCAATATGCTGATACATGTAACTAACCTAGAACATAGGTACCTTACAGTATCCAAGCTCAGTCATCTGGGCCCACATCCAGCTTAGATACTGTATCTCCTTATTACTTCCATCTCCTCGCCGTGACTTTTGTCTCAGAGTCAGAACCGCATCACAAGGATTTGTTTGTTTACTCTTTTGGGAACAGTTTTTGTAAGCCACAACTCTATGGATTACATTATTACACAAGAACGGGAGCGACAAGTTTAAAAGCGATTATTGTTACCAGACGTTTTTTGTCACGAGGTGCTAGATTCCTCATTGTTGGTGTCACGAATATGCCAACAGGTGGGGTCTCCGGGAGCGGCGCGGGATGCTCCGGACCAATCGATAGATGAACCAATCAGAGGAGCCGCAGAGGTGATCAGTGAGCTCAGTTGGAGGGAACTACTGAGCACACTGAGCACCTCCAGCGAAGCCACCAATCAGGGAGCCTGGTCCGTACGAAGGAGATCAGTGAGCTCAGTTGGAGGGAACTACTGAGCACACTGAGCACCCAGGAATTAGATAGTATATAGTCACTCGTTCTGGAGAGCTCTGGGAGTTCTCCAGTTAGCAATCACAACTACAGTTCGCTACAAGCTCGAGAGCCTACTGTTGAGACAAGTCTTTGTTGTGCACCTTTTGGCTGCACCGAACCTAGTACCTTTGCAAGACACCTTCAATCAGACTGAACCCTAACAGGACGAGGTCCAGGAGAGGTTCGTCACAGTTGGCGAGCTGTGCCTTCAGTGCTCAGTCACAGTGGCTCTTCAAATCAAATTCGTTGTCATCTCTTTTCCTTTGTGCCCGTTAAATACTTGTGACTGCATCGGATCCCCTCCCGTCTAAACTACTTATTGCATTGGGACAATGTTCAGTCCTATAGTTAACTAGGCAGTCTTGTGGCAAGTTCAGAAAATATTCTTACAACCGCCTCAACCATGGCTCATCGCTTGGCTCGGCAAGAACCACCATCTCTATTCCCACCGTTTCCAACAGGGGGTGGTACTGGCAATGGCGTATAGACGCGTGTGCGCCAGTCAGGTTTAACCGGATCCGTAGAGTTTGATGAAGAGCTTTTGTATGTGTAGTTGTCGTCTTTGTTATCCATCTTGAGCGAGCTCGACTGCTCGATCGGAGGTTTGCGGTAGACTACTGAGTCAGGAGAGAAGGCAGGAAAATGTTGACTCAACGCACTTGTTTATTTCTCACAGAATCCTATTTTGGTAGATAGCGAGCTGATTCGATCGGGAGGGAAAATTGAGCGGCGAGGCAGGCAAGAAGCGGAACCGAGTGTAAGTGGATGTTTGACTGTGTCCGTTCTCTAAGTTCTCGATTTGGGCTTGGGCCGTAGGTCACCAATGCGTTGAAGGGCCTCTTATAGATCAAAGTTTGCAGACCTTAATTCACAACTCGATTACGACCCCCACGACCTCCCCCGAGCGACCCACGCCGCGCAAGCCTCCTGGATGCTGGGGAACACTGTGCAGCTGAAGGAGAGCTCAAGGCCAATAACCTGGATCAGAACGAGCATTGCAGCCGCAGGGCCGCATGGCTGCCAGCCTCATCTGCCCGCCATGGCGTATCAGCTCACATTTTAGGCCGGCCTCTGAGCCGCTCTGATTCGGTGGTGTGTATACACAGCAGATGATGCGTGCAGTAATTCAATAAATCGAGCGGGCCATTCGGCCCGAGCCGCAGTGGTTATGCTCTCCGGTCTCGTCAGCATCGGATGGGACGGGCGTTGCTCTTGGAACCGGACCCGCGGAAGAGTAAGCTGTTAGATTGGTTTTACTAGAGCTGCCGTGTAGCCGCGAGATCGACGCGGCGCCTAGATGACATGTTGTGAGACAGTGTTGTCATGGATGTTGCCGTTTGGAGCTGGCGGCAGGGCGGGACGGATATTTTGTCTCGGGTGCAGCTAATCTCCCGAAGCAGGCCTCCTGAGACAACAATTACATACGTCAAAGACTCTTGTGGTTCAAATCACACGCTGGCATTTCGTCACAACAGTCATTACATGGCTCGTAGCCCCCCGTCTCCTCCTACGTTGCACCGAGCAACCTCAACGCATCTCGTAATTCCCTTACTGCGGTAGGCACGTCCTCAAAGTTGAGGGCCGATATGGCCCACTTTGCATGTTTCTGTGCCCCGACCATCGCTGCCTCATCCGTCGTAAACCCCCCAGACTGGACTGGCGCATAACTTGTGGGCGGGGCTACCGGTGGGGCGACCGGCCGTGCAGTATTCGCGGTTGGCGCCGCGTGCGAGTAATAAGGATCGGTTGGCGGACTGACGGGTGGTGACGCCACTGCAGCCGTTGATGGAGGGCTTGTGGCGAATGTTGGCGGTATCGTTGTGGGAGCTGAAGACTGGTGATAGAAGCCAGAGCCGGACGGGCTGACAGGACCTTGTGACCATGTTGTTGGCGGAATGTTCGTTGTTGGGCTCTGCTGGGGCGGAGTCCATCCGGTCGGCGGGGCGGGGAGATTAGGAGGTGCTTGGGAGTAATCCGGATGTTGTGGCGGCGGGGTTATTGATGCCTCTGGCCCAAAATAACTAGACGGTGAAGGCTCGGCCAAATCCGTCGGCACCCCTGGGAGTTGAAGCCCACCGTCAGAGATTGGAGATGGCTCGCCCAGGACAGGGCTCTGCGGCAGTGACACACCCGATGCGTGCTTGACTGTCTCTGAGTCAGGGACATCCTCCACCGTTACAGGTCTCGGTCCTGTGTTTGGGGAAGCGCCGCCGCCTAAGCTCTGAACCGCGGGGTCGTTCGGATCTAACTCCGGCTGGGGCGGCGCCTCCTCGTGTCTCGGGTTCGACTCATTGGGGTCGTTTCCGTCTCTGATGGCCTTTACAATGCGCGCCGCGTTCCATTTTGCGTACTTGATCTTCTGCTGTGTCTCCTGGTCCACAGCGCCCCAGATATTCGCGACATGGAAGAAGGTTGCGGCTGCGTCGAATGTTGTCGCGGTTTGCCTGACGGCCGGTCAGCGTGCGCCGGAATCAACCGTACATATTAAGCATACTGTGTCACCCGATTCGCCTTCACCACTCGTTCGGCTCGGTCCAATGTCTCCTGCGCAAACTGCTCCACGTACGCCTGGCCCGCCAGGTCGTCTGTGATGGCATCTTCGGTCGCGTGCTCTGATTTCGTCTGTCAACTGCCTATTAGCCACATAGTGCCGCACATGGAGCTTTGAGTCCCACGTCCGTCCGTACCTGCTCTAGCTTATCCATCAAGTTTGTTGTGTAGTTTAGGATGCCCTCATCGGTTAGGTGCAGCTGCTTCGCCAGGATTTGGTTGACAGCCCAGTATTCGCCTGCAACATTAGAGCCTGCATCTCCATCGAATGCCATGTGCAATACATACACCAATAGGCCATGATAGGCTTCACAGCCTGGAGTTGCGCAGCCTTGGTGGCGCATTTCCAAATGTTGACATCGGCCTGCCTGAGGGCGGCAGGGACAGCGTCGGCCATTGTGGGGGGCGGGTACAAGCTGCAAGTCGAGGATATCGACAAGAATTGGGATCGGGGTTGGAAAGAGTATGGAAAACTTTCAAGGACCAGGAGTGTCGCCAGAAAGAAGAATGTTGTTGCCTTGTAAGTTGCGATGCGCCTGGAGCTTGTCGTCAGCCTGCCGTTTGTTGGTGGGAGCGCCTCGCGTCACTTTCAGGTTGCCAAGCCTCGTAACTCAAGGAGGGGCAGGGAGCTTTGGTCACTTTGAGGACCGGGCTTGCTTTTCTTTCTGGGGGTTCTGGATCGTGGGTGGCACCAGCTCCCGCGGCATTGGAAATGTGTTCTTTTGCCGAAGATGGAAAGATGCCAGCTTGGATTTCCAATCTTCGTCTGTTCCTCACCCAAGGGGATAAAAAGACACACTAGTTCCTCGAAAGGAATTGATCCAGTTTGATGAATTGAATCCCTTCCTGCGACTCTGTACGAAGTAAATACCCCACTCTCTGGTGCATCCAAGCACACCCAAGCACTTGAGCAACCACCACATCCATCTCCACGTTGCTGTGAAGCGAGCATCCGCAATATGCATCACCCCACCCTCTGCGCCGTGGCAGTCGCCCTGCTGTCCGCACTCCCAGGGGCCCAGGCAGGGCTGTACACTAAGAAATCACCTGTGTTACAGGTGGACAGCAAGAACTACGAGAGATTGATTGCCAAGAGCAACTACACTTCGGTAAGGAGGCGCCTTCGGTTTGTTTTTCTCTACATGCTGACCTCTCGCCTTCTAGATCGTCGAGTTCTACGCCCCGTGGTGCGGTCACTGCAAGAACCTCAAGCCGGCGTACGAGAAGGCGGCCAAGAACCTCGAGGGCTTGGCCAATGTTGCCGCCGTGGACTGCGATGATGAGGCGAACAAGCCTTTTTGCGGATCGATGGGTGTCCAGGGCTTCCCGACCCTGAAGATCGTCCGGCCAAAGAAGGGTGGAGGCAAGCCGATCGTCCAGGACTACCAAGGCCAACGAACAGCCAGCGCTATCGTCGACGCCGTTGTCCAACAAATCAACAACTATGTTGTCAAGATCGAGGACAAGTCGTTGGATAAGTTTCTGGACGACAAGGAAAGCCCCAAGGCAATTCTTTTCACGGAGAAGGGCACCACCTCGGCACTTTTGAAGAGCGTCGCTATCGACTTCGCCGGCGTCATCACCATCGGTCAGGCACGGAACAAGGAGGCGAAGGCGGTTGAGACTTTCGGTATCGAGAAGTTCCCGACCCTGATCCTCCTCCCAGGTGGCGACGCTCCCACCGTTGTCTATGATGGAGAATTGAAGAAGGAGGCGATTGTCAAATTCCTTTCGCAAGCCGGGCAACCGAACCCCGTCGCGCCCGTGAAGGTTAATGGCAAGAATCAAGACAAAAACAGCAACGCCTCCAAGGCCTCCAAGGCTAAGGCTTCATCCTCCGAGACCTCATCCGCCGCACCTGAGTCTGAGACGGAGACTGCCACTCAGGAAGCACCGGTCATTGTTGAAACCGCGCTACCGATTCCCGCCATCCACTCGTCCGAGAAGCTGATCAAGGAGTGCCTGACCGAGAAGTCTCACACCTGCGTGTTGGCCATCGTCTCCTCAAGCGAGGACGAGAGAGCCAAGAAGGCGCTCAGCAGCCTCTCCGAGTTGGCTTTCAAGCACGCCCAGAGCAAGCGCAACCTGTTCCCCTTCTACGAGGTCCCCAAGAGCAACGAGGGCGCGGCATCGCTCCTGAAGTCGCTCGATCTTATCGGCGACGTCGAGATCATCGCCATCAACGCGCGCCGCGGCTGGTGGAGGCACTACGACGCGGCCGACTTCGGGCACGAGAGCGTCGAGAGCTGGATCGATGCCATCCGGATGAGCGAGGGAGTGAAGAAGAAGCTGCCCGAGGGGATTGTTGCCATTGCGGTGGAGGAGGCGACGTCAGCTATCCCGGAAGCGTCGTCAGAGGCCACGCCCGACGCCACCGAGGCCGGCGCGAGCGAGGAGGCCACCCCGGTTACCCCTGAGGCTAGCGGTGACGCGGCGGACGACTCCACCGAGTCCACGTCTCCTCAGGCCGCCGACCCCACTGGGGAGCCCGAGACCGCGCACGACGAGCTCTAAAGTGCTTTTTGTTCAGGAGCGCTAGGTTTGTTTGTTAGCGGCGGCATCGCCGGGCGTAGCTGGACCATTTCACAGAATAATGAAAGTTACACAAGTAGGTTGTCGTGTAGGTATTGGTGGGGCGGTTGTGTACACAGTAATGAAAAAAATGGGTATTCTCACCTGCACCGTCCGCCATAGTAGGCTTGTGTATCTGCATCCCAACCCAACTGAGCATATCTCCAGCATCACACCACATTAGTCCACCTCCATATCGTCCAGCCCAACCCCCTTCTCCACCGTCCCCTCCTGTATCATCCGCCGCCCCTTATCCCGAACAACCCGGTCCAATATCTCCCTCATCTGCTTGCACCCATCCACCCCCACCGCCAGCATCCCCTCCAACCTGCTAACCTGGACCCTACTCTCGCACACCAGCACCGCGACACGATCACTCTCCCCGAGCGTCGCCACCGTCAACCCCGGCAGCTCCTGCTCCTCCTGATGATTCAGATCCAGCAGCGGATCCGCGCCTTCGTCGTTGGCCGCGTACGTCGACGTGGACCCGGCCGTGCAGGCGGCCACGTAGTCGGTCATGGGGATGCCCGCGTCCACACACGCCAGCGTCGCCGCGTTGATCAGCGCCGCCAGCAGCGATCCGTCCTGCGACAGCACGTGCAACGACACGTTGATCTGGCTGTGCGGGAACAGGTGCGTGTGCAGGCTTGCCGCCAGCGCGTTGGCTACGGTGGAGGCGAGCTCGAGGGTTCGTCTGTGAGGTGGGTGGCGAGGGTTAGTCTACCTGATTGTCTTGTAGTGTGCTTGTCCACTGCCGTGCTGTTGGCCCGGGGGTTGGAGGGGTTAAACTTACTTGTCGCCTCGCCCGTGCCGCTTCCGGTCCACGGAGCTGAACCCCGCGATGACGATACCGACCACAATCTCCGCCTTGCCGCCTGCGCCGCCGCCGCCGCCGCCCCCACCGCCGCCTCCCGCTCCGCCGACCCCGCCGCGGCGAGGCCCGGGTTCACTTGGCCCGGTCACCACGCACATGACTTTGGTGTGGCCCATCTCGAGGTAGCTGGAGCCGTCGGCGGCCGCCTGCGTGCGAATCTGCGCGTGCACGCGGCGTAGCTCGTTCCATCGCCGCCCGTCGACGCGGAGGAGGGCGAGGTTGTAGGTCGATGTGTCGAGCGGCATTTTGCGGGGAGGCCCGGTGGTGGTTTCGTGGGGTATCGGTCACGGTTCGGGCCCTACTTCGGACTAGAATCGGGTCTTTCCTGCGGCCGGACGATGGGTCGGTCGGTCGGCGTGTTTGGGATCTGCGTCGAATGTGGGACGTGGATGGCACAGGGATTTGGGTTACCCGCTCCTTCTAGTTCAGCGATAAGCTGAGTGGAAGAATCCTGAAGGCTCTCGGAATTGATTGTGCGGCGTCGATGTCTCTCTCCAACTAATCCTCCTATCGCCAAATCTCGAATGGGAAAAAAAAGGGTGCGGGGCACTTGATGGAGCTTGGGCCACCTAGCCACTGCCAACCTGCAACAGTGGATCCTCGAAACAGTTAACTATGCATAAACTTGGCTAACAAGATCCAATTTTGTCGTTGGCACTGCCTCTTGCAAGCTTGATGATCTGTTTCCTGGATTGTCCTCGGCACCCATTGGAACCTTGGAGCGTCCCGTATTCGAACCTTGCTCTCCTGATATTTGGTGGAGTTTGGAAAGGTCTCGACTTCTTCCATGAGCAGCGATCGGCGGCACAGCGCGGCTTTGCCACAAGGTTCATCAGATGGAAATAGCTACCAATGAAGTTGGCATCTGATGTTGGCTGGAAAACAAGGTCGAAAAGTCCGATCATGGGCCATGTGGATAGTTAGTTCAAACGCGGTGAAGGCCGTCTCGGCGTTTGATGAAACAACAAAACATGGCTTGCGGCTAACCATCTGCCGAGCATGGTCGCGCAACGCTGCAATCAGAGGGGCAGCAACGGCAAAATTGCCCTAACACTTTGTGCAGAAAACCCGCAGGCAAGGTGCTAACTACCTGTCGTGTTCTCGACCGATTCATCTCCACTCAGAACTTGGAAATCCAACGCCCCGGCTGTCGGTTGCTACCGCGATGTGAGGCAGGGGAACCTGGAGAGAGATCCATCGTTTCTGCTTGAGACCATGGAAAGCGTCCGCCACCTCCTTGAATTGACCGCTAGTTAGTGCAAGGTGCCTCCTTTTTCTCACCGTTGACGATTGAATGGAAGTCGTGCGAGGGACCCAATATGAGACCGAAGCCTGGATAGCGCCAGCAAAACATCAACACAACGCAGGGCACGACTGCGACGGCAGGACCAAAACTGTCCTCCTGGCAGCCAATCACAATGGCCACGGACCTGCATCGATTGGGCCCTGAGCTTGATCCAACTGTGGGTCTACGCGTAAGCGGCCAGTCAGGAGAGGAGGTCTGGGGATCTCCGTTCTGGGCCCTCACCAGCGGCCTGGGCAAACAGGGCGGTTGACCGGGATTATTCAGGAACCAAGTCTCGGCTCATTTTAACTTCCCACACCCTTCCCACACCCCCTTGCCGGGCAGCAGCTTTTCAACCTTTATCTCCCCCCACTCGTCTCTCCTTTCCTCCCGCAATCTTTCAACAACACGACGCTTTTCGCGATCCCATCCACTCTTTTTGAGATCTAGCATCTCAGTTCACTCCTTTGAACCGCACGCGACAATCATTCCGCTCTCTCGAGACGATCGCAAGCCTCTTACAATCACACTCTCTCTGTCCAATTGCGAGACAACCATTTACAGCGGCATTTCAAGGCCTAACGACCATCTCTGACGAACACAACGACCTTTGGATAGACAAAAAAACAACCACAAAAGACAACCGTCACCATGCAGCTCACTCACTTCCTCCTCCTCGCCGGCGCGCTCGGGGCCACCGCACACCCATCTGGCCATGCCCACCTCCACCGCAGCGTCCCGGCCAAGCGCGACGGCTCGGTCCATGTCAAGAACATCCACAACAAGCCGATTCCCAAGTCTGCCGCTGCCAAGGTGGCTGACCCAACCCCGGCCGTCGCTGCCGCAGCGGCGCCAAAGCCCTCGGAGCAAACCGAGTCCAAGTCCGACAAGTTCATTCCCTTTTGCGGCGGCACCTCGAGCAAGTCGAAGCGCGTGACGTACGAGCAGGTCATGTACACGGGTAACCAGGGGACCAACGGCGGCTGCCCGTGGAACTCCAACCTGATGGTGGTTCCCAACAGCATTGCCGACAAGTACAAGTACGTCCAGACGTACACCAACGTCGCCGACGAGCCGTACCAGGTCATCTGCGCCAACAAGATGGGCGCCGACGGCGGGCTCACCGGCATGTTCAAGGTCGAGGGTCAGAAGCAGCTCGTCTTCATGCTCCAGCCTGGCGAGACCAAGACCGTGGTGGCCGACAGCAACACCCAGGGTGTCTGCGCCTTTGCACCGAACGAGGTCCCGACCACTATCCACGG
Source organism: Chaetomium olivaceum (assembly GCA_039881045.1). Taxonomy (NCBI): domain Eukaryota; kingdom Fungi; phylum Ascomycota; class Sordariomycetes; order Sordariales; family Chaetomiaceae; genus Chaetomium; species Chaetomium olivaceum. Next base: position 548,443 of record JAYWVB010000016.1, read on the forward strand.
CCAGTACGCAGGTGTCTGGGCCGAGTTCGACTTTGAGAACACCAGCAACAAGGGCTGGTCCGGCGCCGATTGCTCCTCTCTCGTCGCCCAGCACTACAACATGGATGTTCCCGGCTGCTCTATGTCGGAGGGTGGCGTTGACTCTATCATCCGCCCCGGTGGCATTGGCGAGAATGCCTACACCAAGGGTATGGAGAAGCTCGACGGCATCGGGCTCAACATTATCGCCGGCAAGACCCTGATCGTGGTCAAAGTTGGCTTCTCTTAGACGGTTTCTTTTTCTTATTCTCCACGACTGACGGTGTCAATACCACAATCTACTGGCGCCTGATAGGGGTCGATGCTCCTGCTTTTGGTACACCTGGTTTGTTTTTCTGTTCAATATCCATGGTTTGGCTGGGACAAAGTATTGGCTGGGCTCTCCCGGAAGCAAGGTTTTGTGAATAATGGTTTCCGGATACAGGGCGGCGGCTGTACATACTTAATGCCCATTTCGCGTTTTATCTTTCTCCATCCATGATTTGCGTATCGTTGAGCGATGCGATTATTCCTAGTGCAAAGCGGCGATACATTGGTACATGTAGCCCACCCTTCGCCCCATACCCCTCAAGCACTCCCTGCCGTTTTATTATAGATGGGTGAGGCGCAACCCCAACCCTTCAAACACATTTCACAATTCCCCTTCGCCTTTTCGCCTTTCGCCCACATAGTTATCCGTGGGCGATTCCCGCCGAACCCAAGCTGAATCCAAAAAGAAACGCCGGCTGAACGTTCCCAACCCAAAACCCGAACCAAATAATTCCAACTCGTCCCAACAGTTATTACACCACCCCCTCCCTACTCCCAGCCTCCCCACCACTACATTAAGGCCCCTTCCCAAACCAACCCACCATCACCCCCCTTCCCCTCACCGATGCCACAAAACCCGAAACCCACCCATCAAACCACGATGATCCAAATCCCCACCCTGCCTATCCCGCTCCCTTTGCCTCGCAACCCGCCGACGCTGGTGTTGGAGCTGGTGCTGGAGCTGGAGCTGGCGCGGCGGCACTACTCCTGCTGCCCCTGACCCCGAAGACGCCCGGGAATGCCCGCCGACGCCCCCGGCTGGACTACTCGGCCCGCTGTTTGTCGCGGTGGTAGTGGTGGTGGTGTCGCTGGAACTGGGGCTCGACCCTGTCCCCTGGCTCAGTTGGGCCAAGGGTGGGCTGGCGCCGGGCTCGCTTTGTTGGATTGTGTTGATGCGCGTTAGCCAGCGGCGGGCGGTGGCGGAGGGGGTGGGGCGGGGCGGTTGGTGGTGGTACTGGTGTTGTTGTTGTTGGTGGTGGTGGTGGTGGTGGTGGTGGTGGTACTGGTGATGGGTGGGAAGGGTGGTAAAGTCGGGGTTGGGGTAGGTTGGTTGGGTGGGGATGTAGCCGCCGTTGGAGGTTGAAGTCGAGGTTGGGTGGTTGTGGATGAACTGGCTTGGGTGGTAAGGGGTGGGCGCTGCTGGGTCGAGGAAGGGCGGGTTTGGCGATGCGCTGTGGTATGGTGGTGGGAGAGGTGTTGTTTCTTGTTGGCTATTGCTGGTTGTGGGTCGGAATAAGGGTACGATACTTGAGAAATCCCCGTCGGGGAGGCTGGGAAGCGGTAGCTGTGAGGGAGGTATCAGTCGCCATTGCTTTGCCTTCTTCCGTTGGAGGACTCCAAGATGCCCCCGGCGCTACTAGGAGCAGGCGCGGCCATATTTACCTGGGTTATATAGGTAGGCATTGTAACTTAGGTGGTGTCTGGGTGCTGGCGATGGGCTTTATAGATCCCCGCTCTTTGGCGCTTAGAACGGATCACCTCGAGGTTGGCAGGTCAAGGTTTGAGCAAAGAAGACGAGCCGGGTCAACCGGGTGGCGCTGGCAGGTCACTTTGGCGAGCTTTTAAATGCTTCTGCGTTCGTTCGCATACGCGGACACACAGCCGAATGATACCCCTCCATCAGATGTTGGGGGTCGGGCTGCGGCGAAGCATGGCGGGAACCAGAACCAAAATGTTTGATGTGGCCTTGCCCAGAACGGCACATGGGTGGCACCCCGCGTTTCATTGCCGTGATCGTTTTGAGTATCTGACTGTGTTTGACAACACTCGTCTTCTAATTGATACTCGCATCTACATTGATTTGACCAATTGAGCCGTGCAAGCGCAACAACACCAAGTCACCGACGGCACCGATATCGCGGATAACCCTAACCCCCGATGCCCCTTTCTGACTCGTGGTTGTGGAGCTTCCAGGTTTCGGGTCTCAGATTCAGGGGTAATTTGGTGTTGGGACGAACAACTCCTTCGTTAACAATCATCTTCCCTCACCACCAAAAATGGAAACTTCGCATCGCCTACCATCATGGCCGATCCCCGCACATGGCCGGTGCATGCTTGTCCTTGCAACACGGCAGCTGGGCTGAGGGGCTTGGGGGCTATCAGCTCTCCACACGCACTTCAATGAAGCCCGGCCATTGGTGAAGCCCTGTCAAATCCCTCGGGTGCGGCTGGGAATTCGCGCCGGCCAAGCCGCCCCGAGTTTGTTCGTTTCAGGGTTGCTGCAAACCGACGGCGGCAGTCTTTAAGGCCCCGCCCCCGCTGGCCACCTTTTCTCGGCCCCCTAATGGAGAGATCTCAGATCTCCAACCCCCACATCTACCACGTTGCTCTCGCCAACCAGACCAGTCAATATGCCCAGTAAAGGAGTCCATGTTTACACTTACCTCGCGGCCCATGGCTGCTCCATTGAGCTGTCGGTCCCTGGACAAAGTGTCTCAGTCAAGGAGCTGCACCGTTTCCGCGATGTTTGCTTAGAGGTGGAGACATCCGCAATTGAGAGCTTCTTCGACAAGAGAGGGAAGTTTGCATTCAAGGTGTTCCAGCATGGGAAGCAGATCACAGAGCAATGGATCGATGTAAACGCCCTCACGGGCAACGCCAGCGGCGGCACCATGGAGTCCATCGCTAACACGCCCTCCATCTTCCACGGTAACGACATCATCATCTCGTACGGCCTGTACGAAGCCGGCAAGGGCCACGACCTGCTTCCCAACCGCCACCAATGCTACATCACCGTCACGCCCAACTATTCCAACTGGATCACCAACGTGGCGCCCCCGGGGTCCGACCTGGAAAACAAGCCGTTCGCGCGGCTGGTGCTCCCCTCGGCGCACGACGTGGGCATGAACAGCATGGAGAGCAGCGAGGCGGTGCTGCGCAAGGTGGGCGGCGCCGTGGTGGGGGAGCTCATCAACGACAACCGCATCCTGACCAAGCTGGCCGACACGCTCTCGGCCGGCGCCATCGCGCTCATCGCGCCCAACATCATCTTCGGCCTGGCCATCACGCAAAAGGACAGCCTCCAGGCCATGCTGGCCATCGGCGCGCGCTACTTCGAGTTCCGCCCGGCGCACCTGCACAAATCCGTCGTCCCCACCGGCGCCCTGCCCGACCGCCTCTACTTCCAGCACAGCGCCATCCCAGGTATGGCGTACGACGCCTTCCTGCGCGGCGTCGTCACTTTCCTGCGCGACCACCCGGCCGAGATCATCGTGGTGCAGCTGCGGTGGGACGGCGTGCCCGACGTGTGCGCGAAACCCTCGCGCGAGGAGAAGCAGCAATACCTGGACGAGGCGCTGCGCCTGGCGGACGGTTCCATTGTCGCGGGGAACCTGGCCGATATGAAGCGCATGACAATTGGCCAGCTGCGGCACGAGAAGAAGCGGCTGATCATGCTAGACAGCGTTGACTCGTTGTCGACTTATACCGATGAGGGGAATGCGACGCTGGATGGGCATAGTATCTTGGCCGCGCTGCCCAAGATGTTGACACCCGGGAATCAGAAGGGCAAGGCGTTTACCAATATCCAGTGCCAGGCGACGGCATCGAATATCGTCAAGGCGGTGGTGTATTCGATTCTGGAGTCCAGCGTCACCACGAGCTGTCTGTTGGCCACCAAGGGGATGTGTGATGCCAAGGTGCTGCCGTGGTGCAGGGACAATGTTCTGAAAACCTGCGATGTTAACCAGCTTGTTGTCTTGATGAACGATTGGATAGATGGGGCCACTTCTGATGTTGCCGTTCAGCTGAGCAGGAAGAGGTTGGAAAAGTGATGAGTTTCCTTTCACCATTATCGAGGATTGAAGTAGTGAAGAGGTGCTCGCTTCAGCCGCCATGTGTGCGGACTTGTCGATGGATGGGATGATTGACGATATATGATGTTATATCCGGGGTTTGGTGCTTTCACGGGCGGCGGCCTATTCTACAATTTTCGTTCAGGTTTTGGTGGACGGTTTTGATGAGTTTGGCCTTAAAAGGGTCTTGTCGCGTCTGTACCTCCGATAATACCCGCTTTACGAGTTACATATCCAGAGCAGAATTATGGTTCTGACGAGTTTAGAGCAGTTAGCAACGCAATTCTGCCTTTACTATTCCATCCTTCCCCCTCACCAAGTCCCCGACTGCACTAACCCCGCAGCCCAAACCTGGGGATTTACGGCCCCTTCTCCAAGCCAGATGAGTCAGATGCACAAAGTCCCTCGCTTGCGGCTATTACCGTCGGCTGCGGTCCGATTACCCACGCCACGGCACAGTACTTCAAAAGCGCAGCGCGGGGTGGAACAGGGGGCTGATAACTAACTCGGTAACTGCTGTGTTTCCCGTGCGAGCCTGACATGGCCGCTTGTCTGAAGGAATCACGCGGGGAAGAGCCGATGGTTAGCGTGTCGGCTGAAGAGCATTGTGGATCAACTTAGGGTAGAGAGTGTTTAATACCATAAATTAGCCTACCCTGAAGTCGGGAATCGACTGCGTTCGTGAGTATGGTAGACTTTTGGCGGATGGGAGGATCACAAAACATAAGTAGGACCCCCGAGTTACAAACATGAGCCACAGGCCGTGCCATAAGTCACAAATACGAGGGCAACACTTTATCGAGCCACCCTAAGGGCAAAGAATAGAGGAGAGTGAATGAGGAACCGTAATTCCTCCCAGACGATATTATCTAAGCGCCTGAGTGGCTAAAGGTACATGGGAGGGTCGAACCTCAGACCCGACCGTCGGTCTGGTATAGCAGCGAGCAACCCACAACGGCCTAGTCTTCCACACGCCCACGCGCGGCCAAATAGTCGATGAGGTATGTCGCCGTCTCGGGTCTCGAAATGTCGCGGAACAGCCAGCGCCTCTCGTGGTCGCCCGCCTCATTCCTCGTCGCATGCGCCAACCTTTTGGCCCGGCTACTTGCTTCCACTCTCGCCGCGGTACTGCCGGAAGGCGTGGCGTGGCATGGCCCGCTGCCGGAGCAGTGTGCTCGTCGCGCTGGTCCCGTTCTAAAATACAGTTAGGTCTGCCTCAACGACAACATGAAAGATAGGTACGTACCGCCCACAGCGGCTTCGAGCGCGCCCCAAGTAGGCCTCCCAGTCCCTAAACGACGAGGCCAGCGACGAGGAGCGGCGCAGTGAAGAGGGTGCCGGCGATCGCGGCGGACATCATCTTGTTTCTATTCAATATAGAAGCGGAGTCCGTCATATCATTGGCAAGGGCCGTTATCGCTTTTACGTCCAACTGGCTCTTGGTTTTGATGTAGTCATCGCCCACGCGTACTACGACGTGGAAATCCTTGTCACCCAATTCAGCGCTTTCTAAACCCGAAGAGTGTTAGTTAAACGACATAAGAGTGAGAGCTAAGATGGGAATTTGGAATGAAAGCAGCTTAGGTACCCTTCGCGGTGTGCTCCATGAAGGCGGCGACCGTGTTTTGATCCGCCTTGATTTTGATGGAGACGGTTTGGTCGGGAGAACTGAAGAAAGACGTCATTTTGAATGTGAATGAGTGTTGTGGCTAAGGTTGCCTTGATGAAATGTGAGTCCGATCAAGAAATCGATGTTACCGACGAGGCGATGGTGTCGTTGGCCTGAGGAGTTGTGGTGTTGCGGGAAACAAAAACACGAAATGGGCACTGACTGACTGTTAATTAAAACTTTGGAAGTTCGGCACGGTAAACCTGATTTTCCCTATGTGGTAAACCTAGGGCTCGTCACACTTTAAAACAAAACCAAGGTCGAGTTTGATTGCTTTGGACCTAGGCTTGATTCGATTAACTGCGAGAGTCCGACGGGATGAAAGCCCTCCTTCGCCTTATTGTTACAGATCCACAGCTTCCACTATCGCCCTTTTCCGAGTTACATCTCCGAGGAATCGCGCGTTTTATGGTTGCAACTGCTTTGATCCATCGATATAGTTGAGGATGAAAGATTTGACGCCAGCCAACGCGACCATCTGTAGCCAACTCCAATAACTAGTTGGTCGCTTGGCCCGCTCTGTGGGCTCTGGCTCGGTGAAGATGGCGATGCAGTGAAGGTGAGCGATTGCACACTTTCGCGGTAACTTCCATGGCTGTTTGGGTGGCTAAGCCTCTGAGGATATCTTAACAGAGATATAATACAAGTAACGCGAAAAGCGCTGTTCCATGTCGTTGGTCCCGACGGCCACAGCTGAGGCCAAAGCTGGATGATGCAGTTAACCAATAAATGTAATTTGTTAGGGAGGCACAAGGGTTTGGAACCTGTCCCGCTTCAAGCAGCCAGAGCCCTACTCGGAGCCGACGATACGCGAGTGGGCTACTCCTTGTTGTGCGAAGGGCGTTATGAAAACAAGGGCCTCTAGTGGACGCAGTGGTCGGAAAGAGTCGGGAATGATGGGGATAAACTGTTTTTAATAGTTAAGTCCGGTAGAAGTTGCCGAGTTCGTGCTGGCAAGGGAACGGAAATAATCCATCCCTTCCCAAACACCGGACGGGTTGTCCAGAGCCGCCGAGGAAGCTGAACTTCTGAACCTACATCAAACAAATGTGCCGTAAGCACTTTCGAGGACGAAATGGAGGCCAAGAAGGATAAAGAAACCCAAAACACATCGAGCGCAACCAACGGACCGCAGCTGGGACATGATGTGGTGCCCTCACCGACGAAAACAGGGACGTCAGAACGTCAACTTTCCCAACACTCACCGGGAGTTGTTGAAAAGCTTGGGACCATTCCGGGTCAAGGTCAACTCACACGTGGGGCTACCGACGTCAAACAAGCCGATGGACAAGGCGAACAGGGCGTCATGATTGATGGAGACGAGCCCCAAAATCAAGCCCCATATAGCGTGTTCAACGCCTGGGAGAAACGCTTCATCGTCTTCATGGTGGCACTCGCCAGCTTCTTCTCGCCCGTGAGCGCCAACATCTACTTTCCGGCGCTAAACACGCTCACGCAGGACTACCGGGTCTCGACGACGCTCATCAATCTGACCATCACTGTGTACATGATCTTCCAGGGGCTCGCACCCTCCTTTACTGGTTCGTTGTCGGACAATATTGGCCGGCGCCCGCTGTACATCCTCTGCTTCGTCATCTACATCGGGGCCAACATCGGTCTCGCTCTACAGCATCAGTTCGCGGCCCTCATGGTTCTCCGGTGTCTCCAAAGCTCTGGCAGCAGCGGCACAATTGCGCTCGGAAATGCCGTTGTGTCCGACATAGCTAGCCCCGGGGAACGTGGAGCCTACATCGGGTACGTTTCTCTGGGTGGCGTGGTTGGAGTCTCCCTTGGCGCTGTCCTCGGCGGAGTCCTGAGCGACTTCCTGGGGTGGCGGTCCATCTTCTGGTTCCTCGTCATTTGCGCCGGCGTTGTCGTCATACTGATCGGTCTGTTCCTGCCGGAAACGGCACGCGCCGTCGTCGACAACGGCTCCGTCAGTCCCCCCCACTGGAACCTCTCCCTCTGGGACCTACTGCCATCTCTCAGGCGCCGGAGGACCGCTACACCAGTCACAACGCAGTCAACGACCAGCTCCAGAGGCCGCGACTTCGTCAACCCCTTCATGACGCTCCGGATCTGCGCCGACAAGGAAGCCGGCATCGTGCTCCTCGCCAACGGCCTCATGTTCGCGGGCTACCTGGCCATGGTCAGCGCGATCCCCTCGCAATTCCAGCAGCTGTACGGCTTCGACGACCTGCATATTGGCCTCTGCTTCATCCCCGGGGGCGTCAGCGCCGCGCTGTCCGCCATCGCCGTCGGCTACGCGGTCGACTGGAACTTTGCGCGGCACTCGCGCTGGCTGGGCCTCACCGCGGAGCAGGCTAAACAGATGAACCGCGACCTGGGCAGCTTCCCCATCGAAAGCGTGCGCTGCGAGGTGGCGCTCCCGATGCTGGCGCTCGCTAGCGTCTCGTTTATCGTCTACGGCTGGCTGCTGTCGTACCGCGCCAGCGTGGCCGGGCCGCTGGTGCTGCTGTTCTTTGCCTGTTTTGGCGTCAACGGCTTCTTCACCGTTCTCAGCGTCCTCATGGTGGATGTGTATCCGCAGGCCCCCGCGACGGCGACGGCGGCTAACAACCTTGTGCGCTGCTGGCTTGGGGCTGGCGCGTCGGCGGTGATCATCCCGATGATTGATGCTATGACGAGCGGGTGGGCGTACACGTTTATTGCGTTGGTGTACCTCCTGCTGGCACCCCTGCTTTGGGTTATCATGCGCTGGGGTCCGGCATGGCGGGCGGCGCGCATTGCGCTGGAGAAGGCGCGGGAATCGAACGGCTTGGACGCGGAAGCGTGAGACCGGAATGTTTGATAAAAACGGTAATTTGGCCGATGTTGGAGACGTTTGATTCCCAACTGTATGAACGTCAACATTTGTCTTGGACTTTCAACGAAGCCCGCGGGCCCCCGGGTCGTGCTGCTGGATTGCAAACATCTGTCGCATTAATAGCCTGTCGGATATGTCGTCGGGCGATTGGAACATGCAATGGAGCTTCCGCTAATCTGTGAAGCCATATACAAGTTGAACTTCACGACCCTTTTCGGGGTCATTGTGAAAGGGCCTCTTGCCCAGTAGGGGTTCAGAAGTCAGCGTATTTCCACCGCACCGACCTAAACAACACCCATGTTGAAGGGAAAGAATATCTCCATCGGCTGCCTCACTTGCCGCTGTTCCCCGGCCAGTTCTATTCTAAGATCAGGATCACAAGACGGGCTGGCAGCTCGAGCTCATATTGGTGGAGCTTCTTCAGGTGACATGGCCGTGTTCTTCAGCATCCTTCGTCCATGCAAGAGGAGTTACCGAACCCCGAAATACCCCGGCCATACCCGATACAGAAGGCCATCAACAAATATTACCGGAAAAATCTGCTGGATGAACTCGGGGCGTGGAGTTTTGTTGGGGCACAACTTCCACTCCAGGCGGACTGTTGTTGGAGCGGTTAATGCCTGTCATCTTTGCTGTTACAACGTGAGAAAAATCTGACACTTGGATGGTGTGGGAGAAGCTCGCCTCGGGCGCAAAACAAGGGCGAATATTTTCGGCGTGATCAAAAGGTTGCGTTCGGTGACGGCGCTGGTTGGCCCTGCGGCGGCGCTTGTGCGGCCGGGCTCCACGCGGATTCAGGGGCGGCATCCGGAGACGGGCCGAGCGGACTTGGCATGTCGATCCACACAGCGCACTAAAGCCAACTACCGGGATGCGGCTGGGCGGTCGGTTATGGTTGCGAGTCAGGTACCGAACTTTCGCCGTCGCCGTCGTGGCGGATCCGAACCGGCACGGCGGACGGTAAGCGGCGCTTATCTCATTGTTATCCCATTGGGACCGAGCCCGCCCGACGGTTGGTAACGGTGAGGCGATGGCCGCGGCGGTTCGTGGCGCTGAGATTAGCGGGAACACCGCAGAATGTACAATCGGTAGTTGGCCTGTTTGCCGAGCGACCACAGCCAAGGCGTCGGCGTTTCCCGTGTTTCTTGAACCACACTTCGATCCAACAAGATCGCAAAATATGGGATATGGGTAAACAACGGGTTCACTCGCCGCACGAGCAGAAATTATTGGCGACTGTGAACACGTTCCAAGGCAGCTGCATGCGAGAATCGAGCCAAGAAGCTGTCCTTATGATCGGCACCGACGGCACAATCAGCTCCTACACTATTGCTGGTGGTGCAAGCCAAGCTAAGGAAAATAAAATAAAAGTCGGGTAGTCAAAAACTCGTGGTGTTGCGCCGGCCTACGAGGCTCCATGTTGCCGAATAACCTGGAAGTCGTGATTCCTTCTCGGCCAACCTGGGGCAGCGGGGGAAATTGGTGACCGCTTTTCTCGTTATTAATACCGTGGGCCCGTGGAGACGCACAAACGTGGAGGAAAGGAGGGGTGCAATTTTTCAGGGTCTTCGGGGTTCCCCAGACTGCGAAAACGAGAGGGAAAATCGAGTGAGGGGCGGTTGCCCATCATGGCTGAATTGGGGTTTCCCCGAGTGTGGGAAAATAATGTTTGGGGCAGGTGCCACCAGCTTCATGCGGGATGTGGATTTGAGAGAGTTTCATCACAAGGGCCACGAAAACGTGCCACTTTCCCCGGAAACACCTAAACAACACGATAAGTTTGACGAAAAATATACTCGAGTAAGACGTTAGCAATGAGAACGAGATATGCGAAGTGATCAACATTATAGTAGCTTTGTATGTATGTACTTCGCTTCCCCCTGCAGACCGGCTACCGACCTAGGCCACAAAAGAAAAAAAAGAAGCAGCAGCCAGGGATGCGATCGTCACCTCTCCCGCAGCTCAAGACTGGGTCTGAAGTTAGGTACTTACGAGGAATTACCTTGGTTGGCGCGGGATTCGAAATCCTCTGTGACGCCATGGTCCCACCGCGTGGACAAATGGACAACGCCATTCTCCGACGTTTTCCACGCCAAGCATGTTGTTGCCTTTCGAGAATGTAACTGCATCGGAGGTTTCTGCCGTTTAAGACAAACTCGCCTCTAACTGGTTGCAGATGCAGATCCATGTGACGGTGCTTCACCGATTATCGAAGACAGCAATCCGGCATGTGCACGCGGGAAATGCCGCGGGGGAAAACAACGTTCCATCCGTGTTAAGCCCGCGCAACCCGCAACCCGTGAATTTGATCGCAGCGCTGCTCCTTCGCCAACCCGCGGCGATGCTGATGGTAGTTATGCTTAAGCCTTTCTCACAAGCTTTCGGGTTGAGAGGTGCCGAGAGGAGCCAAGTTGACTTGGCAGTTTTTGAGATACCCACGCGATGACCTCATACTCCACGCCTCGGTGGAGAAGGCCGGGCCGCAGGAGGGTCCAACGTTGGAGGACATGTCTTCGGGGTTGGCCTATGACAGTGGTGTCTCTCTGCGGTGGGCAGGGATGACATCTCTGTGTTGCCGATGATCACAATCCTGACTCTGGGATTTGTCACATTCTGCGACAGGGCTGCCGGGGCAAGATCGCCTCTCTCGCATCTAGGAACGTGCAGCTCGCCCGAATCTACGGGAAATCTAACGGGTTTTTGCCTCGGCCACGCGCCGACGGCCAGGGGTATGGCGAATATGGTTCCTCTCGGTCGTCGAGCCGTCCAAAGTTCTGCCAGATCTTCCCTACGGTGGCTGATACTGGCTCACCACGCTGTCTCCGTCCGTTCCACATGGCCGGTGTGCTTGCTGCATGCATGCACGACCGACGTCCGAGTGCGACAGTCGCCCCATCTGCAGCTTGGCCCAAGTCCCTGCACATGTCTTGCTATTTAGGGAGACATCTTCCCCCCTCTTGTCTCGCCCCGGTTTGTCGTTTTGCTCCTAATTCATCCAAAACCCTCTTCGACAATGGCCCCTCCGAAGTTTATGGGCCTCTCGGGCAGGCCCCTATCGCTAGCAGTCTCGACTGTTGCGACAACGGGCTTCCTTCTCTTCGGATATGACCAAGGGTGAGTACTCTCGGCGTCGTGGTCCTACGGCTCACACTAACAGCAGTCCCTTAGTGTCATGAGCGGTATCATTACCGCCCCGGCCTTCAACCAGATGTTCAAAGAGACCTACGACAACCCGACGATGCAGGGGTTGGTCACCGCCATTTACGAGATCGGCTGCTTGGCGGGTGCCATGTTCATTCTCGGTGTGGGCGACCTCCTCGGAAGACGGAGGGCCATCATGCTGGGTGCTTTCATCATGTTGCTGGGTGTAATCATCCAAGTCACCGCCATGCCCACGTCAACACCCTTGCGCAGTTGATTGTGGGCCGAGTCGTCATGGGTGTCGGGAACGGCATCAACACGTCGACAATTCCGACCTACCAAGGTAAGCCCGAACAAATGACATAGACGAAATCCAGGCACTAACACGGAGTACAGCCGAGTGCAGTAAAACATCCAACAGAGGACTGTTGATTTGCATTGAGGGTGGTGTCATCGCCTTTGGTACTTTGATCGCTTACTGGATCGACTACGGAGCTTCCTACGGTCCTGATGACCTTGTCTGGCGATTCCCCATTGCCTTCCAGGTCGTCTTTGCCATCTTCATCATCGTCCCCATGTTCTTCCTCCCCGAGTCGCCCAGATGGCTTCTGAGCCACCAGCGTGTCGACGATGCCGACCGCGTCATTGCGGCGATCCGCGGCTACGAGCTGACAAGCGAAGAGACCGTCCTCGAGCGCAATCTCATCATGGACTCCCTTCGCGCCGCTGGCGGGTTCGGCCAAAAGAGCACCCCGGTCAAGGCTTTGTTCACCGGCGGCAAGACGCAGCATTTCCGACGTATGCTCCTGGGCTCCAGCGCCCAGTTCATGCAGCAGATCGGTGGCTGCAACGCTGTCATCTACTACTTCCCCATTCTGTTTGAGGAGTCCATCGGCGAGGACCACAACATGAGTCTTCTCCTGGGCGGTGTCAACATGATCGTCTACTCTATCTTCGCCACAACCTCATGGTTTCTCATTGAACGGGTCGGCCGCAGACGTCTGTTTTTGATCGGTTCTATCGGACAGTGCCTCAGCATGGTCCTCACCTTTGCCTGTCTGATTCCCGACAATGAAATGACGGCCCGCGGCGCCGCCGTTGGCCTTTTCACCTACATCGCCTTCTTCGGCGCCACCTGGCTACCGCTGCCCTGGCTCTACCCGGCCGAAGTGAACCCGGTCAAGACTCGCGGAAAGGCCAACGCCGTCAGCACGTGCGTCAACTGGATGTTCAACTTCCTCATCGTCATGGTCACGCCCATCATGGTCCGCAACATCGGCTGGGGCACCTATCTCTTCTTCGCCTCGGTCAACGCCTGCTTCATCCCCGTCATCTACTTCTTCTACCCCGAGACAGCCCGCCGCTCGCTCGAAGAGATTGACATCATTTTCGCCAAGGGCCACGTCGAGAACATCTCGTACGTCAAGGCCGCCAAGGAGCTGCCGCATCTGCAGCCCTTGGAGATCCAGGAATACGCCAAGCAATACGGTCTCGTCGACAGGACTTCGGCCGAGGGTGGCGGCCGCGAGGCTCGCGACAACGAGGAGAAGCCCGCCATCAGTGGCGGCTCGTCCAACACGAGTAACGATGCGGTCATCAACGAGCGTGGTGCGGATGCTGGCCTCGGTGACGGTATCAACGCGTCTAGCCGGGCGGACCGGGACTAGATGTGGGAGGCAGTGGGAGAGGTTGAGGGTTGACGATTATGAGCTCTAGGATACAGGCCTGGGTAGCTAGGAGTGTTTGTTATTTTCATCGGAGAACTGTTGTAGGGTTCCTGTTGCGGTGCAACATTGGAAAGGGATGTGGGCGGCCTTGTGCATACGGTGCTTATCAAGGTAGAGCAGGATACCCCGGGATGGTTGATTTAGACATGGCCATAGATGGTTCATAGACGGAACTTTTTACTTCACCTCGGGACCTGACAAGCGTGAGTGGTTATGAGTGACAGATGTGCTGCAATAGCTCAACGCGGCTTTATTCCAATCAGTCCTGGGTCGATCGCGACTCATAGTAACGTGACAGGTTCCCTCGGATTTTCTAACATCACATATCGGAAGGATATACGCCCACTTGCCAGTTTCACCTTTACTATGCGCACTGGTGTGTGTGCTCCCTCAGAACCACCTAATTACACCCCACTTTATCAAGACTCTAGAATAGTCCAACTTGAAACGGCACTACGATCATGCTTATCTCCAGCCCAGCCAACCCAACAGCAAATTCTTGTGGCCGCATATTTGATAAAAGTCAATTCGGTAGTGCAGATGATGTGAAGCGCGGGGGCAAGCGGGTGATACAGGGAGTGCCCCCAGTCACAAGACGTGAGAGAGACCAAGGCAGTATATGTTGGAACCAACCCCCTATCCCTGGCCCTAGTTATGCTTAAAAGGATCTCATTACGAGAAGCCACACCAACATTGCCCAAAGCAGGCCTCAAACCTTTCAGTGAGGACGATTCAAAATTTGTCCGCGACCTTATACGTACAGTTGAACCCCTCCACAAGGACAAGTTCATCCACTTCTCCAAAAATAAGGGCCTACACCATAGCTAGAGGAACCTATTCGGGGGGGTAACTGGATCTCCCTGTAAGGCTCCAAAGAGCGAGTTGTACCCAAGGGGATCAGGTAGGTAGTCTACACGCCCACAGTCTCCAAGCGAAACCCAAACTCCATCTCCTCCACAGGCACCAACAAATCCTCCCTCACGCCGGCCCACACGCCGCCGTGCCCACCCCAGCAACCCTCCCATCCAGCCTCAACAGCGTGGCCTCCTCCTCGACCAAATCACACGGATGCTTCGCCGCCTGCACCACCCGATCCGCCACCCTCCCCACCCGGAAACTGAACCCGCCCTTCTCCCCCTCCTCCTCACCACCACAACCACCACCCCCTCCCTCACCACCAACCCTCCACACCCCACCATCCCCCTCCTTAACAACCCTCACCCCCGCCCCCTCACCCCCGCCTTCCTCCGCACGAACACTAACCCACCGCGTGCCCATGCGATTCCCGCCCTCCTGCGGCACCTCGTACTCCCCGCCCTGCAGCTCGCTCACGGCCCGAGGCCCCCACACTCCCATGCGCTGCGCGGCGCGCTTGTCCGGGTAGGATTCGCCCGGTCCGAGACCGTGCCAGCGCGCGGTGGTGAGGGTTGGGTGGAGGTGCAGGTTGAGCCCGGCGCGCGGGATGTGGGAGGGGGGGTGCGCGCCGGAGGGGGTTAGGTGGATGTGGATTGTGAGAGTCGGGCTGTTGTTGGAGCGGGAGGGAGGGTGGATGGTGTAGGTGGTGGTGGCGAGGATGCCCCAGTCGAGGACGGGCGGGGTGTGGAAGGTGGTGAAGGTGATGGTGGCGGAGGGGTTGGTCGGGGTGGGCGGGGTGATGGTGGTGGCGCGGAGTTGGGTGGTGAGGGCGTCGACGCCGAAGCGCTGCCAGTAGGGGAGGGAGGAGGACATGTCGTTGTCGGTGGGGGGCCGCCAGAAAGAGGGGGTGATGGCTGCGCCGGTGGTGGGGTCGGGAAGGAGGAGGGTGGTGTTGTTTGCTGTCCAATGGGTCAGGTGGCCGAGGGCTTGGTCGAAGGTGAAGGTGAAGCTGTCACCTGCGACAGTGATGGTGGTGCTGGCGGTGGTTTTGAGGTCGAGGTGTCGAGCTACGCTGAGGGCTTTGGACGGGCTGGGGGTCTTGGTTGCTTGCAGGCGGTGTTGGAACCAGGCTACCTCGTGGCCGACGCTGGCCCATCGTGTCTCGGTCTTGAGAGTGAAGAACACCGACAGGTATACCTCCGCGCCTGCCTCACACTGGAAGCGGTGTGCTGCGCTTGGGAGGGGGACTTTTGCGCTTGAGCCTGGCTTGATCACTGGTAGTTCTAACGCACCGGCGGCTAACAGGGTTGTGCTGCACTCGTGTTAGTGGTTGTTTTCTGGTACGGATCAGGAGTCCTCACCTCTCGGCAAACTGCTCCACTTTGTAAGTAGGAGCGAGGTGCTCAAGCCCGACAAATTGGTAGAGGTTTGAGATGATAAGTTCGTCGCCCTCGACGGCCACCTTGACGGGTTCGATGACCTTCTTGAGCTCGATCAAGCCAGGAGTCGGTTCGTGCGTACTGTGCAGTAAGCCATCCATCACAAAGGTGCCGTCGTTGGGCACATCCCCAAAGTCCCCACCGTAGGCGTAGTATGATTTGCCATCAGGGTCCTCCTTCCACAGGCCGTGGTTTGCCCACTCCCAGATAAAGCCTCCCTGCAACCGCGGGTAGGTACGGAAGGCTTCCTCGTAGTCCTCCAACCAGCCCGGCCCGTTCCCCATTGCATGTGCATATTCACAAAGAACCACAGGTTTGTCGAAGGTCCCGTCGGGCCTGACGCCTTCAGTCTTTGCATGCTTGATCAGTGTGTCGACAGACGGATACATGTACGAATACATGTCGGCGGTTTCGGCATCCGCGTCTCCCTCGTAGTGCACCAGCCGTCCGGGGTCAACCTTTTTGGCGTAGTCGTACATGGCCTTGTGGTTCTGGCCGTAAAAAGCTTCATTTCCTAGACTCCAGCACACGATAGAGGCGTGGTTTTTGTCACGGTGCACCATTTGCTCCATCCGATCGACGTACGCGGCCTGCCAGGATGGGTTGTCGCTGGTGTACTTTGCAGCCTTCGGAAACGTGAGCTTCTTCCGCTCGCCGTAGTCCATCTCCTCGGGGATGTTTTGGGGCCGGGCGACGGCGTCGTAGAATCCATGGCACTCGAGATCTGCCTCATCCATCACCCACAAGCCGAGCTCGTCGGCAATGTCAAACAGCCTTGGGTCGCTGGGGTAGTGGCTGCAGCGGAGGGCGTTGATGTTGTGCGTTTTCATGAGAAGCAGGTCCTTCCGGATGAAGTCCAGGGGGACAGCGCGCCCGAAACGGGGGTGGTGATCGTGTCTGTTGACACCGTGAAGTTGGATGGGCTGGCCATTGACGCACATCAGGCCGTTCTTTAACTCCACTTTGCGGAACCCTATGTTTTGACGCACCGTATGCGTTTTAGAGGGTGTTTTGATGGACAACTCGACCGAGTAGAGATACGGCGTCTCGGCGGTCCATTTGGCCGGGTCCTTGATAGGGATGCTGAGATGGATCTGGCCGCCGCTGGTCACATCCTGTTGTGCTTCGAGAACCGCGTCGCCTCCGTTTCGGGGCAGCTCCCGAATTGTCACAGTGAGCGTGGCGGCTTCCGAGGTTACAATGTCAAGGGTAGCGTTGAGCGTTGCGTCCTTGTATTCGCCGTCGAGGTCGGTGCGGAGAAACCAGTCCTCGATGCGGGTTTCTGATGGCATGCATATCAAGTGCACGTCGCGATAGATGCCTGATCAAGGTATTAACAACCCCCTGGCCGACAAATGCGGCGCTTGGCAAGACGAACCGGAAAGCCACCACTGGTCCTGATCCTCGATGTAGGAGCCATCGGACCATTGGTACACCCTCACAACGACTTCGTTGAGCTGGTCTTTGGTCACGGCAAAATCGGTCACGTCAAATTCGTGAGCGTTTCTAGACCCTTGCACATACCCGGCCAATATTCCATTGACCCAGACGTGAAAGGCGCTGTCAACGCCATCGAAGCGCAGCCGGAGTTGCGAGTGGTCGTCCCAGTCAGAGGGCACATGGAAGGCTCGCCGGTAGGTTCCGGTCGGATTGTCGGTAGGAACATGGGGAGGACAGACCGGAATCGGGTACTGAACGTTGGTGTAGTGAGGGATACCGTGCCCCTGAAGTTGCCAGTGACCGGGGACTTGGATGGTCGTCCACTGCTCGTCAGGAGGAGAGGTCGGCTCCGGAGCCTTCAGCGGAGTCGGTGCGTAGTGGAAATCCCAGCGGCCGTTGAGGGCGAGAGCTGTCTCCGGGATGTAATATGATCTCGGAGGGAGACAGTTTCGCCGGAAGACAGTTTCGTTAGTGTAGTCTGGCGTCCCCTTCTTCTCCTCCTTGGTGATGCCATTGGAAATTCTCATCTTGACGTAGTTCTTGTCGGCAGAATTGAGTTCAAAATGATGGGTAGATAAAGAACGAGGGCCATGGGCTGGTCAGCACTTGTTTGATGTCCTGATGTAAATAAAAACATTCCGTCATGGTCTGAATCATGGGAGGGGGGTTCAGCGGCTCCAACGGCAAACAACACGGGCCGGTCATAGGTCCCGTTTCGGCTCTCGTATGCGGGGAAGGGGGGGGGAGCGGGGTGAGCCGTTGGCTCTTGGGGAAGCTCAAACGAGCTCAAACGGGTTCTGCCCGGCAAATGATGCATCGTGCAGGAACCCCTCACGAGATTTACACCATAAGGTTGTCGAGATGGTCAAAGAGGGAGCTGTAAAGTGGTATTAGTGGATCTAGCATCTGGAGATCCTGAACGGTAAATGTGGTATCCAATTATAATGATATGGCGATCTGATAAAGTGATCCCAATATCCCGCCAATCGGTTGCGGTCTACAAAGTGAAGCTGCAGTGTTTGATGAGTGACCTTGGCCTCGGGTGATTTTCCGTCTTTTTGAAACTTACGCCAAGCTGGTTAGTACATACATGTATCGTAAGCGGAAGAGAGACGTAAGAAACAAACGCCTTCGTACTTCAGGTACCTAACGAGGGTTGTGCTGGGAAGCGTTCTAGTTGCTGGGTCTCTCAACGAAATACAACTTTTCTTATTAACAATTGTTGATGCCCCAAAACCATACTAGGACAACGTCATCCCCATGTCCAGACAAGGCTTAAAGGGTGCATATTTTCTTTAGCGCAATCTCGGGCAAGCAACAACCGAAGCTATGAAACCTTTCCAGTGACATCAACCACTCACATGCGGTGACACAGACCGCCTCCTTGAATCCCGCCCCAATCAATGGAAGGCTTCGCCCATCACAGTAGTTGTTTGGTGCCCCGTACCGGCAATATCACCCGACCGCACGCTGGACCAGAAAGGGAAGGTGTGAAGATGCCAACCACTCCCCGAACCCGTACCACGGCGCGGGGAGTCAAATGCACACACCAATACGCCGAAGCGAGGCATTCCATCATGGATCCCCATGGGGAGAGAAATCTAGGCCCTGCAGCTGGTACATGTGGCATTTGATTGAGGGGTAAACACCCCAAGTTAGGTACTGATAATAAATACTCTGGCACGGGGCTGAAAGCTTGAAGTTGAAGCTATCCGCATTTCTCTGTTTTTTGTACCGACGCCGTCGTCATGGATTCCAATCAGGAGAAGGAGACCGCGGTCGGGGCCGAGCACGCTGACCATGCACTCGACAAAAACGACGTGACTGTCCAACTCGCTCACGATGCCGACGACACTGTGTACTCACCGTGGTCGCTGCCGATGCTCCGCCTTTATCTCGTCTTGTCGCTAAGCTATCTCTGCGGGTGTCTCAACGGTTATGACGGCAGTTTGATGGGCGGCCTGAATGTTCGCCTCCCGCTTTCTCTCCCCTCGCCTCTCTCAACCACCGCCCAGTTGGCCCTCGAGTCTACTTATACTGACTACGTCTAGGGGATGCGGTCATACCAACAGTACTTTGGCATGTAAGGACTCATTGAAACGGAATTAGCAGAGAACAAGACGGTTGCTAACGGGGAGGTACGCAGGTCCACAGCTGGGTCAGCCACTGGGCTGGTCTTCGCCATGTACAACATCGGCTCGGTGGCCGCCGTCTTCTTCACGGGGCCGGTCAACGACTACTTTGGCCGGCGATGGGGAATGTTCGTCGGCGCCTTGATCGTAATCATTGGGACATGCGTCCAGGCGCCTAGTACCACCAACGGCCAGTTCCTGGGCGGCCGGTTTGTACTCGGCTTCGGGGTCAGCTTCTGCTGCGTATCCGCCCCGTGTTACGTCTCCGAGATGGCTCATCCCAAGTGGCGTGGCACGCTGACGGGGCTGTACAACTGCACGTGGTATATTGGGTCGATTACTGCTTCTTGGGTCGTTTATGGGTGCGCATTTATCGACAACCTGGACGCCTGGCGCATCCCTATTTGGTGCCAGATGGTAACGTCGGGCATCGTCTGTCTGGGCGTATTTTGGCTACCCGAGAGCCCTCGATGGCTCATGGCTCATGACAGGCACGATGAAGCCGCCAAGGTACTGACGACATACCACGGCGAAGGCCGGGCTGATCATCCGATGGTCCATCTGCAAATGCGGGAGATGATGAACCAGATCTCCACCGAGGCGTCTGACAAGAAGTGGTACGACTACCACGAGCTCTGGAACACCCACTCCGCGCGCCGACGCCTCATCTGCGTCATCGGCATGGCCGTGTTCGGCCAGATCAGCGGGAACAGTCTTTCCTCATACTACATGGTCGCGATGCTGCAATCAGCCGGAATCACCGAACAGCACAAAGTCCTCGCTCTCAACGGCATCAACCCCGCCCTCTCCTTCCTCGGCGCCATCCTCGGCGCGCGCATGACCGACGTGGTCGGCCGTCGCCCGCTGCTGCTCTACACCATCGTGTTCGCGTCCGTCTGCTTTGCCATCATCACCGGCACCAGCAAGATGGCGACCGACGACGTGACCCAGACAGCGGCCGCCAACACCACTATCGCCTTCATCTTCATCTTCGGCATTGTCTTCTCGTTTGGCTGGACCCCGCTGCAGAGCATGTACATCGCCGAGACCTTGCCCACCGCCACCCGCGCCAAGGGCACTGCCGTCGGCAACTTTGCGTCCTCGGTGGCTTCTACTATCTTGCAGTATGCGTCGGGCCCGGCGTTTGAGAAAATTGGGTACTACTTCTACTTGGTCTTCGTCTTTTGGGACTTGCTGGAAGGTGTCTTCATCTACTTCTACTTCCCCGAGACTAAAGAACGGACGCTCGAAGAGTTACAAGAAGTATTTGCGGCGCCGAACCCCGTCAAGAAGAGTCTGGAGAAGAGGAGCGCGCTGACTGTTTTGAATACGGTGGGGGGGCAGAATGAGAAGCTGGCTGATGTAGCTTGAATGGCAAGCAAGCAGAAAAGGGGAAGTCGCATTTTGTTCATTTACTTGGGGTTAGGGTTCCAGTAGATGGTAGCTCGCATGCCTCTCGTTTATGCATGAAAAATGATCATCTACGATTGGATTAAAGCTTCGGTCATCTCCCCTTCTGCTTTATCATCATTCGGCCACCGGGCGAAGAAGGTGTCTGCCCGGTACGTGGGGTATCACTACGCTCCTGAATCACTCCCTCACCCCTGGCCAGGATATTGTTTAGTTGTGATCAAACAAGAAAGATCAGTGAAAAAGTAGAAATAGCACTACACTAAACATTCATACAGCAACCCCTTAGTTGAAGGCACCATCACCCACATATACACGCCCAACCCGTCCGTTGCTGACCATGCTACAACTGGGAGTATTCCACTCTCGTACTGGGTGCCTTCGTTCTTCCGAAGACCTGGTGCTACCATTGCGAAAGCTGCCTATCCGACTAAGTGTGACTGATCGACGCGCTCGACGCATCGCGCGAAAACTAGAGCGCGTTTGATGTGCTTTCATGTTCCCATTGTCCTTCTAGAGCTGGAAGTTGCCCTAAACTGATTGTTGCCGCAATTCTTCTTGTCCTTTCGGCTCCTTCCTGCTGGTGGTTACGGGATAAATTGAACCCTCTCCCCTCTTAACCAGCAGCCCAATCAATTTTAGTATAGACAATTCCAAATTCTCCAATGGATTTGTATTGTACCTTCAAGAAACCTAAAACTGGAGGAAGGTGTGGACGGAGCCAAGACCCCCCTGTCCCGTTCGTCTCTTTAACAGAGTGGTTAAAATCCGCCCACCTCTACGAGGCGTTTCCCCTGCCAGAGCCACCACAACAGACTACAGCATCCCGGATTTTGTGATGGAGGAACCCATCCTCGTCATGACCCCCCCCGTCTCATCCCTCTTTGGGTTCCGTCCTTCCCTGTTTCTTTCGAGGTTCGATGACGCCGGATTTTTGCGAGCCTAGTATCAATGTGGGGATGCCCCCCACGTACGGATATCAACCTGGCGACAACCAACCAGCCCGACCGGCGCTCCCTGTATGTTATAATACCAATTTGGAATTACTTTACCGCCAGGACGAGTGGGAAGAGAAGCGATCCCATACAACCAGGGATGTGACCGACGTGACCAGAAAGATACGGATCCCTTGCTCCTGGATTCCATCTCCCCTGGTGGGGAAGCAACTTGACTGAGAACGCTCGGCCGCAAAACTGGACTCCCAATACAATACATCCACCTCCCCGGAAGCAAAGAACGAGTGTGATCCTAGATGCCCATGACTACGAGCACACCAACAGGCAGTACTTTGTGGTTGTACCTACTGGGATCTTTTCTGACCCAGACGAGCGTCTTGCCCTGCTGAACAAGTCGAAGATTGCTGGTACCGGTGGAAGCCTTCATCACGAAGCCCAGTAGAGCGGTGCAACTAGCGACACGCAGATGTTTGACAATCGGGACCACGATCAGGATGATGGGGGGTGTCACAGACTGGATTTGGCCGGCTGGTTGCTGTAGGACCCTTGCCGGCGGGGACTGCTGCAGCTTTCGAGTCGGGTTTTTTTGGGGACCTGTTTACATCAGGTGGCAGCAGCAGAACACTGCCCGCACTAGATGGGGCCTAGAACATGGTTTTACTCTTGAAGTGGAAATATTGGAACTAAAACCAGCAGAGGGTGGTAGTCGAGTATATATTTAAGAACCAGGGCCTTTATTCCAACTACATTATCCAAGTCGAACTTGGTAGCTTGGGGGTGAGGGATTTCGTATATCAAGAAAAAGAAAACAATAAATAAAGAGCGGTTTCCGGATCGTAGCCGCTGGTCCCCACGGAGTGGATCACATAAGTTCTTCCCTTCAGATGGCCTAAGAAAAAGTAGAAGAAAAGAATGGGTAAAGTCTAAAGAAATGAGAGAGAAGAAAAGAAAGAAAGAAATACGCAAAAAGACAAAATAAGAAAAATAAGAAAAAGGTGAAAGAAAAAGAAATATACAAGTGGAATGCTGAACGATGGAGTCGGGGTGTGGTCTCCATCTCACTGTCCCAAGGCCCTACCCAGGGCTTGCGCCCGAGGTCTTTATCCACACGCCAAAAAGGGTGGCTCAACGGCACGTCCATTATTGTCCTCCGAATTCCCTCCCAGGAATCTGGTGTGAAGTTTCGCATCGCGAGGTTGGTAGCCTTACTATCAATCGTGATAGTGCAGCGGGCAAAGTCGAGGCCGTCAACGGGGTCAAAGTTTCCGCTTTTCAGACCAAACAACATTGCAATTCCGTGGCCCTTGGCCTTGCAAAGCGACGCTTTGATGATACTGCCAATCCATAGGATGACTGGAAGACCCCATCGATCCAGGAGGTGGAACGAAATCTCCTCGGGCCCCGCTGTCGGCCGCTGGTGCTTCACTCTCTGGATCTTTTGGCAAATATGATGTCCCCACCAAAAGATGAGCCGGAACGGGTCCATGTCAGCCTCGCCGTGCCCAGCTGCCTCTGCATGCTTGTTGCAGTGCTTCCGCATGACGTACAGCATGTACTTGGCGACATGGTGGACATGAGTCCATGTCCACCATCCCTGTGCTTGAGGTCGAGACAAAACATGATAAGGGTAAAATACCCTGTCTTTTGATGATGGGTCTGGCAGGGTGCAGTAGTCGTCAAACTCTTCTGAGGTCAAGCCGTACTACTGTTTTGGCGATGTTCAAGAGTGCCCGGTAAGTGGTCTTCCACCAGTCGATAGCGGATCCTGCAACTCTGGCGGGAATACCCTGAAAGAGACGCGCAAATGTATACCTAGCTACCAAGTTTATCTTGGATAGCTGGACCAAAGGTCCCGGTCCTCATATGCTCAAGCACTTCCCTACGCTTGTCTTGGTCCCAACTTTCCCACTCTTCGACCTGACGCTTGTGTGGTAGGTTGCAGTGGAAGAGGCTGTCCATGATAGACACATTCAGCAGTGCATTGTACGTCCAAGTCCACATAGCCTTTCGAAGTTGGAAACTCGGTTCCTGGTAGATTCGTAGGTATTGGCCGAGGAGCGGGAGGACAATGATGGACTGCTTCTTTTGACCCAGTTAAGAGCCCACGTGGTGTGCAGACGCTGGGTGGTGAATGTAGAAGCTATCTTCCTTGACGACGGTGAAGGGGTAGATAAACTCGATCGTGAATACCAAAGGCCCTGGCGCCCAAGACATGTTGCTGTCGGTATAATCGAACACCACAATCCTACTGTCGTCTGTATCGGCGATGAGATGGCGAACAAGATCCACTCGCAATTGTTCCTTTAGAACTTCAAGAACTTGTTTGTTGGGATGAAGCTTTGAGTCCGTGAGATCCAGATTTCCGAAACTCGCCGTAGTACCTTCGACTCGGCGATTTTCATGGGTGCCGTTTTGACGAATTGACTGTCTTTCCGTGGTTGGGGCCCGACTCTGGTAAACCCATTCTGGTCAACAATACTGGGAGCTGCGGTGACACTTGTGGCTATGGTCTGGTCTAGCGGCGGTGATGCTTCGTCCTCGTCGTCGGATGCAAGAGGCTCAAACTCAAAATCGGACCAGGTATCATCCTCCTTCGTATCGTCTTCATCATCGTCCAACGCGTCCTCGTCCTCATCGGATTCCAATGCTGGGGGCCTGAGTGGTTTTGCTCTGGAGGCCGGCAACGCGCGAGGGCCCTTGTCGGGGGGTACCCCTGATTGACGGAGAGCGCCGCTTGGGGTGGGCGGGCATCGTCATCTAAAGCAGCTTCAGCTGGTGCTCGAAAAGGGGTAAACAGGTATCCCAACCCTCCTCATCTGAAATTTGGTCCGGATTCTGGGTCATTCTCACAGACGCTCTTACAGGCACAGCGGTAAAACCCTGATCCAGGGGCTGGTACATCAGGATGGTTGCCTTCTCAGCGGCAACGGCCGCAGCCCTTCGCGGGCGGGCGGTCTTTGCCCGGACATCAACATCAAGTTCTATATTAGTTACAAGGCGGTCGGCTCACTCTTGTGCATCAAGATAGCAGCATTAGGCACCCCGAACAGAGACACAGAAACGGGCAAGAGCGATGTAGCGTGCTTGCCATGGTCCGCCAGCGTTGTACCGCCTAGTTGACATATGTCCCCCTCCCCATGGTTGTGCTGGTTCTCAGCGACTGAGACAACACAAGTCTCAGTCGGCCTGCCACAAAGTATGTATAATGCTGGAGGGTGGGTGCGTGGAGCGTAAGGGTTAGGTGGCCTCACAGGTCCCAACGATATACACGAAGCCCTCTCTCGTCAGACTGGCATCTTACCGGCCAAATGAATGCCAGAGTTGCGACATATGTGCTAATGGACGGTACCAATCTACAAACACCGATGGCAGCTCGCCGAGATACTTAAAACCTCTAGTAGCCACTCAACTTCTGTTCTAGTCGCTTTTCTTGACGTTGCTCTCATATGGTCTTTCGTGTATAAGGTACCTAGTTAAGGTACGGGTACCTCGGTAATTTGTTTTATTTTTTTGTGGAGCAGTTGGCCACAAAGTTGGTCTAGAGAGATCAGGTCGTCTATCACAGAGAGCTCTGCGGAAAACTCCACGGTGCGATAATTAACTGAGCGGAGGTGCTCGGGTCTGCGTTGCGGCGAGGGTTGTTGCCCGAGGCCCCGAGGTGGACCATGGATGGTCAGTGATCACGGCCATCGCTCCAAATACCACCGCACCACCGAAAGCTCCTCCCAGACCCCGCCTTGGGCAACCCACAATGTTCTCCACCAGCGGTCCCATCCGCTCCGAAGCTTTCTGGGGTTTAGTGGAGTTGCCGCTCAGGCGGTACTTTGTGTGTGGGCCGAGGGTTTCATGTTGTATCCGTCAACCGTAAAAGTGACACTCGAACGGCCCGCCCGCCAAGGTGACATTGGAGCTTCACATCAGTGATGGACTCGATCTTACATAGGAAAATGCTGGTGGGATCAGTTCATACGCAACATTCTGTCAACGACAGAGAACGCAAACACAACCGAGCAGTCACGGCAACGCGACAGTCAACGGACAACTTCGGTTAATTAGTGGTATTAACTACCCCAGTCCCCACGCTCACCGACTCCAAACAAACAGCCAACCCCTGGACAACGACCAGGATGTACAACTTCAAACAGACCAGATCATAGCAGGGACAGCCCTTAAGCAACAATCTTCTCGGCGACCTTGCCGTCCTCGGTGAGGATGACCTTGTCGACAGTGAGCGAAGCCTTGACGGGGTTGGGCTGGTTGTAGACCCATTCGAGCTGCTCGATGGTACGGCCCTGGGACTCGACACTGTAGGAGGATTATCGTTAGCAAAAGAACTGAAACAATGCAGGTGAAAGACGCAGAGAATGGAAACATACCCAAACAAGAACCACGCAATCGCCTCGATGACGTCCCAGGCAACAAACACAAAGATGTACTTGTAACCAATCCGCTCGAGGGCAATGGGGCCGGCAAACAGGTTGATGAAGCCCATGCCGTTGACGATGAAGGCAGACAAAGCAAGACCCTTGGCACGAGTAGTAGTCTCGAGGGCCTCGGTGGGGATGGCGCCCTGCAGCGGGGTGGTAGTGAAGGAGAAGATGATGTTGAAGAGGAAGTACGACGCGAGCGCGCCCTGGCCGTAAGAGATGTCGATCTTGCCGGCGGCCGTCTGCTGATCGAGCACGGCCGACAGACCCGAGTTGGTGGCCAGTGCGACGGCGCACATGAAGGTGCCGATGACGAGCACCTTGCGGCGGGGCATCTTGTCGGTCAGGCACACGGCCGTCAGGGCACCAATGGCGGACAGGACCTGGTTGAGGATGTTGTAGCCGAGCTGCTGGGGAACGCTGGTAACGCCGAGGTTCTTGAAGATGGTGGTGTTGAAGTAGCCGAGACCGTTGCCGGAGAACTGGCCGAAGATGGAGATCATGAGCACCTGGGCGATGCGCCAGCGGCCGCTGTGCGTCATGAGGAAGGGACGGTAATCCCACCAGGTCTTGTCCACACCGTCCTGGACGATACCCTCCCTCATCTCCTCGTACTCAAGGCGAACAAGACGCGAGTTGGGGTCACCGTTGCCGTGGTACTTGATAAGGAATGCCAGAGCCTCTTCTTCCTTGCCGTTGGCGACGAGGAAACGAGGAGACTCGGGGATGAAGAAGACGGAAGCCATGACGATGAGGCAGGCAAAGGACTGCAAAATCAGGGGCACCCGCCACGAGTAGTCGTTCTCCATGTAGTTGCAGCCGAAGGTGACGATGGCAGCCGGGATGGCACCGCCGAACCAGCCGCAGTTGTAGAAGCCCGTGCAACGACCGCGCCAGTGAGGCGGAGAGATCTCGATGGCGTACGCCGGGGCAGCGACTGTCATGACCGCGATACCGAGGCCAAGAATAAAACGACCCACGACGATCTGGGGGAGGTGTGACGAGGTTGAAATAATGACCATGCCGATGTTGATAATAACACCACCCGCGAACATAGCCTTCCGGCGACCGAACTTGTCAGAGAGGGTAGCGGCGAACGGAGCGCCGACCATGGCACCACTACAATGCACGGTTAGGTCAGCTTACTGGCCCTACTATCCGAGCTTCTTGGACGCGCCACGGCGCGGCAGAGACGTACACGACATAGAGCGAGAAGATGACGGCAGCACCGGTTCCTACGTCCTTGACGCCAAACTGCTCTTGGAAGGGCTTCATGGCAATGATGGACGTCATGAGAGACCCATCGTATCCGTTGGCACAAGCGCTGTGATTGAATTAGTCAACTATCCGAGCCACATGAGTGTGTAGGAGAAGCATACCAGCAAAAGGCAATGAAGATGGAGACTGTAGCATCGTGGTTAGTTACTTTCTTTGTCATCTCTCCCCTTTTTTCCTCGTTTGACGCGTCAATCATGGTGTTTTTGCTCACAGTAAAGATGCAGAGACGTCCTGCTCCAGGGGTTGATGTTGGCCTCCTGAATGGCAGCGAAGAGCTCGGCCTACGGTTGTCAGCAAATTGATTCCAGGTCAATTGAGACACAGCTTGGCAACACTCAAAACTTACATTGTGCACCGTCTTCTCCTTGCCCTGCACCTTAGGCACATGGCTAACCGGGACAGCAGCGGATGCTATCTCAGGAACAGCCGCATGCTTCTCGCTGCTGATCTGATCCGACCCGTGGGACGACATCTTCGCGGTGGCTCTTGGAGAGAATGGCCGGTGTGAAGATGGAGAGTGGTGTCGGGAACGAGATCAGCACAACCTTGTGGCATCGTGATACATATACACGGTCACAGCACAGCTTTGATGGTTGAGAACCCTGCATGCAGTGGAAATGGAAGCTTCCCAATGGAGTGCCCCAGTTACCCGATCCAGTCACGGAGAACCTCGCTCCGTAGTCCAAAAGCGGTAGCGAGGAGCGTGTACCGCCCGGGCAGGCTTGTGATTGAACAGAAATTCTCCGATCGAATATGGGGACACGGTTTCTCCGCAACAACTCGCTGGTACCGTTTGAGAGCAGGATTGTATTTCGCCGGGCTGAACGCCGTGTGCGACGGGTCTGCGGGCACGATCCCAAGGACGCAAATACGCAGTGTTTGACGGACACCGGGCCTGCGTTCCTGGGGACTGGTTAGCGCGTCGCGCCACGCCCAGACAAACTGACAGCCGAAGATGGGGAGGCTTGAGCTGAGACGCCGGGGCAGGTTGCAGGGCTTCAACGGTTTTCCACTGCACGCCCAGAACAGCCTTCCCCAGAACAGCTTTCCCCGAGCCCATAGATGCAATCTCGGGGAGACGAACGCCGGTGGGTGCAAAAACCAGCGCTCGACCGGAGCCCATCTTTGCTCTGCAGCTCACCCCTCACATCAACGGCCCAATTGCGCGCCATCGCTCCCGCTACACGGCGTGGTCTAGCCCCTGAAGGATCCAGTGGGCCGGGGTTACCTTTGCTGATCCTGGGGCACCCGCGCATCTTCGCGAGCCGTCTGCACGTTTTCTGGTTGCATGTCGCCTCCGCTAGTTTGCGGTCATCCCCTGTTCTATGGCGAAACTGCAGATCCGCCAGCACGATCGAAGAGTCAGCTCCGGCAAGGGCCCGGAACAGTTGGTCTGTTATTCCGTCAAGCCTTGACCAACGCACATCACATGTGCCTGCCGGCATCGAGATGGACCCCTCTGAATGGTCGTTGTTCGAAGTACCCGAACCTTTCCTTCTCGAACCCTCGGGAGATCGAATATGCGTCCCAATCTAGCGAAGTACGTACATGGACCGTTGCCGCGGGCCTTGGCCGGCGGCAATCACTGGCGTTCAGGTCCGTCACCCTTACCCCTGGCAAGGACGGTTTGTTTGCCCAGCAGAGAAGGAGAAGCAAGTCCACGATCCACCAACTGGTTTTTTTTGTCTTCACCCCAACCGATAAATCCTTCTCTCGGTAGCAAACGACTAAGTGGATCACATGCATCGTTTGCTCTCGTCAAACGGTGGAGAGGCTCGCGCTTGCTGTTACCTTTTCGAGCACGCGTTTTCCAGTCCTGCATTGAACGGCCCCCGTGGTGGCGCGCTTCCAGGGCCCTTCGACAGCCAAGACGGATGCCGCCGCCGCCTGGCCCCGAGGATGCAGGCTTGGTGGTCCCTGCGCGAGGGTTGGGTTCTTTGTCAACCCAGCGAGGCCCCAGGAAACCCATCGCCCAGCATTCCGGAGACTGCTTGTGTGTCCGGCGAGGTCGAGCCGCCCTAGCGAGATTGTGGCACACCACGTACAGCGGCCTGCATACTAGTCTTGTTTGGGACCTGCTTCGGAGTTGCCATTGGGTTTTTGCAAGGGGCCGCGGCCCGCTCCAGTGTGTCGTCGCTGTGGTTGAGTGAGTCCAGGCCGTCGAGAGTGGCTCAACCGGCGCATTCTAGGTCTGATGCAGGTAAGATGAACCCTTCGAGGGCCGTATTATGGGGCGAAGGACCTTCATCTCTCAAGAGACTTCAGCAAGTCACGATCGGGAGGCGAACCTCAACTGAGCTATTGAGCTCGGTTAATTTTCAAGTGACGTAGAGTTCCCTAGGCAAACTCCAAGCTTGTAAAAGTCCCCTGTCGAACACATTCATCTGCCAAAACGTGCTAGTACGCTACCTTGGTACCTACCTAGTAATCTAGATCGAGGAGAGCATCCCACTGAATCCTAAACCGACATCAATCGTGCTGCTGACGTCTTCTAATCTACCTCGAGCGGCAATGAGTGAGAGTTCGAAGTTCTTGTCTTTTCCCATACTTATCGTACGATGGCCGAGGAGCACCGAGTACGCCGTGTCGTGGTCAAAGCATGTTGCCGTTCAAGCAAACGGGGTGAGTTGTAATGGGACATGCCAGGTAAAGGCGATCTGTGATCTTGCAGATGGGGGTGTGGTACCTTGAAGTCCATCTGAGCAAAAGCAAAACCCCATGCAACGGCATTCAAGGCCGGAGACCGGGAGGTTAGAAGGAGCTACCACTGGGGGGTGCTGAGAAGATGAAGTGCCCGACCAAATGATAGTTCCACATGCCCCTGAGCATCTTCGAGACGCAAAGATTTAACTCGGCGCCCGATCCCACTGTCAACCTACTGGCATACGAGGCATGTACATACCACCACACCAACAGCCCGGCGCCTCGCTTACTGCCGCTCTGCCTGCACGTCTTATCTCTTTCTGACCCAACCCAATGTGCCCGATGACACCGTGACGTGCATAATGGTCCGTGCCTGCAGTTGTTTTCTTGGCTCATCTCTTAAATACTAAGGTGAACCGTAGTTGGGAAAGCCAGGTTAGGGGGAAGCCAATTGCTGATATTCGGGCGGAGATACCGGGGGAAAAGTAACACATTCCAAGCATCTCTTGCCCAGTGTCATCACCAAGTGCCTCTGCAACCTCAGCATTGAAAGGCACCACCTCACAACGCCAATGATAGTAACTCTAATGTCCCCATCGTACGACAATAAGGCAGACAGAACGCGGGAGGGGCGTCAATCGGCGTGGAAACCCAGTCCATGACGAGAACGGGAAAAAAAGCACTATCGGGGTGGAAGGCGGCCCGCCTTTCCTTGGGCGAGGAAGGAAAGTACTTCGTACTCGATGGGGCAAAGGTGTGCTTCCAGAAGGAGCCCCACTAATAGGGTGGATGAAATGAAATACTGGGCCGCCTCTCGTATCCGGACCTTGATGCTTTGACGCTGGCGCTTACATGTTTGAAAGGCATGGTCCCTCGACGTCCAATTGTATTTTATTTGCCTTATTTCTTCCGAGCCAACTGCGTTGACAAGTTAATTCATCCAGGAACGATATGAGGCCCCAATCGGCTTTGAAGAATCATCATCTCCATTTCCAATAAGGGACTGACGACGGGGTCACTATCCGAGCCAGAATCGCTACGTAGAGTCGCCGACCATACGAGTTGGACGAACGCTGTTGTCCACGTCGGCGCCCATTGTCAAGTCAGCCTTAGTAGCTTGGTCAAAAGGCTGGGGAACCTGGATTTCTCGGCTCAGGTAGGGAAGGATCTCCAGGCCCTCCATGTCTTCCATCACTGACGGGCAGCAGAAAGCAGAAAGCATGCCTCGCCGTTCAATGTTCTTGAAGCGAGAGCGAAATGCAATTCTGGGCACGTCTATTGGCCCTTGGGCGATGAATTGGGTAGCGGTTTTGTTTATTCGGGCTCTCGATGTCTTTGTGCTGCTGACAGTTGCTACCCGATGTCTTTAAAACAAGGCTAAAGTGCAATTCTGGTTCCGTCTATTGGCTCTCATGGGCCAAGCTTCACGCACCGCGAAGTCTCGAAATGCTGGAACTGAGCACTTTCTCCTAGAATGGCAAGGCTCTGGTAAGAAAGATGTTTAACACTTTAGCAGTGCTATCTTCTGTCGTCAAGTATAAGTAGTTCCTATATCAAAAGCTCATACCAAACACGCAACACAATGGCTGACACGCTCAACACTCCAGCGGAACTGGTCAACACCTGAACCATCACCAAGGATTTGAACGTAAGAGACCGCCATTTCCGGTTGCAATAGACTACCCATATGGGCGATACGTGACATATGCTGATAGATCCAACAGAACGTCATCCTTGGAATTGTGTTGCGCGGTTCCTGCGACAGTTGCAAGAAAAAGAACTGCCAATGCACTTGCAAGAAGTAATGCAATAGACGCACCTGCCGTCCCGTTGCTCGCGGTGATATTGCGATTTGTTTGATGTCTACGTACGAACTGTGTTCAGCGCCTCTTAAGTATGGCGGTCGGAAGATTGTCTGAACCGATGTTGCTGGGAAACATGGTGACAGGCACCGGGAGGTCCCTACTAGGTTAATGGATAGGGACCAATCTTGATATCAGATGGGAGCATGTGTGTGAAGTTCCACTGTTGCCAGCTTGCGAGCTAGCTCTATGAACGGCGGTTGGGAAAACATCATACATCACCCACCTATTGCTTCTCAAACCCGCACCAAACCGCCTGCCTCTTCTCCAAGAACGCATCCATCCCCTCCTTTGCATCCTCACTCCTTGCATGCAACGCCATAACCCTCCCCGCCCACTCAACCGCATCCATATACCCATCCCCACCACTCCCTTCAACTACAGCCCCATCCGGCCCAACATAATCCCCTCCATTCAACCCCGCCTGCGTCCAAAACGCCCACTTCCCCATCGCGCTCTGCTGCGGCGACATGCCCACCAACCTCTCCACCGTCCTCGCCACCTCCCGATCCAGCGCCCTCACCCTCCCCTCCTGTTCCCCATCCTCCCCCTCCAGCCCCCCCTCCGAGTCCACAACCCTGACCACATCCCCCACCTCCCCCGCCTTCACCTCCTCCGCCATTGCCAACATCCACAACCCCCTCCCCACCCCCAGCCTTCTCCCCACCGCCGTCACCGGACTCGAGCACGGCAAGCCCAGCCCGGCGCCCGGCAACCGAAACCCCACGCCGGCATGCGCCATCGGCAGATCGGCCGTCAGCGCGAGCTGACACCCCGCGGCCACCGCCGCGCCCTGGATGCGGCTTACGACTAGCGCCGGGCTGCGCCGGACCAGCGACATGACCTCGGCGCAGAGCGCGAACGTTTCCTGGATGGAGGCGGGGGCCAGGGTGCGGAGCTCGCGCAGGTCGTGGCCGGAGCTGAAGACGGGGCCGTGGGAGGCGAGGACGAGGACGGAGGGGAGGGTGGAGCGGGCTTGGTGGAAGGCGCGGGCCGAGGTGAGCCAGGTGTAGTCTTCTTCTTTTTGTTTGGTTTGGTCGTTGGTGGTGGCGGTGGCGGGTTTGGTGAGGGATTGTTCGAGTTTGGAGAGAAGAGAGGGCTTGAAGGGTGGGAGGAGGAGCACACGGCCAGTGGTGGGAGATGTGTTTGCCTTGATGAGCTGGTCGCGGAGGGAGCGGAGCTCGGCTAGGGAGAGGGCATTGCGCCGTTGTGGCGTGTTGAGCGTGATGTACGCTGCGCGTCGTGGCAGTGCTGGGAGAGACATGGCGTGAGGTTTTGCCAGTCAGTCCTGAGTGTAATAAACTACAATTATGTGAGATGGCTTTGAGCCGGGTTTGGTGTTTGAACGATGAGACCAGGAGGATGGATCATGGATGTTGACATCCGGGAGGGGTAGCCAAGGGGTTAACCCTAACCCAGGTTTATAATTCGAGTGGCGTGACGGTGGAAGGAGGTCGGTCAAGCATTTCTGTGCACGAAATTGGGCAGGGTCTGGAACCTTTTCGCTGGTTAACATGTGTAGTCTTTTTTGTCATTTCCTTGGTTCATTTTGAAGGCATGATAAGCATGACGGCCCGAATTTCAACCCAAAATAGTACTTCGTAGCAGGACGCTTATGCTAATATCCACGGATTAGTCCTCACTGATACCCCTATCCCAGCTAACTAAGGTCATTTAGTCAAGCCGCAACCCCTGGCCGCGCCTCTGATTCCAATAAAATGCCAAACCCGAAGCCCAGAGCCCCACCAAGATGAGTGCCTGTGTTGGTGCAAATGCCGCCCCTCGGACGACTACAAACCCGCTCACTAGCGCAAAGATAACAGGAATGAGAATGAGAGGCTTGTAGGGCCTCGCTAGCTGAGGCTGGCGATACCGAAGAATGATGGCGCCGAGGACTGTCAGAAAGAAGAAGGTATACTCTCCCAACCCGTTGAACGTCAAAAGAGCGCGGAAGTTGCCAAGCAGGATGTAAATGGCGCCGAGGGCCGTCGAGAGAATGATGGCGTTGATAGGCGCGTCAGATTCTGGCTCCTTATCTGGGTCTTCCTCTACACCCTGTCGGTGAGTTCCAATGCGACCGACCACGCTAAGGAGCCGAGGAAGCCAGTTCTGGTTTGCTGCCGCGACGGCCATGCGGCCTGCGACGAAGGAGTTGCCGAGAAGAGAGCCAGCGACGACAAGGCAAATGAAGACAGCCGCGACAATTCCAAATCCCGGGCCGAGCAGGCGTGTGATAGCTGTCTAAATAAGGCGTTAGAGACTACTGGTAAACTCAGAGGAAATAGCAATAGCAAACTTACCACTGCAACGCTGTCCGTCGTTGCAACCACATCCCAGGGCAGCAGAATGTAATAGGCAGCGTTTGCGGTGAGAAAACATAGAAATGATACTGGGCAGGGAGGTGTTGATAGCCAGGGGCAGTTGGCGAGCAGGAGCTGAGAGCTCTGCAGAAATGTAGATGGCCTAGGGATGAGCGTGAGCATTGTTCAGTTTCCTTAAGGCTTCAAAACTGACCTTGTCCCATCCAGAATACGCCCACAGGGCTGCATATAAAGCTGCCGAGAGGTGCCCAAACATAGACCACTGGCCCACGCCCTCCCAATGCGTGATACTGCCATCCGGATTGACACTGTCCCGGTAGCCGAACCAAGGCTTCTCTCTCCAGTCCCCGCCACCGACTTCCCGATTCGGGTCAACGAGCTGTAAAATGACAACCACGATGCCGGCTAGGACGATGGCGGCAATGGTGATAAACTTGGTGGCGACGAAGAAGTTGTTGAGCCGGGTGCTCGCCTTGGTGCTGATGGAGTTGGCCACGCCGATGAAAGCCAGCACCGCAATCGACAGCAGCTTGTGCACAATCTTGTCCCCTTCGCCCATCACTCCTGCGGCCGAGTAAATGCTTTCAATGAAGACGATGCTCAGGATGGCCAGAGTAGCAGGCATGACAGCAACCACCCATGTCCAGGCCGCCAGGAACCCAAATACATCTCCAAAAATGTACTTGAGATATGGCTGCACTCCTCCTAAAAAGACGTCAGCATTCTGCAGATATTTACCAGAGCTTCATCTGAGCCATCTCCGCATTTCACATACCCTCACCCGGAATCGCCGTGCCCAGCTCGGCCATGGTACTCGCCCCCGTCCACGCCAACACACCGCCTACCAACCAAACCAGCAGCGCAGCACCGGGCGACGGCACATTGGTATCAATCGACCCGGGCGATGTAAACACCCCACTACCGATCACGATGCTAATGACGATAGCAAACGCCTCGACCGCGACCGCGCCGAGGTTGCGGGTGAACGTCCCGGCCCCACCGCCGACAACCCTCTCCTCCGCGTCGGCATCCCCGGCATTCCCGGCAGTCCCGTCGCCTACCGCCCGATCTTCGCCGTTGCTGGCGGCGGTGGCAGCGGTCCGATCCCAGCGCGGCTCATCACTCGCCGTCCCCGCGAGCAACGGCCTCTGCTCGGGGGAAACGCCGCCTCCGTCGTTGCTCGGTGCAGACATGGCCGAGGACGGTGGTGCTGATCGGGTGGTGGCCGAAGTGTCCCTCCGTGGGTGCCTGGTAGTGATGGCGGTGGATTCGTGCGTGCTGGCTTTATCGCTATCGCCAACCTCGGATGGCGGCGGGGTGGTTGGCGGAGTGATGAAGAGGGAGAAGGAGACGAGCGACGATGGTGGTTCGGGTGAATCCAAGGGGCTTGGCGGGGGCGCTGGTATCGTCACTGGGCGCTGGAGACCCACTGCCGCTGTTGCAGCGCCCCGGAGCACGCCATCCTCACCCGCGTGGCGTGGCCCCCAGCTGCAGGAACCGTATTGGCCGCCACGGCCGCCGTTGTGCATGGGTCGCGGCACTGAGCCGCCGGCTGTTCTTGAGGCGTTTGGTTGCCGCATGTTTCCGGTTACATACACTTGTTTGATAGAATGAGCCGCTGATTGGTCGGATTGAGGTGTAAGTTGCGATTGATGATGACACCGTAAATGAGAGTCGGGGCGTTGTTGCGTCTTGAGGAATAGAAGCACCTTGAGGTTTGGTGAAATGTAGATTCCGAAAGGTTGTTGGCATCGAATTGTGATCATGGATGGAAGATTCGAGTAACAGACACTCACAAATCGGTGGAGAGAACAGAGAGGTGCTGCGATATTGAGCTGCCAGTTGTTGGGACCAATAAGTTTTCAGCCTTCACGGCAACTCGAACTCTTTGAGCTCAGCTGATTAAACTGCGTCGAGCCTGTGACCCGCAAGTGACAGTCCGTGCTAAAAGAAATGTTGACTTGTCGATATTGGCGCCTAAATTCGGTGGTGTATTCTGTACGGCAATCGCACCCCGTTGCTCTTTCCTGTACAGGTACATTATTTTAGGTGAAGGGGTGGGGGAGACAGGCATTGGAAGGAGACCAACATCATCATGATCTATCTGAATTGACACATTGCCTGCAATATACTACTCTCAACATGGCCCGCCAAAAATAGGTAGTCATGGCAGCAATCGCCAGTCCCCAAAAATTGAATTGTGTTACTGACATTACCTGTGCGACCTAAACAACGTGGAAGTAAACATTCGGGTAATAAACTTAATAGAAGTACACTGATCTGAGCGGCGGAGAAAGATGAACAAAATTAGAAGAGCATCTGGATGAAAAAGAATCAGATGGTCCACAAAGATAAGTAGGCGGAGTGCAGCAACTGAGGGACATCACAGACACCGATCTCAAATGTTGCTACGGATTTGCGGATTTATGGACTGATGTCAACTGGTCTGACGCGAGGCATCTGCGGGTACAGGCCAATTTCCAGTCCAAACGCTCTGTCCAGCAACATCTATCCTCGCGCCTACAACTAACCACCGTGACAAGAGGTCTGAAAGACGGGTGCAGTACCCTGCCTGGTCTTCTTGGAACTTAAGGAGTCTGCAGGAGGTTATGATCGCCAAAGTAATTGAGATTGAAGAGGCATAAGAGGTCGAAAGAATGGTATTTATACTCTGTGAACTGGCCTTCAATATATACCGCGATTTGGAAACAACCTATGCCTCTCTAGTAGTACAACTCAGTCGAGGTCGCGGAAACCGTCATGAGTGGCTCCTGCCATGCGACGAAACTATATGATGGACCGAACTCTCGAGATAATGATTGATGACAGCCAAACTGGCGCTTGTAATGTTCGAATATCAAGAGAAACAGCATTATTTTCTTATTAAATTTGGAAAAGAATGGTGTTGTGTACGTCCCATCGACTCGATTAAAACACCAAAAAGTTGGTTGCCGACCTACCTTACTACCCCTCCTTAGTTGAACTCCCGCAACACTCAGATCAAAAGTCATGATGCGCTAACCAATTGCGGCACGTCGGTTGACAAACTTCATTGTGAAATCAAAAGACTACTGTGTAAGCTGAGTATAACAAGCCCGCAGCCTCAGGATTTCGAAAAACTGCTGAACTGCTGGGTGCCCGCTCACTGAACCTTGTTTCCGATTCTGCAACATCGGCATCAACCTGAAACTCCCCAATTCGGCATCCACGATGATCAACTTGCCCACCGAGCAACCCCCACTCAACACGCGGATGATGCGCGAATGGGTGCTGCAAAGCACGCAAGTCAGTGGTGGGTGGCGTGGACGGGCCGTGTGAGCAGCACCCGTCGAAACAGCCGCAAACATCACTATCCTTGCACTTGTTTGGGCGGGCGAAGATCGCAGCTCCATGTGACTGAAAATAGGCACCCAAGCAGCGGACGCGGACACAGGCTGCGCACAGGGATGGGGCGATGATGGATGCGGGGTGTGCAAGTAAGCCCGGCATCCATGGATTGGGAAAGGCTGGCATGAACGAAGAATTGTTGCACAAACAGCTCCTTCCATGGAGAGAAGCAAGCTCCGAAAGACAAAAGGCGGCCTGCGAGGCTGCAGCTGGCCATGGCTTGGCTCCCCTCCCTCCCGGCGAGCCAGCTGCAATCTGGGGGTTCTGACGTCAGTCAGGGGCGACGCCCCGGCCCCCCGTTGTTCCTTGAACGAACCTTGATTGAAGCTCGCAGTGGCGAAGATGACCGACCGATCCCGCGGACTCGGAGCCCGGTGCTTCGTCCCAACTTCTGGTCGGCATTATGCTAGTTTATTTGATCTCTTGGCATTTTTTTTCTTGCTGCTGCTCCTCGAAGACTAACGACCAAAGAGGTTCCTATTTACACATCCACCTGGAAACTGGTTAAGTAATCGTGGGCTAAGTAAGGGGGGTACGGTTCCCTCCCGCCCTTTCTCAAGAACGTAACAAAAAGCACGCCCTTCCGTCAACGCCTGTAATGTGGTCGTAACACAAATGCTTCCCATCCTAAACACCGCTCGCCGAGTTCGTTTGCCAGTAATCCCGCTGCCCTGGCCATTCCGATGAAAAGTCCATCCCCGGATAATTTTCTCTGTGCTCAAAAAAACCGTCGAATCGAGGCCGCGCGCGTGGTGGTATCAACGTCTTTCGGTCGGTATCAAAACAAATCCGCGCACAATAACCCCAACTCCTGTAAAACCCGCGCAAGCCGTAACAAAGCCAAAATCAAAGTGCCTGTCGGCGGCCGACGTTGAAGAAGGCCCGAGGTTGGTAGACCCGGGGATCCCAAGACCTTCAGTGCCCATGACCCAAGTCCTCAGTCGATCCAGACCCGTGAGACGGATGACGATGTGCCATCCTCGGCCGCGATGGCGCGTTGTCCTTGCAGTCGTCCTTCCGTAGGGTAAGCTCGGTCGGTTAGGATACAAATCGGCGGTAGCTAAGCTGTCAAAAAATGCCGTCTGTCCGGTCGCCGGGCTTGGGTACGATTTCAGGTGGCTGCATCGACACGGCCGTAGCATTTCTCGAGGCCGTCGTCACATCATCACATCCTCCTCCCTCGGGTCGACCTTTCCTTTTCCCCTTCCCTCCCTTCCAAGCCTCCCAGCGTAGCGTTGCTCATTTCTTGCTCCGGCTGGAAGACGTAATCTTGCTGGTCGACATCAAGTCTCCAATATACTTTTGGAGAAACTTGTTGTGGCTGTCGAGTTTGTCATGCTCTTCCTTTACCGCTTCGATGCGGTTGAAGAGCGTGACTAGGGAGTCTTGCAATGCTTTGGCGTGCCTTCGCGTAGCTAAAGTCAGCTCGCTGTTTCATTATTCCGGGGCCGGCTCCACGCTGTCCGTTGCGGGCGCCAAGCTCAGCCGCGAGGCCTCTCCGAACTCACCTTTCTAGCTCCGCCCTTGCCTCCTTCCCGAGGGTTTGGATATCTTCGCTCGTTCGTCGCGGGCTCATGGCCCTCACGTCGTCTGGACCAGCGTGCACGTCGACCGGCCCGACGTCTGTTGAGTCGCGGGGAACGATCATGGTGCCGCTGCTCTTGCGGCTTGGTAGCTTGGGTCGCACGGGCTTCGGCGCGTGGATGGGTTGGTCGATGGACGTCCCTGATGATGAATCCGACCAGTCCGGACTTGCTGTTTTGTGCAGACTGGCGTCTCCCATTATGGATTAGGTGCCGATGTGGCGTATATGATATGAGACCGACTGGGTCGTCTTAGCCTTGGGAGCGGGCTCGCAAAAGGTTCGAGTAGTAAAGGGCCAGCGAGGTCTTGAATGTCATGAGCGGAAAATGTCCAGCTCCTCCGAACGAAAGTCAACCCAACGAGACTTGTGTTGCCACCATCCGACGGAAATGGAACGTGTGGCGCAGGGTTGGGTGTGGTCGAGGAGTTGGGGGTGATGAGTCGCGGGATGGGGAGGGTTGAGTTCGGGCGGTTCTGGGATGGAGGAAGATGGAAGTTCAGGGCGCAAATTCGGAGCGGAACCTCTGAGGGGTAGCGCAAAAGACAGCTCACAGTCCACTCTGGGCGGCGAGGCGGTGGTGGGGCCTCTGGCCAGGGCCGCGGGTCCTGCTCGTGGAGTCGTGGGGCCGACTGGGACCGCCGCCAGCAAAATGTCGAGGGACGTCAGGAGCCCAATCACTCGGCAAGACGGCGAATTATTGTGGAGGCCAACTTGAACAGCGGATACCGGTTCAGGAGTGGCCACTCGAGGCGGAAACAGCTGACCGAAAGCAGACAGGATTGAGGCGCGGAAAAACCCGGCGGAGCGCAATTGGGCTGGCTGACCTGGCTTTTTGCGGGAGAGACCTGGTCGTGGTGACCTGGTGGTGGATTCGTGGTGTGTGGACAGCGGAAGCGGAGGAGAGGCGCGAGAAGGAGCAACGGCAGCGGCAGGGTGGAGTTGCTTTGGGCGGGCTGCTCGAGGCGGGTTGACGGGGGCTGGTCAGGAGGTGGCTCTGTCCGTGTCTGTGTCCTGTTTCCACTGCCGCGATCAGCAAGCCGTGCCTTGGTGCACACTGGGCGGCGAGTGGTTGCGAGGGTCCCCCCTCGGTGTGGTCACAGGAGCGGAGAACCGGGACTTGTTTTGGGCTGCTCCCTGTGGAAAGCGGGACGACGATCGGTCGAGAGTAACGGCGTTCAGGGTCAGGGTCAGGGCTCAGGGCTTGGAAAATGACGCGGGTTTGCGATCTTGTTTCCCACAAACAGGCCGTGAAGTTGGGGTCTATTATTGTAAGGTACCGTGTAGTGTACAAGATCCCAGAATACCGCCGTCGGGTCGAAGCGAAAGGAAGCAAAAGAAGGTTTTCTGAAACATCGGCAGCGATGAAGCAGGGCGGGAAGAGGAGCGCCTGCCAAGGGTCCAACAAACTTGCGAGGTTCATCGGTCAATGGTCACCTTGGGTTTGGGCGTTTGAGGTCCCACCGTACCGGAGAAGAAGGTAATTTCCAAATCGATAGTTCGTTTCTCCGCCCGTTGCCTGCCTAATGCCTCAGGCAGGAGAGTCCGCCCACACGTGTCGGCGACTGCAGAGGTGCAACGACAGCGGCCGGGGATCGGCACAATGACGCCAAAATCCGATACATTCATTGGCGCATCAGGGGGGGGGGGGTTCTGCAAAGGACCCCCAAAATCGGCCAGCAGGGGTCAGCACGGTCAGATCGTCTTCATTTTTGCACCATGATGAAGTGGCTGCAGAATGGCATTTTTTCATCCACCACGACCGAGAATTCATTTCCGGCATCTTGCTGCCTTGCTTTGAACCAAGGCACCTTTACCTTCTTGCCGGGTGTTCCTGCACCCGTTGCACCATCCCGCCATCCAAATTCTCAGTTTGCTCTCGACGAAGAAATCGAAAACTTGGACAACCCTGCGCAATCTGCAGCCTTTTCGTTTCTTCGCTGATCGAATGCGGCAGGCGCGTCAGGACGCAGATTCTATCGCAAAACTCTGATTTCCGCCCCCAGACCGCACGGCCAGCAAAGCCATGCCCAGACGGCGGATTGGGGGAACCGCCGCGGCGTCTTGGTTGCAACTCTGCCTTCCCTGTTTAAGCAAAGCGTGAATCCCAGGCGCTTCCCCGCCGCCACTGACGAATAAGCGGAGCGAGGTTTGGACCCTGATTGTTGAGCCTGAAAAAAGATATCGCACTGTGTCCCCTCCATGCACGAGACAAACCCAACGTCCCCGAACAAAAGGCGATTCGCGGAGAAGCACCACTTCCACCCGGAGGATTCAGGACGTCACCACCCGAAACGGCAAGACTGACGATTCCCCACCCCCATCCTCTCTCTCGTGATGGTTCTGAGTCGCCTTTGACTCATGGCATAAGTAACCGGTCGCGGCACCCTCGCGTTTCCCCTTCCCGCGTCTCACGGTTCACAACCCAGCCGGTCCCGTAGTTTCGTTACTCGCGGGTTGTAGCAGGGGGGGGGCTTGCGGCAGGGGGTTGTGGCTCTGGGTCGATAACGAAGGGCAGCGACGAAGATGGAAGCAAACATGACCTACGTTTTCCCGGGCGACGACGCGAACCATCTCGCAGCACTGGCAACCTAAACATCGAAAAAGCGTGAGAACGGGGAAGTCTGAGCCAATCCCAGGCCGGATGGCGGAGGGAGGTGCCGGTTCCGCACCCTAACCGGCGACCTGCCACCGTACTGGCAGGTTTAAAGTTGGTGCCCGTGTCTGGAAAATAACTCCCTTTCCTCGGGCAGAGGCACCAACCCGAGTGATCGCAAGGCCCGCCAGTGATGAAGC
Organism: Chaetomium olivaceum; assembly: GCA_039881045.1. Taxonomy (NCBI): domain Eukaryota; kingdom Fungi; phylum Ascomycota; class Sordariomycetes; order Sordariales; family Chaetomiaceae; genus Chaetomium; species Chaetomium olivaceum. Next base: position 590,477 of record JAYWVB010000016.1, read on the forward strand.
AAGCTCACCGCCTGAAGCTGCCAAAACGGGCGCCGAGCTTCTCAAAGACACACCTCCTCGAACGTCACCAGGTTGTTGTTCGACCCCTCTGAGAGAACAAGGCGTCTTGGCTTGTCGCCGTCACCGCCTTGCTCGAGGATTTCCCGCCCAACCACAGGAGTCGCACTGTGTCGACACTTGTCGATCGCTCCACGGCCGACATACCCGAGCCAATCTTTGCCGACAGCCAGGAACGAATCACCGTTGTGTTACACCGTGTCACCTGCCGACCTGGTTTTATCGGGAGGAAAACTCAGTCATGATCCCCAACCCGAGCCGCGATCTGTTTTCACAACGTCAGTCTGGCGGTGGCTCGCGTTGCGAAGCACCATAAGCTGACGGGCACGTCGATCAACCAAGAGTCATGGTTTTCCCGAGTAAAACTCCCGTCTCAGTCTCGTGTTGGCCTCTTTTGGCAAACTGAAGGGGGCTGCTGAGCGAAGCCCCACGTGTGCCTCTCTGAGGAGGCCTTTGGGGGGCTGCGTTTGTCAAGGCAGCCCGGCACTCGGCACAGGTGCTCTGCCAAGCCCGGTCTCATTGCTGAGATGAGCCACATGTAACACCCAACTCTCAACCACGCGCTGGCAAACAGGCACTCGTTTGAGCACCATCCATTCCTCTCGCTGTCCGCGTGCAACCACCCAACTGTGCTCGGAGGCTGATCCCCGGTTCCGTTCCGTCCCACCCTGACTGCTCCGGAAGAGACAGCGAACCTCTCTGTGCTATTCATATACCCTGCAAAACCAATAACGAGAGACGCCCATCATCATTAGCTTCCTCCTCGGAAACCACCAACCGCCGCCCGATCGTCCATCGCATCGACCCCACAGGTAGGCTTTCGTTAATATCGCCCACAGGCAACAAACACGCAGGGCTGAACCATAATCCCCTTGTTAGGCCAGGCTGGGACAAGCTCCTCGCAGCCGAAAACCTTCCGCACCAACGTCGCCGGGTACCCCTCCCTTTCCGTCATCGGTCCGTCGCCGCAAGGATTCGAATCAAGGAAGCAGCCCAAGCTTACCAACGGTGCCAAGTTTAGCGTTGCCAAGGCTAAATCGAGACGGGTCGCGCCGTCCGAGCACGAAGTCTGGCAGTTCGCTTCCATGCCGAGTCCCAGTAGTCGAGAGTGAACATACCACGTCGGCAAGAAGGCTACGAGTGAAGAAGGTTTCGGTAAGCGATTTGCAGGTCTGCTCACCGGTCTGGCCACGACAAGGTGTGGGTCCCAACCACCTCTGACAGCGGAGAGGATGTGTGAGGTGGTATGATGCCATGTCCGGTTAGCATCAGCTGCCATCTCTGACACTTGATAGATGTTTGCTCCACGCTGCTGGACATGATGTAAGTTGGCGTTGAAATCACTGCTCGGCCAGACACGGCTGCCCCGTGGGCATGTCCATACCTTGTTTGCTTGCCTTGTTTCTTGAGATGAAAAATCAGATCTCACGTGTATCGAGTAGAGAAACAAGAACCTCAATCCCCAACAACGCGTAATGCGCCGATTCGTCTCCGAAGCCGGCTCCTCTAGTTAATACTCCGCAATTAAGCTTCGTGATATGAGGGTGGAGCCAAGGCAGCCCATTTCGAGTCATGATGCATGAAGATTGCGGTGTTATAAGGGAGAATAAGTGGCCCTGGAATATTTATCAACAAACTGAAACATTACTCGTGATTGAAACCCACTTCGCCAGCCCTCTTTTTATGATGCCTGCCCTTGTCTCTCACAACAAGTGGCTCGAAAACTTTCAAATCCAATGCCCCAGCTCGAAAGGCCCGAATCCCCCACGCTGTTGTCACAGCACAAGCACCGAAACTCAACTGTTAGAATCTGATACTCCACAGTGGATGTGATTGCGTGTCGGACTCGAGGCATGCCGCCTCAGCCGAGTTCGACTTTGACAACGTTTTCTACTTCGTACTATACGAGAGCAATGGCGAGGTGAGAACTGATCGGCTAAAGGGAACTCATTGCGACAATGTATGTGCTCAGGCGTCGCCTGTTTCTAACAACCGTTGCATTTCCCCAGCGGGCCCGAGGTCAAGGTTGTATCGGTGGTGAGAATGCATGAATTGATATTGCCAGTATCTCACCATCGCCCGCTTAGACAACGGCAGGAAAGTTGCCACCGTCAAACCGGGCTACAAGCCAACATTACTATCGGGATGTAAACCCGTACGGCTGGCTAGACGCGGACCAAACTTGTTTCATTGGCGTCATCTTCATTTAATTACAAGTTCAAAGTCAATAGAGCATCTATCGACACAACCCAAACCGCGTAGATGCCTGCTTAAAGACAAATAGGGAAGAGGATGGGTACGACATGTTTGCGGGTAAGGGGAAGCAGGAGCTGTTGAGCGATGACTTGGGCGGATCCGACGGCGGGCACGAGAGCTGGATGCCGAGAGGGTCAGGACGGGTACCTAGGGCCAGGGAGGAAAGGAAGGAGGTGGAATCGTTGTTCGTCCGGTACATGGCGTCATCTGACTCGGATAGGTGGTAAGCATTTCCGAGGTTTGGATTTCTTTTCTTTGGTTTTGTTTCGTTGGGGAGATTTTGCATCGGATGATACCCGTGGAGTGGGATGCTTTGGATTGCATGCATGGAAGAGACCCAAAGCATAGGCGCTTGGTTGGGATATGACGCAAGGAGTTTAAACATGATATTTGAAAGAGAAATGAGCGGAAACGAAAGGGGAGGCAAGTGGGTTGGGGGACTGCACGATAAACTTTTAAGGAATGAGGCTTCACGCGAGGGGATTCGCAATAGACAGTGACTTCCGGCGATCTGCCCTGTTAACGAGAGGGTAGGTATGCATTGCGGAGGGTATACGTGCTTTAATATCCACACTCATTGTACTATGGTTTAATTGCTGTCCTTTCCATACTATAGGAATCTGAAAGGGGTCTCGAATGCTGGTTGCACCTCAAGGCCCACTTCTCCTCCCATGCCACGATAGGTAGCCTTGAGGTTATCCTTCGCCGTCTGCTCGAGAGTCCTCCACCCCTCTTGACCGGCCCACTTTTCCAACAAGCCCAGCTGCTATGTGAAGTCGGTGGTAAGACTCAGCTGTGACATACCCGGGAGGTCGTCGATGAATTTGTGCTGAGGGGCGAGCTGTCTCAGGGTGGCCAGGAGGTTGAGGGGATCGGCCCAGGCCTGAAGGCGGGCGTTCACGCGTCCGAATCGAGAATGGCAGCAACATGAAGTAGAGCAAAATCCTTGACGTCAATATTGTACGTTATTGAAGGACTTAAGGAGCAACTGGGGTAGGCACGGGAAGCAGGTCAGATGTAATAAGAGGGATTTCAAATAAGAGGCCGGGGAATTATCCAGCATTGCCGTATTTCCATCATAAAGCAGCTTCTGCCACGATGCCTGGCTCTCTGTGTGGCTCTTTGGAGCGCCTCGCCCATGATGGTCGCCGGTGCGACCGAATTAACGGTAAAGTGTGGCTTCTTCTCCTCGACAGATCTCCACACCGCCTTCTGAGCCTCGGTCTTGTTGGCCATGTACACAATTTCACCCCTGCTCTGCTCGTCAGGCGGCCTTCTTGAGGCTGCGGCGGTGCCACGGACTTTATAGCCGCGCCCGAGAACTTGCTTGACCACGTAGGATGCGACGTAGCCTGTCACGCCAGTGACTAGAATCCAGGAGTCCTTGGGAATGGTGGTTTGGTTCCCCATGATGGATGATTCAGGGTTTGAAGTTTGGAACTAATAGGATGAAGAGGAAGCTTGGAGAGAGACTTGTGTTGGATGTCGCTAATGTTGCCGTTCGTTGAAACATGTGGTAAACTTGCGTTATATAGGTAGTAGCGCAAGTCGACGAGCCTCTGTACTTTCAAAAAACGTTCTCTGGATGCCTGGCAATGCTTCATGTGCAGTCGATAAGGTACCCAAACAGGATGTCACAAGTCTTGGCGGAGGTTTATAAGCTGTGATTAGCAAACTACAGGGAAATACCATGTCACCACCACACTCGCTGACAAGGCTATGTATAATACCAAAGTCAGTCAATATCCGAAAACGGATGCTTCAGCTCTTGTCGAGGATCAATAAGCAGTAGGCCCACGAGTGACTACTCTATATAATCGAACGGCATCCGTGTTTACCCTTAATTTTGCCCCTGAACTTCACCTCTGAATTTACCAACTAATACTAACTAGTGTGGCTAGAAACTGAGAGAATATATTGACACATTGCTACACGTGTAAATACACGGGCAGCGTTATTTCATCAAACTTGGTCTAAATGTGCCACAGTGCCACCACAAGGCCGAAATTTGGTTTCAAGCCCGCCCCGCAGTCCCACCAGATCTTCGTACTTGTTGTTGTGAACCATCTCGAGAAAATCATTTAGGCCCAGAGTCTGCGGGCCACCATTGTGCTCTATCATCTGCACCGCCCCCTGCACATGTTTCCTGGACATGGGCATATCGCCGAGCGCGCACTGCACGGGGAATTCGCCGTGCCCATACATTCAGATTCCAGCGTTGGCGCCGCTGCTAACGGATTCTCGAGACTCTTGAAATACGATATTGCCATATAGGGGATGGGCTGGAGAAAGTGAGTCCATAAGTCTTTCTTGAACTTTGATGGGGGATCTCAGATCCAACTTGGGTCACATGCCGCTAAACTGGCTTTGTTCTCGCACATAAGCAACAAAGGTGGCAGAAGCAAAGACATTGCTCACGGATAATGGCCATGGTGTTAACACCACAAAGACGTTCCTCGACTTTCCAGGGATCGCAACTGGTCAGTCTGACCATGCTCTATTCGATATCAACAACATATATACACGACCGTGTGTCAACGGCTTTTTGAGTTTTGAGTGCCTTCTTTTGCGCCCCCGCTTTGCTCCAAGCTGTCTATATATTCATATATTGTCTTTCCAGTCAGCCGGTGACTTCGGTTTCAACAACGTTCGAGCCAAACCACAAAACATCCAGCACCAAACAGCGGCCTGGAATAACGATGCCTTCCGATGCTAGAAATATCCGGGGCGGCCAATATAGACCGACCAGCGTGGATGAGATGGGCGAATCACCACCCCCCTACGCTCGCGTGTACCGTGACAACGGACGCAACCCGAACGTGTTGCAGATTGCCAGTGAGCGGGACTTCTGGACGGGCCTAGCGGAGCTCGGACCCTGGATGCCGTCCTTTGGTTACCGGGCAATGCGCCTGATCCTGTCGGAGCTGGTCAAGCGCCGAAACAAACTGGAGGCGCAGCGCAACATCCTCGACCGGCAACTCGACAACCTCTCACAGATGATCGACTGGTTGGGGTTTGTTCTTCATCCACCCGAGGAAGTCGTTCACCGAGGCTCGGCCAGTGAGCATCGAGAGCAGCGACAACAGCGCCGAGACGCCGTCCAAGATAGTGAATTGCCCCACCGTGACCAAATCTTTGAGCCGCCCGCTCCCTTGAAAAATACAGATTGATCCATTGGGCGATACGGCCTCTGAAGCGTATGTGCAGGACGGAAGCGCTGCCGAACCTGAGATATGGCAGCTGGAAGATTGGCCGGTTTTTGGAACCCCTCGTGGGAACGCGCGCCGGGATTAGCTACGGGCGGAAAAGGGGTAACAGCTCCGACTGCCCAGGAATTGAAGCTTCCATTGTTTTGGGTTCTGGAAAATTCGGGGACTGAATTGAAAGCACAATGTAATTTGTATTTGGAGTCGTGGCATGGTAAAATGGGCATTTGGTGACTGTGAAGTACTTTCCACTTGTGACTGTGAAGTACTTTCCACTTGTGAATGTGTGTTGAAAAGTCTTTCTTTTTTGTTTGTTGGAAAAAGTAAAAAGAAAAGAGCAACGGAGCCAACAAAGACAGGAGAAAGATAATTACTAAAAACAAAGATAAAAAATGAAAACAAGAGGATTGAACGGATATGGATTCATCCAGGTGGTCGGTGTGACAGTCTGCAGAGCTTTGTGTCATCGATGGCTTTTCGAGTTTCGTTGCACTGCTTCTCGATTCGCACAACGTTACAAAATCTCGCGAGGAATTAGTCAGCGCAAATTAAGCATTTGTCGTCCCCAGGGGGCGAAGATCGGTGGGTCTTCTCCAGCCTTAGCCGAGGGCGATCTCGCAGTTAAATTGTTAAAATAGCAGGCTCGACCCCGTCCCGCAGACGTGGCACTTCACAACGCAACCCCAACTCTCCTCTCCGCCACTCACCCATTTCCGCCAGGGGCTCCGGGATAGCCATGTCACACTCAGTATCGCCCGAACCGGCGGCGCCACTGAACAAGACCCAACTTGAGAGTGAGACTGTCAAAGTCAACTCCAACCCGGACCCCACAGACGATGCCGTCTCCGAAGTCGACCGATATGCCGCCGCGATCGGGTCCATCCCGGTCACCGACAGCGCGGCCGTGGCCGTCGACGACGCCCTAGAACGGCGCATCCGGCTCAAGGTCGACCTCCGCCTCTGCACCATCGCCGGCATCCTCTGCAGCCTCAACCTGCTCGACAGCGGCGTCCTGTCCAGCGCGGCCGTCACCTCGATGCTGTCCGACCTCGGCCTCGACCAGGGCAACCGCTTCTCCGTCTCCATCTTCATCTTCACCATCTCCAGCATCGTCTTCCAGCTGCCTTCCACCATCGCCGTGCGCATCCTCGGCCCCCGCCTGCACTTCACCCTGATTACCCTCGCCTTTGGCATCATCACCCTGTGCACCGGCTTCGTGCGCACCTGGCAGCAGATGATTGTGCTGCGCATCCTGCTGGGCGCCGCTATGGCCGGTATTTTCCCGGGTCTGTCCTACCTCATCAGCACCTGGTATCCGCGCCGGGAGCAACAGCTGCGTTTTGCCTTTATGCAGAGCGGCGAGGTCATCATTCTGGCCACCGGCAGCCTGGTCAATTACGGTCTGAACAAGCTGGACGGCCGGGGTGGGCTGGAGGGGTGGCGTTGGATGTTCGTCGTGCAGGGGCTGTGTACGTGTGTCATCGGTCTGGTCACTTACTGGTGGATGATCGATTTCCCTGAGAACTCGCACAAGAGTTTTCAGTTCCTGACGGCTGAGGAGGCCCGCATTGTGTCGAAGCGGATCCAGGCCGACAGGGGTGATCTGGTCGCCCAGGACTTCGCCCTCGCAAAGGTACTCGTCCACGCCAAAGATCCCAAGATCTGGGCGTTTGCCGCGATGTTCTTCCTTCAGAATAGCACATCGACCGCCTTAGCGTACTTTGTGCCCATCATTTTAGAGAAAGGCTTGGGGTTCTCGTCGGATTTGGCAATATTTCTATCTAGTTTCCCCTATTATTACGCCACCATACCAGTTTTGGTCTCGTCATACTTCGCCGACCGGTTCCGAATCCGCGGGCCTGTCATTGTCTTTAACGCACTATGTCTTATCACTGGCTTTGCCGTGCTAGGCTTTGCCGAAAACTCAGCAGCCCGTTATTTTGGTGTGTTTCTGGCCACAGGGGCGTATGTCGGAAATTGGGCTGCTTTGACGGCATATCAGGCGAACAATGTTGTTGGGTACGTTCCTCTCCTGATGTGTGGGGTTGTGGTGAGGCTAATATCATGGTTTTAGGCAGTGGAAACGTGTTTTCACTGCGGCAGCTTGCGCAGCGTTCAATGGCGCAGGCGGAGTCGCAGGGAGTTTCATCGTACGCAATTATGAGGCCCCGTCTTACCCAACCGCTGTTTGTGTCTATCGGGTACGTCTGTCTCTACCTGAGCGTCATATTCAGCGACTAATGATGTATAGGTCGCATATCCTGATGATCGGGGTTGTTGCTGGGCTTTCCGTGCATTTTTACCTTGCCAACAAGTCTCAGAGCAAACGGTCTGGCGTTTTGGAGAACACGGTAAGGAACCTGAATGCCTTCTCACTTGATCAAGTAGACTAACTCACCCCAGGTAGGATTCCGGTTCACATACTAAAGAGGGACAAAAGAGCGTTGGTACTTGGTCGTTAGAATACCCCTATACATTACTGTTTCATCTCGTCCAATGCTTTTCTAGTAGCAAAAGCCTACACCATATTGGCCCCATTAACCCTCACTGTCTGCCCGCTAACCCAACTGCTCTCCCCCCTGCCAAAAAGGTCAGCACGCCCGCTATCTCCATCGGGTCCCCCAACCGCCCAAACGGACTCTGCTTCTTCATTGCGTCCACCAGCCCTTCGGTTTTGCCATTAAAGAACAACTCCGTCGCCGTCGGCCCCGGCGCCACCGCATTGACCGTGATCCCGCGCGGCGCCAGCTCCTTGGATAGCGTGCGCACCATCTGCTCCACGGCGCCCTTGGTTGCCGCGTAGAGCAGGTGGCCGGGCTGCACGGTGGCGACGCTGGTAAGGCCAGTAGAGATGAGGATGATGCGGCCGCCGCTGTTGGGAGGGATATGCGGCACAGCGGCTTGGATGAGGAAGAGTGGGCCTTTGACGTTGAGGTTGAAGTGGTCGTCGTAGTCGGCCGGGGTGGTATGGGCTAAGTCGTGCATGCGCATGACGGCGGCTGGATGGGGATTGGTTTATTAGTTGTTGAGGTGGTTAAAGGGATGGACGTGGGGTCAGGGGTAAGGGGGTTCTGAGGGAAGCGAACCGTTGGGGATAACCACGTCGATTTTGCCGAATTTGTCGACGGCTGCGGCGACCAGCTTCTCGATGTCGGCTAGTTGGGAGACATCTGCTTGTACGGCCAGCGCGCGGTCGGCTCCAATATTTGAGACCACCTCGTCGGCCGCCTTGCTATCCGAGAGGTAGTTGATAACGACGGATGCCCCGTCCGCGGCTACGCGCTCAGCAGTGGCGCGCCCGATACCCTTGGAGGCGCCGGTGATGAGGAATACTTTGCCGGTAAGGGACATGACGGGCGAGTATGGTGTGCTTGGTGTATGTTCGTCGGTTTGGTCTGAGTTGACGTTTGCTAACTTGGCGAGATCGATGCGAGACTGAATAGAAAATGGTAGTTTGTAGGATAGGTACCTTATATTACAAATGGGTAAATACCGTGACTCAGCACGGCTCTTACTAACGTGAGTATGTGCATGTCATACATCCGTGTTAACTCCGTAAACTGCGAATTCCGTTGTTGGGTTTCGGGATTAAAAAGTGCAGGACCGAACTCTCGCTTGCAGCTATCCATAATGCTCTCCGATTACGCTGAACTATGACTTGAAAGACGGACCATCGCCTCGGGGCTGCGCGTCACCCGCCAACCTGATTTGCACAAACTATAGCATTTTCCCCAGAACTGGCCAATCTCCCGCTCCATGGTTTGGATGAAGTGGTTTTCCCAAAAAGAAATTCGACCACTGCTTCCCCAGTACCCTCCTCATGGGTAAAAGAGGCTACCTTATGCTTCTCATACATCCCTCGTGTTCTCCGCTTTCTTAAACAGCCATTGCCGGACATAAGTATGTCCCATTACATTTAGAGTAATAAAGTAGTCATGGTGCAGTCGGAAGAGTGCGCCCAGCTTCTCGGCCGCACTAGGACTTGCGAGGGATAGCGGCGTTAGGAACCACGCGACAATATGTGAGAGGACCTCCTCGCCGTGAACTGGCTTGCCCTTTGCTTTCCTGCGCTTTCTCCGGACAGCTTGCTCCGTAGCACTCGGGACTCGGCCGGTGGTATCATACAGAACGGAGCGGCGAGAGCCTAGCATCCGCGTCACGCGCAGCAATTCGTCAGCTCTCATATTGCCTAGCACGCGAGCATGCGGGATGGTGATCTGGGCGAGGAGCTCCCGGTTTTTGCGTAGCAGGTTGAACAGAGACACAGCGAGCGCCCCGGCAAAGACGGCGTAGATGTCGAGGAGCTGGAGCACCCTCTCAGACCCACATGATGCCAGCCACAACACCAACTAAGAGACTCCTAGCATACATCCTCCCGTTACGCATCAATACCGATGCCGCCGAGTTTGAGGCAGGAGTAGTAGTCTCTGGCACACTCGTAGCCGTAAACGCCGCGCTGACAGACACGCTCGTGGCCGCCTTCGCCGCCACAAACAAGTCCTGGGTGTCGTCGTGGACCCGGTACTGCAAGGTGCGCTGCTGGCCGTTGGCGAACGACGACACGCCGACTTCGCTGCTGTCCCGCGGCCAAACCAGGCCGCCAGCGCCGTCCACGATGGACACGTCCTCCAGCCGGTCCGCTTCCGACAACGAAAGGGTGGCATTGTACGTCCCCGGCCCGCTGGCCTCGAGCGGCATGAGCACGTAGCCTTCGGATTTAGTGCGCGGATCTCGGACCCAGAGGGGGTCATGGGCGGCTTGGACGGTGTGTTGTTCGCCTTCGGTTTGGCGTCTGGGATGGGGGCGGGGTTCGGATCCTCGCGGGTAGCTGACGGGGGTGGCGGGGAAGTCGCAGGTGTCCATGCGGATGACATAGGGGTCGTCCTGTTGCAAGCCCAGATCGTCGTAGAAATAGCGGAGGAAGACGCCGCCGAGGTTATTTTGGTACCATGAGATGCACGTCACTGTCGGCCCGCCGCCTTCCATGGAAGATGCTGGATGAAGATTTATGATCAGTGTCTAGAGCTGAGTGACACTCATGGTGGAGAAAAATACGTACCTGGCGGAAACTCGTCGCATTGCATTGAAAAGTATTGTTGGTAAAGACCACTCCAAGTTAGGCGTTCTGCATCAGATCAAGTGGTTAGTTTAGATAGAGTATGTACGCGGGCATGTACCGGAACTTACGCGCGCAACCCATAGTCCGACAGGCGGCCGCCTCGTTTCGTCCCATGCGTCTGTGCAACAGAATGGCCGTGTCGCTAAGAACATTCTGGGGGTTGTGTTGACGTTGATCGCGGATACCTTGGCACATGCTGGTACACATTTGGTCGAACAGATCGTCGACGCAAAAGAAGTCGAGCACTGGAACGCAGTTGGCCTCACCCTGTACCTTGATGTAGTCCCATCCACCGGTGGCCCTAGAAGCTAAACCTGTTGGACTGCATTTCTCAGTTGTCTTTGTTGTGACCAAAGTAGCCGTAGAGCGAATTGTAGTTACTGCGCTGCGGGTAATAGTAGACCGTAGCGTTGCAGTTGACCGTGACGTTGTCGTTGACCGAGAGGTGGATGTAGACCGAGAGGTTGACGTAGATCGGGAAATTGATGTCCGGATCTTGCGGCATAACCCACCCCCAGTGCAGGAGTAGCCCGCTGGGCAGCCTAGTGGTGTGGACATGTTAGAGCAATACATAGTAGGGGTTCGACAGTCGAGGTGCTCGTACAGTAGCCACCACATGCGACGTCAGTGGCACTCCTGCAGCAGACATTTTGCCCTCCAGCAGACAGCTTGCAACTTGCCCCTTGCCTGCAAACAGAATTTCCACAACAAACAGAACCAGATTGGGCACAGAATTTCCCACCGCACGTTTCAGCAGTCTTGGGGCAACACCCAGTCGGCGTACTAGAGGTGGCGGAAACAGAAATACGATTAGTGAATATGACAGGTTCCATTTAGGGTCCATTACTTACCAGTTGTCCCTCGCGTTGCAGCATGTTCGCGGGGTTGGGCAAATTACGTAGGGAGACCCTGCGGTGCACCACTGCGTCTGCCGACCGAAAACGTTCCGCATCATGTTTAGAGATGTATCACTCATTGCCGACAGAGGCGCAAATAAGTCGTTGGCAAGTTCCGAATAGCCTGCGACATCGTGGCAGATGCAGCTGCCAAAAAGACCGGCTACCACGGCCGCAGTAACGAGTGTGAAGTGCATCCTGAACAGTGTAATGTTATGCGAGACTTGGTGGTTAGTGTTTAGTGAAGCATCCTCGAGGTAGACACAGCCGTATTATTGATGAGTGACGGGGATTGGCTTCTCAATTTGAGGGTCATATAATCTACATTGGGCGGGCAGTCACTCCATCGGAGCAACTTTGATCCTAGCCATGGCTGGGCGGCGTGTGATCCATGTATTTTTGGATCGCCATAGAATGAGAGTTACTCTGAGGCAGAGCCTCGCCGAGAAATATTGTGTCAGGCGGCTCATTTCTTGACCGATCTGGTAGTAAGCTTGGGGACTTTCGGTGGGCCTTGGACAGCTGAAGCTGCGCCACTGCCCTTGGCAGCCGGTTGTTGGTGGGTGTGTTGCATGGCAGGGAGGCTGGTGGTTGGCATGCCCTGATCACCACGCGAATCTTGGCTTTGGAAGCTGCCTTGGGAACAACTGAAAAAGCTCGGTCACTTCTAGCAGCTTGTGCGCTTGATGGTTTAGGTTGGCAATGAGAGTTGAGGGTTTGAACTGCCTTAAACAGGAACCTGGTAGTTGAAGACTTAACACTTCACCAAGAGTGTTACGCGAGGGCCCAGGGCCCAGAGGATGGCTAGAGTCGCAAGAATTGGAGAAATACAAGGGTAGGGAATTGGGATTTTGGGTGAACAACAATACGTTGATCAAGGCACTGGGGGAAGTATAGTGTCTTGACGTGTTGAGCAAGTCCGGGTAGTGAGATTCGGGTTGATGCCCATACAGCGGCCACATTGGTAAGAGGGTAGAAAGACACAATGCACAGAGGCTCTCGGTGATACACCCTACGAGCTCAAGACAAGGGCTTCAAAGATGGCATTTTGCGTCTATGCTGAAGATCCCGGAGTTGGAGAGGGGAGCGCTGTGGAACAGTTTGGGAAGAAAGTCTCAGGAAGCAAATAGGCGTTTCCATCCCCGGTTGGTCACTCCCGTTACTCCTTTTCCGTGTGCCAGTGTCTGACTGGAGACATCGCCATAAAGACCAAATGATAGGAAGCCATGAAGAAAAGCATTCCCGATCATTCGACGTGCACGGTCAACAGGATCCCAGAATCCACAATCAGTCGGGACCCATTGATATAGCTTGCGCCAGCGCTGCACAGAAATGCGATAGCCTCGCCAACCTCGTCGACTTGAGCCGCCCTACCCATGGGTGACATCTTCTTGCCCGCATCGGCCATCGGAGGAATTCGGCGACATTCTTCGGCGTGCATTGGCGTGTCAACCCATCCTGGGCAGATGGCGTTCACACGGATGCCGTCTGAAGCGCCTTCGAGTGCTGTCATTTGCGGAGTCAGCAAAGAAACTCGGTGGCAGCAGTCATTAATATGGACGACACAAGCCCAGCGGACGCGACCGGTCTTAGCGTGTCCAAGGGGCGCGCGGCAGAAACAAAGGGGTAAAACGTACCGGCAGCCTTGGTAATCCCTAGCAAGGCGTGCTTGGACGTGATATAAGCGATTCTGCCCGGGACAACTCCATAGGCAAAACCCGAAGCGACGTTCACAATGCTTCCACGGCCGAGGCTACGGGTGCCGTGCCTGGTTGTAATATTGCAAGGTTCCTGGCTTGCCATCTGCCTAGACACGGCCTGGCAAACCCGCAGCTGGCCGGTCGTGTTGATATCCATGACTCTGTTGAAGTCGTCGAGGTCGACGTCTTTTAAAGGCGTATACTCGGCCATATCGACCTGCCGACACAAGTTAGTTAAGTAACCAGTGCCAAAAGAGTTTCCGTCGCAACCGGTCGTGATAGCTTACACCGGCACTGTTAACGCAATAGTCAATCCTCCCGAATTTCTCCACAGCACGGTCGACCATGGATTTCACACTTGTCGCGTCAGTGACGTCGACTTTCACCGCGAAGGCTTGGTAATTAGGATCCGTGGCCAGCGTCTTGCTTTCTTCGACCGCTTCCCTTGCTCCGGCCTCATTGATGTCGGCAAGAAGGACTCCGGCCGCGCCCGCCTCAGCGAGGATCAGTGACGTCTCTCGGCCGATCCCACTAGCAGCCTGTATGTGGATAATCAGTTCCAATCTCAAGATCAAGGTTTGCTTCTTTAGACTCTGCCGCTTTGAACTTACGCCAATGACAATGGCGAACCCCCTGTTAAGTCTGACAGAAGGCATAATGGCGATCCTGAGAAATCAAGAACCAAGGTGGGAGTTATCAACGGTTTGGTTTTCGACAAAGTTGAGAGGAGATGAGTGAATTCGAGGTTGCTGCCGTTTTCTAGCTTGGAAGTGGCGGACTCTCATCTGCTTTATACTCTGATCGGATGTACTACTGTCTTCAGAACGGAAATCTGCTAGGCTATGGGGAATACGCGGCTGGCGCTATACGAATTGGGATCCCGTCAATGGAGAACCATTGGTGGGGAGTACGAGTATGTTTGCCTACCAGATAGCTAACCCCCTTGACCTGCCTAACCCACCAAGTAGTTCTGTTATAGGAAAGCTGGGCCATTTCGGGGCATGTAAGCAGCATCAGAACAGTTTTCGGAAATTGTTTTGATACTTTTAGATTGACACGTCTGAAACACTCCTTGGTTATGGGCAAGCTCGGGCTCAACGCGAAGACAGTTAATAACATGAAGTGTGTCAGACCGCAACACCGGCCCACCAATATTTTCCGAATCGAGGCAGGAGAAGAGGCACCGTGATTGCACCTATTTGCTTACTGCAGCCCGAGGATGGGAGCCACTAGTATTTTCCGAATCGGGGCAAGTAAACACTGTGACTTGCCAATACGGCCCGAGGATTAGACCCACTGCTTTGAGGTGAAGCCAAGTCCTCCCTGCTATAATCCTTCAGTTTGCAAAGATCATATCGGACGGCTGCTGCGGATTACGTGTAGCTGCACTGAAGGCCCACAAACAATTTCCCCATCTGGGACTTATATGCCGGGTTAACCTCCAAGGGCCCAGTACAGCTAAAAAGAAGGTTCCGGGGACGGGCGAAGGTAAGTGTCTCGGTATTAACTAGTCCGTTGTTTGAATTGATCATTGCCTGCAATGGGCAGAGTGCAGAGTTGACTCTTGCCAAACGTGGAGTTCTGCATGGGGGCTGAGAGAATGCATGTGGCCACCAGGCCGAGATGGATCGTCTTGACAGACATGGCAGAGGGCACGCGGGCATCATCAAATATCTACAATGTATAACTAGCCCTCTTCCGCCTGAAACATTCAGGTCAATCGACGCTGTCTTATCGTAGGCCTTGTACGTCGATTGCACTTTATTTCCGGAATCTTTTATCACTGTACTCTGCGGTCCGACAACCTTCTTCCGTTCCTTGTTGTTCTTTCGCCATGGGTTCCCTTGACGATACCCATGTCGAATCTCGGGTCTTGCCGACCGAGCTCCTGTACGAGAAAGAAGCGGCCAAGAGGCTGCGGCACGACGGAGTGAGTCAGTTCATCGACCTGGACGGGCCAGAAGCACCCTCGACTTTGCGCGGAGACCCCTGGGTTGCTTCGGAAGCACTGAACATGCACGACTTCCCGGTTCTTCAAGACGGTTCCGACTGCAAGTTTTTGATCGTCGGAGCCGGTTTTGGCGGACTCATCGGCGCAGTGAAGCTGATACAGGCTGGCTTCACGGCTGACAACATCCGCATGGTCGACATTGCCGGCGGGTTTGGCGGCGCCTGGTACTGGAACCGCTTTCCTGGGCTGCTATGTGACGTTGAGAGCTACATCTACATGCCATTCCTGGAGGAGACGGGATACATGCCTCAAAACCGATACGCCTCCGGGGACGAGATCCTCAAACACGCCAACCGGATCGCAGCCCAGTACCACCTCACCAACAAGGCTTCCTTTAACACTGCTGTTCGCAGCCAACGATGGGACGAAGACCGGAAGAGGTGGATTGTCAGCCTAGACCGGGCCCCCGACCCGGTGCGGGATGGAGAGGCCCACCACCTCACTGTCTCTGCGCAGTTTGTCATCCTTGCCTGTGCAGGTTACGGAGGTCCGCAGCTGCCCAAGATCCCCGGCCTTAGCGAGTTCCGTGGCAAAGTCTTCCATACAGCTCGGTGGGACTACTTGTACACCGGCGGCTCACCGACCGAACCCCAGCTGGACGGGCTGAACGATAAGACAGTCGGTATAATCGGCACGGGAGCCACTGCCGTGCAGGTCGTTCCGTTTCTTGCGCGGTGGGCCAAGAAGGTCAACGTCTTCCAGCGCACGCCTTCCAATGTCTTCGGACGCACACAGCGCGCCACCGACCCCGTCGATTGGGCGGCCAATATCGCCACCAAGCCGGGCTGGCAGGCGGAGAGACGATTGAACTGGCTCTCATACGCCTCCAACAACCCCAACGGACCCAACCTGGTCGGGGACATATGGACCGACACACCCTCTTTCAGCGCGGTTCTTGGAGCGCCGAAGGGCATTGTGGAGATTGGGACGGTGCCGGAGCACCTCGCGAAGCTGCACGCTCTGGATTTGCCCGTGGCTGAGACGGCGCGGGCCAGGGTCAAAGAGTGTCAAGGACCCAGACGTTGCGGCAAAGCTTCAGGCGTGGTATCCAACTTGGTGCAAGCGGGTCACTCTCAGCAATGAGTACTTGCAGGCGTTCAACCAGCCTCACACTGCGCTCGTGGACACCGATGGAAAGGGGGTCGAGCGTATCGACCGAGCGCGGTGTCGTGGTGGCCGGAAGAGAATACCCTCTCGATGTCCTGATTCTGAGCACCGGGTTCCGCGCTCCGCTGCGGGCATACGGGAACCCGGCCGCGCGCCTCGGTCTGTCCTCCATAATCGGCCGGAACGGCGCGTGTCTCCAAGACAACTGGCAACGACGGGGCGCCGCAACCCTCCACGGCGTATGTTCTCATGGCTTCCCGAACCTGTTCTTTGTCGGCCCGGCGCAAGCGGGATATTCGGGAGTCATGACTATGTTGCTGGAGTCGCAAATGGAGCACATCGCCTATATCATTAAGGAAGCGCATCGGGCCGCTGGCTCCGATGTCTCGCTAGCTGTTGAGGCAAGTCAGGAGGCCGAGGAAGCGTGGTCTCTAGAGGTGGTAAGGCGCTCGCTGTGGTTTTCTTCGATGGGTGGTTGCACCCCCAGTTACCTCACCAACGAGGGTGAATTCACGAAGCCCCAAGACCCGGAGGAGATGACGAGGATAGCCCGTACAATGATGTGGGGTGAAGGATTTGAGAGCTATACCAACGTCCTTCGGACTTGGAGAGAGGAGGGAAGCCTTGCAGGAATGACGGTCAACTGCGCTGATGCGAGGGCTTGAAACATAGTTTTGATCTCTTATATCTATACCGGGGCATGTTACATGTGGTTTCATGACTTACTTGTTGTATGTTATGGATTTACTGTGCCGACCTTGCTATCAAGCCTAACTTTCTTGAACCTTAGTGCCACACCAAGCCCGAGGTTCAGGAGTGCCGTTGTCTCTCCCCTCCAAGTATATACCAGCTGCTATTTACAGGAAACAGGAACCCGAGATGCATGAGAAGCTGCGTAGTGACGTCTTCGCTCTGGTTGTCATACTCGATGGATTTTTCAAGGCGACGAGGGTTCCACGGGCGAGCAAGATCCGGGATTGGGCGTTTCGTCTGGCATGGGACGAGACAAAATGCGTCTGAGGTGCAGGAAGTTTTGAAAGAACACTGGTTATGTTAGCTTTGGGCGTTTCGTACTTAGTAGCCACGCTGCCTGAAAATAGAGGAAAAGAAAAATGGGAAACCGGAAACAGATGGAGTTGTCTCACTCACCTGTTAACATATCCAAGTGATAGCCTCCATAACTAGAGGCTATCCTCGCAAGCTGACCAACAAAGAAAGGGCGTTCCTTAGCCGTCGCCGCCGAGGCGCCCACAAGAAGCCTAGGTACATATATCCAGGATCAGCGTCCAAACCTTAACCACGTAGTGACTGACAAGACAGTCCCAAGCAAAAGGAGGTAACATACAGCCATGCATAGATATATGGGAGGCCGGCCCACGTTCTTACAGAGAGAAACCTTAGATTGCGGTGTAATGCCCGCATATCTGTAAGGTTCGCACTGTTATCGAGGCCGTTGAGCTGCTCAAGTGTACGGAAGACAATTCGGGAGCCAAGCGCGCAAGACTGGAGGATGACCCGTGGGACATCACCCTCGATAGTACCGGGACCGGCGAGCTCGTCGAGATCTGGAGATGCTCCTCTGTCCAGGGAAGTCATTGAGCAGCGGCAACAACTGCTACTGCTGCTGCTGCTGCTGCTGCTGCTGGGCGAACCCCTTATTGACGAAAAGCCCGGATTCGCATTACCTCCGTGACTCGGACTGACATGGTAGACCTGCTCAATGCTGTCAAACGTGTGTCGGAGAATTGCCGCAAGGTGGTCCGCAACGTCGGCATCAATGAACTTGGACAACAAAGAGAAGTCCTGGTTGTTGAAAATGACGAGGGGCGAGCTGGCGAAGAAGTTTCCTCCTTCGTTGCAATGTATTTGGGTTCGTGAGATGGGTTGTATCTCTTCGACGAAGCGGAGGCGAGTATTGAAGGAGACGGCGTAGAGCAGGTCGATCCTAAGCGACGACAGATCAGCAACCGGGTCCTCCATCACAGTAAAGGGTCGATACGCATACAAAATCATGGTTTGCCGCCTCGGCAGGAATTTGAGCCTGTCCACCCCGCCCTCCATGGCAACCACATGTTCGAGAGCAGTCATGTGCTTGGTAGCGTGCGAACCCGACCGGAGAATCTGTAGTCCCCATAAATAACAAATGTCAGCCTCTCGGCCCTACCGCGTCCGACTCCTCTAGGGTTGTTATTGCCAGCATGGTCACCAACCTCAAACAAGCCGAGGACCATGATAGCGGTGACAACGTGGACGGTCGGTTTCCGCTTCGCCATCTGGTCTCCTAGCTCTCGGACGGTCATGAGTTCCTCGTATGGGTACACAATGTCGGTAGTGCCACGGATAGCATCTGTTAGAGCGGAGGCGAAGAGCCACCCGACCAGCACACAGAGCTTCTTGTCAGGCTCGGGCAAGTAGAGACTCGGTTTCCGGAACCCGACCAGGATAAAAGCCTCATCCACCACGTCGGCGCCTAGAAAAAGCAACAAGAAGGTATAGGTTAGCGTAGTAAGAATAAACCCAACCCCGGCGGCAAACACGGATTCCCTAATTTGGTTGCGTGTGACAGGCGACTGAGGAGGACGTGGGTTGGGTAGTGGACCACGTACACGACTCGGTGCGCCGAATGTAATCCCGATAGAGTTTAGCGTTGATGCCTGTGGACGTTTGAGGATACTCCGGTGGCTGTCCAAGCTCGCGCAGAAGTGCGGGTGGAAGAACGTCCATGATGGGGGCACACTCGATGCGGTCTTGTCCGCTCGCGGGGCTACCAAGATCCCGGACACTGCATAACAAGCAGACAGACAGTTTAGCACTCGGAACTCGGGATAACAGGCACTTCAGGCTACCACTGACCTTTTTTCGGCCCCACCGTCCGCTGCTGCGGCCGCCTTCCTCTTCTGCTGCCGGGCTACATACATGGCCGTCGATCGTACCACTGTCTTTTGTGCGCGACGTAGCTTAGGCCCATCTTGATGAACAAACACAAACTGGGTGTTCATGTCGTATGGAAAGTAGAGAGAGATAAAGAGAGAGATATGACAGCGCTGAATGCTTGACTGGGGAACTGACAAGAGCGAATCTATTTGATAGAAACGGAAAATGCTCGCTCCCTTTTGTGTTCATCTCTTGACTTTGGACTCTTGGAACCCCACTACTATTTGCTTCAACCGGCTAGCGTTGCCAAGAGCCTAATCAGATCTAGCGGTGCACGAGAGAATGTTGTCAGGATCAACCGAGGTGATCTTGCTTGGGACCTTACTGCGATGATAGGCCCAGATGGGCCCGTGGATGACCACATTACTAGGTATGCACTGTCCGCAATCAACAGGTCTTCCGGTGATGTTACGCACGGGTTATCACACGTCGGATGGTAGAGGCGCATGGTCTCATGGATAATCGCATCCAGAACCCCACCTTAGCAAGGTCACTGTGATTAAAACCTGGTTGCGGTGAATCATGCCGAAACGCCATGATCTCGTCTCGTAGCTGACGCCGCATGCTGGCATGTTTAGGCAAAATAGGTTAACCACGGCCAAGATATCGTACTTACGGTGAGGCACTAGATGCCTTCAATCAGCTTGGCTGTAGGTTGCCTGGTGCAACAACATGAGGCCAGAGCGTGGCTCATAGCCAAGGCCGCCGTGGGCGAAATTAGGTACTTTCAGTGGTAATCCAACAGGAAGGGGCTAGGTTGGACACGCACACATGTGCCTAAACTACAGCCTTTTCTGCTTGACCTTCAAGATGAGGAATCTCTGGTGTCCTACCGACCAGCATGCACTGTCTCAATGCTCCTTTCTCCCCCAAACCCACTTCATCTGCATGCCGAACACGATGTCCGAGATGAGGTCCTTCTCGGCGGCCTGCTGAAGTCTCTTGATGTCCTCTTGCGTCGTCAGACCAGGCATGCCGCCCCTGGCAACGATGCCCCTCATAGCTTGCAGCAGGACGTGGAGGTAGACTTGTTTAGCTTCCTGGGTGGCGAGGAGGTCGAAGTTGGTGTGATCTCTCTCATCGCAATCCACAAGACCGGAATTCCGAACATGTGCCAGAAGCCTCGCCGGGTGCCTATTTTGTCTCGGTCAGTAAAATAACAGAAAAGATAACCAAGTGGGAATGAGCTTTACGTGATATCCGGGCCAGCTTTCTTTGCAAACCGGATGTCGAAATCCAAAATGGCATTGATAGCCTTGCTGGGTGGAAGCGAGACCCAACTGGTGTAGCCCGTCTCTTCCCACAATAGCCAATCCCCAGGCTTCAAAAGTGTTTTTAGGTTGCGGGCCACAGCTTCCCATTGGTCCTTCTTGAGCGCGTACATCATGAGACCTACATGCACAAAGTCATACGAGCCGCAATGCTTCTCTGGGAATGGCTCTAGAGCGTTGCCAAATTCCAAGCTGACATTGTCGGGCAGCTCCTGGCGGGTAGGGTACTTCTCGGTATCGATGTCAAACCCGTCGAGCTGGGATGTAAGAGGCAGTCGTGTGGCGAGCTCGAGGAGCCAGGCGCCAGTCCCAGTCCCGATGTCCGCGATGCGCGGCGAGGATAGCATGGATAAGTGGTCTAAAATGCTCCGCGGCAGGAGCTCGCCGGTAAGCTCGCTGAAGAAAACATGCTGCAAATCCAGACGCGTTGATTCGCGAGATGCCGGACCATTGTTCAGGATATACGTTGAGGTTGCCATGGTGTTGCGGGTGTGAAGGGATCCTTGAGTTTGCAGCGTCCCAACCAGGACTCAGCAGATGCGTATATTTATATTTGAGGAAAACGCTCACAATTGGAAGACAGTAGCAGCAAAGTCCTGTTGCGTTGGACATGTTCCAGTTTGTAGAATTCTATTGCAGGTTAGCTACCTCGGTACCTTGATGTGCGGCCGGGTACGTCCATGCATGAATGGGCTCCATGTCAGACAGACGGGTCGAGGTCCGTTTTAGGAAAATACTAGTGGGTAAGGTCTCCTATTAACATCCCGCAAAGGGAACGGAGCAGACCGGGATCGGGAATTTTGACTGGGGCCAGTCTGCTGACGTGTTCTAACAGAAACGCAATGCTAGGCCGATGTGATTGTGTAGGGAAAGCCTTGGTTCTCAATGTCTTGCGACTAACAATCGCCTGCGCTGTCCAGAATTACATAGACTTCGAGCTTGCAGCAGGGGAGAATGGGCTGGCTCATTCTATCCAATAGCGTTACGTGGCAGAAGCATGACGTCCGGCTGAGGCATGTCATGACGCGACCGGACCACCTTTGAGATTGAGGGTGAGGGTCAACCGGGGGAATTCTAAAGTCAGGTGTTCATAGAAAAGCGCGAAGGCATAGTTTTTGGACGTGACTACTAGTAACTTCTTCGAGTAAGGGGAAGCATCTCAAGAACTTTAGGCAGATGACACCATCCCAATAGCTGCCGCCCAATCCAGAAGTGTGAACAGCGCATCCAAAATTGTGATTCTGTCCAAACCCTTGCCCATGATCCATCTGTCACTTCGTAACGCTGTCGAAAAGTTCATGTAAGCTTGCGAGAAATTGGCCAGACCAAGAACAACCAGTGCCGTGACATCGAGGGGTCTATCTCCCTGGACCGAGCCAGTCGAGAAGACTCTCGAGGGTCTGATGATGGCGTAGAGGCGGATCGCAGCTAAAAGGGCCATTGAGGTGTTGATTGCTCCCAAGTAAGCCATCGTGTCATGATGCCAGGCGTCACCCTCTGCGAGCTTTCGGATCATCGGATCGCTACTGGCTTTGCGCTTGGAGAGTTTGCGCATCATCAGTGGCTGCTTGAAGCAGAAGTGATAGAAAGCGCTGGAATGCCATAGCTGCAGCGGCTACCAGGTCAGCTGAGTTCAATTTAGGAGAGGCCGCAGTGCTGGTCGGGCTTGGTTCTTAAAGAGTGATTGGGACTCACCGCATTACCAGCGTAAAGAGCCTGAAGGAAGCCCGTGTTCGTGAGGTGGCTGAACATTTTTGCGCCTACTGTGTCAATGGTCAACCTAAAGTCATGGACTCTGCTCCTCACGGTCGGAGCAGGTGCCTTATGTGTGTCGTTCAAATGGAGTGCGCTTGGATTAACTTACCTCGGCTCAACCCGCCTGCATGTCGCCGAGAGTTTGGGCATGTTACACAGTACCTCTGTACCTGAGAGTCTGGAGTGCGAACTCCTTTAGGCAAATGATAGTGGGGCCTTCGAGAGATTGTCCGCCAAGTCGTGTGTCGAAGGAAAAGAGATCATCACCCACGTAAGCAAAGTACCGAACGAGACAAGTCCACCATCGTTGTCAGCTCCCCTTCGCAGGGCAGACGCGGGAACTGAGCGGCTCCCCTTAGCAGTGCAGGGACCAACCATCTCTGCGACGCGCTCCCCCGTTAAGTTCTCTCTCAACCCACAGCAACTCAACACCGCGCGCATCCGTTCCGCCGACACCAGAAACCGCGCCAATGGTGCACATCACCACCTTCCTCGCCGCTCTCACGGGGATCACTCTCGTTCTGGCCAGCCCAGCTCAGTTGCCGGCTCCCGTCATCACCCCGGCGCCGGCTCCCATGCTCCCCTACCCAGCAGCCCGCCTCGCACCCCGGCAATTCACCCTCACCAACGGCGACAGCGCAAGCCGCTCCAAACTGCTCGCCTGCGAGCGGAAATATCTCTCCCTCGGCCTCAGTGTTCCTACCGCACCCGCCGAGGTCGTCCCTTGGCTGCTCACCGCCGCCAGGGGACTCTACATCACCGCCACCAGCCAGATCGACGAGTCGCTCACCACGATATGCGAGGCGTCCAAGACCATCACTCCTCCCGCCTCGCTGAGCTCGGCGTACTCGAGTTTCACGGAGCAGGGTAGCTCGTGTGGTGACCAGCGTCGCGTCGGAGGCGCACAGTCTCGCGAGCAGCTGCGGCGGCGAGGTGTCGGCGATGATAGAGCTGTTGGTCATCAGCGATGGGGAGAGTTGTACGCGGGCGGTGCAGGAGCTTGTGAGGGTTGTGCGGGGCGATGGTGATGATGATGATGATGACGATGATGGTGCAGCTACCCCGAGCACGACGGTGACTTCCAGTCAGCAGATGGGTACCACGGCAGCGGTAAATACGTCAGCCGTTGGTGGGGATAGGGCTGGGGCCGCGGTTACAACTACTAGCTTGTCGACGGGCGGTGCTGCAAGGCCGAGGGAGACAGGGTTTGTTGCTGCTGCTGCGGCGGTGGCGGCGGTTGGGGTTGCGGGGGTTGTGGCGGCGCTGTAAATGGACGGTGGTTCGGGGGATGAGTAAAACTGTGTATAATCTGTAAATGTGTTGAATTACCCCCTGTTCTGAGTCCTGGGATCGAGACGTCAATTGCGACAAAACAACATGTATCACTATCACGTATAGGTAGGTAGTCATGGCTTAATTACACGCTGGACCAAGCTTGTCCAGGCAGTCCAGGGATGATATCCGAATGAAGCTTGAGTTTGGATACCTACCTAGTCCAAAATATGTCACAGTTGTAATTGAATCACTCACCTAGGGTTGGCCGTTGATTTCAGACTTTAGAGAAACTTAAAATGATCTCCAGGAGCACTAAAGGTGGATGCGCACTGCGTCATGGCCTATTCATGATAATTTCATATCAAGAGGGATCTCAAAGGTGGGTAGATGGCCAGCCTTCACGTGGCGAGCAGTGGTGGCATGACCACAATGGAGAGTAGTTGAGTTACTTGTGATAGTACGTGGCCGTGTTACCCATTAAACACGTCACTAAGTACCAACACAGGGCATGCTGGCCCGGGACGAAGATAGAGCATAAATATCTTACTATGCCACGTTGAGGATTGTCTCCTTTTCACATCAAGAGCATCAACTTTCTTGCAACTAACTCTCTCGGTGCTCACCTTGACGAACTATAGAAGTTTGGGCCCTCCCCACTATTCCTTTAAATTCACTTTTGTCGGGTCGTTTTGGCAACCCATCATCAGAACGCCCAGCAAAACAAAACAAAACAACACATCATGTGCCGGTGGCAAAAACAGCGCTACCGCAAGTGTGGGCACTATGTTATGGTCTTTGGCTCAACGTACTACTACAAGAGAACTCGGGAGTGCGATGGCTACGCTGGAACAAAGTCCCATGACAGTTGCACCTGGGTCCTCTACGATGCCTCGCAAGATCATATTATAGACGGCCACTGCGGATGTCGCTCTCGTTAGCTGCTCCTATCCACCGTCATGGGTGTAAATATGGCGGAGACCCTGGCCCTTAGACTGGGTGGGGTGGTG
Source organism: Chaetomium olivaceum (assembly GCA_039881045.1). Classification (NCBI taxonomy): domain Eukaryota; kingdom Fungi; phylum Ascomycota; class Sordariomycetes; order Sordariales; family Chaetomiaceae; genus Chaetomium; species Chaetomium olivaceum. Next base: position 615,071 of record JAYWVB010000016.1, read on the forward strand.
TGAGAGCTTTTGGGTTGTGAGATCCGAAGAGATAGTAAAACTATCACCATGGACTCGTCTCTTTATTGTTACAGATAAGTAATGGTTTCTCTATACAAACTCTGTGTCCTTGTATTGAAAGATCATTCTTCAACCACTGGCCGTTCCCACGGGCAAGGTTGTGATCGGTTAGACGTGTGGGACCGAGTTTTGAGCGCCTTCATAGAGGCCTTAGTCAATATCAGGAATGCATCTAATTGACTTATGCATCTTGTAATAATCATCGAGCTCGATAAGAAAAGGGTATCTTCGTGGGTATCCACCAGTGTAAAAGCAAACCAACAACGCCATTCCTCCTCCAGCTTCCCTGATATGCCGAAATGTCGGCGAGTCTCCCAATCAATAAAAGCCCCCGTTAGCTTCCATTCTTCACGCTTTCTCCGTACCCTTCTCCGTTCCCTTCTCCTTGCCCTTTCCCTCCAGATCCTCCCTCGGCTTTGACCTGGACAGGTACCTCTTCCAATCCAAGCCACAGATTGCAATAGAGCCGATTGCCACTCCAATGAGGACCGATACAACGATCAGAACTATGAACATGGCTGTGATGAATGTCTGGTCGGCGGCTACGCCAGACGCCCGCCGAAGAAGTTTTTGTGGCGCATCCTTGAGGTTCCGAAGTGCGTTGTTTGAGAAAACGAGCAGCGGTATTGTCGAGGCTGTATCATTCTCTTCATAATTTCGGAGGAGAATCGTGGTGCTTGGTGACTGGCGCGCCCTTGTGTTGAGCCACGACTTTGCATCGTGCCTTATTTGTGTTATGGGTTTAATGGCGGCAGATGTGGTGGGTGCTTGCTGGAGAGGCAAGGCATGAACCGACTGGACTTGTAAAGCCAGTATCAAGCCAAGAGCGGCAAGAATCGTAGTCGTATAAGAAGCCTTGAAGAACATCATGGATGATTGCCAGAGTTGGTAAGGGGGGTAGATGAAGTGTTTGATGGTGCCCACACAATGCCAGACTGGACCATCTCAAACATGATGCTCATGGCCCGACTGTTTATAAACTTGTATCTACCTATATCAAGAGGTCAAACTGCCTGGTTTCCGTGCCTTGGCGCCCAATGAATCCTGTGGGATCGTGCCGCTGCGGTCAGCGCTGCGCCCCATAAGTCCGACCATGTCAACACTCTGGTTGGGCTTGTTGGGTTTGTTTATGCAGCCCTAAATGGAGCTGCACGGTGCTTCTCCAGCCTCAACTTAGGCAGTCGTGGCGCATCGCCAATGCGAGAGCAGGAATTCATTTTTGGATCCGCACAAGCCCAACAGTCAACACTGCCAACATTCCCATTACTTAACTTTTTGAATGGCTGTGCAGCACAACCTGGAGATATCCCCGCACATCGACCTTAAACCCGCACACGTGGGCCCTTCAAAAACAACGTTTCATTATTGACATGCCGAGTACCGAACATTTTTCCTCAGGCCCCCGTGGTCCCCTTATGGAGATGATGAGGTGATGCATCATCCGGTTATATTTCTGTAGTAGTAACTTTACCTTGACAACTTTCACTTCTCGTTCCGGCTGTATTGTAGCCATACTCTGGCCGAGTATCATCTATAAGATGCAACTTGAACCTTTCATAGAGTAAAGGGTACCATTTAAGGCTATGAGTCTTTTACCCCTGTCAAGAGGCTTTCACATGGAAACCACTACCGCCCAATAAAACTGGTATGTTTTGATGTGATTGTCAATGATGAGTGTTACACACGGCGTAGAGGGTTTCCTGCTCTTTCACCGATCTGCCGGATCAACTGAGACAGCGGAGCCCATGCGGAGAGGCTCCGACTTCGCCGTGGCATCGACCCCTCGCTGCAAGCACAACAAACCCATGACACTCCTCTTGCCGCTCTCTCGCGCTTATTTTGGGTCTTGTATAGAGAGGGCCCTAAAAGCCCAATTTGATAGCCAACAATCCCGTGAACCAACCTAAATTCACTCCTCCCTATCAACTTGCCCCCGCCTCCCGGTGCGGCCATGGCGACGACGCCCACGTCAACCCAGCCCACAACCAACAACCCCCAAGCCCGAACCTCCCAACCCACCATCATGCAATCACTCAAACCCCCCCACCTCCGCATCGGCATCGACGTCGGCGGCACCAACACCGACGGGGTCCTCCTCGACCCGCTGACCGCTCCCAGCAACCTGTCACGCGGCATCCTCGCCTGGACCAAAGCCCCCACCACGGCGCCCGACCCGGGCGACGGCATCGCCTCTGCCCTGTGCACCATGCTCGCGTCGAGCGCCGTGCAGCCCGGCGAGGTCGCTTCCGTCACCATCGGCACCACCCATTTTGTGAACGCCGTCGTCGAGCGGGATGCGGCGCGGTTGGCGCGCGTTGCGGTGCTGCGGCTGTGTGGGCCGTTCTCGAAGCATGTGCCGCCGTGCGTGGACTGGCCGGCGGATTTGAGGGGGATTGTGCTGGGGTGTTATAGCCTGGTGAAGGGGGGGTTGGAGATTGATGGGGAGTTGATTTCGGAACTGGATGAAGGGGAGATTGTGGAGGCGTGTCGGGAGATTAGGGAGAAGGGGATTAGCAGTGTGGTGGTTAATGGGGTGTTTAGTCTGATTGATCGCGCGGAGGGGGGGCAGGAGGAGAGGGCGGCCGAGATTGTGAGGCGGGAGGTGCCTGGGTGTGATGTAGTCTTGTCCAAGGAGGTGGCCCATCTGGGGTTTCTGGAGAGGGAGAATGCGGCCATTCTGAACGCCTCAATTCTGAAGTTTGCGAGGAGGACGATCAAGTCGTTTCAAAAGCCGGTGCGAGAACTGGGTATGACCTGTCCAGTGTTCATTACGCAAAACGACGGGACGGTCATGTCCGGCGAGATGGCCGCGCGGTTGCCTATCCGGACCTTCTCGAGCGGCCCGACTAACAGCATGAGGGGGGCCGCCTTTCTTACCGAAGAAGTTGAATCGCAAGGCTTGTTGCCAAGAGGAAGCATGATGGTCGTGGACATCGGTGGCACAACAACCGACGTTGGGTTGGTCCTCCCGGGCGGCTTCCCGAGAGAGCAAGCTGCCTACAGCGAGCTGGCCGGTGTGCGAATGGTAGGTTACATACATCTGTTGCCATAACATCCCCATACTAATCTAGTGCTACACCAGAATTATTCGTGCCCCGACGTCAAGAGTATCGGTCTCGGTGGCGGATCCATCGTCCGGAAAGGGCCTGCCATGACCGCTGGCCCCGACAGCGTGGGTTACAAGCTAACCGAAGAGTCAATCTTGTTTGGCGGTAGCACGTTGACGGCCACAGATTGTGCCGTGTGTGCAGACCCGACTCTGGAAATCGGCAATCCGGAGTTGGTCAAGGGAATACTCACCGAGCAGGAACTCGCCGAGTTCAAAGATGTGATCCGACACAAGCTAGAACGCATTATCGACACCATGAAGACTTCGCCCGACGACCTCCCTGTGGTGCTTGTTGGAGGTGGCGCCATCATAGCACCAACCGAGCTCAAGGGAGCTAGCAAGGTGCTGCGGCCGAAGTGGTCACAGGTAGCAAACGCGATCGGTGCAGCGATGGCTCGCGTGAGTGCTGTCGTCGATACTATCAGGTCGACTGAGAAGAAGGGGACCGAGGCAATTGTTGCAGAAGTCTGTCAAGAGGCTAAGGAGAGAACGATTGCGGCTGGAGCTAAGAGCGAGTCCGTCAAGATCATCGAGATCGATACACTGCCACTACAAGTAAGCTTCCTTTATCTCAAGCTCACTCAACCAACCTATGAATTATCTGACGCCCGATTAGTATGTTGCGTACAAAAGTCGTTTCATCGTTCGAGGAGTAGGAGACTTTGATATGTCCGGGACGGACATGACCGCCGATATCACGAGTGTGCTCCAAGCGGATGCCGAAATCGAACAACCCCCTACGGCTTCATCCCAAACCACAAACAAGGCCACGGCCTCAGTCGAAGAACCTGAAGTTGACATCCGCACCTACCGCCCCGACGTGCGCAACCGCGTCTGGTACATATCCGAGACCGACCTCACCTGGATCTCCATAGGCTGCTACATCCTCGGCACCGGCGGCGGCGGCTCCCCCTACGCGCACATGATCCTCCTCCGCCAGCTCCTCCGCGCAGGGGCTGTCGTGCGCGTGGTCAGCCCCCAGGACGTCCCCGACACCGGTGCCGTCGGCTGCGGCTTCGGGGCCGGCAGCCCCACAGTCGGCATCGAAAAGCTGCAAGGCGACGAGATGATGGAGTCGCAAACCGAGCTCTACAAACTCCTCCCGCCCTCCCAACACCCAACGCACATGATCGCCCTCGAAATCGGCGGCGGCAACGGCCTGCAGGGCCTCACCCTCGGCGCGAGCACCAACATGGACCTGCCGTGCGTGGACGGCGACTGGATGGGGCGGGCGTACCCGACCAAGTGGCAGACGACGCCGGTGGTCTTCAACGAGCGCTCGCCCATCTGGTCGCCCGTCAGCATCGCCGACGGCAACGGCACCGTGCTGGTCATGCCCAAGGCCGCGTCGGACCGCCAGGTCGAGCGGGTCATGCGCGCCGCGCTGAGCGAGATGGGCTCGCAGGTCGCGGCGGCCGATCCGCCGGTTACGGGGGCCGAGATGAAGCGGTGGGTGGTGGATAACACGCTGTCGCAGGCGTGGCGGATCGGGAGGGCGGTTGCGAGGGCAAGGCGGGAGAACAGGGTTGATGCGGTGGCGGAGATCATTGTGGAGGAGTGTGGGGGTGTGGGCGCCGCGAAGGTCCTCTTCAAGGGCAAGATTGTTGGGGTGACGCGGACGCTGAGGAAAGGGCATGTTTACGGAGAGTGTATTATCGAAGGCAGCAGCGTGGCTGATCCCGATTCCGTCGGTGTTGGCGCTGGTGGGAATGAGTTCACCGGGCGGATCAAGATCCCGTTCAAGAACGAGAACGTCGCGGCTATCAGGGTACACGAGAACGGGCGGAGGGTAAACCCAGAACTTCCAGACAAAGAGCCGGAGTTGGAGAAACAGGAGGATGTCCTGGCGATCGTTCCTGATTTGGTGTGTGTCATTGATGCGCAGAATGGCGAGGCAGTTGGCACGCCGGAGTACCGGTATGGCCTTTTGGTCAGTGTCTTGGGAATTGCAGCATCGGATAAGTGGACGGGTTCACAAAGGGGCGTGGAACTTGGCGGACCAAAGGCATTTGACTTTGAACATCTGGAATATCAGCCTCTGGGGTCATTTGTCAAGCCGGTCAGTGTTATTGATGAGTTTGATGGGGCTTCGGAGGCATCAGCATAAGCGTTCGAAGAGACACTCCGAAGGAAGGACGGACTCAATAAAGGTCAAGATTCTAGAACCAGGATTGGCAAGTAATGTCGATGTATTCTAACAGCAAAGAGAAAATCGGCAGGGGGTTAGTGAGGGTAATATTCACACACCCAATACCAGAAAATCATTTCGGCTGTCCTTCCATCAAGCCATAAAAGCCTAGCCAAGCTCTCGGCAACAACTAAGCAAGCTGACTCCAACACCGTCAAGTACTCGGCCATTTCGTTGGTAACCATCCCGTTCATGGCACCGTACACAGGCGCCATAAGCGCGATATGGACGGTACTACCCACGACCACACCAACAGCGACCGCCATCCTATTCCTAAGTGCCGCGTTAACCCCCGCGGCCACATTTCCCACCCACACGTCGGCCCAGGAAATCATGAACGAGGCGCAGACAGCGACTTCGATGGTCCAAACGAAGGAGAAAAGGGTGGATTTTGTGCCTTGCCTTGGGTATTGCTGAGGGGAGCTTGTGGCTTGCGGGGCGGTGAGGTCCTTGCATACCGTTCTGTCTCCAGTCTTGTTAGTAAACGGGTTAATCAGGTACTCTATGGGCATTCTCGGAGCTGTTTTCTTGCCTTGCGCGTTGCTGGACGTTTTTCACCCTTCTCTGAATCTCGGCTTGCCTTTGCTGTTTAAAGTCTGCTAAGTCTCCTATGTCTTCCGGGCGGATATAACTGTTTAGTGAGGTCTCAAGATTGGTGCTAGTCGAATTCGACGTTGTAGACGCCGTAACGCCTTTCTCCACGTCGAAGTTCATGTCTTGATCGGAGCCGGCGCTGGCCCCAGTTCTCTCTCTCATCCTCTAGAGACCTGAATCTCCGGGCAGCACCGCCTAGCAACCGCGGCTCGGAATCCAAACCCCATGATTTAGACGAAGAGGAGTCAGTTTCCCGGCCTATTGAGCTCAAAGCTGCGTTGAAGTCCATAGTGTCTAGCGTATATAACGTATTGATGAATGGGACGAGGAGGTGCATGTAGTAAACGATGAGCAAAATGACGCTTGCGCCCCGGCCGGCCTGGGCAACCCTATGGCCTGTGGTCGCTGTGTTGATGGACAAGACCTTCAATGCTGCCGGTAAAAGGAAGTTCGCAATAACGCCGAGACCAATGAGATAGCCGTTGGACTGGGTCACCCTTCTGTTGTACATCTCTACCCCGAATTCAAGGCCGCCAGGGGGGAAACACATGCCCGAGACGAGAAATATGTTGAGCAAAAGCCATTCCAGGGCTGGCACCTGGGCATGGAGGATATCCTTAGCGCCGAGAGCAATACTAAGGGACAGGTCAGCAGTTAATCTAACCAAACTCAACACCCCCATCGGCTGAACTGAGTCTCACAGCAAGATTATCAACTCAACGGCATATCCGGACGCGACGTTCAGTGAGGCACGGCCTTCGATACCCAGGCGGGTCGTCGCGAGCTTATGAGTAAGGCTCAGGAGCCGGCCTAGTTGCAGCGTCGCAAGGACATTCATGGCGAGTATTATGCCATTTGGCATGCGTGCCATGTCTGCGGGTTGAGTTAGATCAAATATTCATCAAAAAGTACGAATGATATTCAGTTCAATCCCTGACTTACGAACTGCGATGCCCATGGGCACAAACACGAGCAGGACGTTCACTATGCGGAAACGCAGGACGCCTTTGACGGCGAGGAGATAACGGACGAGGAGGCTTTCCCCGTGAGGGACACCATCGTCAGGGTTTTGGACTAAAGCGATTCTTCATTTGATGTGGCCGTTGGTGCTCGTCTGTACCAAGCAACGTCGTCGCTTCCGAGTGGGGTGAGGTATGGTGTGTGTCAAGGTTCTTCCAGTGCGTAGTCCCCGGGGCTGTGCTGGAGAGGACAGTGACCAAGGGGATTTGACTTTTAGGTGAGGCAATCCTCTTCGGCACAGAGGCGCTTCCACCTACAGCTAAATTGGCAGAGAGACCAATGGAGAAGGAGAAGAATTGTTATTTTACCCTAAAGTTGCCCCAGTCACCCGCACCACCCCTAGCCACCTTGCTCAGGCGCTGCTGAGGCACTGCTTAGGAGTTGATCAGGAAATGATTAGAGAAATCGCCAAACATGGTTTAGACGAGTAGGTAGTACTCCGCGGTTCGAATGGCAACTTTTCGCGAGGTCCCAGTTTTGGGATATAGGGTGGCTCAAAACTGGGACACTCTGTGACGAACCTCTCCTGGACCTCGTCCTGTTAGGGTTCGGTCGGATTGAAGGTATCTCGCAAAGGCACTAGGTCCGGTGCAGCCAAAGGGTGCACAACAAAGACTTGTCTCAACAGTAGGCTCTCGAGCTTGTAGCGAACTGTAGTTGTGGTTGCTAACTGAAGAACTCCCAGAGCTCTCCAGAACGAGTGACTATATACTGTCTAATTCCTGGATGCTCAGGGTGCTCAGTCTCTCCAGACACTGAGCACACTGATCACTGAGAAGGAACTGTCCATCCTGACGGGTTGATTGACCTGGCGGGGGCTCTCCAGGAAGCGGCATTAACTATCATTATCCGATCACCTCAACACCGTATTATTGGGCAGGCTTTTGCTTGTACGGGTCGTGGGTCTTTCGGAAGTTTGTCACCATGAGAAGCGATGCAGAAGGCATCTCGGATTTTACCAATCTCTGGTTCTTATTGCTGCTTACCTGCAAGAGCACCCAAGCTATCCTGTCAGCTTCTAGGGCCAGCTGCAACTCTGATGCAGGTCAGAAATTGGTCATGTGATTCCATAAAATGGTTGACCGCTCCTCCGCCCATGAGGCCTTTTGCGCCTACTTACCTTAAGGTATCTTTCACGTAGACGTCAGGCTGTGCGAGAAAACTACCCGAAATCACAACCCTGACGTTCCACCTTATAATGAAGATCCTCGCGGTAATCCTGCTGGCTCTTGCACCCTGCGTCGCCGGAGACGCTGGAGGTGACTTCTCCAATAATTTATTCTCGGATCTGGCGCCGTAGGTCCTGCAGAGATTTCATGCACATCCCCAGCGATATGGCTTTTCTAACTAGGTAGCTACCTGCGCTTCTTCTCACAGACTTCTGGCGTTATTTGGTGAGCGAGTCGCCATGCAATTTCTAAGCGAGTCGATGGGTTGGCTAGACAACATCATATTCGCAATGGCTCCCATTGGAATCATCACGGCCATCGTGGCTACAATCCGAGTCGGCGGACCCTCGTGGCTTCAAGCCATCATCGGAAGATCCAGGGAAAACCGCGCCGCCGCTGAGGTCGAATTGATGTCGTCCACGTCCAACGAAGTCTGCGAACTCTGGAATGGAACAGGACTTGTGCGTCTAATGGGAGAGGCTCGGATACGAGAGTTCATATGCTTGATTCCTTGGACAAAGCCTGACCTTAAACTCCCGCCGAAGATGAAGGAACTGAAAGATGTGCGAGGTACATATCTCGAGGAGGAGGACATGACAAGTATGCCGCGGCCAACATCACACTCGGGGGCATTTTGACTGACAATGCTACTAGGAGGAATCCGGGAAGAAGCGAAATGTGACACGGCACGCCCAGACTTAATGAGCACAAATTCTTCAACAAACAGGGAGGATGTGAGCGATAATGGCTCGGCTGATTCGGATCACCCTCGCCAGTGTATCATTATCCGAAATACGGATGCCGCCGCCCCAAATATTTCGCTCAACATTCGCAGAATGACACGCAGAAGGGAGCTCGGCGCTGCTGCTGTTGCCGCGACCATGATCCAACTAGGGGTTATTGTCTACGCCAGTTTCGCGACACATTATCCAACTATGCAGTATACCAAGGATGATCTTCCGATAGCCGGGTATGCCTTCCCTTGCATGGTGGTTGGGACTCTGGTATTGATTGCGGGCATGTTTACGTGTGCCCATGTCGTCGACAGCAGCACCGTGGAGAGGAGATACAGACCGAAAGGCGACTACGAGGTTCGAATTATATGGCTTCAGAGAGAAGGAACCGTTAACGACCAGTCTTTTGGCTCCTTTGCTCTCTATCCCGCCAGACCACGGGAATTTATCATCACGTCAAGCCGGGGGCCCAAGGACATCAAACTGAAGGCTAAGGCGGTGGTAGCTACGTTGGTGTCCCTGTGCGGCTTCCTCCTGCAATTCATCGGCCTCCGGGGCTTGCATTGGTCGGTATCCGTCGCACAGTTGGGGGCCCATCATCATGGTTGGTCTGAGAGCTTGGATCCGTCGGGCGAGTACTACAAAACCCCATCGGGTAGCTCTTCGTTCCGGATATGAAATGGATTGGCTCGCCACTACGTTCGACAATCTGGAAGAGGCGCCATGGCGAACTACTAGTTCCTCAACGGAACAGCCTGAGATTAGCAAGCCCTTTGAGCCGTGGGCGGAGCCTAAAAATGACCCTACTGAGGAATTTGAGCGCGGCTTCGAGTTTGCCGACAAGAAAAATTCTCATCATGATCCCACAACGACCGCAAAGTGCATGTTGACCAGAATAGGCCTCGGTCAGCTTGCACGTTGGCGGGGTCCTGGATCGGCGGAAGCCGTCTCCCTCGCAAAAGCCATGGAAATCGTCCTAAACTCGGCATTCAAGCACTTGACCGAGGTATACCGTCAGCCGGCATATCAGGCAATATTCTGGTTCTTCAGGACCAGAGATGGACAGTCACTTACGCTCCGCTTTACGAGGTCGCCGGCAAACAAGTGGGAGGCCTCGACGGGCGAGGTAGACGCAGCATTATCACTCTCAACCTTTGCCGTTAGTGCTCGTGAAGAGGCATTCCACAATGTGCCGAGGAAGAGCCTAACACTAACTAGGGCAAAAGTCAACATTGTCGCCCTCTCCGGATGAAGAAACAACAAACTACAGCTTGCGAGTCTTAGGCCAACACAGCGCGCCTCTGGCTCGCGATCTTTCGTGGTGGTTTCCTACTGGCTTGTCGGACCTTCTACTTGTAGGCCCCTCGAATCAAGACGAATCCACACGGACAGTTCTGCCTCACAGGGTTGTGGGATTTGGGCTCAACTCCTCTCGACTTGCGAACCCGGATCCCATACAATACCGAGAGGAGACGGAAAAAACCGGGAACTGGACTCGCTGCATCAGAGGGAATGGAGTCGAAAGCGAAGAGAAGAAAACCAAATACATTGCAAAACAGGTGCACATGCCATTGAGCTCTCTATACGCTCTCGACATCTTTTCGATGTTTTTCAGGGATATACTGCAAAATCCCTCGACCCGGTTTAGTTGGTCCTCCAGTTACGACGTGACTATCCAGCCGCTATACAACACCCGCTCAGTGAGTGACAATCGGTGGGAGTATTTCAGGCTGCAGATCCCCGAGATTTCAAATCTGGCCAGAGATATCCATAACACCGGCTTGGGAAGCCTAGAGGATATTTTCCTAAGCATCATCCCCGCACTAAGCGTGGAGGGCGAGCTTCCACTACCGAACAGCATTGTTGACATGGCACGGCAGCGGGCAAAAGAGCAATCCCGAGTCGGGATATTTAGCCAGGCGGCAAATTCGATTACATGGCCTCTGGAAGAGTCATGCTCGAAGGACGGTGAGGCTCAGCTAGTGGCACTTGCCCTGGTTTTTGAATACCTGATACTCGTTACGGACTTACAAGAGCAACGTGAGAAGCAAAAATGTGCTCCGAGCACAAAGGACAGGTTATTGTCTTCTGCGAGAAGCTGTCTGGTGGGCAGTCTGAAGGATTTCTGTGAGGTCGGTGGCAAAAATACTATGAAGTTGATCATATTCAAACGCCTGCTTGCCGAACAGAACCGGAACTGGGGCTCTGGTCAGGACGGCGCAGACGACCTGGATTTGCCCCCTGTTGTGGCAAGTGATGATCAGCTTCAAGAACTGGGGTTTCGAAGCGTTCACAGGCATGCAAAAAGTGGCTACATCCCTGGTTTTTCGGGCGATGACGAGGAAAGTGACATCATGGGCTGGACAGGTCTGCATTATGCAGCGGCTTTTGGGACAAGGGAGACTGTCCAGAGGCTCTTGGGAGGGATGTGGGCTAATCCCCGTGCGCAAAATATGGCAGAGCGAACACCATTACATTACGTTTGTGCGCGGAATGATGAAGAGGCCATCCATCTTGTCGAACCCCTTCTCGAATGGGGCGCGGATCTTAACGCAAAAGGGATGGACGGGACGACGCCACTGCATGTTGCGGCAATGACTGGCAACCTGGAGATGGTGAATTTACTCGTTAGCGCTGGTGCCAATCCCGACGTTCAGGACAACGAAGGAAACTGTCCTATACATTGGGCCGCCTTTCACGGACACTGTAAGGTCGTTCAACTGCTGGCTTCTGATTCCAAAACGAAGCCCAGAAATTACTCTGGAAGGACTGCCTTTCACTTAGCGGCAGTAGGCGGGCACGTTGATCTCATGGAGCTCCTATGCCGCGCTCCCATGTCGTACCCCGCCGATGCAGAGGACTGGGCTGGCTGGACGGCGTTACATATGGCCGCGGCTAATGGACACAACGAAGCTGTCGACACACTTTTGCAAAAGGGAATCTCTTCCGCGGTACAAAACAAAGAGCAGCAGACGCCATTACATATCGCGGCTATTTACGGGCATGGGGAAACGATAGAAGGCCTGCTTCAGCACGATCTCGACATCAATGCAGTCGACAGCCATGGGCGAACCCCCCTATTCCTCGCCGTCAGTGGAAAGGACGTGGGAGCGGTCAAAGCGCTGATCATAGCCGGGGCAGATGTTAACACAGCAGATTCCGAAGGCTGGAGTCCACTGCATCAGACTTCTCATGCTAGTCCGACACTGCCGACGGTCGAAGAAATCGAAGCCAGGACAACAATAGCCAAACTCCTTCTTGAGGCCAAGGCCGACACCAAAGTTCGACGTGTAACGGGGGAGACACCGCTCTGGACGGCCGTCGCCGATAACCAGCATTGGATGGTAAAGCTACTCATCGAGGCCACTGCCAGTGTGGATTTGACCGACAGCCGTGGTATGACGATATTACACATGGCCGTCCAAGAACCCGGAGTAGGCACACCGGATTGTTGAAGCCCTGCTTCGCGCGGGAGCCAAGAAAGACGTTCAAGACGAGAACGGCAAAACACCCCTAGACTTAGCTAAGGATATGGAGGAGCAAGAGGCTCACTTTGGAGGACTCAGGGCTCGTATTCCGTCGCCCTTTTACAAGACTGAAGAGCCTAGGAAAGGGAGATGTAGAGTAAAAACAGAGGCTATTCGAAATCTCAGATGTGGGCAAGCTTCAGATTGCCATCAAGACTGCTGTGTGCAGACTCGCGGTTGGTTACTTTTTTACCTCTAATGTATAAGACCCAAGCTACCTACTTTTTCTAGTTATAGTTGCCTTTTAGTCAAGTAACCGGTTTCCGTTGCGGACAGCAATATGGCTTGTTGGGCTTGTTTCAAGGTGTATCTGCTCGCCGCCCTCGGGCACGAAGCCACCGATCGCACCATTACGGTACGATGAGAACATTCAATCTAGAAAATAATCGCCCACTTACTCATCTTGGATACTCGTATGTGGATCGATGTAATTGACTGTAAAACTCGGGATGATTGACGTGAGGCGTAGTTAGGTACTCTCGAATTCGCTTTCTACTGTAACGGGCTGTGCCCGAGGTGGGCCTCGGTAACGCTCGGCCAGCTCACGTACAAGCACGATCCACCGAACCCCTGGATGAAGCTATTCCCAGTTGCCCCACAGCACACCGAACATTCTAGCAATGCGCTCGGGCCACCGCACTCGCCTCGCGATCATAAAGCAGCCACGGGCTGCCAGACTCCCTCATCTTTCCTTTTCTTCTTCAAGCTTAGTGTACTCGTAGAGTCGTCACCAGATAGTTGCAGTATACTCCTGGGACCGTTACATCTACTACCCGTCTTACGAAAGTGATCGGAATGTCAAGAAATGCGGTCTTGCTTTCGTTACAGAAACACTAAGATTTCGGTGAGAAGCGGAGCTTGTTTGAGATTGAAGGGGTAAGAGTTAGCAAAAAGTTGGGATAATGGGGAGTTCAGACGTCTCATAAGAAGTGGGAAGGCGTGTTGCGTCACCAGCCGCAGTGACGAACCGGGCCCACTGCAATCGTGGAAACTACGGCCAACGAAACTTCCGCAGAAAACTACCTGAAGGTTAGATGCCCGGTTGAGGGACTGGTACGTGGTGATAACCTGAGTGTGAAGATGCGTTTTAATGCCCAAATTTTGGGCTACACTATTAGATATACCTAATCGATCGGGATGTTGGAAATACATTACATCCGACCTGTGAAGTGTTTGTCAGACGGCGGGATCGGTCACAAAAATGCGACAAGTCTTTAAGTATATCATAGAAGGGGGAATCAAGCAAACACTGGAAGTTTTGCTGGAAGAGGCCAAATACGACCTCTTGGCGGTGCAAGAACCGTGGATTAACAAGGCGACGAAGTCTACATACTGCCCCCGGAGCAGCAGATACCACCTGGTACACAAACTCGAGGGGCGGGCGGCGATATACGTAAGCAAAAGATTAGAAATCAGGCAGTGGGACTCCGAAGCCACGGAGAACTGGTGCCGCGTGTGGTTTCCAGAGGCGGACCTTGGAAGGGAGGGCCCCGGATTCGAGCTTTGGTCCATATACAACCCCCCCGGCAGCGAGAACGTACCGAGAGCCCTCCAAGGGCGGCCGAGGCCAAGCCACCCGGTGGTTCTGGCAGGAGACTTCAACCTAAAGAACCCACTGTGGGACGAGTTCGGACGCTACGATAGGGAATCTGAAGACCTTTTGCAGCTGGGTTCCCTGTGGGACCTCACCATCAGGACTCCAAGGGGCGACAACGCGAGCTCCCCAGGGGCGACAGCGAGGCCGCCCGTCAACCATCGACCACTTCTGGACTTCGGAAAACCTCCAGGCAGTATACTACGGGGAAGAATGTCGCGGAAAGTCAGACCACTACCCACAAGTGCTCGAGGTCGGGGAAGGGCGTGGGCCGAGGCCAACCCAACCAGACGGCTGGGCCTGGAAGAAGATGGACAGGGAGAGGGTGAAAGCTGAATCAGAGCTGCTGTGTAGGGCCATGGGTCTCACAGACCCGGGGCCGAATGGGCTACTGAGCAGGACCCGAACAGTCGAGGGTCTCGACAATGCTTTTGATAGCCTGGTGGAGTGGCTCACATGGGTCGCTGGGGAAAGCACTCCACGGAAGAAGGCGAGCTGCGGCTACAGTCTCACTGGTGGACTGTGGAGGTGCAGCAGGCCGCCCGGGAGGCCAGGAGGGCCGAGAGGCTGGCGAAGGAGACTCGGGCAGAGTACTGTTGGGAGGAGCTCGGCGAAAGGCTCAAGGACCTTGCCAGAACAACGCGAGAAGCACGGACGAGGGCTTGGAGGAACAACCTGCAGGAAGCAAGCGGGGCAAAGAAGCCCGATCAGATGTGGAGCTTGGAGAGATGGGCTAGGCTACGGAGCTTTTTACCGCCGGAACCGCCGAGGCTACCGGCATTTAAGGACTCGTCCGGGCAGGTAACGGCCGAAACGCACGATCAGAAGGCCAGCGCACTGGCCGAGAGGTTCTTCCCGGACCCACCGGCCAACCTAACGGACGTGGGAGACCAAGCCTTTCTGGACAGCTGGAACCCGGGCTTCGACGTCTCACAGGCAGTGACGCCGACCGAGATCACGAAAGCGATAGGAAGAGCAAGCCCCTGGAAGGCGCCAGGGGAGGATCTGCTCCCGGTGGGTCTCCTGAAGGCATGTGGAACACCACTGGCTGAAGTGCTCGCCGTACTGGCGACGAGGTGCCTGGAACTGGGGTGGTTTCCCGACCGGTTCAAAAGGGCAAAGACCATAGTACTACCGAAGCCGGGGAAGGCACCGCCAGTGTATCAGACCCCAGGAGGATATAGGCCCATTGCGCTACTGCCGACCCTAGGGAAGGTAGTAGAGTCAGTGGTCGCCAGGAAGGTCACTCAAGCTGCAGAAGCCAACGGCTTACTACCGGACGAACAAATGGGAAACAGGGCACACCGCTCCACGGAGCTGGCTGTGCGGCTAGTAGTAGCCCAGGTCCAGGAGGCGTGGAGACAAAAGGCCACGGCATCCCTGTTGCAACTGGACATTTCAGGGGCCTTCGATACGGTCAACCACACACGACTACTAGCAACTCTGCGAGAAATGGGCTACCCGAGGTGGCTTGTCCTCTGGACAAAAGACTGGTTGACGGGCCGAGAGGCCACCCTCCTTTTTGACGGCAAGACGGCGGCACCGACAGCAATTCGGGCAGGGGTCCCCCAAGGCTCACCGCTTTCCCCTGTCCTCTTCATCCTCTATATTTCCTCATTATACAAGCAGCTAAAAGACGAGCACCCTCACTTGGCTATAACGGGGTTTGCGGATGACACCAACCTCCTGGTATTTGGTCGAAACCCCGAGGCCAATGTCCGGCAACGGAGGCGGCGTGGGAAACATGTATGCGATGGGCGGACAGTCGGGGGATGAAGTTCGCCCCGGAAAAGAGCGAGCTAATTCATTTCAACAAGGGACGACGGCAGTGGACGACCAGCTGGAACTCACCAACCCAGGGAGAGGCACCAGCCCCGTCAGACCAAAAGAGTCTGCCAGGTTTCTAGGAGTCTGGCTAGACCGGAAGCTCAACTGGAAAGCCCACCTTGCGGCGGTGGAGAGGAAGCTGAAGACCCAGAGCTACGCCCTGTCGAGGCTAGCGGCGACGACGTGGGGACTGGGGCTAGCTAAAGCGCGAGAAGTGTACACAAAGTGCATCCGGTCAGCGCTGGCCTACGGCGCATCGTCGTTTCACATCCCCACGGACGTAGGAGGCGAGCCGGTAAAGAAAGGCATCACCAAGGCCCTCGGGAAGGCCCAGAACAAAAGCTTGCGGATTGTGACGGGAGCCTTCAAGCACACTCCCATCCGCAACCTTGAGACGGAGGCGTGGGTGCCACCGTTGGACCTATACCAACAAGCGACGTTGCGGACTTTGAAACCAGGCTCCAGCGAACCGACTTAGACGACGGCCAGGGCGGCAAGAAGACCGCAGGGAGCGTCGTTCTTACCGCCTGTCGCAAGATACAGCAGAGACTCCGGTCGCGGACGGCGGCAGGGGCCGGCCGCGAACAGTGGGACTGCGGGAGCCCACGGCAGTGGAGAACGCCGCAAGCACGATTGCGCGCTGGACGGGGGGAGCTGTAGATACAAACAGGGTAGCGGAGGACGCCTGGAGAGCGAGGTGGCTAAAGGAACGGGACGGTAGAGCAATCACCAGACCGGCGGACGACTTTGACCATCAGCGAGAGACGCTATTCCGAGATGAAACGCTAAGACGGCACGACGGTCTCACCAAGGCGAGGAGTTCTCTGCTGGTCCAGATCCGAACGGGGGCAATAGGCCTACGGGACTTTCTGTTTACACGAGGAGTCCCAGAGATCCTAACGCCCGCCTGCCAGTGCGGCGAAGGACGGGAGACTGCCGAGCACCTGGTAGTGTGGTGTTTGGCCCCACCGCTGACTCGAAGATGGGAGAGAGCTGGAATTCGAACGCGACGGGACTTTTACTCTGTTCTGCACGGTATTGATCCTGCAACAGCACGGCTCACGAGGAGGGTCCTGGGATGGCTGATGGACTCAGGAAGGCTGCCGATGTACAGTTTGGCTAGGAGGCTCGAGCTGGAAGCGGCGGCCTAACACGCCCCTCCTTCGGAGGCCAGGGGGCCTCCTCTCTTTGTATTCGCAGGCTCACACACGTGTACTTTCCTTGAAAATTGGTATGGGTTTTTCATCCGGCCTGTGAGGGCGCGGTTTTCCTGTACAGTAAATAGCTGAGGGTCCGGCACGCCTTAGGCACAGCGGAGTATGAATAATAAATATATATCATAAAAGGGGTATCCTCATAATCTCGTCATCATCACATCATAAGCCCCCCCTTTCCGCGCGGTTTTGTCAATTTGATCAGTCGTAATCCTCCCCCGGACAGCAACACCAACAGTCGTCGGCACACTCGAAGCAAACGAAGCAGCAGCACAAGCTACCACAAAGCCAGGGTAAGAACCCCACAGGCTCCTCCCGTCTCCTTTTCTCGACTACAACCACGCGTGTTGGTGATGGCGAACTGGGCCGCGGACCCTCGACCTGGTAGATGACTCCACGATCACTCGTCGAGGGAGTATAGTAGGCCCTGGGAGGCGGTCTTGTGCTGATTATCAATCCCTGTCAGTCCACTGCCTGGAGAGTCGAAAACCAACGAGGCTTCTGCTCAACACATTCTGCTTATCCCCTCCGCCCCCAATGCGCTTGGTTCGATGCGACGAAGGAGCCGAGAAGTGGAAGTGTGGGGGCCGAGCTGATCAATAACACGTACTAATACTGCGGTTGCGGTTCCGGCTCATAATAGTAACCCATCGTGCCTTCGGTGTAGGGCTATACACCCCAAGTGAAACCAATCGAGCGGGAACAAGGTGTGGTCGGCGTTTGTCACCACCGCCAAGCGCACCACCCCGCCTGTTTCGCCAGGGGCCCGGATTCGGGAAGTTGGGATTGACCAACGGAGTTCGAGGCAGCGGCTCGTAATGAGGCCAATTGCACCCAGCAGGCCACAGAGCAATGCGAAGCAGTTGGCCGATTAAAAGACCAGCCGCACGTGAGTGAGAATCGGGGACGGCGGCAGGCTGGCTGAGGGTGGTCCGCGTTGTCGGTTCGTTGTTGGGGAGCAGGTCCACCTGGCGACGAAAGGCGAGTCCCGTGGAACAGGTTTCGGCCTAGAGGTCGGGAATCAGGGCTGGCCGTGGGCTATATGTCGTTTCGTTTCAATTCGGGATCACAATGGGTCGAACGAGAGCAGGCCAAGTTTCGAATCTTTTTGTGCTCGACACCGAGGCGCTGCGGCGGGGGTGGCACAGCATCTCATCAGCCAGGTTCTGTTGGCGGAGGATCGGGCGGGAGTTGGCACAACCGTCCAACTGGAGCGCGGCTCATGTCAGCACTTCAGATCTGTGCCAGTTTGCCCGCAGACAATCGCCCTGGCACGGTCGTGCGCTTGACGTATCTCAGGGGCACAGGCGGGGGCCAAAAGAAAAGGCTCAGTTTCCCCGGCATGAGCCATGATGGGGGAGTAAACATTCGTATTCTTGCCAGGTGGAACGATAAAACTGGGGAAGATTGCCGTATTAAGGAGCACTCTGGGAAACTCGGCGAAACAGGTCCTTGCCCCTTCAAGGCGAGGCAGACTCAATGCATGTCGGGTTGCGGAACGCCAAGCCGGGTCCGGTCAGGCGGCGGGCCCGGCGAGGCCGGGGCGGGGCCGTGTTTCAAGGCGAGAATGGAAACGGCAAACGGGTTGCAGAGCGGTCTGGAGAATGGCCGGCCTGGCGGAGATTGGTCGAGCCGTCGGAATTCTCCATTAGTCAAGGACAATCGCAGACAGTGACGTCTCTGGCCATGGGTCTCGATGCTGGTCGGCCTCATGCCGATCAGTTGATCAGCCTACACTTCCTTTTCTACCCTATCTCCCGCCCCGTTTCCCACTGCTCAGATGATCATGATCCGTCGTCACAGATGCCGAACTCTTTCATCAAGCATACCAACACTCTCGAGACTTCTCAAGCCTAGAGGCAAGCAATCCTCCCGTGATGGGCGTTCCTGTAGCTCTGGCGACGGTCGCCGCCTGTGGTAGCATCGTCACATCGATCAAGTCGAGCTGGGAGCTCCGCCGCATGGTCAAGAGAAAGCAAGAGGCAAAGGAATGCGAGGAAGAAGCGCCTTACATCTTCCGCAGGCTACGCAGGGCTTACATCGAAGGCTTGATGAGCACCCTTGAATACGAGCAGTGGTATGAGAAGTTCCTGGTGGCCAAGGTGGAGAAAGACTGTAAGTTACCCTTCAAAGGAATTCCCTGCGGTGAACGGTGACGTTCTGACAACTAGCAATAGTATCCGGCATGCGAAGAATCCGGGCGCACATGAGGATTCTCGAGAACGGGGCTCCTTTAACATCCCACCAACGGTCGAGGGCCGCCGTCGAGCAGCCAAGGCGGCGGCAATCGGTCACTTACGGCGCGCTCCTCAGCCGTACGTCGACTTCCCACCGAGCCGGGCGAGCCTTGACTATCGCCCGGATCGGCGAGCA
Organism: Chaetomium olivaceum; assembly: GCA_039881045.1. Lineage (NCBI taxonomy): Eukaryota > Fungi > Ascomycota > Sordariomycetes > Sordariales > Chaetomiaceae > Chaetomium > Chaetomium olivaceum. Next base: position 634,480 of record JAYWVB010000016.1, read on the forward strand.
CCTGTCGGCGCGCGGCCGGACCAGTTCATCCCCATCGACCGGCAGGCCACATACAGCCGCGCCCCATCAGATGTTTCGTCCAAGGGTCGGAGTCGGAGCTCGGGCCGGCATGAAACTAGGGGCCGGAGCGAAAAGAGGTACGACAGCTATGACAGCAGCGATAGTAGCGACAACTACTCGGAGAAGAGACACTACCGGGGAAGAAGTATGCACCGCTAGTCGGTTCTAGGCATTGACTGAAGTAGAATGTCGGTTGACAACGACGTGTTTTGTGTTTTCGGCAGCGGCGTCGGTTGGGTTTCCTTAGGAGAGGAATGGAGTTTCGGATATGCGCTAGATGTAGCCAAGGTCCTTTATTTAGCGCGAATTAGAAATCTTGTCGTTATTGATCCGAACTCCGAGGTCGTGCATGTCGGTTCTTTGCTTTGATCGTTGTTCGTTGCAGGGGGAAGATGCTGGGCGGTGGGGTTTTGGATCCTGTGCAGCAGCGAAGTGGGGGTGTTGATTCTGCAGCCGCTCACCGCTAAAGTTTTCCCATGGTCCTGCGACAGAAGACCCTGGCGGCGAGCCCCTCCTAGGTAATCACTGGGAGACACGACAACACCGCAAACATGGCCACAGTAGCACCACCACCGTCGAAAAGGCAGAGGAGGGAGGAGATCGAACGGACAACAACACAACAAGATGTCGCGCCGCTCCTTGCGACCGACCTCGGGTCGTTCAAGGCCAACTTCGTCGACAGCGATGGGAACCAAATGGCCGATGTGATCGAGATCAACTTTGGCGATGCTACCGAGAAGAACGTTCTCAACGCTTTTGAATACCTTATTGGGGAGGGTGTGTACTGCGGATCTCCGTGATTGTATATACCACCGTCCTGACAGTAGGCCTCTAGGACCGAGAAGACTTTACTCCCTATCGCTTCCGTATCCATATCCCGGGCAAAGACATTATCATAGACCAATACCCCACCGATTTGCTCGGGTTGCTTCAGAAACATGGAGTTACCAACCCTTTTGAGTATGCTTGGAGATGCTGCTGTGGTGCAGGTTCCTTAGGCTAATCCGCTCCTAGAACTACCATCACCCTCAGCGCCGAACCTCAGGCCGTATTCAAGGTCCACGCCGTCTCGCGTCTCGCACATCGTATCCCCGGGCACGGCCAGCCAATACTTTCATGTCAATTCTCCCCGGTGAACTCCAGCCGTCTGGCGACTGGAAGCGGTGACAACACGGCCCGCATTTGGGACACAGATTCTGGCACGCCGAAGCACACGTTAAAAGGGCATACTGGCTGGGTTCTGGGAGTCAATTGGAGCCCTGACGGTAAACAATTGGCTACGTGCTCCATGGATAAGACAGTCCGGATATGGGACCCCGAAACGGGGAAGCCGGTTGGGCAGGACTTCAAGGGGCACGCCAAGTGGGTGTTGGGCTTAGCGTGGGAGCCGTATCACTGTGAGTGTCTTGCCTCGGGGTTTGATACCGATCTAGCTAACATTGGCGCCAGTATGGAGAGATGGTACCGCCCGCCTAGCGAGCGCAAGCAAGGATGGCACATGCAGGATATGGGTGGTGAACTCGGGCCGTACAGAGCACGTCCTGAGCGGCCACAAGGGGTCAGTGAGCTGTGTACGCTGGGGCGGCACTGGTATGATCTACACAGGATCCCACGATAAGGCTGTCCGAGTTTGGGATGCCGTGAAGGGTACCTTGGTGCATAGTTTCACTGCCCATGGGCATTGGGTTAACCACATTGCCTTGTCGAGCGACCACGCCCTACGGACTGCTTACTTCGATCACACCAAGGAGATCCCTAACACCGAGGAAGGCAAGCGGGCAAAGGCGCTGGAGAGGTTTGAGAAGGCGGCCAAAATTCAGGGCAAGGTCGCCGAGCGAATTGTGTCAGCCAGTATGTTTCCTACCCCTTTTCCACTAGTGTGGGCTGTTAACTCGAAGTCTAGGTGATGATTTCACCATGTACCTGTGGGACCCGACCAACAACGGCAACGGCAGGCTCCTTAGGTCACCAAAACAAGGTGAACCAGGTACAGTTTTCCCCTGACGGGACGCTTATCGCCAGCGCTGGGTGGGACAACAGCACGGTTAGTCCCTCGGAGCCCAATGTATCACCATCCGATCAACCAAATACTGACACCCAACGCAGAAACTCTGGAATGCCAGGGACGGCAAGTTTCTCAAGAGTCTGAGGGGCCATGTTGCGCCGGTAAGCTACGGTCCAACGGCTGCGCGATCCGCCGGTCGTCCATACTTAGCACCTAGCGCGAACCAACTGACATAAACGCGCAGGTCTACCAGTGTGCCTGGTCCGCCGACAGCAGGCTCCTCGTCACAGGCAGCAAGGACTGCACGCTCAAGGTGTGGAATGCGCGCAGCGGCAATCTCGCCATGGACCTGCCAGGCCACGAAGACGAGGTATGCAACTCTCATCTCCGGTATCACCCGGTCTCCCGTCCCGCACATGTCCCAATCCTCTTATCGTGGCTAACTCTTTTAACTCTCTGGCAGGTCTACGCCGTCGACTGGGCGGCTGACGGGAAGATGGTCGGCTCAGGTGGGAAAGACAAAGCCGTGAGGACGTGGAGGAACTGAGGCGACCGCCGGGTGAGCCGACGGGGGGTTGGTGGATTTGTTGCCGAGGCGGGGGGGAGAGAGAAAAAAAGGACGGGAGCCGATGATACCCTGCCATGCCATGCGGTGCAGTGCAGTGCTTTGCTTTGCTTGCGTACACCACAAGAGACCCGATTCGAGTGAAGCCCTCTCCCCCTGAGCCGGGAGTGACCCGGGAGTTCCAACTATCGTGAACTGACGGCCCGTCACCCATCACAGCGGCGTGTGGAGTAGGGGCACGGATATGTACTGTGCCAACCAGCGGGCGATATCGCGAGTGGTTCCTAATATCCCATCAGGAAAGCCGGCGGGAGGCAGCCGCCGGCTCTTGCGGGGTTTGCTCAGGTTGTGGTACGTTGGTTGTGCGGTGCGGGACTGGACACGATCGCGAGCATGCGGAATGTAATGAGCGACGAGGTTGGACGGGGGACCATTGGATCCTCTTAGGACGGCAGCCTCTATCCCCGAAGGGGAAACGCCGACAAGATTGGACGCGCGCTACGACAAATTGTAATGCGCATTCACACATCCATCCATCCTCGGATGGTGTTCTTCAAACAACTCGACGGCCGGCTGGGAGGGCTGATTGATGGGTCGTTCCCCTTGCCGCTCGGCTGCGCGCATCCGCAGGTTGATTTCTTGGTCTGTACATGAGCGCGGGCCCACGATGGTCAGGTCCTGCATCTTGTGTGGAGGGCAGAGCACGTCTCGACGGTATCGATGTGGTAGCCTCGGTCTCGGCACATGCTTTTTGACGGCTTGATGGCTCCCCGCCGCCCCCCCCCCTTCCCGTGCCCCGACCGCCGGCCGCCGGCGTATTTATTGGTGCGCTCGGGGACAGAGCTGTTTTACTTATTACCGTTCGCAGCAGTGGCTGTGGCACGAGCTGGGAGGTAGCAGCGGCCGTGTAACGCCATCGAATGTTGTGCTCTTTTTCGTCTTCTTGCCTCCTTTGGTCATGCCGGTCATGGGGATATTGTTTGTTGATCCCGATGCTTGTGCTTCGCAAAGCTCGTCCGCCAGCGGGGCCAGGGCAGCTACGGCGGCCTCCCAGGGTTGCTTGCTGTGTGCCGAGTGTACCTTCGTGTTTTGTATGAGGGTTACTCGGGTAGGGGACGACGCTAAGAGACGTCTGGAACTCAAAGCGGCATTTTTCGTGGCCTCAACTGGGGTTAGGACGGTAGCATTGTGGCTGTTCCCGGCAGATCCTGCCAGTGGACCGGGAAACAAGCGCCTGTGGTTCTGGAAGGTTCATATCGAGATCCGAGTTTCAGTTGGGACGAACCCTCAAACGCTGACGGACGGGGATGCGAGCTTCCCCAGCCGGACTGCTGCTCAACCCTCATCATACTCTCTCTCACACACGGAGCAAGATCGATATGAAGCAAGCTTGCAGATGGTCGGCATTGGGGTGCCTCGGATGTTCATGACATACGCGATCTTCTGCTTCTGGCCCTGCAGCTGTGCGAAACGCAACAAGCCGATGGGCGATTTGCATGTGTCCTGCATTGGCCCACCTGCCCTACTGAGACATTGTCGATGGGTGCGAGGGGTTGTGATACGCTCGAGCTCTCCCCGACTATCAATGCGGGCCGTCCCATTGCTGGGAACTCCTCGTGGCGCTGCGTTTGGCTGGCGCTTCCCTTTCTTCTTTGGTCTTCGTCTCATTGCAGCGTATCCTTGCAAGAAACAGACTTCGGATTGTGGATTGTGAGTGCAGGATATGCCGGGATGGAAATCAGGCTGATCATTGTCTGGGGACGCGAGTGGAGAGATGAGAGAGGCTGGTTGGACTTCCAGGTTCCCGCTGATGGGCATTACGGCAACTATCTCCGTCTGCGGCGCATGCTCGGTGATTTTAGCTCGCTTGGATGGTCGGATCTGATGTCGGATGTGATGTGAGATTGTGAGATATAAGTTCGTTGGGCATCCATAACGGCAGTCCAGTATGAGCTATTTTCTCGAGCCGTGAGAGTCCGGCCGAGACATGGTCATGGAAATGGACCCTGGGTTTGGTCCATGGCCCGGGCTCTCCCCCCTCTGGAATATGGGGCTTGGCTGCTGCATGGAGCGCCTGGGCTGACACTCTCAGAACCTGGAAGCTGCGCCAGATCATACACCTTTAGCCTATCAAATTCCCCCATATTCGCATCGGAACATTTCGGGTCACTTTCGGCTCGCACATCAAACGGCCACCGTGCTAACCCTCCCTGACAAGTCCCATCTGGTTGGGTCAGATCGAGAAAATTCTTTCACTTTCACTTTTGCCAAGGTTCCATTCTCATTCTGCCCGAGAAGTCGCGCTCGACAGGAACGGAGGGGATGGGTGTGAGAAGATGCCACCTGTGCCTTCCGGCAGCAGGGCTTGCAACCACTGGACCATGTCTGCTGCCCATCTTCAGTGACCCCAACACGTTGTTCGGCTTGGACTTTTCACTGGACCGAGTCCAATGGCAGCCAGCCCACTCCATGCAGTTGGTCAAACCACGCCTTGACATGGGATATTGTTGAGTCTACCCGCATGAGATGGCCCTGCGATTTACATATTCCTCTCGATGGAGGGGCAAAAAGGGTGGGGAAAAGCTGCAGTGCCCAGATATATCTGTATGTATACATACAGACATCCATTTACCTACCTGGGTACCTGACTCGGTTCCTACGGTTTTATATGCATCATCGAGACGTTTGTCCCGACTTTCGCCAACTTCGCCCACCACCAGCCGGAGTGACGGAGCCGAAGCCGACAGCGTTACCACCGAGAGCCTGTTACTATGGCTTGGCACAGCAAAAACTCGAGAGTCTCGAACCGTTGATCAATGCAAGATGGGATGCATATTCGGCTCTCCCCGTTTCTGGAACCCACGAGAAAGTTGGATATGCGCCGGGATTGTATCATCGTCTCAAACCGTGGATTCTTGCCATGATGCTTCTCACCAGGCCAGGTGCACTGAGCCCCAGGTTTCGGGGCTTGGGGAAGGTAATTTCTCAATCCGTCCTGTTGCAGCAGCGTTCAGTGACCAATCCGGAGGACTTGGCGATCTGTCACAGGTTGTGATCCTTTGTTGCCCTAGTTGGAGGCCGCACTTGTGCTCCATCTCTCCAGCCAGGAAGCAAGAAACGTTTCCTTTGGCGGGTTGCCTTCCCGCTGATTGGTTATGCATGTCCGACCCAGAAGGTGTGTCAACTTGATAAGCTGTGCCCTCCAATGCCAATGCATCCACCCGCCACTCTGACTCTCGGAGACAACTTGGAAGTCATCAACGTCAACGGGGTACTCTCGACTGGGGCATGTCTGAGGTCTGGGCTCTGCCGATCCCCCGTAGCCACCGTAACCATCGTAACCACCAAACACTGCCGTTCCACAGCTTCCGGGCCAAGCTTTCTTCTTACCATGCGGCCCATCAGCTGGTGTTTCCATGTGGCCCCAATGTGCAAAGATGAGGCTTTCGATTACGTGATGATTTAAAGGGGTGAAGAGAGTTCTTGACCAGAGATTCAAGACAGACAGACACACTCAAACAGCCCAATGCACCCGGCAGCTCAAGGCACTCAAGTGACAACCAATAATGGCACCAATTGAAGTCTCGAGTTAGACAGGTTCGAGACAGGCATCGAAGCGGCCCAAACGGCTTGACGACAGCCTTCCCTGGCAGCCGGAGCGGAGCATCCATCCCTGCCCCCCCCACCGTTTTGGCCCCTGTTCCTTTTCTCCCCTTGGCAGTTCCGCTTGATCCATTTCTGGGCTGGAATGACGAGCAGCAAGTGCGGGACAAACCACTACCCAGCCGGGCCGCCCCACTACCACCGTTCCGTCGAGGAACTCCTCACTCTGCCCGTCCGTGTTTCCTGCGCCGGGTAAAAAATGATTGATATTCCCCTGTGTTTCCATGTGTTTCCTGATCCCCATCGGCCCACGGAGGCAGGCCTGGGTAACTCTCACACCAGTCACACCAGTTGCACCAGATCTTCTCGTCCTCCCCCTCCCTTCCCCTCACGACCACGGCCAAGAAACACAGCCCACCGAACGCGTCCATCTTTCTCCAATACCCCTCAGAACCGCGTCTAACTCTTACCTCCCTCGTTGTTGATGCTGCTTCTCAAACTCCGAGACCAAACTACCAGGCAAGTCTACCAACGGCCTCCTTTGTCACCTCCCTTTGCCAAGGTCATAACAGCTGCAAGTGCGTTGTTTGCGCCATCTTGAATGCGTCCTTGATCCGAATTTGTGTGCAAAAGAGACTCCGCTGCTTTTTTTTAAGTCCTTACGTCAGAGGTGACGGCTGCAGCTTGCTGTGGTGGGCCCGGCGCTAAGTGAATGGCCACTCGGCCTTGTTCAAGCATTGGCATCACTATAAGCCAGCGCTACCCCATACATTTTAAAAAGATTCACATGGCTACCTATATATGAACAAGCTCAAATCCAAGTTGTTTACTAACCCCTTAACGCATAGTTCGCCCGTCACGCCGATCCCCTAAAAATCCCCGGTCCTACTTCCCTGTGGCTCCCGAACATCCTCCACATCCATACATTCCTGGTATTTTGCATCAGGCATCGATCCGTGCCAAACTTCACATCTTGTTCTCAGTGGAGGACTTGGACTTATACTCCAGGCCATCCCCTTCTTAACAGGTTCCCCAGGCACCAAAAGATTGAGACCCGTGTCTCCTTCCCGTTCCGGTACCTTCCTCACTCCGCCGGTCCGCCCGCCTTCCCGAGAGACCACCCCCGTAGTCTCCGGACCCGCAGGCCTCGATTGCTCAGGTCTCCGCTATTGTTCTTGTGCCGGCCTGTTCTGAGTGTTTCTGCCTCCGAAAAGGAACCTTCCTTTCCCACAAGTTCGACTGTCTTTGTGGTTTTCACTCCTCTCCCGTCCCCGACTCATGGGCTCGACACGCGGAGCTCGATAGCCTCTATCTTGCCGCAATTTATACGGTACTTGACTACCGCATCCTCTTTCGAATCCTTCAGGCTACCGATCCAAATCTTCGTTGAGTCGGTTTCGACCGCAGCCTGCCCACTATGACGGTTTTTATAGCCTCCCTGTAAGCGCCTACCCTTCTTACCCCACGCAACTCGTTCGCTAGAAGCGATATTCCGGCCTCGAAGTGCCATCGTGGCATACTCGAGGCATCGATGACTGACATGGCTTGTCTCCTGTAGCTTTCTCCCCAAGACCATCCACTTCACCCTCCCGGGCACGCCTCCTCGTGGGTCAGCGTCCGAGAAGAAGCAGCCAAGACCGGTGCCGCTTGAGCGACAGCCGAGTCTGTTCCAGCCGAGCAATATCACTCCCCCGATTACACCGACGGACGAGAAGAAGCGAGATGACCCCTTCACGAACGAGGATGGCCTCCGCGTGCACATCCCGGGCACCGCCGAGCCTGTTACCGACACTCTCCGCGCCCCGGCCGACCGCAGTTCTCCAACCTGGGGCGGCCGCCCCGATCAACCCATGTCGCGCGCAAACTCGCCGCCTCCTCCGTCACTAATCAACAAAGGCCGGCTACTCCAGGCAAAGGCGAAGGAACTGGGTCGTCAGGGCGTGACGCAACCGCGGTCGTTGGTTAGGAGCGACAGCCACGATCGCGTTTTCGCCCATGCCAACTGGAAGGTCGTCAATGCCGACCAGGGTAACGGCGGCTTGCGGAACGCGGCCGAGGCCGCTTCTAGGGAGGGCAAGCTGGGAGACTACATTTGGGTCGGGACACTGGGTATGCCGACCGACGCTCTTCAGGGCACACAACAACTTCAAGACATCGAGGATAGGCTGGCCACGGAGCACAACATGCTCAGCGTGTTCTGCTCGGACAAGGACTTTGACGGCCACTACTCGCACTTCTGCAAGCAGATCCTCTGGCCCGTCTTCCACTACTACCAGATCCCCGACAACCCGAAGAGCAAGGCGTACGAGGACCACTCATGGAAGTACTATGTCAATGTCAACCAGGCGTTCGCGGACAAGATTGTCAAGAACTGGAAGCGCGGTGACGTTGTCTGGGTTCATGATTACCACCTCCTGCTCGTACCCGCTATGGTCCGCAAGAAGATCCCCGAGGCCAAAATCGGTTTTTTCCTACACGTTGCATTCCCCTCTTCCGAGGTGTTCCGCTGCTTGGCTGTCCGGAAGCAGCTTCTCGAGGGCATGGTGGGTGCCAACCTGATCGGCTTCCAGATTCACGAGTACACCAGACACTTCCTCCAGACGTGTAGCCGTCTTCTCAGCGCAGAAGCCACACCGGAGGGTCTGCAGCTCGAGGACCGATTCGTGGACGTCATCGACCTGCCCATCGGCATCGACCCGGTGAGCCTTACACAGCATCGCGAAGAGGCAGAAGTTAAGAAGTGGCTGGACATCATGCGCGAACGCTACGCCGGTAAGAAACTCATCGTCGCCCGAGACAAGCTAGACCACGTCCGCGGCGTCCGACAGAAGCTTCTTTCTTACGAGTTGTTCCTCAATTCAAACCCTCAGTGGCGGGATAAGGTCGTCCTAATCCAGGTTGCGCTGTCGACCAGTGAGAAGAGCGAGCTGGACGCTGCCGTGTCTGATATTGTCACCCGCGTCAACTCGTCCTGGGCCAACCTCGCGTACCAGCCGGTGGTATACCTGAAACAGGATATTGACTACGCGCAGTACCTAGCGCTGCTAAGCATCGCCGACGCGCTAATGATCACCAGCCAGCGCGAGGGCATGAACCTGACGTCTCATGAATATCTCTTCTGCCAGGACGGCAACTACGGCGAGAAGAAGCACGGCTCCCTCATCCTGTCCGAGTTCACGGGCACATCATCTCTCTTTGGCGGCAACGAGCTGTCGGTCAACCCGTGGGACTATCGGGCCTGCGCGAACGCCATCAAGAAGGCGCTAGAGATGGGTGATGAGGAGAAGGAGCAGCGCTGGTCCAAGTTGTTCGACCGTGTCAACCTCCACACCGGCTCGCACTGGTTTACGGAATTCATGGCGCGCCTAGACGAGGTCCACGAGCAGCAGCACCGCCGCGAGATGACGTCGGTACCGCGCCTCTCCATCCCTAATGTTGTGCAGCGCAGTACTCCCGCAGCGACAAGCGCCTCTTCTTCCTCGACTTTGAAAACACGCTGGTCAGCTGGGGCCCCGTTGACCAGATCATCACTGTCAGCCCGCAGGTGGGATACCAAGCCCCATTTACCAAGCGCATGGTCGAGCATCTAACCTGGTATCAGCGAACCGTCGACGTCCTGAACGACCTGCTGCTCGACGACCGCAACACCATCTACGTCATGTCCGGCCGCAGCCCCGACGAGCTCGACCACCTCTTCCGCCTGGTGCCCAACCTGGGCCTCATCGCTGAGAACGGGTGCTACCTGAAGAACTTCGGCAGCACCGAGTGGACCGAGGTCGCTGACTCGAGCCAGATCCGCGAGTGGAAGGAGTCGGTGCAGCCCATCTTGACCTACTACCTAGAACGCACGCCGGGGGCCTGGATCGAGGACCGCCTGTGCTCCATCAAGTTCCACTACAAGGGGGCCGAGGACTATGAGGCTGCACAGCGCCAGGCGAGCGATTGCGCTAGTCACATCAACGACGCCTGCGAGGCGCAGCGCGTGCACGCCCTGCCGCTCGCTCGACAGCTGCGTGCTGGTGGAACCCATCGACTGGACCAAGACCTCGGCCGCCCAGAAGATTTATGCCGATCTACAGGCGAGCATGGCAGCCCCCGCTGAGGGTGAGGGTGAGGGCGAGGGCGAAAACAAGCCTTCTTCTCCCGCCGACTTCCTCATGGTTATCGGCGACGGGCGCGAGGATGAGAAGGTCTTCAAGTGGGCCAACACCCTGGGCGAGGAAGGTTCGGTTAAGGAGGTTGTCACCGTCAGCCTGGGTACCCGGAACACCGAGGCCGCGGCCACGCTGACTCAGGGCGTTAGCGGTGAGTTCATTCCCTAAACCATCCCCCTCCCCCTTACTACTCCCCGCCCCCCCTCCCATCCCGTTCGCCGCCGCTCCGTATTCCGAGCTATTACTGACAATCACTCCCAACCTAATAGGCGTCCTGATAACACTGCAGAAGCTGGCGTCGATTGCGTAAGCCTGCCATCGCTGCCGTTATTGTTGTTATTGCTGTTATTTTGCGTTGGAACTTTTCGAAAGGGGCACAATGATGCCAACTTGATATATGATCACAGGGTTGGCGTACCGTTACGCCATCGACGGAAGAGCTCGGGCTCGACGCGGGCTCCGGTACAGGAGTACCGGTGGGCTCCATGATGAAATCTCACGTGGAAAAATAAGGGGTTGGTTCATACCCAGCGGCTGCTATTTTCGTTGCTTTTTCTTTCTTGTTTTCTCTGGTTCTCTCAACTCTTTTCTTGCTACATATGTGGTTTTTGTGGTGGGCACATCAATGACTCGACTCCCTTCCTTCTTTACAAAAGCGCATTAGGGTGTTTGATGCCCCTCTTCTTCGCGCACCGGCGGTTTTCTTTTCTTTTTCTCGGTCTCACTCCCTTTGCATGTAGCGTTTCAGTATGGTTCAGGTCTCCCCTTTAGCGCAGCCCAAGTCCAGTGTCCGCCCCTTGCCACTCTCGTATGGCTTGCGCGTCTCTGTGCCCCGCTCGCTGAATACTCTAGCAACATTCTGCCGGATCAAAAGGAGGATAACCAGATGGTACGGTGCTACTGATATCGTTGTCATGGATGGATTTAAGGGTTGTGGTAGGAGATAGATTGCTTGGTTGCAGATCTTGGGGGTCTGTAAATAGAATGGGAATGGGAATGACTGCCCGAGCTGGTCAACAACATGGGGAGCCGAGATTATATGAGGCCCAGCAATGGAGCATCGGCATTACCAGAAACACGAATGGTGGATCGAGGATGACATGGAAGTATGGATTCAGGGGTCATTAGACACGGAATTGGAGGATGGCGTCGGATATCACGGGATTTGCTGAATTTGTTGCATGGCTCAATACTATCATGGCTCTGGCGTTTTAGCCCTCTGTTTGTTTTATTTTGTCCGCGACAATGTACATACAGAATACGTATTGAAGCTATCCAAAACTTCCTTGCTACATACATACCTTAAGGTATGTACATGTATGTCCAGTAATTAAGGGTGCTCAGGGGTACCTCTTTGATCTTAGCGGCTCGTGACATCACACCTCCGGAATCGGACTGCGGGGCATGATTCTTTCCCAAGTATCACTCATCAGCACGCTTAACCCCGCCATGTCAGGCCAATAAAAACCCCACCAGATGAAGAGCACAAGAGCTTCAAGCTGCCAAGCAAAGCTAAATCGGGTAGCACCAGCTTTCCCCGGGATCTCGTCATGGGCCGATCGGAGCAGGGGGTCGAAGTGCAATGGGAAAAAATCCCGGTGGTGGTACAGTCAGACCCTTCACCACGTAATTCGGTTTCTCGAATTGGCCAAGTGTTGCTATCGTATCCATTGGAGGGCATTGGGTTTATATCCGACCCTGAGAGACCTCCACTTGACCAGACCAAACTTCACTAAAAATTGAGACGCAGTATCAACAACACCCATACATCTTCTCCCTCTTTCGAATCCCCCCTTCCTCAAACCAAACCCAAACAACTATCGCCATGGCGTCCTTCCCCCCGCCTCCGGTCAACACCATTGACTGGTCCAATGTCGGCTTCCGTGTTCGCGAGGGTGACTGCTCCCTAGTACCCCTACATCTTTACTCTGTCACCCGACTAATCCCTTGTCCCCCCCAACAGTGAACGGCCACATCGAATCCCACTACTCGGTCAAGACCGGAAAATGGTCTCCCCTCCGCTTCGTTGCCGACCCTTACATGCGTATCCACGGTATGGCTCCGGCCCTCAACTACGGCCAGCAGGCCTACGAGGGTCTCAAGGCCTTCCGCCTGCCGGGTAATGACTCCATCGCGATCTTCCGCCCCGACCGTAACGCTGCTCGGCTGCAGCACAGCGCCAACTTCATCTCGATGCCTCCAGTGCCCATTGACTTCTTCCTCAAGGCCGTCAAGGCCGCCGTCGCCCAACGCCGAGTTTGTGCCCCCGCACGAGACCGGTGCCGCCATGTACATCCGGCCCCAGGTCTACGGCTCGTCCGCCCAGCTGGGCCTGAACCCGCCCGAAGAGTACACCTTCTGCGTCTTCGTGCTGCCCACGGGCGTTTACCACGGCACACACCCGTCAAGGCGCTCATCTTGGACGACTTTGATCGCGCGGCTCCCAACGGTACCGGCAGCGCCAAGGTCGGCGGCAACTACGCGCCCGTGCTGCGCTGGAGCGAGCGTGCCCGCAACGAGGGTTACGGCATCACCCTGCACCTTGACAGCAAGACCCACGAGGAGGTTGACGAGTTCAGCACCAGCGGTTTCATCGGCGCCCTGGTCGACGGCGACGACATTACCCTGGTTGTGCCCGACAGCACCGCCGTCATTGACAGTGTGACGAGCGACAGCATCCAGCAACTCGCCCGCAGTTTTGGCTGGAAGGTCGAGAAGCGCTCTGTAAGTCATTCCCTCCACTTGCTACACACTCAATGACACAAACTCGCACATCCCCCAATAACTAGGTAACTAATACCCTACCCAGATCAAATACGGCGAACTCCCCGCCTTCCAAGAAGTCATGGCCGCCGGCACCGCGGCCTCCCTTGTCCCCATCCGCTCCATCACGCGCCGGAAGAGCGCCGCGCTGCCCGCCGGCCCACGCGTGTCCTCCTCCCCGGCCACCGGCGAGGAGACGGTCACCTACACACCCGACAGCTCCGACGAGCCGGGCCCGCTGTGTCTGCGCCTGCTGGACGAGCTCAAGGGTATCCAGCTAGGCAAGCGGAGGACAAGTTTGGCTGGCGTTTTGAGGTTACGGAGGCGGATGCGCGGAGGGTGGTGGCGGAGGGCGTGCAGGGAAATGGGGATGGGAATGGCCAGACCGTGGATCAGCTGGACTAGGGGTTTTATGCTGAGAGATTTTATGCTGCGAGGAGTTCTTCTTCCTCTGGTGAGGATGCTGCTTATTGTGGCGACGGGGTGTTCCGCATGTCTCTCGGGTAGGGGAACAGGAGGCTGGGAAAAGCTCGGGGTCTTGGGGGGTTAGATGGCCCGGCGGTCTGACAAAAGAAAGACAGTAGAAACTTTAACCATTGTTCAAATTTGGTGCCTTCTTGTTCTGTTTGTAAGTCACGCCTGTGTTGGGAGATACGACTCAATGTCTGAAATGGTGAAGTCTACATTCCCTCGTGAGGAACGTTCACTCCCGTGCAATACTCCTTATTCAAGCGACTGACGATGGATCCCGACGGTAGACTGTATGTAACTGGTTATGTATCTCTAGTACAGAGCTATCCACCTGAAGCTAGAGAGACTTAATTCTTTTACTACGGCGCCCAGTCTAGTACCAAGACAGCCATTGAACACCGTCACGACCCCCGCAACGGCTTGTCCGCCCTTCTGCCCTGGGTCCATGCTCAGGCATCTCGTGGTTCCTCAATAAACACTATCTTGTCGTCAGTTTATTCTAAAACCTCTGAACAGGCATATATTCCCAACGAGAATTATGGCCCTGCCTCATCTCCCCTCCTCCCCCAAATATGTCGAGACTTTACCTGACTGCTGAGACACCAAAAGCGAGCTCGGAGTTCCCTCGCTATCGTCTTCCGTTTTACCCCCAGCGGGCTTCTCGGAGCCCTCGGATTTCATCATGGGGCCGACTGTACCAAGAATGTTAGCGGAAAGTCCAACTCGAGTGGAAGAAACGGAATGTAAAACAAGCCATATACATATCACGCTCAAGACAGTCTTTGCAACTTGAGAACC